>OZ010628.1:3526636-4172463 GCA_963932425.1 Athalia cordata | reverse complement strand
GATGGCTCCGCGTGATTTTGTTCACGAAAGACACGAAAGATTAATCACTTATTTGAATTTCGATTTTTTTTTCCTCATCGTTGGGATTTTTCTCCGTTAAAAATTGACGACGATCGTCGATTTATACAATTCGCTTTTAAACGAGCTCCGCAGCAGTGACACCTTTTTCCCTTACGAATATAGGTGTATACACATACAGTATGGGAATAAAAGAAAATATAATTCTGTCTCCATTATTGAATTTCTATGGTACTTCTACGCTGGCGGGGGTGCAGGAGGGAAAGGAGGAAGGAAGCTGGAGAAGAGGGAAAAATATGGAGAGAAGGGAGAATCTGGCAAATGGAAAAAAAGAGAAAATAAGAAGAGGGGGCGAAACAGCTATTCCCCGTGCAGTAGTATAGTTCTCTATGTTCCCTATTCCGGCATCATTGGACCCAACTGTCAATATCTCTCTTTTAGTCCTACGCGCGAAAGCTATTTCTATAAATAGCGTTAAAATTAAACACAGAGACCAAAAACGTGGCGGTATTTTTTATTTTCGTTTTGCTTTCTGTTTTAGTTTCTCCTTTTTTTTTTTTAAGTCTCCACCTTCTGGGGCGCCCCCGTTCAGTATTTTATTTTTAATTCCCAATCCCGGAACTGAAAACCGAGTATTCCGGCGAGCTTAAAAAAAACTGGAAATTTTTAACCCTCTACGAAAGTACAGGAATAAAAAAAAAATTGCGACTCCACTTTTTTTTTATTTACCAATGGAATTCAAATATTCCCTTACTGGATTTCCAAAATTTCAAATGACATCAGATCTTCTTCTGAATTATTGAATTCCAAATCAGAGACAACTAATTCAGAATCTGTGGTAATATTATTAAGCAAAAAAACTTCCAATAGCCGAAAAATGATTATGATAAAGAATTCCAGTTTCAAGGCGGCGTTATGGGACATGCTTGAAAATCGGTATAATTACTGTTCGTTAAACAGTTATATGCGTACTTCAAAACTAGATCCTATAAATAGATTCGAATATATTTTTCCCGTTTTCATTACATCGATACATTTTTATTCTTTTTTAAAATACTAATTGCGTTCTTTTAACGGTTTCTTTAACCTACTCGACTGACGCCAACTTTCCATAATCTATATCACAAATACCTAATTGTCTAGATGTACGTTATAATAGTATAACAAAAACTTTTATACTTCTCGGAACAAAATGAAAAAGGCCAAATTATCTAAAAAATTTTTTACATACGGATAAAACTAAGCATGCAGAACTAAAAGGAAAAAAAAAGAACCATGAAATCGAAGGAATCTGATCAATTAATTGTATTTTATGAAATGGAATATAGGAATTCAGATTCAGGCGTATAGAGAAAAAAAATCGTTTGGTTTCGTAGAGGCCGGTGGTGAGTTTCGGGTGAGTATCGAAAAAGGGGGGAGGGGGGGAATTGAAGGGGCCCTTCGGACAAACAACTGGGACAGCTGACCCACGCGCGTGCCAGTTTTGACCCACACTTACGGTTCATCTGCTAACTGCTGCAGCCTCAGGAGCAGCTTCAGATCGGCAGCAGCAGCAGCAGGAGCAGAAGGACAGAGAAGAGGAAAAAAAAAAGGAAAAGGCAGGATGAGAAGAACGCGACGCCCCTATTTTTTTTTTCCCTATTTTATACTAAATTTTTATGGAAACCCCTGCACAGAAATTTTACCGAACCCCCCTATATCCATTTTGTTCCATCTTTTTAAAAAATTTTCTTTTTTTCTTTTGCCCCAATGCTCGCGAGCGTCTTAGGGTCGTGATTTTACTTTTATTTACTTATTATTATTTTTTTTTCTCCATTCCTTTCCCTTTTTAAGGAAAAAAATGAAGAAAAGCATCCTCCGCTGCAGCAATGCACAGTCCCATGATGGTCGCTTATTATACCGCGGCATTTAGTTTTCCTTTTTTTCTTCCTTTTTTTTTCTTCTCTTCTTTGCTCACAAGGATTGTATTATATTAATCCTCGTGCGGTCTATTCGCCACCCTCTGTACAGGATGTGTATACCTATACGTATAATGTGTATAAGGGCAGGTATGCGTCCAGAAATCTTTTTTTTTTTCTCTTTCATTTCGTTTCGTCATGGTAATTTTATTTTCTTTTATTTTATTCCATTATATTTTTTTGTTTGTTTTATGTCATAGAATCTTTGAAACTTTTCACTCGTATAAGCTGTGCAGAAAGGATTAGAAAGAAAGGGGGTGGAAAAAAAAGAATGGGGTGTATACAATTTAGCTACTTTCCCCTTTTTTCGGTTTCACCTTTGTATTTTGAGAATAGAACGGATAAAACAAAAAAGGGTTGAGTATAAAAGTGGTAATAATTTTTTTGTGCAACAAGTCTTAAAATGTCCGATGCAGCCAATTTTTACACTCCTTCGTACAGCCAACGATTTTTGCTGACATAAAATTTCTTTTTTTTTTTTTTGTTTTATATTTTGGACGTGATGTTTTGTCGTTTATTTCTGGCTATATCACATCATACGCCGCGCTGATGTTAAAATTTACATTACGATATGAAAATTTGTTTTGCCACAATCTTTGAGTTATTTTAGTGATTTTTGATAACAGTCGTATACGTATGTATGGGTATAGACAGTTTCTGACTTTTTCCTGAAGGCTATTACAATCGCCCCCAAGGCGATTCCAACGAATGTAATCCTTAAAAAATAAAACGGGATTCTCACGGGCGTATAGTGACGAAATAATTGTTTTTCAATTTTTACTTCGAATTCTCGAGAATTTTTGTATACCTATACCGCTGTCCCGTAACGTCATTCTATTTTCAGTTAATTAGTTTTTTTATTTCATTTTTTTTTTTTGGTTTCCGCTTTCATTTCGGTTTCATCAATTTTTCCACGTACAGCACAAATATTTTGGACATCTTGGTCGTATCCTAAATTATTTGGTTTTGAAAACGGTGTGGAATTGTGGGAGATTTAAGGAGAAAAAATAACGTTGATTTGGTTTACCGGACCCCGAAAGATTTTTCCCGTGTGAAAATCTGGCGATTCCGAACCGGTCAGCTTTGCGTCATTAGTCCAAAGTGGTAAATCGCTATTATTGTATCGATTTGTGCTTATATGGGAGAGTTTTTCATCGTGAATGGAATATTTCGCGATCTGCAGTGGCCAGTGGGCAGTGGTCATCACATGAGGCTCCGTATGAAATGAATCCTCAGCAGCAGCGGCAATAAGAATTGGGGTTTGGCGTTGGGGGTTTTGCAGGGGTGAACTGCAAAACTGTAATAGGGTTCGAAGTTGGATTGGTAAACGTTATAGTTTGAGGGCTCGCGATTGGTGCTGAGGCTATAGGCTAACGTAACCCGATAAATATAAGAATGTATCGCAGTGCAATACGAAAGCTTTGTTGCCGGGGTCATAGGCGAAGGGCATCTAGGCGAAGGGTCAGTTTCTGAACAATGAAAATGGATGGCCTTTGCTCCCCAGGTTAATATGCGGGCAACTAAACATTGCCGGACACAATGCAAGATTTATAGTTTTTCACCCGTAGGCTACGAAGCTACTGCTGCAAATTCAACGATCGCCGCGGCTCCACGGATGGTCAAGCCGATCATCTGCATCGTACGTCGTGCGAAATTTTTCCAAAAATTTCTATGATCCATTCTAGCCGTGAAAACTAGAAGCAGTTGGCCCATTACGATTAACGACGAATTCAGGGTATCAAATTTTATTGTGTGAAACCGGAATCTATACGAACCTATAGGATTTTAGACCGTAACTAAACGAAACGGGCAAAACTTTATACCGGACACCGCGTGAATCTGTTTTGAGCGAAAATGAGAAGCTTGAGATCTTCAAAAACCTGAGCCAATCGGCATTTGAAAAATGCAAAAACAGAAAATCAGTTCCGTAAACTACCGGATTTCAACCCGCTCTGCGTAATTACATGTATTTAAAAGAATGCGCTGCGTATTAGCGTGTAATTAGTCCCGCGGAACTTTCACGCTATAACGATACAAAATGTATATCGTCGAATTTTTAGAGTTAACCGTTGCTTGTTCTATCTAACATGGAAATCAACGAGCGGTAAAAGTTGTTTAGTTATGACCAATAACTCAAAGTTTTGATGCGGCAGAAAAATTCCAAGGTCAAAATCGCATCGTATACGTACGCATATCGCAATAAATTGCCAGTTAAATCTTCGGGAACCGTTGTTATACTTTTAAAATTCGCACCTCACGCCGCACGTAGAATTGGTCCGGTTTCGTCGAAAAAGTGACCTGTACTTACCGCCAAGCTGTCACTTGACGGTAATTAAACGAATTATGACCCGCTTTGTGACCCGCCCCGAGTACGCGTGCAGTTTAAACGGGATCAACGGCGCAATAAAAACCCTTTCGAAATCGGTTCGCACCTCGTAGTGGCGCTAAGAGCAGATTTTTCATTTTTCAGGGGTGGAAACTGTGGTGAAAACACCGTAGATCGGCGATCATGACGGAATCGTTGTAACGTTGATGAACAAAATCGCTTTTTGAATCTCAACGCGAACCGCAAAAATAATCGCCCGCAGACCCATGACCAAAAATTCGTACGCCGATCCCAATTTCCTTTCGGGCCACCGGGCCGGCTGTCAAAAGATTGACGTGTCAATACGCGTACCCAGATCAATATGGGCATATAGATATACCTGCCCTTCGTTCATCCCCCAACCCTTTTCGATCCAGAATCATGACTCGTGCGCGTCTCCCTATAGATCGGGGAGAATCCCGGAGCAAATAAAAACGAAGGTCGTGGGTGGTGGGCTGCGAAGGATGTGGAATGATTTGAAAAAGATCGGTTTCATCGTATCGACTGTTATATTATTTCATACTTTGTTCCTTTTTTCTGCATTTCTTTGGATTTTTTCATGCGATCGAAAAAAAATTCGGGATATAAACTGTGACGCATGTATCGCAGATAGGCGATAAATTTATGGGACGAGAGTTTCGAAACGCAGCTGAAGACGTAAAAAGAAAAAAGTAAGAAGTAGTAGAAAAAAGGAGAAGATTATAATATTCATGGGTACCTAAAGGGTTGTATTCCAAGTGCTGGTAAAAGGCATCGGCGAGAAGGAAATGTAGAGGGTTCAGTTGAGGGTAAAGGGTTGAACTTTTTCCGATTTAGGGATTTTCGAACGGGTCGGGTTTTTTCGCCTCCTGCAGTCGGATGACTGTTGAGAAAGGGTTGAATTATAGCGTTTATTGTTATCCTCCCTAGAATTACACCTTATGCACGGTATTTCACTGCTGAGGATATAGACCCGTTATTCGTATACGATGTATAATAAATTGAACCAAAGAACGCGGCGACTCGGTACATCGGAAAAGTGTGGATTAAAAATACTTTCGAGTGTCTGTTAAAAATCTTCATTTTTTTCTTCTAAACTTTTCAAATTACCTGGGGATGTCTCGGTTGATGATTTGTTCGAATATATCTCCAATCACCTGCACTCTAATAATAATAACCAAAATTGGAAAAATTGGAAAGAAAAAAAAAGAATAATCAAGTACGCAAATCGTGCAAATTTAAATAGCAAATCGAACTAGTAAGAAATTAAAAACGATACAATAAGATGAAGCAAATTAATACTTCAAAAAGGATGATGATCATCTTCCAATATTTCAACGATTTTCAGAGGACTGCGGATGCGAGCCGAAATTTTTTTTTTACAGTTTCCCCAGAGAAGCCATTTAAATTTTTGTCGGACGGATACACGTTATGTTACACAGTTTGAAGTACAGTATCTATGTAAATATAGTGTACATAGATACAGTAGGTACCTTAGTTAGTTCAGTGCCTAGGTAGAATAAATACATAGAGAAAAGGAGTGTCGAGTCCCTTTTATCCTCCCACTCTTTCTATCTTTTCTTTCTTTCTCTCTTTCTCTCCCCTTTTCTCTCTTCCCGTTTCTTCGTGTTTCAGGGGTCACCCCAATCACTGGAACGGCAGCGTGTTTGGGGTAGTGGGGAGTTGCCAGTTGCCAAAAACATCTATGAATATACTGTCAATTGTCGGGCAGCGATTGGGCAGTTTTTGAAGCAGGGAGAGGGTGAGAATGGCGAGGAGGTATTGCCCCTAGTCTCCTGAATATCCACAAATAAATCGGTATTCCTATTCAGGACTTTGGCCAGTGACAGTCGCGGAACTTGATCGTCATCGTCGACGACAGCCTGATAGTCGCGCAAGTTTTTTTTTGTTTTTTTCCAATCTTCTTCATTTCATTTTTCCATTTTATTTCTCTTCGTTTCTTCAAATTTAAATTACACAGTTTTCGCCGTCTTATCATAAATGATTAAAAAATATGTACGGTGTGTTAATAATCGTTCAATCTATCAACGACAAATAAGTTCAAGTTTAAGTTCGGTGTGAAGTGAAACAAACAATGATGACAACAACGACGATATTAATATTCTACATCGATTGAAAGTGGATAAAATTGATCACAAGAAGAGATCGCACGAATCGGGGGAATCCCTTTTTTTTATCATTCGACAACGATTCAAAATTCAAAATAATATATCAACGAACTTATAAAGAGAGGTATGTATTGTTGTAAACTTTTAACAATTTTTTTGACACCAGTTGAAAAAAGCAACCAAATATTCGCATGCGTTTTGAAAAAATAAAAATATGCCGACGCTGCAATCAGGATCGTTTTTTGCCCATTGCACGTCGTTAGATCTCCGCTCGTTATATTTTTACGTTCTGAGTTTGCTGTTTGGACCGTTTGAAAAGTGTAAAATTTTTTCTTTCGCTACCTTTTTCTGTATTTTGTTTTTTTCCTCGTACAACAATCAGTTTTTGTTATTCGTTTTTCTCCGTATACATTCGTGTTTTTGTACGTTGCAAATTTGTCCGATCCTCTTAATTTCCTGGTATATCCTTATCGCCGATGAAATCCCTCTTTCTTGTTCCCTTTTTTTCATCACATTACACAATCAATATGATACTTATTACGACGTAATTTTGGTCCGTTATACATACCTGATAGTTTTTGCTCGAAGCTAAAATTAATCAAAACATAAACAACTTAAATAGCTATCCATACGTGGACACCAACACGTTGATATTTTTCAAACGAATTTTGTTACGCGCATCTTGTTAGCCGAAATTAAAAATCAACTATAGTTTCTCATCTGTCAAATTTTATAAAAGATTTTGGATGAATATCTTCGAAATGAATGGTAAAAATTGCTTGATGTGGTAACAAAAAAAAAGATGAAAGAAAAAAAACTGGAAAAAGATACTATAACGGATCAATATTATGCTCATACCGATTCGACAAACAATTTTTTCTCTCACCCATACTTGGATACATTATGTATACGTAGTATAATGATACCGAGAATCCAAATTTCCGTAGTTTGACTTTCTCTGTTTGTTTGTACATCAGACTTTTCGAATAAGTCGAAAACATCGTAATACAAATAATAATAAAATGATAATAAATCGACAGATTGTGAAACTGGCTATGAGAAGAAGACAAAAAATTTCTACAAGTATTTTAAGTCCGATCATTTGATATAATTTTGAGAAATAATTATATGTTCGTAGATCGACAAACACCTTAAAATTATATAGTATATCGAATATGGATTCCTGATCGGGTTGGTTTAAAAAATCAAATGAGATTATCTCACAATTTTTGTATTGCGGATCGACCGCCATTTTGGATTAAACGATCCGAAGCTATTATCGAATTTGATCTCCGTCGATTCGGGATAAGCGACCCAAAAAATTTGACTCTAGCTTAACTTTTATCAAAATCCGAATAGATATTCAAAAATGTTATCGTCCAAGAATTTAACTCCAAAATTGTCTGAGCCAAAGCGGGTCGAAAATCTAATCAGTTCTAGACCGAGAAAAAATTGCGCCCACTTGGAATAAAAAAATCGAAATTATTCGATTGTTCGCTCATTAAATGAAAATTCAATTAAACGCTACTGACAATGAGTCGATTCCTCAGTCTTCAAAAAAGGTGGAGAACGATTCTACGAAGACTCCATTTTTTTAATTTCGGGGTGATTATACACGCAATGACCTAACTCCTTCAGTTGAAAATAAATGGCGTCGGTTCGGAAAAATGAGAACAAAAAAGATTATAATTTCCAAAAATTTTGCAGATTTATAAGCGCAGTAAAATTTTGCACGGTTAAATTCGAGCCGACAGTTGAAATAATTTTTGGCGGAGGTATGGAAGGGTTTTTGATTTTAATTTACAACCTTAACCAAAAGTAGACCGAAATGAACGGTGTACGTTATAACTATATAAGGATAAAAGTCCCATGGATCTGAGGTCATAATCCGTTAATCCCATTTCCGAAAAATAGATATTTTTATAATACATATTCGCTGTATGGTTAGTTTCTAAAAATAAAATGCGGTGTAGCTGCCAGTATATATACGCGTACCAGCCATTTTAGTTTTTGAAAAATCCTTTTAAATATAACTATGAAATTTTTATAACGGTTCGGATATGCGGTTCGGCCATCGTAATATAATATTGCTCCAGTTCACTAAATCATTAACTGACCAGGAGTCGTATAATATAATTGTCAAATCAAAAGTAGAGTTAATAAGTTTGAAAAGAAAAATTTGCAAGATTGTAAATCAAAATTTCCACAATAGTCGGACGTATACCTTACATGCGAATTACCCTGCAGTTTTCAGCCTTCTACTAAAAGTTTTTCAATATTTCTTACCGGTTATACACTCGGAACCCTGCAGCAAAATCTTCCTTGAAGGCTTATTCAAGCTACCCAAAGTAAACCAAGACTAAATCCTGCAAGGAAAAATGAAAAATCGGAAAAACTTACTCTATACTCGTATACCGAGAACCTCGGTCATCGGTCTTTCTAATACCTTTTTCCACGTAGGGCCCGTTGCTACACATGCAACAAACACAATAACCTCGGTATTTTCTCCCTTTTTTTTCTTCCTTTCTCTCCAACCCTTTCGAAAAATTTGCCTGCTCGCCGTTTATAAGTTTTTGCACTATACCCTGGTGCAGCCAAATAATAATAGCTACGGGTGGCGGGTTTTAGGTGTATAGTATACATAAATATCAATATACATAGGTATAGTATACGTACGTACCGAAAGTACATCAGAGCAAAGGGCAGAGATTTGGATTTTCGGCTTGTTTTCGATCCTCTCCAGTTTCGTTATGCTAAAGTTCGTTGGATATTTTCGCAGTCGAATTTTTTGGTACCACCGAAAAACCTGCGGACCAAACATCTGTCAATGATATTATACATTCTTTCCCTCGAACTTGACGTTTACTCTTCTTCCATTTTCTCCTCTCCCTTTTTTCCTCTTCAGCCCAAGCGTTATTTTTTTTTTAATTCTGAATCCTTTACAATCATTTCCTGTGGGAGAAAAAAAATGGGGGATTGTTAATCGCGTTGTTCATTAATCATTGTAAAAAATAAAAAAAACAGCAAAACTGAGCGTGAAGATGAAAAACGAAGACTAGAAAACGTAATAGTAAGACAGGTAAAAAGCAAAAAAAGAAAATAGAATCGTTTTTGTTTAGTTTTATACCTACAAGATGCGAGGTAACTGGAGCACGGGTGATCCAGTCGGAGGTTCGGCGGGGCAGGAGATAAACAGTGAACCCCGAGATCTCCCCCTTCATTCTCCGGCCACGCCCGCTTGGAATATCGCAGATAGAATTGTGGTGAGTAACCCCCTACGACGCCCTCACCCTCCTCAGATCGCACCCTATGCGCGCACCCTGCGCACTCCAGCCTCCGTTGCCTTCTGCATTATTTCTGCTAGAATTCGTCATCCTCCGGTACATGAAATATATACACATACGAGTATATACTATACGTACGGACCATATTACAAGCTCCGCCATTACACCCTCGAATTTCGACACTGATTTCTCGTATCGACATTAGCCTAGGTTTTCACTTTTCTGGATATAAAATTAACCGTTTGGTTTAAATTATTTTGTTCTAGAATTTTACACATTTTATTTATTCTTCCTCCATTTTCTTTCCATTTAATGATTTGCTTGTTTAGTTAACATTGAAAATTTTTGCAGTTACTTTGATCAGTTGAAAGTTTATCTACAAATTTCTTTTTTTTTTGTATTGCTATATCATTTCTTTTTTGTTACGATGTATATTTATGCTAGCAAAGGAGAAACAGTAGTTTACTATACAGTTGATTATACGTACGATATGGTGAAAAATATTTACTTTGAAAATGACTCACTACGCTGCATTATCGAAGTATAGTTGAAGAATCTGTTTGAAATGTAAATAAAAATTTTTAGTTACACAAAAGCTTATTCTCGATGAGACCAACGGGTCGTCATTTGAATTGCAGGTACAAGTTCGTAATCAGAACGGCAGCAAAATTCCGAAGGTCGATTATTATCGTATAATATAGTTTGCTGTACTACGGTTTAAACCGCGATTAGACAAGAAAAAGAAACTTTGAAGAAAAAAAGTCAACAGAAAAAAGATTTTCTTTAACATATATTCTGAACAAACAATCGATATACACATTCCAAAGTTTTACTGCGTGTAATATAGTAATAGAAGTAAATCGTTTCGAAAAAGTTTAAGTGTTTAAAAATAATTCAACGAACGATGAAGAGAAGAAATATTTTTTTCTTTGAATTTTAGAAGGAGGAACCGACGGAGGACAAAAACAATGACTCCGGTGTGTCACCGGGTCACTACACGAGCAATTCCGCGTCCCCGAGAAGTCGTCGTTCCTCTTCAACGGCGAACGGAAGTTTGTCGCCGGGTAGCGCGACGTCGCAGGATTCGAACGCCATGCAATACGAATACAGTCCACAGAGGTTATTCAAGTCGTGTATATCTCCGTTGGATTTCACACATGGAAATCACGACAGAGTTCACTCGCCGAAAATGTCAAACGCAACAAGTGCAGGATGCCCGTATAATCCAAACGATATGGAAATTCAAACAAGCAGAAACGTTATTCAGAGCGAACAACCACTGGATATGGTCTCCAGCACCATGAAACCTGATAACGAACGGGACGTGGAGATTTTACAATGCCCCATATGCCCATTCAGCACCAGTCATAGGTGAATATATTAATTAGCCTCATTTTCGGAATCCAGATTCCAAATTTATTCCGTTTAAGTTACTCTTTTTCTGACCTGTATTTTGAATTTCTAGGCTTCAGTTCAACGAGCATTTGGCACAACACTGTTCTCCAAAATGCGATGTACCGGATTACGCGACATCCTCTTACACGCAGTTAAGTTCCTTATCAGAAGATGGTGCCCGGGGTTCTCCGAGTCAAGGCGACCGTTCGGAGCACGAATTTGACGAAACCGATGAACCAGGACTCCGAGTGCCGAGAGTGAACTGTCAAGGGAAAGTGAAAACCTTCAGATGCAAGCAGTGCAACTTTGTAGCGATCACAAAACTCGAATTCTGGGAGCACAGCAGAGGTCATATAAAGGCAGAGAAATTGTTGACCTGCCCAAAGTGTCCGTTTGTCACGGAATACAAACACCACTTGGAATATCACCTCAGAAATCATTTCGGTTCGAAACCATTCAAGTGTGACAAGTGTCCTTATTCGTGTGTTAACAAATCGATGCTCAACAGTCACCTTAAATCACATTCGAACGTGTATCAGTACAGATGTGCCGAGTGTTCGTACGCCACTAAATATTGCCACTCTTTGAAATTGCATTTAAGGAAATATGGACACAAACCAGCCATGGTTCTTAATCCGGATGGCTCCCCCAACCCGCTTCCGATCATTGATATATACGGAACTAGAAGAGGACCCAAGCAAAAGTCCTCTAAAACAATCGATGACGTTTCAGTGACTTCAATGGGAAACCCTGTAACGTCACCATCGACCGGCAAAATGCCGATGATTCAAACGGTTCCGATTCCAGGTCTAGGAAATATGCCATTTGTCGGTGATCAGATGACCCATCATGGGCTCGGAGTGCCTTTTCCGTACAGTCAGATTTTCAACGGTGTTAATTTGCCAGCGCATTTTCTCCAGCATTTTCATCACGATAATAATAACGATAATCTGAAACACCATCAGGAGATATTACAAAATTCCTTGGTCTACGATGGATTCAAAATGGACGACTACGCGTCAAAAGAATCGAAGAGATTATCTCCGACGGTATTTGGAATGAACTCAGATCCTCAGACTCCGGAAACGACGGGTCCAGTTTCACCTTCCGACACGAGGACATCGTCGTCCCTGGACAATCAAGAGTCAAAGTTACCATCACAGGATCAGGAAATTGGAACGGGTCTAGCGAGCCCGTTGGACCTGAGCAAACAGGAGATGAATCAAAATTCAAAAACGAATTCTCCCAAAAGCGGAGGGACGAGTAGACGCAAAGGACGAGCTTTCAAATTGGACAAACTCATGATCGCTCACGATTCCGAGGACGAAAGTAACGCCGGTATAAACGCGCCGAACGAGTCCAGGGAAACCACGACACCCTCGATGGACCTCGTTGACGATACCGTCAAGGACGATCAGCTGCTGAATTCAACGCTCGCAGCTTCCGACTATAGTTGTCATTATTGTGACATAGCCTTCGGAAACGTTGTGATGTACACTATGCACATGGGATACCATGGATACAAGAGTCCTTACACGTGTAACATGTGTGGACAGGAATGCCACGATAAAGTTTCCTTTTTCTTGCACATCGCTAGGTCCTCGCACTCATGAAAATGTGGTATGGCCAGCTGATCAATTTTTTTTTTCCCATCGTGAAAAAAAAAAGAAAGGAAACAAGTAAAAGTAAAAGATGGGGGATACAAATATACATAACGATAATTTAAATTTCATGCCGTCTTTAAATTGTCTTCGGCATAGACGAAGACGCCTACAAAAAATTAATTTAGTAACATTCGAATCATTAAGATGCTTAAAATTCGTTACGAATATAATCGAATAATTTTTCTAGGTTGCAAAATTAAGTAGCCTAAAATAATATTAAAAAAAAAGAACAAATAAAATTTGAATATATTTCTCAGTTTGAAAACTTTCTCCAAAGACTTGATGACTCCGACGAATATCTAGACTCCTGAACAATATTTTAAATATTTTTTTGAACCCTTAAAAGAATACGAGGACCCTCGTAAGCGGTCCGAAAAATAATTTGTAGTCCGAGATCTCTTTTATTTCGCGTATTATTGCCGTTCGAGGATGGAATTCGTTGGTCAATTAAGACTGCTCGAGTTGTATACTAAATGTGAGTGAAAAAACAAAAAAACTAATCAAAAAAAAATTAATAATAACAAAGTCTGGACTTCCTGTATCAAAGTTATGAACTGAGGAATCTCATGCGATCTAGTCAAAAAATTAAGAAGAAAAAAGAATTAATATTAAAGAAAAATAAAAAATAATAATTCAAGACGCCTTGCGAAGGTGGCAAGCTTAATTTGCTTGGGGTGCAATTATCCAAATATCATTATCGAAATTATAATTAAAGAAATAAAACAAAACAAAAATTATATTATCTTTTTCTTTTTCTCATTTATACTTATAATAATATTACTGTAATATCTACGCAATTTTCGATGATATTGAAATATAAATTATTTCGACCGAGTGAATAAGATGAAAACATTTCAGCAGATTCGAATGATAGTTTCAAGATTATCATCGTTAATTAAAAAGAAAAAAATTAAGCGAGAAAATAAAAGCGATAATTGGAGAGAGGAACTTGGCAAAAAGATTCCAATTTATACATAGTAAGCGATACAAACGTACAAACGATCGCGAAACGACTGAGTTGAAAAATCAACGAACCAAATCAAAATTAGAATTGATTAGTATTTTTTATACATTATTACTACCATTATTATAGGTATTAGTATTATGCATAAATAAAAAACAGATCCTACACCTAATTATAAATCTATTTGCCAAAATTAAAAATGTAGGGTATATAATGTTCAGATGGTTATTAGTTTTTCATCTATGAAAATAATTAAGAAACCACGTAAAAATTATAACAGATGAAACCAAACCGAGCCAATGTGAATATTGTGTCTAATATAATAATAATATCGACTGATTTTCCATAAAAAATCAAATTTATTAAGAACAAAATTATTTCCGATCGTGATAATCACTGCTGTTGTTTTATTACTTAGACTTTTTTTTCTAGTTTTCATTTTCATCTACGGCTTTTTTTTTTTTAATGAAAAACGTCCGATATTATTATTGTATTACATATAATATGTTACTATTTGTAAATGAAGACTGACGAAAAAAAGAATCATTATTTTTATCATTATACAGGTGATATCATTCAGTTAACGATGAAAAGTCCGTGCACAGTTGCATTTTTTTTTTTCTCCAATCGTCAAAATCGAAAAATTTGTTCGAAAATCAGAAGGCGTTATTCACTGTAGATTTTTCGACGTAATTGTTGATTTTTCTTTTACTTTTTGAATTCCTTTTTTTTTCCCATAGAACGCAAATGATTGCAGAAAATTCTAATTAATTTTGTTCTTGAGTGACAAGTAGCCATTTCCAATGAGTATTATTATTATTACTATAATTATTACAATTCTTAATATTATTATCATTATTGTTAGTGTTATTATTAATAATATTATTATTTCGATGCCACACGGGAAAAAATTTAATACGATATTGTAATTTTTTTTTTTCTTTTCGTTTACATACTTCGATTTAATTTTCTCATTCAAAATGCACAATGTACATTGATTTATTATCGTCATTATAATATTATGATTATTATTATGATAGTTAATTATTATTGCCATGATATTACAAATATGATTTTTAGTTCGCAATTAATATGATATAGAAACCATGACATTCCTACTTTCTCTATGTATCCTTAGAAGTACATAGATTATTTATATATATAAATGCAGATATACATACCTATATATTAAAGTATATATATTAAAAATGAATTTCCAATTTTTTCATTTGCCCAATCCCCATGTATTATAACGTAGAATTAATTAACGTCTTCCAGGCGTCGGAATTGCGCGAAGTTTGACGCGAAAATTATAACATTTCAAAATGAAGGTATTTCTAGTTTGTTGGAATACTTTTTTCTCCGAAGTCTATATGATCAACGATCACAGTAATATTTTCAATATAATTCTGAGTAATTATTCATTCGTCCATTTTTATTTTGAAAACGATTGCTGACTCGTCCGAATAAATGCAGAGTAAGTTATCGAAGAAGATTTGCGATGAGAGATAAAAAAAAATTGCGGATAGGTTATGATAAATGATTAATGAATTAATGATCGAATATATTTATCTCGTCAAATTAGGAGAACGTTGGAGGAAGCAAAGTACGACTCAACAAGAAGATGTACCGAGATGGAGAGCTGAGTTTTTCGCTCCAGTTTTTCGAGACCATACGCAAGGACTGCCCGAGGTTCATTTCACGTTCAAGTTTTTTCTTTTTCTAATTATAAAACTGTTTTTTCTTCGAAAATATTCGAACTTGATGGTCAAAAATGTGTTTAATTTTGTGGAAGTTAATTTTGAACTCGAAAAAAAGTCTGTCAGATAATCTGTACCGAAGTACAACAAAATCTACGATATCATGATCGAATAATTGTCGATCTAACAGGTGATGGAAATCCACACGCAAAATAGGCGGGCTAGAATCCTTGCCACAATGGTGCCTGACGAGTTGGTATTCACATTAAATCCGACAAAAAAGAAGCTCAAATCATTCATAGGAATAATTCTGCTCGTTGACGTCTCTGGTAGGTATCCTCTCCTAAAAAATTACCAATTCAGGTATGATTTCGAGTTTAAAATAAACTTCTTGCTTCGATACTAGAAAGTCACAATTTTCTAATTTTCATCTTCCAGGACTATCGACGATCCACGAAATTTACAAGTACGCTGGCCAAGGTGGTTCGATCAGTCTGAACACGACGCTAAATGCGTACTTCGGTTACATGGTTCGAGCTGTTTACTCCTACGGTGGTGACGTCATCAAAATTACGGGTGAAAATTCATCAGCGTCGGCTGGTGAATTACATTTTTTAATTTCGTGAAATTCAAATTTCAGGTAACGGGCTGCTGGCCCTTTGGAACGTTCGAAATGACGAGCTCGTTTTCAACACCCTTCACGAAGTGATAACCTGTAGTTTGAGAATTCAACAAGCTATCGGACGCTTCGCTACGACTGTCAACGTGACCTTGAAACGTGAGTTCCATACCCTTAACCAAGCAACAGATCCAACTTGAATTTTAACTTCAACCTGAGTTTCGTTTTTCTGATTTTTGTCGTAGTGAAACTGGCCATCTCCGCGGGTAACTTGACCTTCATAGTGATCGGGCAAGGTAACTGCTACCAATATCTGTTGGTCGGTGAACCGATGGAAGAAGCAAAAAACGCTAAGAACGCTTGTTTTCCCGGCGATCTCGTTCTTGCTGGAAGTGCATGGGGTCACTGCAATCCAGCGTGCTACGAGTACGTTATCAAGGACTCTTACAATGTCAAGGTTAGAGCTTTGACGTCGAAGCAGCTCTTTCACAATAATACGAAAACCTAGATGCCTCTTTTTAAAAGAAAATGAAACAACGGATGAAAATAATCAATTAGAAAATAGAAGACACATTTTACACCTTCTTCCAGATTCAGCGCGTTTTATTCCCAGTCAAACAGTATGGAAGGAGAAAATCAAGGACTACGACAGCAGCTGAGATAGGCTCAAGTAACGCAACGAGAAGAAAAATATTCACGACTGATGAACGAGGTCCGATATACTTGGAAAAGGTTGACCCATACGAGGATTTGATCGTCGGTTGGTATTTTTATCATATTTTTGAAATTTTCTTCCGAATATTTTCAAATTTTTACCACAGCAGCCCGTCCAGCGATAAACGAGGCGATACTACGTAGAATCGGAAAGGAGCTAAGGACCTTTATTATTCCATCAGCTGTCCAGTTGGTGAGAATTTAATAGTTGAGCGTTTTAACGATGTTTTCTATGGCGTGGATATTTTTCAAGGTCGACACCGAACAGCCGTTGAACTATCTTACGGAGTATCGACGAGTCACCCACATGTTCATAAGCGTGATACCTTTGAAATGTTCCGTTCTCAATCTCATCAGATTGGTAGACGACATTTACATCCTGCTGACCAAGTAAACAGCATCGAACTTCCTGGATAGAAATTTTCATCTTTGGAAATTGTTTGTCATTTCATTCGCAGCACTGTCCTGGACCGCGGTGGCTACGTGATGAGAGTAGGATTTTTACGCGAGGCAATAAGTTTCCTCACTATATTCGGTTTGAATAAATATAATTCGGTTGAATCTGACAGCAAAAATGCTCTACTGAGTGGCTTGGACCTCCGAAATTCTATAAAAAAATTCTACAGCGTAGAGAAGGTCTCCGTTGGCGTTACGACCGGTGCGTTTCGTAGATATTCCATCAACGTCGATTGAAATCTATTTGTATTTTCAACGCATCAATTTTTTTTAACCCCAGGAATGGCGCACTGTGGAATCGTCGGGCATTCTCTCAGGCGAGAGTACATGGTGATAAGTTCAGCCTTACGAAAAGCTACGGAACTAGGCGTCACGTGCGTCGAAAAGGTCGGAACATTGTTTTCTTAAATCAAGGATTTGTGAAATTTGGAGTGTTTTTAAGTAGAAAATTTCCAACCCTCAGGTTACTTGTGACCTCAACACTTTGCTGCGTAGTGACCTACCACGGAGTAAATTCATCTTGCAGGATAACATTAAGGTCCTGAAGGCCGCAGGACCCAGCTCCATCTACGAATTCATAGGGAACTCTTCGTGAGACTCGAAATTTTCCCTTCCAATTCGAACGGGAGGCGACTTACAACTAGATTTTTATTTTACAGCCACGTTGATACCAGACATCCAGAATTGTTGCTTCATTATCCGATACTTGGTCGGAGCGCCGAATTGAATATCTTGAGTCTGTTCCTCGACGATATCGGACTAGCAGATCGCGAGCAAGCTGGTATTTTATTGAAAGTAAACGATCATCTGGATTGAAATAGCAGATTTTCTTGTGTCGATCCAAAAATAAAAAATCATTAAGATCAATGCAATCAGGGTGAGCACGGCAGTGGAAAATCCCGAGTTTTAGATGCCTTTGTGACCTTGATAAAATCAAGAGACATTGCGACTACCTCGGTAACCTTGACGCCCGATTACGCGATCACACCGTACTCCGCTATCTACTCGATCCTTACGGAAGTATGCATGTATTTTTTTTTTTAACTCATTTTTCACGCCTCTAAAAAACTTCACTCGGTCGTTTTCAGATCTTAGACATCGACGAGTACTGTTCGATCGTAGTACGAGAGCAGAGTATGTCGAAGAAATTGAGGGAAATTATTTCACCGCAAGATTTCTGTTACCTCAACGAGATAATGAGGGTCAGATTTCCGATTTCGAAACGCTGCAGTCTGGAAAATGAAACGGAGAGACAAACGCGTGCGATGAAGATCCTGGAAGGAATATTAAACGTGGTATGATGAAACTCGTAAAAAAATCCTGATCCAAAATTGTTGGAGCAATTCGTTCAGTCGAAGGTCAGACGCTGCGTTTTAATCGATGACATCCACAACGTCGATCCGATGTCATGGCAGTTGCTGTCGATGACACTCAATGTGAAATATCTACTTCTGATCGCATCGGTCGTAGTCAGACCGATCGATGATCTGCCCTCGAAATCTATCGCTGATATTTATGGGGACAAAAGGATAAAACATGTCGATCTCAAGACGATCAATTCACACTGCATCACCGCCCTGGCATGCCAAATACTCAACGTACAAGCCATTCCACAATTCCTTGAAAGGTTATCAAAATTTTCATGCACTTTTCATACGGTTTATGATGTCGCATTTACTATAATTATTTTTTTTCTTCTTTCTTCCTGCAGAGAGCTGATTCTCCGTACGAATCACAACCCCGATCACTGTCAGGCTCTCTTGACGGCCGCTTTGGGTCACGGGGGTCTTCAGCGGGTGGAAATGACGCCGAAAAAGGCTGTGGAGTACAGACTACTATTTTCCCCTGTTCACATGCTCTCGAAAATTTCGAGAGACATCCTCCCGGAGGATGTGGCACCGCCTCTCCCGTGGGAAAGACGTTTTAAAATTCACGCGTGCCTCCTCAACAACTATCACCAGTTTCAATATAGCTGCCAAAGCGTACAGATGAGCGGTGAGAATAGAAATCGAAAGAATCGTCTGGTTTATGATACGAATTAATTCTTTCCTCACAGACACGATGAAAAACACTTTCGCAAAACTCTCGCCTTATGAACAGGGGCTTCTAAAATGTGCTGCAATCTTGGGGGTAACTTTTACCCGACATATGCTGCAGATGATGATGCCAAACTATTCAAATTTTCATACCACGAAAGGTGGAGTGAATATGAAGCGGTTGATTTTGAATTTTCTGAACATTTTTATATCTGCCTTTCTAATTTTCATTGTTCCAGCGATAACCAATTTGTTCAATCTCCGAATCCTTTACTGCGCGTCTTTGGCGACGCTCAACGTCCCCGCCAATAATAAAACTTACAAATTCTGCATGGCGGGAAAGAGAAAAACTTTTACCGATTCGCAACATCTTCTTTATTGCGATTGTTCCGACCCCCAAATCGGGGACACTTATAGCCGTCGATCCAGCGGTACGCCACCAGAAGAACTTCCCTGGTACTCTGGGTGCAAATTTTTTGCATTCAAAATGCCGAAGTTCCAACAATTGATCTACGATACAATACCGGATGACGAAAAAAAAGAACTTCATCTCAAGGCCATCGAACTCTACAAGGTCGAGGCTCACAAGTGCAAGGCATGCGGCGGTGGAGCATTTTTAGAAGTTTTTGGAAAGGCCGAAGTGAGTGAAAATCTGACGCTTCATCCTTCATTTAATTTTGAATATTTGTGAGAAAAATACTATCCAAATACTGACAATCAAATTCCTTCATTTTTCAAGTTAAACAAGCGTACTGCGCAGTTATCGAGGAATTCGAAATCCTTGAGATCCTACAGCAGAACGATAAGCGCGGTGGATCGGCCTCCCGAAAACAGAAGGTCATTAGAACCCTCTGAAGCGACGAAAATTTTGCCTCTCGAAAAATCAAACGAATCTTATTCGGATAATAAATCAACTTCTGGGCGCCTTCAAGCTCAAATTGGAGAGCTTCCAAAAAATAGTAAAAGGGAATCGGTCAGCTCTGAGGGGCGCAGAAGAGTTTCTATCTTACCGTTTTACACCGAGACGAACGATCGAACGATCGGTAAACGCAGAAATTTACTTGCTTGCATTTTGTGATCCATTTTTTTTTTTTAATTAGTATCGTCTGAAAGTTCGCTGGAGCCTCCGGGCGAGGTTGAAGATGAAGTGGAAGAGGAGGAGGAGCGAGAGGTGCGATATGCAAAATTTTGCCAATGGATGAAAAATCAATTCTCAACCAACAAGATGACCGTTGGAAATAATCCAGAATCTAATTTAAAATCACTTAGAGTACCGAGATTCAAGCAGTTCCGTGGTATCGACTTTAGAAATTGTCAGTGTGGTCTGATACTCGACAATATTTACAAGACTCTTTTGTACCACAGCAAAAATACCGGTCAGTTCGTTACGTATTGAATATTATTCGATTTTGACTTTCGAAAAATGACTCACAGTTATTTTTCAACGAAACGAGAAATGTAAGTTTTCCAAACTGTCCGTCATTCTCATCGTTGCAATTTTTAGGAAACATCGGAGACCACATTAATTATTTGATAGACTACAGCGCTGGGCTAATTCGCGTAGCCGAGTTTCGCCACGCAATTAAAATCCTTGGGAGAGCTGATGAACTGAACAAGGTATTCGGCGATTAAATCCAAAACGAGTGGATGAATAAATTGATGAGAATTT
Organism: Athalia cordata; assembly: GCA_963932425.1. Classification (NCBI taxonomy): domain Eukaryota; kingdom Metazoa; phylum Arthropoda; class Insecta; order Hymenoptera; family Athaliidae; genus Athalia; species Athalia cordata. Next base: position 4,151,513 of record OZ010628.1, on the reverse strand, counting down.
TCACTCTTTAAAATATACAGAACTACGAACGTTTCGAAGAGGACATCGAGAGATCCTTGATGCACAGAATGTTCACCGAAGGAATCATTCTCTCTTTACTAGGTAAGCTAAAAAAGTGACGAATGAAAATGCAAACGATCATGGCGACTCTTTAATTCAACATGGCGCACAGGTGAGACGTACTTCCAATTGGGATACTACGATAAAGCACGTCGATTCACCCTTGAGGAAATGACGATCTACAGCTACATGCTCTCCACGAGGAAAATTCTCATCTGCCACCAAATCCTTGCCAACGAACCACGTGAATTGGCTCATCAATGGTTTCCAGGATCATCCGTGGCAAAATTGTCCACTAAGGACGCTCTAGAGAGGAGTCGAATATCGGCGTGCATCAATCGAGTATCCTCAATCTTCATGGTCAGTAATCTGTTGTGATTTAAATTATATTCGCGTTTTCCCCTTGATAAACTTTTCCCCCCCATTTTTTTTTTTTTTCCTCATATCTTTTAGACGAGTGAGCAGACAAAATTCACGAAGTTAACGGTACTGCTGAGTTTGAACATCGCAGAAAAGTGCAAAGAACAGCCAATAACAGAGCTCTGTTCGTACCGACTCGCTATGCTTTATTACCGTCAGATGGGAAACCTACGGTTTTGTAAACGCCTAGAAAAATTAGCCTTGAAAATAATCGCCGGCCAATTCGCTTGGAACGATCTTCAGGGCGTTCTGGTTGCCGCCGACGTCTTCCAGTCCATATACTATTCGAAGTAAACGATAAATTAAATCCAGATCCGCAATAATCGCTCTTCTTTCTAACGTTTTCACAATTAGACTGATCAGAGGCGAGCTACAAACGGCAATCGAATACGGATTCAAGGCTCTTCAGATACCCGGAAAATTTTACACGGTTGAATCGAGACTGCAAATTCTACCCATCCTCATACAAGCGTTGGTAAAAATACAAAATACACAGCTGGTCCTCGGAACTTCTCACCTTTCGTTGCGATTCCCACTTCACATTTTAGGTTCAGGCTTGCCGAATTCCGGAAGCGGTTGATCTGCTTCGAGATTTATCTTACCTTGCTCAAGAAGACGTTGACATGTCCTCTACGATTTGGTACTACGCCCTCTGCCTCGATCTCATCCTCGACGCGGGGATCTCCATAGAATCCATCGAAGCATGCCGAACATTCACCCAAAAATTGATAGGTAATAAAAAAGAATCATCCTAGGGGATGTGGGAAAGGAATGTATTTTTTATATTTTTCAAATACCGTTTTTATGCCACAAATGAATATTTCTGAAACCTGAAATGAGATGATTTTCATCAATTAAGCATAACTAAACCTGAATCCTGATTTGAATCAGCGATCCGTTCATCTATTGATTTACAAATTTCGTTATTTCTAATCAAGTCTTTACATTCGTAGATCCGTCCGGAAAGAACTTCCGAGCCATCATCAGAGATCCTGACTCATTTAAACGACTGCTCACGAATATGTGGCTGTTACTGACTAGATTGTAAGGAGATAGTTACAAGTATTTAACCATAGATCCGCCGATTATCCAACGAAATTAAAAATAGAAATGAAACTTTCTAAAAAGACAAAGAAAGAGATCTTTCAGGGAACAAGCTCTCGAAAGATGCAGACGGATATATAGTTTGTCGTTTATCTTCTATCCTTTAAAAAAATTCGGATCCTTTTTTTTTACAGAGGAATAGATTCTACCAAGTACGAACTACCACGTGACGTTTACTTGAATGTAACGAGGCATGATAATTACTCAGATCTTTGGACAGTTATGAAAGTTCGTTAATGATCCTTCCGATTGCGCGATGAATTTCAACAACTTGTGATGTGTTTCTTTCCTTTTTTATACTCAGGCTGCGGAATGCAGGATGTTGAAGATAACGTACTTTCTTAATTACAAGAAAGGCAACACACTGCCCGATATTCGTGGAGACGTAAAGGAGCTTCTCGAACGCCTGACGAGAGCGTCAAAAATCTCACGGTTTCTGAAGCCACGTCTCGGTCTTCTCAAAGCTTACATGAACGTCATCAAGGGGCACATCTCAAAAGCGAAAAAAAATCTGGCAATCGCTCAAAAAAACGCACGCAGACAAGAGAATTTACTCATGCAAGCTTCGATCACACTACACAAAAAAGTAATCGACAAAAGAGATGTTCCAATATCTCCTTATTAAATCACCAAGCTAGGTTTAAATTTCAAAAATGGAACAAAAAATTATCAGTTCGATAAACGTTCAAGCGGCTTGTTCGTTTGGTGTTTTAGACTTGGCTGGACAATTATCCTACGACAAACGCGCGTTGGGGAGAAAACGCAAATCAAGAATCAATGGTCAATTGGCACGACGTTAACAATCTGTCGAACGAAGATCTCGTCAAGATTTTATACTGCCTACCGAAACCGAGAAACTGTCTATGATCACCATAGCTATCACGACTTGAATGGTAGCTAAACGGATCATGATTCAAGATTTGTTCTTCGCGTTGGTTCTGTAAAAAAAAATGAGAACTAAAAGTGAACGTGGTTTTGTAACGACAGATCGGATGGTTCATGTGATCGATAACAAGCCCAATTTTTTATTCCCTAGGTAATTATAGTTACGCAGAGTTCTAATTATCTGTAAATATCAGCTCATTAACGTTCACGTCATTCTGTCAGTCGGACCATTTGTGAATTTTCTGACCCCTCAGAAGAGGGGTTATAAGTGAATTCGTTTTATTTCGATATCGGTTGTCCAGTGAATTAAAACATGACATTGTTAATGGATAAGACCGTCCTAGATCCGCGAAAAAAAATTTTAGAAGGACGAAAAAGGGAGCATTTTGAAGCTCATAAAATTTAGTCACTCTCAGTCGGAACCGATTTTGAAAATAAAAAAATCCGTCCGCTTTATGCGTTGTATTGAAGTTTTTTCTCAAAAAGTGAATTGGCGCATTAACTGTTTTACAGCGTTGCGCTGGAGAGGGTAAATGAGATAGATTTTTTTGATTAGATGGATCTGAAAGTAGAAGGTTCAAGCTTTAATTTGGTTCTAGTTTCGTTTGGCTAAGTGCATTTTTCAGAAAGTTACGAGCGTTTGAAGTTGACCGTTTCGCGCAGAAATCGTATTTCTGCTTTAATTCTTTAAACGAACAACTCCCACTTTAAATGAGTGGGCGGCAGCAGCCGGTCGGCTTTAAACGATTCCCCTTCCAGTTCGCGGAAATACTACGCTTACCCCTTCTACTACGATTTCCGAGAAAAGGGGACAAAATTCCGTAGTAGAAGGGTTAAGAAAAGGGGGACGGAATTCCGTAGTAAAAGGGGTGGCGACAGGTGCATCGGCGGTTCATTGACCTTTTATTTAATTGCAATTCTTCATATATCGGGTGTATTTTTGACAAAATTGACGTAAAAAAAAAAAAAAAAATACTGGGAGTATGTACGTCATTAAATCTACAGGTACATGATGAGTATGGGTATATATGATGGGTATATATATGTTTAGCTATGTACAACTGACGTACATAGGGTGTATTTTTGACAAAATTGACGTGAAAAAAAAAAAAAAATCCTGTGAGTATGTACATCAGTAATTCTATAGGTATATCCTGAGTGTGGGTGTATATGAAGGGTATATAAACATAGCTATGTACAACTCGTGTATATAGGGTGTATTTTTGATAAAATTGACGTACAAAAAAGAAAAAAAATCTGGGAGTATGTACGTCATTGAATCTACAGGTACATGATGAGTATGGGTATATATGATGGGTATATGTGTGTTTAGCTATGTACAACTGACGTACATAGGGTGTATTTGTGACAAAATTGACGTACAAAAAAGAAAAAAAATCTGGGAGTATGTACGTCATTGAATCTACAGGTACATGATGAGTATGGGTATATATGATGGGTATATATGTGTTTAGCTATGTACAAGTGACGTACATAGGGTGTATTTTTGACAAAATTGACGTAAAAAAAAGTAAAAATTCCTGTGAGTATGTACATCAGTAATTCTATAGGTATATCCTGAGTGTGGGTGTATATAGGGTGTATTTTTGACAAAATTGACGTACAAAAAAGAAAAAAAATCTGGGAGTATGTACGTCATTAAATCTATAGGTAGGATAAGTATGGGTATATATGATGGGTACTAACTTCTCATTTATTTCCTGCCTTGTCTGGATAAAAAATACCGTTGAATAATTTGTCTAACAAGATTGTAAAAATGAATAAAAAATGTCTCGCTAATTTACTGTATCTACAAACTCTACATTGAGAAAATAAATTAAACGGGTCATGCTCCGCCAAAAAGAATCTGGTACAAAAAACAAGAAAGCATTTTGTATAGCTGATAGAATTTCGTAACTTCGAGTCAAAACGGATCGTTCAAAAAGTGAATTCAAGAAAACAAATAAAGATCTCAACTGCGTTGTGTCAGTGTAGCATGGAATCGTTGAAGCAAGGTTAAGTAAGATATTTTGCGAACGTTGTGCAAAATTTGAATCATGTACAATGACGTTAAACAGCCCGAAAGTGAAGAAGGATCAGAAGAAAAACTAGCGCGAAGTAGCAATTCTTACGGTAGCACTGAGCCGGACTATTCCGTTTGGAAGCAGATTATTTTGCTGCATAGACAAATCGCTTGGAAAAATTTCATCGTTATAGCCACGGTCTTCGTTAATTTTCAACTCATACTATATGATATCTCGTTCAGAGAACGAACGACATCTCCGCCGCCAATTAGTGAGTGTTACAGCATCCTTCAAGAATTTGAAAAAACTTAAAATCTTCATCGATAACTCGAGACAGTCCTCAATTTTTGCCGATAGTTTCTTATAGACGTGATCTTTTATTACCCGGTTGTTAGGTGATTTGAGGATCGCAAAACTGGCCATGGATATCGTCTACGTTTTCGATGTATTCAGCGCAATCATCTATAGAAAGTGGACAGATTTGGCTTCAACTTACGGCCAACTGCCGAGGCCGATCAAGTTCCTCATCATCGACGTAATTTCGATCCTACCATTGGACTGGACCCACCTAATACTTACGAATAGTAAAAACCTGCGGGCTACTTATCTCCTCAGCACGCCAAGTCTCTTGAGAATATATCGCCTGGTAGCTTTCTTTAGTAGGTGATTTTATACAATCTTCTGTATTTCCATTACGATTCTAATCAGAATCATACTCTGATTAAAGATGCTGATTTTTTTCTCGTTTTCTTTTCACTTAATCAGATTCGACTCGCAATTCCGTTGGGCAAAGAAGAGTCTACATCAGAGTGGCGGAATTCTTGGTGCTCCTTTTCTGCATGACAGCAATTGCCGTTGCAGTAATGATCCACGTGGTCGACATGATCAATCTTGATCTCCAGTGGCTCGTGATCATCAAGGAAAAATCCTCCCTACCGAAAAGCGAATTCGAGTGGTTCGTAATCAGCCACTATGTGATGTTGACGCAGATAACTGGGCATGGGTAAGCAGTAGTCAAGATATCCTACTAATTATTCAGAAAATTAATTATAATTAATTAAAACGATTGTTTTATTTAAGTTTGCCTGAAACTCAACCAGGGGTCTACAGTTTCGCTTTCATCGTGATAGTTTTGGTTTCGTTGTGGACCTTGCAAGCCTTCGAAATCGCGTATCTGACCGATCTCATCATTCAGCGGGACTATAATCGTTCACTCTTCAACAAAGAAATGCAGTTAGTCAAGTCCTACTTAGTGAGTAACACGACTTTATTATGCTGCACTTGAACGGTGAAATTATTTTTTCCTGTATCTGCGTCCCTAGGACGATATGAACGCTTCGAAAAACACAAGGAAAAACGTTGAGAAATATTACAATTATTTTTGGAAAAAGCAAGGTAGCTCGGAGTTCAAGATAACAAAATTCAACATGTATCCCTCCATATTCCTCAAGGAATGCGCACTCGAAATCGCATGGGACGCTTACAAACACGTGAGTTTGAGTAAAAAAAAAAAACGAATTCTTCAAATCCCGATTTTGATATCCTCATAATTTTCATGATCTTCGCTAGTCTCACCTGTTCCGGGATCAGCCGATCCCGTTTCTCCGAAATCTCGCGATCCTCTTCGAACGGGAGTACTACCGGCCGGGTGAAATGATCATGAACAAGTTCGATCGTAAGAACAAATTGATTTACGTTGTGACCGGAGTCGTTCAGCTCCTATCGGAGGAAGACGACCAGTCTCCAGTTTTGAGTTTTTCCGGCGGTACGATTCTCTGCGAAAGCACCTTGATCCTGAGCCAAAGATCGTTGTGTAATGTGGTGGCTTGTACGGAAGTTGAACTCCACGTTCTCCACACCGACAAGTTCGTCGAACTCATGGTCTATAGGTACCGTGAAATCTACAAGATCTTGCAGTCCAGGATACGGCACAGATACTGGAGGGCGCTCAGGATGATCAGCATCGGCAATGCTGTGCAGAAAAACAAGTCACATATCGTGTAAGACGATTTGTACAGTTGGTCGAAATTATTTATGAGATTCCGAAGGAATTTTCGTTCCTTTTTTTTGATCTCAGAAATGTGCCGGCATGCACAGACGTTTCTTGGCTAAAACAGACGCTGACCATCCTGCAGAATTTCCAAGGTCGATTGAACCGAAAAGAGAAAAAGGACGTACAATTTGAATCTATATTCGCCACAACAGACTTCAGATATACCTTCGCTCATTTGGATATGCTCGTGATATCGGACGTGAGTCAAAGTTAATAGGATTTTAAATCATGAAGACAGTTCTTTTTAAATTTCCGTCGGATCTTCTGCTCTAGGATATCGCAACGAAGACGGAACAGGTTTGTTTGAACAACGGCCAGTTGCCTTGGATTTTTTTTCCGCAGTCAATGATTTTGAAATACTGGGATGACCTGGTTTTAGCATGCTGTTTTGCTATAACTGCGATAGTGCCCACATACGTTAGTCTTCCAAGCGTGCAAACAATGGGAGTGTCATTTGCGATTCAAGTTTTGAACACCGTCTACATCGTGGATCTTATCGTCACCTCGTCTACGGCGATCCACGAAAACGATGGTTAGACAAAAATTAATTTACGGTAAAAAAAGAGCGTTATAAAATGTACTTTTTACTGGAACGTAGTCGTATACGTGGACATAATCGACATCATCTCGAGACGAATGCACCAGGTGAGCTACTGGGCAGATGTTATATCTGCGTTTCCTCTCGACTGGATTGCTGAGATTTTCGGATCCAGCGACCAACGGCTTCTCGCATACTGTAAATTGAACCGGCTGGTCAAAATGTACAAAGTGAGCGAAGAGGAAGATCATAAACTGTATAATATTGTTTGGAACATTTTATTTCCTTTTAGTTCGAAGTTTTTTTCGCATCTCTTGAAACCCAGCTAATCATGACCCCGTACAAGCTGAGAGTGATAAAGTACACCTTCTACATGATGATCGTTACGTACTTATCCGCTGCTTGCATATTACTGGTGACCTGCGAAAACGGTGAATGCGATTGGACTGGGTGGCTGCAAACTTTCATCGCTGGTTCCAACGAGGATGTGAAGGGTAAAATTGTTACCGCCGCGTTTCTCTACGCGTCACAAATCCTCGTTGGCATCGGTACAGACGTGGTCTCTCCGAAAGAGATGTACGAATACCTCGTCAGCATCCCCCTCCTGATCTTAGGCAGCGTTATTTTCAACTACATAATCTCCTCGGTGACGGCCTGTCAAATACTCGAAGGGTTTACCAAATTCTGGCTGAGGTTTGTGGCTGACCTTCAAAGTACCGGATTGAAGACATTTCATACTAAAATCTTATCAAAACCAGGTTTACCATGATGAACATCGCGATGATGCTGGACTTGAACAAGGTTAACAAGTCGATCCAGGGACGGGTATTTTGTTACCTTGAGCTGGAGTGGTTGGACAACAACGCATACGTTTTGACCTTCGAGCGTCAGATTTTTGATAACGTTACCCCAAAAGTGAGGCACGATGTTCGGGCGGAGCGTTTTTTTTCTTTATTGGAAGGCTTGGAGATCTTCAAGGACGTGTCGGAGGAATGTTTGAACGAGATTTGTTCAATTTGCAAGCTGCTTCTTCTGCCGCCTCGAGAAGTCGTAGGATACAGAGGAACCGAGTGTAGGGAGATGTATCTAGTAGAAAAAGGTCATTGCCAGGTATGGAGGAACGTTGATATGGCACCGTTCGACGTCACCACAGGACACGCGATCTACGTTATCGAGATGTGCTGCGGCCTCAATAATTTACACACCGTAACGACCATCACTCACGTTTCGATGGTACGCATCGTGCTCAAAGACCTCATGCACGTGCTCTCGCAGTTCCCGATTGAGAAACAGATCCTCGACGAGGTGATCGAGAAATTCCAAAAGTCCCAAGAGGTATACCGATGGACACTAATGAAGTATCTCATGTCCTGACGAGTGAAGATTTTCTGTACTACAGTTTGTCAGATTGTCGAACATCCAGAATAGTATACCGTCGAAGAACATGATGAAGGAGATCGATGACGAATGGCAAAAGATCGATAGCCTCGCGGGAATGATGGTCGACTCGAACATTAAAAATCAAGGAAACAGACGGTCCAAACCAGTCGCAAATAATGTCTCCGAAGATCGATCCTGGAAACAAATTGTTTTGATGTAAGGATTCGAAAAATTATGACTGGACAGATTGACAGATTGTAATTCCCTCAGGAAATTCTTACTCAAATCTACGATAAGTCCCGATGGAAGATTCATAAAGAATTGGGAAACTATTCGATACATCTGCGCCTATTTTCTGATAACACTCTACTCCGGCGAAGCAGTTTTTTCTCAAGTTATTCCAATAACCCTAGGAAAAGTGAGCGATTCCCGAGGGAGTAACCGCTAGTGAAATACTTGGGACAGTCAATTTTGAAATGCTATGAAAAACTAGTGAAACAGTGTGAAATAATTGTGAAATGTGAAATGAACATTTTTGGCCCACAAATCGAAAAAATCCAAAGGGGTATACCTTAGATTTTTGTCGATTTTGGGTGAAAAAATGAAGTATTTTTGAAATTGATCGTAGGACACTTTTCTAACGTATTTTGACCTCAGGAACACGAATCCATTGACTAAATTGAGCTAGAAAAATATTCCATCGAGATATCTTAATTTTTTCACTTTTCAGAGCGATATATTGGCGATAACTCGATCAATTTTATAGATAGATCAATTTGACTTGCAGATTCGTGTTCCTGAGGTGAAATCACGTCAGAAAAGTGTCCTACGATCGATTAAAAAAAATGTCGATTTTTGACCCCAAAATCGACAAAAATCTAAGGTATACCCCTTTGAATTTTTTCGATTTTTGGGCGAAAAATGAAGGATTTTTAAAATCGATCGTATGACACTTTTCTGACGTATTTTGACCTCAGGAACACGAATCCGTTAATTAAATTGAGCTACGAATTAATCCCATCGAGATATCCTTGATTTTTCACATTTTAGATCGATAAATTGACGATAACTCGATCAATTTTATAGATAGATCAATTTAACTTTCAGATTCGGATTCCTGAGATCAAAATACGTAAGAATACCATAGAAAACCCTATAAAAAAAAATGTCGATTTTTGACCCCAAAATGCCCCCTTCGGTTTTTTTTTCAATTTTGGGGTAAAAAATGAAGTAGTTTCAAAATCGATAGCAGGACACTTTTGGTTACCCCCTCGGCGATTCCCCGATTATTTCTGGGGTTGGTTCACTTCAGCTGCAAATTCTTGTTTCAGGTCAACATCTATTTCTTGAACTCGATGATGGTAGCCGACTTGTATGTACGGCTCCACGTTCAGTTTTACAATGCCAATGGGATTCTTGTGACCCATCCAATCGCCACTGCAAAACACTACGTGTACAGCGGACTCCTAGTTGACGTACTCGCTGTATTTCCGCTGGAACGATTTTTCATCTCCGAAGGGTTTTACGAGTGAGTAAAATCTAACGGTGATCTTGAATATCCTGTACATAAAATCCTTTTCATTTCTAACGCTGAATCAGCCCGAAGAAGCTTTGGTTCTGTAGGCTCAACAGACTTTTGATGGCGCACAGAATCGTCGGTGCTATGCGTTACAACTACTCGTGGCCGTATGTCTTAAAGTATGCAACCTGCGTGATATTTTTACCCTTGATAATCTTGACTACCCACATATTCGCCTGCGGACTGCTTCATGAGTTTTGTGACGTTGGAAGCCACGTCAAAGAAAGCGAAAAATACGCCCAAGGGATTTATTGTAACCCAGATCACGTCCACGTAAAATACGGTGAGTCTATTGATTTTTAATTTTACGTATCTGAACGAAATGGAACTTTATTTTATTTCATTATGCAGAAGAAACAGAGAAAATTACTCCTATGAAAATGTACATATATTCATTTCTCTACGTTTTCGCGACACTAACGAGAATCGGCGCTGTTAATCTTCGGCCCATGAGATACGCGGCCATCATCTACGTTCTCATTATGACCTCGATCAGTTTTGTGCTCCTGATGATCGTCACGACGTATACGGTGTCCACGATATCCCGAAGAGACCCAACCCTAACCGCCTATCAGCAGCAGATGACAATTTTGATGTCCTATCTCAAAGAAAATAAAGTCCATGTCGAATTTCGAGAGTAAGTGGAAAACTCAAAGGATATGTGGCAGGGAAAGCAATCATCGAATTTTATTTCTTTCAGTGAGGTTGTTAACTACTTCGAATACTTTTGGATCCTGAGGAGGGGCACTTCGATCATGAGACAAATGCAATTTTTTCCTTTCGCTCTACAGGAAGATGTTTTTTGGTGCATCTATGGACCTTCTCTGATTAAGGTAGGGACTATCTTAATTAAATAAAATTCTAGATTCATCATATCCCTGTTTGAATTTCTATAGAGTCCTGGATTTTCGCATCAGAACGAGTCCTTCTTCAGGTCACTTTACAGGCATATGAAGGTCAAATTTTATACCAAAAGTTCGGAGATCGTGCCCGTAAATCTCGTGCATAGTTCGGTCTACTTTATTCACTTGGGGTGGGCCGAAGCTTTCGGACCTGACGGTACCCGAATTGCAGTTCTTGGGTGTGGAAGGTATTCCATTTCAGAATCCAATTACCAAACGACCCATTTTGTTTCCATTTAAATTCTTCTATCCGCACAGCATCTTCGGTAATTTTACCGGTTCTGCAACGATGCGGCAAACCTGCAGCATCGTGACGCGCACGCACGTCGAAGCTCTGGTAATCGAATCGTCCAACTTCTTCGACCTAATAATGCGGCACCCAGAGACGAAGAGAAGTTTTCTCGCCGCTATGGCCTTGAATACGGATTACCTCAAGGTCGATTCAGACACGGAAATGATCGAGGTCATCAATGACTCCAAGAGAAAGCAATCGTCGTTTATTTTACTCCCAGATTCCGCACTCTTTCAAGCTTGGGAAATATTCTCAGAACTTTTCAGCTGCTACTTCGCTTTTGTGGTTTCCCTCTACCACATTGCCGTTACACAATTCTCAGGGTATATGCTGACTCTACTCTACGTCGTTGACTTCACATTTGTCATAAAAACTTTGCTAGTTTTTTTCACCGCATATGAAGATGACCTCGGAGATTACGTTAGGGATAAGACGCTGATTGCCGAACGGTGAATTGATTTTTTTGATCATTTCGTTACAAAGTCGTGATCATATTTTTTTCTTTCTAGATTTCGCCAGTCCAAATATGGTCTCTACCTTCATGTGTTCACAGTTATTCCTTTTGAGATATTTTGCGTATTTGTGAAGGTCAATCATCTGAAGTGGGACTCCTTGGCGTGGCTGCGAGTGAACCGAGCTCTAAGAATCGTTAGTCTTTATCGAATTTAATCATCACCAATTGTCTAACTTTTTTCCCACTTCGAATTCCTCAGATTTTGGCTATGAGGTACTTCAGACAAGCGTGCAATCGTCTGAATATCAACATATCGTGCATGAGGATTCTCTACGCCTTGGTGATTCTGATCAGTCTTTTGCACAGTGCATCTTGCCTGATGATAATAGTTCAGGCAGCCACAAACGACGAGATGTCGAACTTGGTGGGGCTCCAAATTTACATCGAGAAGTTTCACACGGTCTCAGTTATGTTCGCCGTGACATCGCCGCACGCCTTTCCACAGACCTTCTGGGAGGCTTTTTACTTCATCGTACTCTTCGTCACATTTTACATCGCCTACGCCATGCTAATCGGGGAAGTTTGCGCTGTCGTTGACGTAAATATGTTTATAATAAACGAATACGAACGCAGCATTACATTCTTTCGTGATCGAGTCACGCGCATGAATCTGACCTACGTTCTGAGGGTGAGTGAAAGAAATTAAAAAAGGTTCGCAAGCGATTGAAACCGAATTGAAAAAGAATATTTTTATTACTCCAGACAAACGCATGGGATTATGGTTCGAAATTATGGAAATTGCGTAGCGGTCAGCAGACTCCTTATCTACTCAGCGAAGCACCTTTGTACTTACAGTACTCAGTTTCCTACGAAATGTACGCTCATCATTTACTAAGAAATGAAATTTTCGGCAAACTTCACGAAGACTTCGTAAGACAGTTGACGTTCCACTTCAAGGACAATCTCTTCTTTCCCGGCGACCGTATAGTAAACGCTGGGGATATCGACGAAACGATTTATTTTATCCTCAAGGGTTCCGTCAACGTTTCCGAACATTTCCACCGGTCCAAAGTTGTTTTAGAAAATGAAGAACTACGCGTAGAGAATCTCGGGCCAGGACAATGCTTCGGAATTGTTCAAGGACTGTACGAAAGAATTCCACACACCGCTACCTACACCGCAAAGACAACGACGCATATTATATACCTCTACAGAGCGCGTTGGATTTATCTGTTGAAATATTTTCCAGTAACGACTCTAAATTTGTACAAATCGGCCAGCCAGATCATCCGGGCTCACGGATTAGAGATCGAAGTTTAGGATCAAATAATTAGTACGTGAAAATGATGATGAATCTTCTTACATTCATAAATATATTTTTTCAACTAACGTAGTGAGTATGCAATGTTATATTATATTTATATAATAATAGATAGTATAGATTAATTATCAATTAATTTATTTACTCGTCTATTCATTTATTCATTTATTTATTTATTTATTTAAGGCAAGGTAGCTCTAGGGGGCGGTAAAAACCGGGAAGATTTTCATTTGACCTCTATGATCTCAATTTCTTACAGCGTCTTATAAATATTTTTTTTTCTAAAAAAGTATAGACTCAGATTTTTACAGAAAACGATTTAGGAGCGACAAAAAATCAGAACCCTAATTATATCATAAGGTCATTCGAATACGACAAAAAAGAAAGAGCAAGAATACAATAGAAAGCAGAACAGAACTTTTAACCTGATTATTTTTTCATATTTACAATTTTTAAACTTTTTTTTTTTAATATCGCGAATAATCACAGCTAAACGATTTTTTCGAGAATCTTTTGATCCTAAAAAAGCCGAAGAGAATTAGTACAATTTCGGCGGTATCTTGAACTGAACCTTATACGCAACCCCCAATATGCTAATAATAATAATGACGATAATTTTATTATTCTCATCGTCATTATTAATATACGATAATAATAATTATAACGACGGTATAATTAATATCCTAGTATAATTTTCAAATTTTCCTAATTCACATGCAATCACGCCTATAATCCTTCAACAATGATATAATAACAAGGTAATTGTTATTTAAAAATAATTTTTCAATAAACAAATACATACATCAATACATTCCATTAGATGAGATAGTAATCAATTGATAAATGACCAATTAATTACCAATCAAATAATCGACGATAATCGTAAATGATCGGGGCGTTCGGGATAATAATTATAATTCAAGTTACAACGATATCCTTTCGACGATGTTAATTATTGTTGGATTTTTCAGCCCTATCTCATTGATATAAAAATAAAAGAGGATCGCGTGTCATACCTAATTTTTTCATTTTAAGTACCACTTGATCTAATCATTCGTGGGTGTCGACCTCGTTGTCGATACGACTACTACGAATTCCGGTCTTTCCGGTCCAAGGATATATGTCTGGACAAGGTTGACACGTCTTCATGTACCTCACTCCGCTCTTGTGCCACAAATTGCAGACTTTGGGGTTGTTGCACTTCTTTGGCCTTCCCTAAAATCGGAAGAGATAGGATTCAGAAAGATAATTCATTTCATTTTCTTTTTCTTTTAACAAATTAATATATTAATTACCTGATGATTGCACTGGAAGGGCTCGAAGTTTGCCAAATGAGAAGTCGGGGTTGGGTTCCTGACCCATTCGATTGCCTGGGAATTTGTTACGAGCCAAACATCATCCATTGCCAAAATTGTGTCCAAAAACGATATGAATCCCTCTTTGTGATGGGCCTGTGTGAACCACGCCGCGTGGTAGAACAGACCGAATGGCGCCCTAGAAATGGAAAAAAAATATAAGTACGTTTTTTCCCCCATGAATTCGAACAGAAAGGATCGGTAAGTCGTCAGATATTTTTGAAAGCTTGCAATTTGCAAAGAAAATTGAATAACTCTACGAGTTCCGTGCAGATACGAAGATTTTGGACAAATTTTCTTGCCTATTCGTCGTGTAATGTCTTTCGAAGTTCTTGATCAACATTTTATAGACTCCTTCGGGGGTTGGTGGATTGCTGCAAGCGTCTCCCATCGAACATCTTCCACCGTTAAGGTCCTGCCACATGACCATAGGAACTTCCCACAGACCAGGGTATGACCTTGTCGGACAAGGTGGTATCATGCAGTCGTGGAAAAGTTTGTAATCCAAGGTGTATGGCCAGCTCGGTGGACGGTTTTCGTAAACCGGCATCGATGAATCGTAGGTGAAGTTGGTGTCCCATAACATTTTGAACATGTTGTTTCCACCGACCTATTTGTCGAAGAAAAATTGAAGAAAAAAGTATGGTCAGTGCCGTAAGAACGGTACAAATAAATCACATTTTTCGCTTTTTCATAGCTCGGTAAATATACAATTTTCGAAATTATACGAAAATGTTGTTATATTTACCGACAAAAACGGTGCGCGCATCCCCTTGATGTCGTCTAATTTCACGCCACCATATGCTGCAAGAATTTCACGTTGACCCGCAACTTCGCGGGCCCATTTTCGGTGGGAAAATTGTTCGCCGAAACTGTGCCTGTAATTTATAAACGTGAGTGAATGACGAGATCCTATTTTTATTCCATGGATTTTTTTTTTAACTCGACTGATTTTTCAAAAAGCGGTGCAGCGTTATTGTTACATCGTTGTTAATTGTATAGCGTGTCGATGAAAAGATGAGAATAAAAAAACGTAAAAAAATTATCAGCGTGATTTCGATGGAATGTGCTTATGTGCTGTTGGTGATTATTAAACATTGAAAATCGAAAGCGTTGAAACGTTAGGATAAAATTTAAATACAAAAGCATGGTTAAATGAAAAGGTACTTAACAAGCGGTCGAAAAAGTAGGGACAAAATTTATTAGCGTCTGCAGCAGACGTTGAAAGAAAGAAATAAAGAAAGAAAAAAATTATATAATTGTTTTACGCACGCAAGACTCTAGGAGGCGAGTCTGCGGATAAAGAAAGTTCATACTTATAAATATCTGGGGAGTAACGAAAAAAAAAACGTCAAATACCTAACGGGTTCTCGCGTAATATTTATATGCGGACTATGTAATAATTGAGGCGCAAAGGCCACTTCCCACGCCGTCAGTTACGAAACCCGCGGCGCGGCTTTAACGGTCGAGATTATTATTTTATTTCTGAATAAACTGCAGGAATTGAAATTATCGTTGGGAATAATTGTAGGAACGTATCAGATCTTCGTTGACCAGAGGAAGTTCGTAACACCCGGGAAAATTATCACATGCGGATACTTCGAAATCTAAAAACTTTGTAATCGCAATAACTCGTCGAAAGTTTTGAAGGGTAGTTTGGATTCTGAAGGAGTCGAGAATTACTCAACAATTATCATCGTCCTAGTTTGTGGAATATTAATAACAGTTGGGCGTAATTGATCATATTATATGAACAACTGTGCGCGCTGTACATACGTATTATTACGATCATCTCCTTCTTTTCACTCGGCAACAATATTTCCCACACATTTTACTATACCTATAAGTTCTAGACGGTAAGGAACTCGTGCACACCGATCTGCATTGTCCAACGATTTCTCGCGCGGGTTGTCTGTAATTTTTACCTTTCCAGAATATCACTATTCCCTGTACCCATTTATCGTATGCGTAATAACAACTTTGATATTATTATAGTGCGCTCTTTTGTACGTCGGCTTACGTCACCGAACTATACATGCAGTAATGTATAACAGAGAATGAAAATTAATGACGCGACAAGTTACGGAGATGGGAATGTTGCCCACGCAACTCGCTTGAACAATGGGCGAATTATTTCACCTGGTCGCTCACAAATGGCAAACGCTTTTCAACCCCGTACCGATCTTCTATCATTATTATGACCGGCGTCTTTTTTTAGATCTTAGAAAAAAAAAAATCACTCACGATATTCGATATTTTACAAAATTTAACGATCCATCGTTCGAATTTTCATCACTTTATGTAGATTCTTTTCGACCCGTGGTTTCTTTCACGATTTTTCATCCTCATTTTCGAACGTGAGACGAGATAGAAAAAAAGATCTAAATAATCTGCGATCGACGAATCGGTAAGTTATACTAATTGTAAATGATCTCGCGATGTTCGTAGCGCACTCGAATCACTGCAGTGTCCTGAGATAACATCAGCATCTGCGTCTGACTGAGATCAGTAATTACACGGGTATTGCGTCGGCCAATAATTATTGACGCCATTGACGGTTATAATTAATCTCTGATATAACTCGCGCGTCAAAAGTACAATAGACTGGGATTAATTACGTAAATGCATCACAATCGGTTATATTAGGTATATAAAGAGGTAACAACGTGAGACTTATGAGAGTTCGTCCGGACGTGAGATTATCCGCGATCACGTAACATCTTAATTAATAACCTGCAGCAACAATTACAGCTTTTATCCCAGGCAATTGAACCGGTAGAGGTTTAAAAGGCATTTAATTACACGAACGTTTTAACATGAATATCTTCGGAAATTCGTATCTCATCTATAGAAATTTGAAAATTTAGAAGATTGCTTGCCAAATAATTACGGAGGCTTGGGGATCATGCGGTAATTATGCACAGGGAACTCGCAAACCTGGAGATAAAGGGGAATTCCAATTTTTTTCAACAAATGAATGCATTTTTCTACCGACTAAAAATTACAAAAATTTTTTTTTTAGTCATTATCTAAATCGTGCAGCATCAGGGTTTTTTTTTTTGAATTTTTTAGTACTTACGAGACTGTATGGGACGCGATTTCGTGACCATTAGCGTACAGGTTCTGTACCTGACTGTAATCGGTCCACTCGTGAGAAACGTAGAAGGTGGCAGAAATGGGGCATCCGTTTGGGTTTTTCCGCCCTTTTTCAAATAGATCCGCGTACAAACCTTTGTTAAGGTCATTTACGGAGTCGTCGAAAGTGAGGAGGACGATCTGCGGTATCTCTTCAGGCGTGTAATCCCCTGTCGTTTTATAATATTGGTTTTTTTGTTTTATTGTTTTTCACGTCTCGTGGTTCGACAATATTCCATGGGGATTGGGTAGAACCAGAATCGTAAGGTACAGTGGAATGAAATTCAGGACATTACGGGAGGATCAGAGAAGATAAGCGTCGGGGTTTTTGGGAAACAAAGAAAACAGAAATAAAAAAAGTTAGCAAACACCCTCACAGCGTTAGTTACATCGCAGATAAAAAAAAAAAAGAGAACGAATAAATTTTTTTATCGTTCGTGCTGTAAACCTGCAGTATATTTCCTGCAAGTGTGACGATTTCACGCATGTGTAGAATATTCACGGTATAATGTGGCGTGTAGAGGTAATTATTATTGATTAGTGGTTATAGATCAGTATATTGATCTTACGCGAGGGTTTAAAGAGTCTGAAGAAATCGGCGCAATGATTAATAATTATGCGCATTGGAAACATGGACAATAGATGATAGAAAAAAGAAACAACCAGCTTCACCTATGGCGCGTGTAATTTGCAAGCTTCGTTCCAAGAGTATCTAAATCGAGGCTCGAAAGACAGAACGATTATGATGTTGGATTCTGAAGATCAATTTCGTGATGACTATTTTTTTCTTTCAATTTTTCGATCGATCCTCTTGGAAAAAGGTTTGCGTGTCTTAGATAGATCTGCATCGTCGATGATAAGTGTATATGGTATGTGGTGAGAACATCAAAACTTATATCATCGATTCTTGTCAATGATTTGAAAATCATGAACTTACGAAACTGTGTGTGAGGCCATCTCGTGACCGGCAGCGTACAGGTTTTGGACCTGGCTATAATCTGTCCACTCGTGTGACACATAGAATGTCGCGGATATCGGACATCCGTTTGGATTCTTTCTATCGTTTTCGAATAAGTCACTGTACAAAGGTCTGTTCAGATCGTTCACCGCGTCGTCAAACGTTAAAAGTACTAGCTGCGGTACCTCGCCGGCAAGCAAACCACCTAAATTATACGCATTCATATAATAGAACATTTATCATAGTTTTTTTTTCTTCATTCTTTTCTTTTACGACCTCTCATCATTTGCTCGTCGCATCGAAGAGTCATAAAATGTTCAGTTTGGAAGAAACAACAAAACGTGCATCAATTCCCAATTGATTTATCGTTAGTTTAATTAAATATCTTCGTTCACAGCAGTCAAATGTAGTTTGAATAAATTAATTTTGAAGCTGGTTGCGTGTCTCGTTGTGAAAAAAAAAATCAGCCAATCTGTGTTGTTTCGCCTGTGTTTTGACGTGTCGTATTTCGATTTGTCACGTTTTTTTTTTTTTTGTGTTAAAAAAAGAGAACAAAATAAATCGAACTTTACCCTATACAGTATTTGCATTTTATTGAAAGGAAAAAAATGATAACCTGATTTGTATAACGGAATTAAATCGACTAATCATTGATTAAGATTTTGAGACGTGGTTTCTGAAACTTACCCGGAATATCTGGACCACCGCAGTTGCAATCTGGAAGAAGGCAGACGTCTTTCCTGCATTTGGCAGCAGGTTTGTCTACTTGGGGTGTTGGGTAGACCGGATCTGGTCTGGTCGGCAAATTTTTGTAAATATCTACAAACTCTTGAGCCTTCGAAACGAACTCCGTGGACGGTTTCAGCGTTGGACGGGAACGACTTTATGGTGGAGAACAAAAGTTAGAAGCGATCGTGCCCGGAAAATAAAAATCAACTCATAGTTAAAATCGTGTAAGCTGTAAAGGATTATTCTTCCTTCGAAGCAAATTTCTCTAGAAGATCTATAGATCGTTAAAAACAAATCTCTAAAATCGCGAGACCGTTTAACGTCACGTTTATAGGCAATAGAATTTGATCCACCGACAAGATTATAAGTCGGAGTCAATGTCCTGCTGAAACTTGACGATGATGCTGTGATCGTGCCAACATAGCCAGGAAGTGAATGCTAATTAATTTACACGAAAAGATGTAGAAATTTTCGTCTCTGTGTGTGTTTTTTTTTTTTTTTTTTCTTTTAATTTTTGCATAGGATTGATGGTACTCACGGCGGAGCTGTTCCTCGATTAACTTGGGGTCGTGACCGGCTAAAAATTACCAAAATCAACAAAGATACATGAGAATTTATTGAAAATAATTATGACCTTGTCAAATTCAATAAACTCAACCTTCGATCGATCGAAAATATTGGAAGGGAGCGACGAAACGAAATTTGAAAAAAAAATTTAAACAAACTTCAACTCACCTTGCAGTAGTGACGGGAATCGGTTTTTGAGTAGTTGGCAATGGAGTCGTGGTCGTCAAGGGCGCGTGGGTTTCGATGACGACGTTTGGAGTCGTCAGAATTCCTCCAGGATGGTTCAGGATGTTGTTTCTTCGAATAAAAGTATCAAGTAGCAACGAAAGGCTATGCCAAATAATTCGGCGACGATTTTACTGGACAGATTTAAAAATCGGAAGATTCGATCGATACCGCAAAATAACTCACCTTATCACTTGTTGCTGTTGACCGTCGGAAGATATCCGGAACTTATTTTTGATGTCGGCCTAAAAGCAATTTTAATTTGTTATCATTGATCGCAAGCACCGAGGAAAAGAACCACCGATTTTATCTCACCGAGAAAAATACCCCCGGGTTTTAAAATTATAGAATTTGTACCCAAGGCGATAATTGATGGTTAATATTTGTTTCACTTACAAATACACAAGTTTTGATACGCGTTATTCTAAATCCAACATACCGGAGAGTCGTAGATGTCGTAATCTTGGACAGTTACGTCCTGGTTCAAATTGTACGCGTCAGCTTCGTTGACTTCGACTTTCTTCGGTCGCTGAGTGTAAGTTTTTGGGCTGACCGAAATCTCGGTCACCCTCACGTTTGGCGTAGGTGAAATAATCTGCTCGCTCTGATTCAGCGAGAATTGATTGTAATCCACTGAAATATGATTATCAAAAATTCTCACAATATTTTCTCAAAATAAAAACGAAACGTTAACGAGATATTTAACCCATTTCATTGAACTTGGGAAGACAATTAGTGAAAAGTTTATCGGTTTTTATCTCCGCTCACCGTCATCTTTATAGAGTGCATCGTCATCGTAGATCGTGTAGTACGGATAGCTCGGATCGGGTTCGTTGTAGTAAGACTTTGAGATAATCGGGATCGGAGTGGTCGCTATTTTTTGCACAATCCTCGGAGCCTGGGTCGGAATAGTTCTGAAAAAAATAATAAGATTGTCGATTTTGATATCGATTTTCTTCCCATAGCTACGTAGTAATATAGATTTGTACAAACCTGTAATGCGATTGGGGTTGACCACGTGAAATCGCTAGAACGTCTTTCTCCCTCTCCATATTCTGTGGAAACGTGAGAACGAAAAAATGCAGTTAAATAAAATGCAACGAGAAATAGAAGGCGAATATTCTCCAACTTGTAGTTTGATTTTCTTTTCAATTTTTCTAATTTACCATCACCGATTTAAGTCTGTAACCAAAGTGTATTGTGAAATTCGTTTAGGTGACAAATGCTTTATCAACGACAATTCATATTCCAAACAGCCTCGCGTTGCAGCCATTATGAGGCCTATACGAACGTGTGGAAAAGTATGTTATAGCTTGTGACCGAATGTAATTCATGCATATTGATATATCCTGAATAATATGTTACTTCTAACATCGCATGTAAGGAACAGAGGCGTACGGTTTGTACGACCAAACTGGAATGGTTCGACCACGTCGATAATTCCGGAACTAAATTTAAATCGCGCCGTACGTATCCATCGCCGGCGTTCAGCCTTGCGCAAGATATATCGCTTTCACTGCCTCGTACCTCACCTCGTCGGCCTTTAAAAAGCTTAAACTTTCTGCTCGATGCAGTGCAACCGCTGTGTGATCATCGGTGATTCAATGACGCGCGACTCGCCGCCTACCGCATCATCGATCATTCATTCTTCTTCTCTTATTTTCATTCATTCATTCCTATACATTTCATCCCTATACGATTTTTAATATGAAGAAAAGAAAAAGAACAAACGGCTGATTTCTTTCAAACGGACTGGAACACTGATAAAAGAAAGAAAGTCTTTCGCGAATCGCGAGCGACTTATTATTCGCCGTATATAATTAGAAAATTTTTATTGGTACGAGATCCAAATTAAGAGGCCTCGATGAGCGATCTTAATTGTTAAACGCAATGACTGTAAGTCGGGTGAAAGTTAATCTGATATATTATCAATCGAATCATCTATCCGAAATCCAAAAAATGTAGATTTTTCAGCATTGGAATAAAAGTAACAACGAAGGAAATAATTATTCTTACAGAAATGACGTTTCTCCTGAGTCCATCTCGGTCGCGTTGCACTTGACCGATGGTCGACGGTTGTCCTCGATACACCCGCTGCTGTCTGTCGTTCTCGACCTCCGATGCAGGACCGTATTCCTCCTCGTCGTACGTGCGCTGATGTTGTTGTTGACGTTGACGTTGTCTTTCAGATGAGGGTGATGAAGACAAGGGCGATTTAGAAGTCAACAGAAGTTGTTGCTGTTGTTGCGATTGTTGCTGTCTTTGGACCGGCCGTTGCTGGATGGACTCGATCTTGGAAGCCCTGAAACGGCAGGAAAAAAAAAAAATTTCAGAAACAAGAAATTGCCAAAAAATTGCCAAGGGTGATTTAAATCAAACTTCATCTCACAAAAATGTCAAAACTGGTATGTGAGCGATCGAATGTGCGAGAGGGAAAAAAATTTCGACACTAAATTATCTCGGGGCAAATTTTTTTGGCACTCGCGGTCCGCAAACGCGTGGGAGCGGATGACATTTTTTTATTCGTCCTATAGGTCAAGACATTTTGAAGAATTTTTTGTTACAGTATTCAATTTTTAAAATATCTAGCGTTGGAGGCGAAAGAATTTTTACGAGATTCGTTACGTAAGAACACACATATGTATAGTTTACTTGGTTGAAATTTTCAAATTTATACGATAATATATCGGTGAAAGTTTTTTTCAGTTTTTTTTGATAATACATTCAAGCATATTTTAAATATTACAAAACATATCACTGTCCGAATCTTTTGTATGATTTTTCGAAACAACTCGAAGGATTTCGAAAATTTTCTATAAAGATTATTAGAAACTAGGTGTTTGTTAGAACGTAACAATATTTCTTAAAACATTGCGGAAATTTCGACGTGCCATTTATAGTGTTTCTTTGCTTTTTTAGAAATTACAAATCTAGTTCAACTCACCTAACGTGCTGAGGCTCTTCTTCGATCCTTTCGATATTTTTAGCCGAGGTTTGGTCGTCCCTCAACTGCGAAACGCAACCCACATTGCGGGGCCAGTCGCATGTCTGGAGTTCGTGGCTGGAAAAGGAAAAAATAAAGCAATCGGAGTTTCTTTTATCATAATTTGATGCAGTGTGACGAGCAGCTGATGTGCGCTGAAGGATTGAGTTCAAGAGACGAGCGATGACCGTGAAGATCATCGCGATTTTATAGGTGTGGGTGGAATACGAGAGATAGCATGTGAAGAAGTGAAGAAGCTCGCAAGAACGAGGCGCGGTGGCGAAAGATCCGTGGAAAATGGCGCATATAGGTCGAGGCCTAATCCGCGCGACCGATTCAGATACGCTCGGATGTATTATATGCCTAGTAGATTACTTCGGTAACGAGTTGCCAAATCCAGAAGATTACTTGCGCGGCTATAAGAATTGAAAACAATGCTGCGAGAGAGTTTAAATCAAATGAGAAACAAACAACGGAAACTGCAGAGGAGGAGCGATGCGATGCAATTTGCAAAAGCAAAGATTTCAAATTAACAGAGATTACACCCTGATACGCGATATCCGGAATACGAATTGCGAAAACCGACGCGGGAACGGATAAACATTTGAACTTTCGATTCCTTAGAATACGGTTAGATTTTTCGAGAGGATGTTCGTGAATTTTTAGCGCGTTGGTCATAT
The DNA here is from genome assembly GCA_963932425.1 of Athalia cordata. NCBI lineage: Eukaryota > Metazoa > Arthropoda > Insecta > Hymenoptera > Athaliidae > Athalia > Athalia cordata. The sequence goes on along the minus strand of OZ010628.1, from coordinate 4,127,869 downwards.
ATCGGAATTTTTCGTAACCGAATGTTTCTAAATATATCGATGTCGCGTCAGGGGTAGAATCGGTCACCGCGTAGTCTGATGGCTGTCAATTATATTAGCAGTAACTGAAAAGATGCTGTAATAAAACCTTGGATTTTATAATTATTCATTTATGCACTCGCGTAATCGCTTACAACAGCACAAAACAGGGACGAAAAACAAGAATTGTGATCCCTCCGGCACCCACACGCAGGTATTCTTCATCACCTGGTTAATTCCTTGGGCTAAACCCAGACGAAATTCAACGGAAATTAGGTATTCATAAATTTGTCAGGGAAAAGTTTGTTTTTTCAAAACCATCCGCCTCGAGCTCATCGTTCGCCAGTTTTTCCAAACAGCGATAAATAAATCAGAGACACTCACGAGGAAATAAATCTAATATCAGTATTAATCTTCGTCCGCTAATCGAATCTCCTCTCGAAGGCGAAATATGGAGAAAAAAATGAGAAACACTATCGATAAATTAATTGGACAGTACTAGTTATAACTAAAAGTAATAAATTAAATCCTAGGACGCTGATCCGTGAGGATCGTGTAATAAACATTGAATTTAACACAAGGTCTACGCAATAACTAATTACATTATAAACAGGAAATTAAATTACGCCATGAGAAGGTCATGTCCACGGTGGTATTTGGGGCCTTAATTTGAGGGGATCGTTGCGATACGAAAGGACCGAATAAAAATAGTCTTCGTAGATCCAAAAGCGTATAAATCCAGAGTCATAAAAAATTCGTTGGTTCATCCCCTCCGCGGTATATAGTCCTGACACAATTATTATCTATGCATAGATGCCGTGACGCATACGACTAATTGGCGGCGTGTAATAAAATTAGCTCTTCTACAACATCCATATTACAAATTATCATCCTAATTCGATTAAGTGTTGCATTTTTTTCAATACGATATATAAACCAATCATCGACTAATGGCTGGTAATTGAGACTATAAGACTAATTAAACGCGGGGCTATTGAATTCATTAACGATATTGAAAATTTAGATAACTTTAACATGATTTTTTTCCCCCTGCTTTTTTTTTCCTGCGCCAACGTTTGGTAATATATGAGCAGTTTCTTACAATATAATTCGCCTACGGCTCTTGACATTTTGCCTAATTCGACTCTTTGGTATCGTATTCAGGTGAACGTGCTAAAAGTAACGGAACATTTTTTTTGTTTCCAACAGCTCTTTGATTTCGGTTTCGGTTTCACTCATTCCGCATCTATATACGTCACGGTTCCTCGAACAATTTGAATAAAAATGAAATTACAAGTTTGCAATATTTTTTAAACACGTGCCGTCTCTCTGTCTCTTTATCTGCATCTGTCATCGTCGTCATTTATAAATGCAAATTGAGATGAGACAGAAAGAAAAAAAAAAAAACGAAACAAAGTAGAAGGTAACGGAGATGAGGAAAAAGAAGATCCGATCGAAAGAAAATCGAATCAAGGGGAAGAAAAGGAAACGATGAGGACGTTTCTTTCTTCTGTATTTTTTTTCTTTTCTCTTACCTGTACATGAGTCCGCCGGTGCATGACTCGAGCAAAGCGCCACCAAAAACGCAGACATAATACTGGGTGCAATCTTGAGGATGAGGATAGTATCCGAACTCTTCGGGACACTCGAATTGTAGACCTGCTTCGGCGCGACTTTGACGAGAATTTCTCGATACGGTCCGTTGGCATTCTGTAGAAGAGGACAAAAAAAGATATACAAATTTTAACAATCTACGTCATTATCGAAAACAAACATAAAGTAGCTAGCTGACTTTCATACGTTTCACTGTCCGAGCTAAAAAATTAAATCAATGAAAAAAAATTTATTCGTCGCACGGTATGAAGTCGGCAAGTAGTTCCAGTTATTCCAGTCTATTTTATTCTTCATTTCCTTGTTCTGCTCAGTTATATTCCTACGCAAAGGACCCAGAGGCAGTTTTTTATTCAACTTTGAATTTTATCGGGCTTGTCGTCTTTTTTCCATTACAGAACCGTCGATGTCAAAAATCGAATGATCCTAATAAGTGAGAACCAAAAATTGAATTTCGCGATTACAGCATAACTCTGATGTCCTTGTACGCTAACAAACTCCAATGCTATACAGAAAATATCGAAGGATCACTGGGTGAAATGCTAATTTCAGAAATGATGCTAGATCATCTGTTTTATTATTGGATACTATTTTGTAAAAACAAAAAAACCAATCTTTTCTTTTCGATTATCGAGTTATTTCAACAACCTTCAGAATCCGGTATTCTATTAAATCAGACACATTAATTGACGAGAGTATCGCGTGTAATTAAATTAGTCACCTCATGGAATATCGTATTCCGAATTTCGTAAGTTCAAATTGAAACGATGCAATGATAAATTAGCGTTGAATTTCGGTAGTCATGGCGACCAATGATACGATATACCTATGTTCGTCATCGTTGCATTACACTTTCTCAATTGCAAACCGGAACGCTGCAGCAACCGAGGATCAGGTCCAGACGGAAAATAGCCGTTACATCGCGTGGGCGTCGTTGAAAGTTTTCGCGATCGTCGAAAGTAAAATAATATGAGAATCCACGTGCGATGGTAAACCGTTGACACCTTCGAATTCACACCGACTCGAATTAAACGCCTGGTAAGTTTTCGTCGCACTCGTTGAAATGAGAGAAAAAAATATCTTCGGTAAGTTCAGATTTGAAACTTTATAGTGTTTGAACACTTTTTTTTAAGGCAGAGGAAGGACATCGGGAGACTTCGATGCCTGGACAAATCGCGTTCGGCATTTTTTTACGTGGCGCTGCAGGTATGAATATATTGTAAAAATTTAAACAGTGGGAATGGAAAGTAAAGCAAGATTAGGATCAACGGTTGAATGCTAACAGCAAATTTGGTTAAAACGTAGTTGTGAAATTGAGCAACGAAATTTCACACGCTTCGTCCTAAGTAAGTAACAAACTAAGCGAGCCTCTCCATCTCTCCTATTCTCTCTCTCTCTGTTTTTCTAACGCAACATTACTCGCGGGTAGGTGGTACTGCCCTATCCTATCTACCTAGGTATGTAGTTAACTAATAACCAAGTAGAGAAAATATCGTCAGGTAGATCATTAAACCCAATTAAAATTACCCGCACCTCGTACCTTATACCAACCTGCAGCAGCAACTCATCGCTCGTAATTTACTCTTGCAGGCGTCCCCGAACGCGCGTTGCGTAATTGAAACTGATTTGCTAAACTAAAACTTGGGAGGCAAAGCTGTGAGCTTAATAAATCCACGAAAGCTCGCTCGCGGTTGAATAAATATTGTCGCGCTAGAGAATTATTCATCAACGCGGTGCAAACCTACCCGATTCAACGTGACCTTATACGCGACGCCATAGATTTTTCTTACCGATTACCGATTTACCTACGCAACTAATAAAACAATCCCAGCTTTACAAGCGCGCGAGCCAAGATGGGATAAGATAAAATCCGAGATAATCAATGTGAAAAGTTTCAACTATAACGTTCGGATAAAATATATTCTATTTCTATTTTTACTCCTGTACCATAGATGCACGTCGATGGCGTCGCTCGGTACACGTTCGAATGCATCGCCGCGATTCTTATCTCGATGTACGCGTCGTTGTTCCGAGAATAAATAGGCGCCGTTGCAGTGTCGGTAAAGGTAAAGTTGGGCCAGATCAGGGCGTGGGCTCGCCCTCGATCAGCCGCCAACTTCGGATTGGTATACCACAAAGCGAGTATAATAATTGCAAAAAACAACAACCTCAGGGTCATCGGCGTCCCGGATTCCGGTACGAAAAGCGAGAGTTGAAACCGATATCACCCGACACGCTATTGAGTGAAATACAAGTAGAGTTTCAAGCGTAGTTAGCCAGCTGTTGATCGATCGAAAGGACAATTGCGCGAGGATGAAAAAGAAAAAAAAGGTTCAAGTAAAACAAGAAGATGATTGAACATAATCGAATCGGTATAATAAATTGTGCGTGATAAAGACAGTGGCGGTAGCTTTTGAACGTAATAAATGTGAATACCGGAAAAGAATGACCTTCGTAGAAACGGACACTCCTTCTTGCTAACCGTGAAAGTGCGACTCGCCGAGATCGTTGTATTGTATGTGAGTTGTATTAAGGATTACAAAGATTGTAATTGTAATTGTATTATAAAATATATCATAGGCATAGGATTATATGTGGGAGCTAACTTCTAGAGACTGTTCGAGACTGATCTCGAAGGTCCTGGGAACCGGAGTAGGTGTATCCATGCAACTCACATATTTATCAACGGCAAAACTACGTGATCGAAATGAAAGGAAATATTTCGCAGTAATTATGTTTTATACGAATAGGTTCGCCGTGATATTTATTCTATACGCCGCGTATACGTGTGGCCAAGCTTTCCGGATGTTGTATGTCTCGCAGAAAATATTATTGCTACGGGAATAAAATAATATCTCGACAATTGCAACGTTCAAATATTTCATACAACGACAATTCCGGCAACGATTTCCTTTTTCTTTTTTTTCTTCTCCTCCCCTTCATCGACGAAACCGACAAGGTCGAATATCCAGATCAAAATCGCGTCAGGGAGCCAAAAAAACGAGCCGACCGCCGGGTCGTTATAATTTAGAACGGTTTTTTATTTCCTCATAGATCTACGAAATCCGTCTAAGCGAAAAAGGAACGTGCGATACCGCGCGATTATTATTCGTTATTTTTTGTCGCTCTTGAAAAGCTGATCGACTCGATAGAATTTTGTTGTTTCTGACCAGATTCATACCTGATACAAACCAAACGTCGGCTGCAGCTAATGAGAAAGTATAGAAAACAGGTTTATTAGGACAGTAGTTGTCGACATCGATGAAACCTTGGCGTAACGGAACGGAGAGCAACTGTTTGAATTCAAATAAACCTAAAATCAAGATTTTCTTCTTTTAGGAAGAAAAAGGGAAACCTGTGCCATTAGTAGCTCCTTTATAATGTCCACGAATTCTTGTTCAGGGTATCTTTATCGCTCGAAGCGACGTGTACCTGGTCAGAAGTAATTTATCTATCCGATTATTATTTTTGCCTCACGGATCTCAACCTTTCTTGTGAATAACGAGTAAGGGATGAGATGCCCCTTTGAAGTCGGCAACCCGAATGACAACTCGCTGATTTCACCGTTAAATCTCGGCATAACTCTTCGCGATAAACACGCTATTAATATTCATCGGTGCATAATAGATCCATTCACCTGTAGCAGATGCATTACCATTAAATGGTTTATTACAAGCAGCTCATCTGACATTTCGAAGCCGTCTTTCAATCAGATGTATTTAAACACTCAGCACTCGACTCTTGCGTTCGTCTAATTAAAACCATTCGACACCGCGATGATGATTTCAATTCACGCGATCATGCGTCTCAGAGAAATTCATCCGTGAAGATATCCTTGGATCTTTTATTATATCATCCCTAATAATTCATCGATGATTCTAATTTAACAAGAACATCAAATTCGCATATCATAACGGAGCTATTAAAGTTTTATACATCCAACGTCCCAATTTGTTTTTTTTTGCAAACTAATTTTTAATCCTTTTTTTTTTACGATCGGTGTTCATGTAATTAATTTTTCAGAACAGCCTTGGAGAGTATGCCGAAATTATTTGTCCATTCGACAAAAAACGTTTAAAATTTCGTCAAGTTCGTGTGCATTTTTTTTTTTTTTTGATTCTTTTTTTGGTCGAGGGTGATCGTTCTGCAGTTTTTTGCTGAGATAACTTTTTAGGTATAAAACAAGCACTGCATGGGGTATACAAAGCGGAGAATGATCGCATTGTTAAATAGATGCCGGTAAAAGACGGCCATAAAATCGAGAATAATAATATGTCTTGTGTGTAGAAGTAAGTTGGAGTATTGGCAGCTTTCCGTTAACGGAATAGACAAACACCATTATCGTATAGAGCAAAAGCGATAATTACACAAAGAGAATAGAGAACATTACCCATTATAAAAATGAATACAAATGTAACCGCGGGCGGTGTAATCGTGCGTTACTAATCGATGACTGTTATAACTCAAGAGTTGTATAGAGACATGTATATTATTTTGCACATTCTGAACTAGCCATTTTCAAAAGGTAAGAAAAGACAAGAAAGAAAAAACAGAACCGAATGTCAGTTGAGAAATTTTGTAAATCGTAGTAGATAAAAGTGGTGAAAAATCGGTGAACGCTTTATTACTTATAATTCAAGGTGAACCGATTTAATGCCGGTCTACGTGACCCGAGCAACGAGGATAATAACGACAATGGGAGTGGGTGCTGTAGATAATTCGAATTAAGGCCGAAAGGTGCCGAGAGTTCAACCTATCGAATAACTAAAGGACTTGGAGTAGATGGAAACAAAAAACTTATTTAGATCACGCGTCATGTGTCCAGATATGTGCATAATTCGACCCTGTTTGTGCAATAGATATAGAATAGACCTTGGAATAGAGAAATTGAAACTCCCCTACCCTACCTGCAGCTATTTGATCGAAGGGAATTGCATTATTACGACGTGTTACACCGTAGCAGAATATAATGTGTGTTACGCGTGTTCTCAACGTTGCATATTACGCGTTGCTTTCAAGAAATTCAATTACCTGAGTAACATTAATGTATACGCACACATCGTAACTATCGACCAATAATTCGCTCCTTTTAGCTTTCGCAAAAAAAATCTACACCGTATCCAGGAATTTACAAATTAAAGGAATCAAGGAAATGCTCCAAAGCGACTATAAGAGTTTGAAAAAAAAAATAGTCCATTCTCGAGAATTTGAAAATGCTGCACTTATCGCAAAACGTTTATCGTTTGTAATGAACTTGAAGACGTTTCGAATTGAAAGTGAGATTTCGAATTGAGAAATCGTGTTTGCTAAGGTATTAAAAGATGGAGACCAGCCAGTTAGGATAAACCGTCTAAAAATGTTGAACGAAGATGAAATAGGCACGTTGACGATAGTGGCGCTGAAATTAGTTAAAATTCGATTATGAATAATATATTATAACCAAGATTATTTACTACCTATGCATAAATAAACGTAGTTATAAAGTGTAATACCTGTATCGAACGATGACGATGTTTTACAAATATGGCGATAAGCGCGTCTATAGTGTCTAATCGTGAACACATGTGTATTCCGAACACGTGCCGCACGTATACTATAATTGCTGTTGACATTTAAAATTTTCTAATTCATCGTCTGCGGATTGAAAGTAAAGTTACGTATTTTATACACCGATTCGATTTTTACAATCAGATTTTGACGATTACGTGTCAATGCATGGAACGAAAAAAAAAATGAAAAAAGAACTAAAGTTCAAGTCTAATCGCAAAATGTCTAGCTTCTTCCGTTACGGTGACCTTTGAACACGACTCAAAAAAAAGACCTTCACATTCGAACGCAACCACCTCGAATATAAGGGCTATTATCGATTTATAACTTATTAAAAATTTAAGTCAATCGTATCCTGTCGTAAAAATGATTATCGTAAATATTTGTCTTTGCTCTGCACAACCTAGTGCCTTCTTTTCGTGTAATAGGATATTCAACCTTCTGCTTTAGAAGAGAGGAGACCTACAGCCTTAGCCAAATCGAAATATGAACCAAACGCTAAAAGTCAAATATCGCTAGAATTCAATTAGGCACATAGGAGTTCCGGTGTGATCGTTGAACGAGGCAAGGAAGACAAATGAGAGAAAAAAAAAGAAAAAACTACGGAGGACATTCGACGCCCGGGGAAATTACCTTGATTTGAATTTCGAATACCGCGATATTGTTTCCGTCGTATTCACGAATAGCTTATCCATTAAATGTAGATTTATGTACAGGTAGTAAAAACGTATAGGCAGGCGCACACTCCTCGATGTTTGTTTGAGGCTAATTTCGTGTTGCAGATACCCGCGGGCTATCGATAATTGGAATAACTCTACCCACGGATTTTCCGGATTTGCTATTGCAGCAGCAGCCGCCACGAGATGGTCGGTTGATTGTTCGCGGAATTGACTCGCGGCAGCGAACGCTTCCCGGAGTAACGATATTTCACTGATGTGGGTATTGGTATATGGATAGTTCATAAACGTTAAGTGCGCTCCGGGCGGTGTCTACTCTAGGATTTACTACCCACAGACTCAACTATTGTTGGAATACTTTTTTTCTTCCCGTTCGTTCGTTCGATTCGTAACAGCCAGACAGGGGAGAAACGACTCGACACCTACTCTCGACGATAAGTATATTGTACCCCCCAAAAGGCACCTACGGTGCAAAAAACTTCGCCAAGTACATTAAATGTTTGAAAAATTCATTAATAATAAGAAAAAAAGGATCCAAATCTATTATTGTGCCAAGTAAATGTAACTTTACATCGTGTAAAAATATAGAATTGGAAAGTAAATCAATGAGAATCAATTCAAAGAATCAAAGTAATAAATTAAATGAAATTTAAAAAAAAAAAAAAAATTGGAGTACGTGGTTCTTGGCGAGCTAATAATGTTATATTGCCATACGAAAATTCTGGATTCGTTTTCCGAAAAGCTCGCCAAGTCCCACTACCTCCAATTTGTTTTTTTTTTTTTTAATTTCATTTAATTTATTACTTTGGTTCTTTGAATTGATTCTCATTGATTTACTTTCCAATTCTATATTTTTACACGATGTAAAGTTACATTTACTTGGCACAATAATAGATTTGGATCCTTTTTTTCTTATTATTAATGAATTTTTCAAACATTTAATGTACTTGGCGAAGTTTTTTGCACCGTAGGTGCCTTTTGGGGGGATCTCATAACTTTTTGTATGTTGTTGGAGAATATTGCAGTATTATTTATGGTTTCTTTGGTGTACTATTGTAAGATGTTTGACGCATATATATGTACTACTCCACATCTATGGTTTGACGGGGTAAGAAAAATTTTCGAACGGTAGCCATGAGAGCGCCATTTTTCTGGGGCCCAATGAAAAGGAGTCGCTGTGCGGTGGCGAACTCTGTAAGAAATAAGACGTGTACCGTAGTGTACCGGCTACGCTGACGCCACCTGCTAGGCGTGCGGAAATTACAACCTTTTTCCTACTTGACAGGAATACGGTGCGAGCCACAACAGTAACCACACCGCGGCCTCCCGTCTATACCATTTATGTTGGAATGGTTTTGGTTTCTGGAGCATATAGCTAGCTGTCTGATGATGACGACGGGGACGAATCTTATGAAACGAGCCTGCCGGTGATCAGAGATCATCGTATCTCAACTCTCCGACTACCGATTCCATTGAAATTAGGCTTAAATGAAAGCTCGTCCCCGATTTATATAGCCAAAGTGATTTTACTTTTGCTGTAACATTATTAATATGGGAGCTATTCAATGAAACGCGAACCGAACTCCCGTTTTGGGCTCCCGTCGCAGTAAAGATACTCGGTAGTCCGCCCGTTCTTTTGAATGTACTTGGCGCGAGACTCTACCGAGTCTCTTGATTGGCGCAAAAAAAAAAACGTAGAGACTCGACAGCGAATGTCGGGATATCCGTCAAATTTCTCAACGAGACGTCTCGAAAAGTAACGCTACTTTTAGAAGCATGCGGGTTTGGATTTGAAAGACTAAATATTTCCTAGTAGGTAATTAAATCGCGCCCAAGTTGGGTCGAGGAAGAATAATTACAATTAGCATTGTACAGTTATACGAAGCGTAACGCGATACAAAGTTGCTCGAATAAATACAGAGCGCGGGAATTTAAATAAATTCGTGTTACCGAGGTGTATTCAAATTCATATCTGGTGCACCTTTACGCGAACAAATTCCACGATATTTAAAGCCTTACACTCTTATGGACCGAGAGCAATTAAATTACATAATACATATTATATTATAAACTACACGCTGCTAACATCTAGCGGCACCGTAAATTATCCGCGTAATTTTACAATAACAATAATGATCCGTTATAAAGCCACCTCGGAGCCTCGGGGCATGAGAAATAAAATTAGATAACGAAAAAAAATTATTAAGCACGAAAATATGCGATACCATCGATCCCTAGCTGTAATCCACGCCATAACCGTAAAGTGGTACGAAATAATAGAGAATTGTATAAAAATCGTAAGATGAACTTTTCGGAAATATCTGATTTCCAGTTTTTTACTTTATACGTCTTTCTTGCAGCACGAAGGGCTCGTGTTCGAAGGGGATAGGGTGTCGAAGGTGGAGCTGCTGTAGGTGGAAGTGGAAGTTAAGGAAAAGGAGATGGAGATGTGGAAAAAAAGAACGAAGGAACGTGTATTTTATAAAACTGGGAGAAGTGAAAGTCATGCGAATAAAGCAAAGAGAGAGAAAGAGAGAGAGAGAGAGCGAGAGAGGAGAGAGCAAAATGTACAAGAGAGTCGGGGCGGGTGCCTACAGCCGAGGCAGTGAATGAGTGAAAGTGAGTCGGCATACCGAGCTCGGAAACTAGAGCGCGCAGCTTGCATAATATTGGACACTTGGGATAGCTACTTGCGCCGCCAACAATAATGCCTACACCCAAAGCGACTGCGGCGCGTTGCCCACGAAAATGCAATTTGAGACGTAATCGCTCCGTGAATTAGGTAAAAATTAGGCGCCAGCCTGAAATTGCCAAAAAGCTCGTCACCTCGTGAACTTGTTTCATCTCTCCTTGGGACTTACGGAGACCAAAATCATCTGGTACCGACCCAGTTGTAACGACACCCCCGATCTTGCTCAACGTACTCAAGGACACGTCGATGATAATAAATCTTAAGCTGCGGCTCAGCGTAATCACGATCGATCGATCAACAAAGATACCTTTCAACTTTCGACGACGATTGCCCAACGATATGCATATAACAACGACGACTGAAACGAGAAGGACCCACGTAACGTTCGTGAATATAATGGTCATCTGTGAAACCTGCACGATGATAAATAATAAATGTGTATTAGAGTCAAATGTCAACTGTTTTCCGATCTCAACGATAGCCGAACCTTCGATAGATCGGAGACTCGACACTCCCCAGTCTTATGCTCTATCGCATGTCTGTATCGTTGCTTTTAATTTCAAAGTGGTCATAAGGTCATGCAATCGGTGGGAATTGTGCGCGTATAGCCGCCCCGAGGCACGAGTTCTTTAAAATCGTAACCGGCTGCAGAAACAGCAGCGGCTACAGCCAACTTTATGGCTTGAATATTCTTCGACCTGCAGCGCGAAGGCTAAATGGGTGTGTTTCGATCATCGTGCAACGCTGCAATTCTCAATTCTACGCTACCGTGCATTATACGCAAATATCACTCACGTTTTCACCGACCACGACATCGATACCTCGAGGACTAAGGACCAGAAGGACGTAACCCACAAAAACCTACAGATGCTCGCACAAGGGCGTATCCCAGAAAAGTAAGAGGAAGGTTCCGAGAAACGACAAACGTGATACGAGAAGGCTAAAAACGGACCGCAAGAATGAGAGAAAGAAAAAAACAGGTAATCGTTACGAAATTCTACGAGTTATTGATAATAGTAGGCATGAATTATACCGCGTGTCTGGGTTACCCGCAGGGTTGGAATCATATTCTCTTGGCTGCCGTATAGCAAGGATAAGGTGGATTGAAAGGGTCAATTTGGAGATTGCTGAGAGCGTAATTGGATCCGTACTTGAGTTAATATATGGAAAGGGAAACCGAAACCAAGGCTGATTGTGAGTGCAGGTATGAGGCTGTCGTGGAGTAGAATACCGTAGCAGCATTAACTCCCAATAAGCGATAATAACATTCACCGCTTGATTGTTGGTCAGTAAAACGAAGCCGAGTCAAGCCCAACCCAACTCCTCGACCCTACCCGCCCGGAATACGCTAATGACCGACGTAAGTGAGGGAGTCTGAAAATGATAATCGACGTGATCTCGTTTTTCAAGGAAACAAAAAAAAGAACTCCGAATTAAAATAATTAAAATGACTTCAATCACCGATTTCTTATCGCACTTTATAATTTATATTATAACGTTCAAATTCTGTCTCGCCGATAATATATTACGCGTAATTTTCCCGAGGTAAAAAGATCTATCCATCGAATCGACCGTATATGATTAATAACGACCGAACTCTACAGCGCGAGTTTTCTCTTTATTTCCATTTTAATTTTTTCTCTTGTTTCTTTTTTTTTTCTTCCTTTTTTTTTCCTGCAATACGTATGCAAGATACCTGACTCAATAATGACCGCGTATTCTTGCAGGACACAGTTCGTTGACTATATCGTAATATATGCGTGCGCTGCATAACGGGCGTAAAATATAAATCGCTATAGTTTATGTGTATTACCCTGCAGTACAAAGTCGGACAGGCCGTGTGAAATATCGCAGAATCGTTATTTTATTATATCATTATGCAAGTTGCGAGGTGCAGCTCGAAGGGCAGATCAGTTGTGGAGCTTTTGGTTCTTCGGTAAAATCTCCAGCGACCCAAAGGTGAAAAATTTCGCGGGGTCGGCGCTGCAAGTGGTCGAGCGCTAAGAGTATTCAGGGTATATTTGAAACAGGTAACAAGAAATAAATTCATTCGATACACTGACGTGCACATTGCTACGGGCGCGGTTTGATATATAAACGATAAGACCACAGATTTACAGCTTTATTTAAGAAGCAAAAGCGTTATCGGGATTAGGATCTACTCGGTGATTCTAATTGATCACGCGACCAATCGAAATACCACAGCTGCGCCAAAACCGTTTACGAAGTTGTAATACTGGGCATGGTGAAATCGAACACATATGCACACGTAATCCCTATTCACAATAATAACGAGAATAATAATATAATAATAATATTAACAACATCAACTACAATAATGACAATAAGGATGATGAGGACGATGACGATGATAATGGCAATTATGACCCGGACGCGTGCTGCTGATGGTTATGCAAAGTATTGATTAATTAACAAATTAGATGCGGTTTTAATTGATGTCTGGAGATTTTTTATCCCAGTATATAATTATAACCCGCATGCATATGTATAGGTTTAAATGAGCTATCTTGATTATTAAATTTCTGTGTTTCTGGACCCGTGTTTTAGTATAACACATGTTTCTTTTTAACGAAATTAACGATGTCATTCAAAATAGATGATACGGAATCGAGATGCGCATGACATGCGGAATTAGCCATCCAAGTTTCCAGTCAGGATGAGTAAGTAAGAAGTTACGTAAAATCTTTTAGCTATATCTGACCTATCTCGATGCTCGAAATTAGCGTAGGTCAGTAATCGATAATTATAATCCTAGTTGAAGAGCTCAGAGTTTTTCGCAATTTTTCATCGATTCTTTTGAAACTTAACGTCTTCGTCGTTCGTTGTAACGGTCATCGAACTTGACAAAGTTTTATTCGAATTTGCATCATTAGAAGTTCTTCAATTTTTTTAGATGCAAAAAAAAATCTTCAGCATGATTTGGTATTTTAAAATTTCGTTTCCAAACGTGAGATTTAATAAGGTGACCAGTGCCGCGATTGTTGCTGTGAGTTTAACGTTCGACTCTGATTATATGCGATCCCCGTATAGTTACGCAATGAGTCTCCATATCGCGACTCCAATTCTGCGTAACTTTCTCGAAATGATATGCGCCGAATGACTTACATACGTACACCTTTACGTACATATATATGATACTCGTCCGACAACCGACCGCTGTTTTCACTCCATGTAACCAATTATACCGTGTACCCAAAATTCACTCATTTTGCACGCGACAAACTCAAATCGGCCCATTGCCATGTATTTTTATTAATTCTTTTCTTTTTTTTCTTTTTATTTATTCTTTCTTTTCAATTCCAATCCTGTTCGCATCACTCTTGCATTTGATCTTAGCAGATAAATGACGGTATAATAAACCATAATAATATTCTTTCCGCGCTAAAGTTTGCTGTCGAGATATAGTGAAATGTCAGAAGTTCAAAAGTCGACGTATAACTTGACAGACAGCCCGACTCTCCTTATTGTCCAACGGTTTGGCTTACGAAGTAGGAGACGACGTATGTAATTTGAACATCATATTCGAATACGGACTCAATTATTTACGAGCTCAATAAACGAAGTGCCAAAAATAAAAAAATGAAATGAAATTTACCTACACGATGGAAAATAATGGTGATAATAATGAGGAGCGAGGAAAAAGCAGAAGAGATGAGCCTCGATAATTCCAACATGAACAGAAAATAAGCACGCACACATAACACGTGAGTACAACTGGCCTGATTTCTGAGGATAAAATCTACCGGTGGAAACCGAGATCGAATAAAGCAGCTGCAGCTGTACCTACGTCACGTTAAGACGACGACGTTTTATCCTAGAAGTTTGAAATTTCCTTGAGAAATTTAACTTACCAATTCCGGAGACGAGGGCAAGCAGCAGGAAAGTGCTGCCGAACAGCAACATTTTGAATGTGATGTTTTTTCGTTTCAGTGACGAAGGGCTTTTAAATTCAACTCCACAAATATAAGAACTGTATTTTCTAATCGAATGCAAAGAGGGAAAAAAATAAAACCGAACAAACAACGATACACTTTTTTTAATTCAATCAGGATTATTGGAAAAAAATGGAGGAAAAAAGAAAAAGTAAAAATAAAAGTCGCCGCTATAATTTATACGATGAATTGAACAAACTTTTTGACACTGAAAAAGTAAAATAAAATCTTTCTCCAGCAGTCCACGAATAAATTCAATCACTGCGGCTAGCCGCGTTTTATCAACGCCCGCGAAATGAAAACCATATGCTACTGCCGCAAGAGGAGAAAGGTAACTGGCTGGTCACGGAAAACGCGAGGCGTGTGCTCACCTATAGCCACTCTCTGATACCTATCCTACCTATCCTACCTAACTAACTATCTATCCTACCTTATACCTTGTAATGGGGATCAGATGGAGGCCAAAGAGTTGTTACTTGCTGCTGAGGAATAAGCCTACCACCTCCAGAAAACATAGGAGAATCGACTTCTTTCGTTTCGAACTCTGTGTGAGTTATTCTTTGCTTATGTGTTGTATGGACATTTTGCTGCGGATAGCTATACCTAGTTATCTCCACCCCACCCGCGGCTATCCTAGCTACCTTTCTAACAAATCTTATACAACAAATACAAACAGCTGCTGGTTGCAGCGGCAAAAAAGATTTGTTAAATGCTGCAGGAGTTATAATATTTCTACCTATACAGGGAGTCTTGACGAGTGAGAATAGGTACGTACGTACGTTCTGTTTCTATGCATATGGCGATGTACGTAAACGGGTACATTTGTTGCATAGTCTTAACTCTTTGTCTTGTTCAGACAAGGCCGTAGCACTAAATTGTCGGACTGACGGATTGTGACGAGTCAGAAAAGGCCGTTTTCCTCTTGTTAACAATCGAAGAAATTGTTCCCGCTTTTCAAAGGTCGAACATTCTCCAGCTTGTTTAGTCAAAATTGGAAAACAACTAGCATTGCTGTACAGTTGAATTTAGGAAAGCGGAGTAAAGTGGACATTACAGCTGAAGATCGATAGATTCTGAAAAAAAAGGTTCGATCAAAAACGATGATCAGAAAATACAAAAAATCATGCTGTGGTTGGGGGGAAAAAAATCTAGGAAAAGTAATTTCGGGAATGGAGAAAGCAAATTTTGAAAAGATTTTTATAGAAATAAAATTACTTTGGAAACGATGGATTATAGATCCGCAGATGTGGTGCTCATTTTGTCCCGCTCTCACCCCACTTTGTCACTATTATCTCAATTATAAAAAGATCGAATCACCGCTTTGTGAGGAACAACTGTAATTTCTAATGGCTGAAAACTTGGAAAAAACCGCAATTTCTTTCTGTTATTATAGCAAAGAAGTGCATCGCTCTGCGAACACGATTACGATTTTCAGATTTTACCTATAATAGTAGAATTTCTTGGAGACAAAACTAACAGTCCGCAAGTGACATGAAACACTTGATAAATATGCAATCTAAAATCATTTAAAATTCGTTCGATACATAAAATCATTATACAAGAAACTTGGATCCAGTGTGACCGGATTCAACTTTTTTCTTCCGTGGCGTATGTATTCGCCTCTTTCGCCTTTAGCTGTACATGTCGGTGTATCGGTACGACGCATATTTATATAAAGATTGGTATGATTGTGTGACGAAGGTCGATGTTATCTGGAGAAATCGAAGGTGGTTATTATATAAAAGGAGTTTGTCGCTCCTGTCGTTTGATCGCGCTCCGCAACAAGCCGCGGTCCCGTAAGAGGCTGTAAGGTCATATACGTATGTTTTCTAAGCAACATAGAAATAGGTATGAATTTTTTTTTGGTTTTTTCTCATTCTTCACTATAAAAACACCCCTTTTCAACCCTTTTTCATCAAACATAGATCTCTTCCGTTCGAATACTATAACAATCTCATAGGAAAGTTAATTTTTCACGAATAATTAATGAAATCTATTTTTTGATTAATAAATTTTACCACATTAAATATTTTTCACGAAATATCGAAACTCTATTCATCAATTTTTGAGAATTTTTGAGCAAACTTCCATCGTTAATGTTCAGATATTTTTCATACATATATACGTTCAAGATTTTGAAGTTCAAATTCTTCAGGGGAAAATTTTTCAATCTCCGCAGCCTGCGTAGGGGTATGAAATATAGTAAGGCCGTTGTCTCTAAGCCCACGCTCGGTGGTTTCAAAGGCGCTAGAAGTCGCGGATCGTGATAACGCATGCATGAGATGTGTTTAATACATGCATGAAGTGGTTTGACTACTCGTGCACCGTTGCATGATCGTCGAACTAGTTTTTGAGTGTATGAAAAAATCTGAGGGAATTGCAACGAACTCCTGCAGCTCCATTCACAACGAGTTGCTGCAGTGAACAAGACTCACGCGTCTAGCTCGAGTTTATAAGCAGCAACTTCTACGCAAAATTAATATACTGCCGGAAGTTGCGGGCAAACGGAATTGTTTAAAATTTTGTATTTATTAACAGCACAGTCTCATTCCGCACCATTGAGCTAGCAGGTGATTATGTCTTGATACACTGGATTACTGATTTGAAAATGAGATTCGCACAAATCGATGCCTTTAGAATCGCAAAGGCCCATAAAATCGAGATAAGAATCCACAACGAATGCATACAGAATAAAGTCATGGACGAATTATGATGAGTTACACGCTATGGCCATTTTGTCGCCTTCTAGAGCGAAAAAATTCGTTAGATTTTCTTCGATTTTGGGGTCAAAAATCGACATTTTTTTTTCCAGGACTTTCTATGGTATTCTTACGTATTTTGATCTCAGGAATCCATATCTGAAAGTAAAAGTGATCTATCTATAAAATTGATCGAGTTATCGCCAATTTATCGATCTGAAAAGTGAAAAATCAAGGATATCTTGATGGGATAAATTCGTAGCTCAATTTAATCGTTGGATTCGTGTTCCTGAGGTCAAAATACGTCAGAAAAGCGTCATACGATCGATTTTAAAATTACTTCATTTTTGACCCAAAAATCGACAAAAATCTAAGGTATACCCCTTTGGATTTTTTCGATTTTTGGACCGAAAATGAAGTATTTTTAAAATCGATCGAAGGACACTTTTCTTACGTATTTTGACCTCAGGAACACGAATCTGAAAGTTAAATTAATCTATCTATAAAATTGATCGAGTTATCGCCAATTTATCGATCTAAAAAGTGAAAAAATCAAGATATCTCAATGGGATATTTTTCTAGCCTAATTTAATCGACGGATTCGTGTTCCTGAGGTCAAAATACGTCAGAAAAGCGTCATACGATCGATTTCAAAAATACTTCATTTTTGGCCCAAAAATCGAAAAAATCCAAAGGGTATACCTTAGATTTTTTTCGATTTTGAGGTCAAAAATCGACATTTTTTTTATCAGAGTTTCAGAAAGTATTATGGCGTATTTCGAGCCCAGGAATCCGAATCTGCGAGCTAATTTGATCTAAGGTACCGACAAGGTAGTCACGCGAGCCACCTCGGGCAAGTGATTACTGATAACTCTTTTAGTTGTTGCCTTTCAACAACGAAATATCTGCAATTTGATACCAATTTTTTTCGATGAAGAAGAGGGATAAAGAGTGGATATTGAATTTTCCAAAACTACAATCAGTTACGTCTATGAAAAATATTATTGGACAACAGATAATTGTTTGCAAAAATATACATGTGTTGTATAATACATAATCATTCTCATACTGCAAGTTCTTTATACTGTGCTCATCTCGGCGGCGTTTTACTATCGGCAGTTGATATTTCGCTCGCTTCAACTTCGCTCCAAGACGGGCTTTTTGATCTTTGACTTTTTCTTCGTCGAGGGGTAAAGTTACCCTCGATATCGATCGCGACTTTCTGATCATCCCATTTCGACTTTTCTCCAGACTCATTTTTTCTTCGAGATCGATTATTCTTTTTCTCCCTGGTCTCAGAACTGTTCTTACTAGATTTTTTCATCTTCACCCGATAGTTTAACGTATCCTCTCCGCCCTCGCAGTCACTGTTCGTTCGCGTTTTTTTCTTCTTTTTTCTGGATGTTTTACTTTTCTTATCATCGTACCTTTGTAGAGTTTGCGTGTTCTCATTCTCCGATGATCCTTCATCGTGTGAGGATCGTCTCGCGGATCTCTGGGACTCGTGACGACGCTTTCGGTCTCTGCGTCTCTCTTCATGACTTCTGGAAACATGTCCGTGATCATCCGTTCTTTCCGATCGCGTACTCGACTCTGGTCCAGGTTCCGGAGATTCAGACCATCGCCAATTTCTTGCGCTGTCCTCTCGCGATCCTCTCACAGATTCCTGATCGACCTTCGATCTAGACGAGCCCATTTTTTGTTCTTGGTGATAGCTGCTTCCAGGAAATCGTCGCTCCTGGCTTGCTTCTCTCCTCGTCCTTGACCTAGGCGGACTTTTTATGTCGTATTCATCCCTTGGGTTGCGAATTGTGTGAAGAAAATTACAAGCTCTTCCCTTCGGACATTTTGGCATCCCGCAAACTGCATTTCTCCAGGATTTAAGGTTTACGAATTCGCAGTTAAGTTGTCTTCCAGCGTACCATCGACCTTTTAGACTCCTTAGAGCCCGCGCTGCTTCTCTTTCGGTATAGTACTCGACGTACATATTTCCTCGAAGATGGATCTCTGCGTTCTTACAATATTTGAGAGTTTTTATCCTTCCAAAACTTTCTAGCTCCGGTACAACGTCGTTGTAAAATTCCCTAAAGTGGTGACGGGTTTCGGAGGCATCAAATTCTAGCCCTATATCGGTGTCGTATTCGGCAGAATTTTTTTCCAGTGAAAAATGGGAATAAAAACCGGGTATCAGTAGCACCTTGGAGAGTGCGAGTCGTTGGTGATTTCTGGAGCAAGTGTCGCCATAGCGACAGGCTCCTGTCTTCGAGAAAAATGGGCAAAGCTCCTTTCCAGGCTGCGTGTTGGTTACAGACCTAAGGATCTCGGGGGTGCTCGCACCCTTGTTAATGTACTCGTCGATCTCTTTTTGCACGAGTTCAGCACGTCTGGCTTCCTCTTCTTCTCGAAGACGGGCCTCTTCCCTTTTCAATCGCAAAGCTTCCTGTTTAGCCTCAAACTCTTTACGGATCTGCGCTTCCTGATCCAACTGTTCTTGACGCGCTCTTGCTTTGCGCTCCTGCTGAATACGCCACTCTTTTTGAGCCCGCACCTGGAATTTTAAATAGAAATTGAGAGAAACACAAACACAAAGATTAAACTTACTTACTATAAGATAGTCTGCGGGTTTCGGTGCCCACATTGCTAAATACTGAATGAAAAAAAGATCCAGAACCGCGATCTTCAAGATTTCAAATTCGAGCGCGTCTTGCTATCCTCGGAATCCGCGGTGTTTTCGACTTTTGATTTAAATGTTTCGCAAAAAAGGGGGCGCAAATATATAATTCGAAAAAAATCTTACCTCTTCCTCTAGCCACTTTCTCTCCTGTAATTCGTGTTCTTTGGCTTCCTCAACTTTTTTAAACTCCTCTTCGGCGCGTTGTTTCTCGATCCAATTTAAATAATCCTCACTTTCCTTTAGTTTGGCTTCGAGCCGCTCGGAGTCTAAGTCACGCGTGCGTGCTGCGTGTACCCGCAGTCTTCTGCGTCGTTCCCTCTTCGCGATACGACGCCATTCCTTATGACTGAGCTTCCCAACGAGTATTTGTTCCATTTTTCAGCATTGTGAGTGATGTGTATTGTTAGCAGAGCGATGATCCGGGTGGAAATTAATTTCCTCGTTTCGAGGGATATTTTGTACCGCTGACACTTTGTGATTCGGCAGAGGACAACTAGTCAGAATAACCCGGTCGCGGCCATTTTGCGTGGCGGTAAACCACAGCAGTTGAATTTGCAGCCCTTAAAAATTATGAATTACATTTCGCAGGTACAAAGCCTGCATAAACTCCATAGATACTTGGTAAATATTTTCCTTTGCTCTCCATAGCTTTGCAATGAGCCTAACATCTTTCGGAAATTCAAAATCAGTATTAGTAACGCCCTCTTAATTGTTCATATGCAACTAGCTATTGTTTATCGACGGCGGTTAGTTTTTTCTGATGCACTATATACATTAGCAATTGCTCCGACTCCCGTTATGTGCACATTATTCCGTTACGTGCTGCTCTCTGATGGCGGGTAAAGTTAGTTTTCAACAATTGCAGTACCGTTATTGAAGTAAAGGAGCGAGCGTTGAACCACTCGGGCACCTGTACGATTGGCCCACGTTCCGCATTCTTTGAAATGACCAGTGATCCAGCGGTGTTTTCGGTGTCAACGTGTCACCGTGAAATAAAATCGGCTGTTCTACGATCTAATATAACGTAAAAATGCAGTAAATTAAAGAAACTACGAAACCGACGTAGATTTTAAATGGTAGTAGCAATTCGATCCAATCATACAACTACAGCTGCGTTAGAATTGAAATCAAATATTACAAATCGAGTGATCTACGAACTTGGTAACGGTACTCGTTTCACCGGTGAACATAACGCGAAGTGTTTTTATAATTGTTCGTTATTTTGGAGATAATTAGAAGTAGAAAGGAAAGAAAAACCGAATGAGACGAGTTGCAACGGGGAGTTCAATACCGAGGAAGCAGCAAATTCTTTTTAACGATAAGTATAAATAAGTGGAGTCAAACTCCTTTACGAATTTTTAAATCATATGCAAACGTAAAGGACATTTAGATGACGTAATTCTTGCGGCTGTAATCAACGCTAATGTCGGTAGAGATAAGGTAAAATAATGCGAACGCGGCTGTGACGATATCACATGAGTATAAAAACTATATCGGTTCCGGTGAAACAGCGAGGACATTACAAATAGAAGTTCAGAAATAAAAAACTTGAAACGTTATCACGAAAAAATGATGGCCACGGCGAATGGCACGAGGGCTGAAAAACAGGGTAAAGCAGTCAAAGGGACGAAGACAAAATTCAGGGCCTACTTTCTTTGGCTGTTTGGTGGGATTTTTGGGGCCCATCATTTTTACCTGGGCAGGGACGACCACGGGTTCATTTGGTGGTGTTCATTGGGAGGATATTTCGGTGGAGGATGGCTGAGGGACCTTTTCAAAATCCCAACTTACGTTGCGGACGCCAACAATGAACCTGAGTACCTGGAATGGTTCAAAAACCAAGTTCGAGCCAACAAAAAGGTAATTATATGCAGCATTCAAATTATGCCATGGTTTATCTGGAAAACATCAAAGTCTGTTTTTCCCAGTATGAAATTGATCCAAATAACTGTCTGCTCAAACATGCAGTATATTATTTCGATATTTTTACATCTGTGCACACATTGCCGATGTCCTACATACATCCGGGCAGAATTCATAAAAACTACAAAGAAAATGAGGGAAATAATTTTTGAATTTCGCACAGCGGCAATTCTCGTTTCTGTCGTTTTTTCCCCTTGCAATGAGGGTAAAAAGCGTACAACTAAATGCACGCGATAATGCGATATAGATAGATACCGGAGCAGATACCCTGGATTCGCGCGAATCGTTAACAAGGACTACATGACATGAATATTCAAGACTGCATGTAGTACGTACGACCTGCGGACCAGACGATCTTTATTATTTTATCAAGGTATCATATAACGTTGGTGCGATAAGTAGTGGTTCGCGAAACTATAGCAATTCTTCCGACATCACGCTGCACTTGTGTCAAGAGAACAAATAATAATTATATCACGATAGTCATTGCAGCTGAAAACATTATGTGACCTTCCAGAACCGTTCGACTCGTGCATTTTTTTCTTCAATGAATATTATACGGAATTAGATTATCGTTTACCTGGATATTTAATCCGGTGTGGAAGAACTCCAACTTTGCCTTTTCACTATTTGCATTTAGGTATCTAGCCATTGTTGCCGCTGATTTTAAATCCTTGCTGGAATTTCCTCCATAGCCGTCGTTTTCCACTATCCGATTTATCGGAGCAGTCGTGATTTCCTATCTATGGGGTCAGCTCGTGTATATGGCGATACCAGAGGATGAAATTTATGGAATTAACTTCAAACCTCTGATGATCTTCATACCAGCGGCTATTGCACTAGGTACGTGTAACTCTCGATCCCTCGGAAGATATCCTCCAGAATGATTTCCAGCTCGGATTCCTATCATTTTTTTTTTTTTTCCAATTTTTTTTTGCAGGGGTTTGGGTTGTGGGTAACGTTGGTCGGGAGGAGGGTTCTATTTGGGTAGCTCTGATCTCCGCATACGCGTGCTATCCGACACTTACATATCTGGGAGATGATAGTACGTGGATGTCGGTGATGGTGCTGACTTCAGCGATATCGTTTGATACGTGGAGCAAACGGTGGCGATTGAAGCCTAAGAAAAAACGGGGAATCCTGCGCAGGATTACGGTCATCAGCCTTGCAGCACTCCTTTACAGTTCGCTTTGGGGTAGCTATTTCTACTTCAACGCAAGACTCACCGATAGCGAGGGAGAAGAAATAAAAATTTCCGATGCCATCAAACATTTCCTCACCTCGCCGATTTGGCTGGATCTCAAGGTTCGTTGGAAGCATTGGTGAAAAAGATCCGATATAAGAGAGAATTGTCAAAGAAAAAATTGTACTTACGAAAATTCCTCGGGATCCCTATAAGTCTATAGTTGCAAACAATGTGGTCTCGGTTCTCGGTTGTAGGCAAGCTTGCACGAGACTTGGAGGCACGCTCAGCACCAAGGGTTCTGGGCTACGTGGAGACAATTGGTCGACCTGACTGATCCGAGGGGTGAGATAAACGCGTACAGGGTGAGTTTCCCTCACATGGTTTACTATAATACGCTATACTTCTATTATTCAGAGGCGTAAAATACGTATCACTTGTACCCACAAAAACAATTCCTAGGTATCGAGTGACTGCAGTATGGGCTACACGCGTGACCCGAGCCTATAAAATACTTAGCTACCGATCGAAGTTACCAGCGTTTTGTCGGCTCCGATTATTTATTCATATATGTTTGTCTGTTTCCCAAATGCTGGCAATCACGCCTCGTTCTTTTTTCAATATTTTAATTTCTCTTAGGTGTTGGGCCTGTCGCAAACCGCCTCTCAAAGCGAAGTAACGGCAAAGTGGAGGAGTTTGTCGAGGGAAAATCACCCCGATAAAGTCAAGGGGTCTGAAGAAGAGAGGAAGGCAGCGCAGGATAAATTTATGGAAATACAACAGGCCTACGAAATTTTATCTAGTGCTAAAAACAGGAGACAAAGTAAGAACAGAAAGGCAGCGTAAGAGCTGGGTCTTTTTACTCAGATGCTGCGGTACCAAAATATTTGAAACTGCAGACTGTGAAACAATTTATAATGTTGATAAATACATCGTTGAATTATATCTATGCCCACCGGTCTTCATAGCATTTCTGTCTTTGTGGCGGATGTGGTGAAAATCGGAGTAAATATTACTTCGTCGACTGGTAATGTTCAAGATGATTATTTTTTTTTTCTCTCTCGTTTATACATAAAATTTCAATGTACATCTATAATATAATGCAATCTTTTCTCCTGCGCGGTGCGCGACCCGGCAATATCACGCTCGATTTTTTTTTTTTTTATCACACGAGGGACATACGCTCACCGATCTATTACTCGAAAAATAGTCGGTAATACGTTCGTAAGTACAGTCGACCGGAAGTTGCTTGCCGGATTGACGAACCCGCAGTAAATAATCTTAAGCAATTAATCATACAGGTATATAATACATATTTAAACATATCGCTATAATATAATTTATACGTAAAAAAGTCTACGAATGTAAGCTGAGTTGGCTGTCTGTCTGGCTGCTGGCTGCTGAACTCCTTACTTATTCTTCTTTTTCGATCGGGGAGGCTTGGCAACGGAGGATTCTATCTTTTCTGATACAATTTTCTCCGTGAAATTCGTCTGGAATTTATCCCCCGTCCTATTAAAACCTCCACTAGGTAACGACCCGTCCGATGCCGCGACCAGAGTGATCCTGAAAGCCGTCATATTTTATTTATTACGAATTACTCTTTAAAACAATGTACCTGATTTTTCCCCTCACCTCAGCTGCGGGACGCTCAAAGGTCGAATCAAGCTTTTCACAACAGGTGGGACATCTCCTGGTCTTGGCAGGGCGGGGCTGCTGGCGCAAAGCGCCGCGCTGGTCAGCTGGGAAACCAGAGAAAAGCTACGATTGTCCGGTCCAGAGCTGGTCCTAAATACCCTCCGAATTTTCGATCTGAGACCCGTAGATTGGGATGGTATGTTCGTGGGCATCGGCGTGACCTGGAGAGCGCAAAGTGGGGTAAAAAACCAAATTTTGTTTTCAAATATATCCTTTACACTTGTCCTCCCCAACTCACCTTACCCTGAAGAACTCTCGCTGCGAGTTCCGGTTCGCTACCCCATCGGCACGAGGTCGTACGCTCCAGGAGTCTGTGCCTCGCAAATCGTTCGATTACTTCGGCGCACACGTACCTCCCACAAAATCGTGCCCATTGTTCTGCTCTGAGACCTCGACCGTAATCTCTGAGGGTGGGATTAGCGCCTACAAGAAATTCAGTGCAACGTTGGAGTAAATTAATTTACCGAATGCATTTATATCATTTTTTTGGTTTTTTTTTTCCATTTACCGGCGAACAGCAGGATCTTCGCACACTTTGTTCGGCCCTGAAGAGCGGCCTTCATCAGTGGTGTGAATCCCAGAGTGTTGCGAGCGTCCACCTCAATCCCCGAAGATCTCTGAAGAAGGATACTCACGCACTCTAACTGACCTGAGGATTAATAGGAGCAGGTAATTTGTATTTTCATTGTCAGTTTCCGAATATCTATTTTATGTAATTATATAATACTGTATTAGTATTATATAATCGGTTCATCGGTAACATCGGTTTAAACGTCTTTAGGGAGGAGTTATAGTTTCTTTTAATTTTTCTATTTTTTTTATTTTGCAAACGCTTAAAGATATTTGGAAATGTATACACAGAAAGTACGTCTGGCATTCATAGCGCTTCGGTGTGATCGGTGAACTCAAAATAGATCACACTACAAAGCATTAGATTGTACGAGGTCGAAGCTAGGGCTAGAAGCTAGAGATACACTCCACTCGCATATTCGCTCGATTGGTAAATTGATAATATAAGTTTCGAAAAGATTGATTTGCATTCGAGGATAGCATAGTCCATAATCCCTCATCCCAGGAGTGCTTTTTTACATCTACATTGTTCTGGGAGTAAAGTTACTCGTTTCCCAGAACAACCTGATATAAGTACGCGTAGATTCTTACCGGCCTGCGCGGCAAAATGAAGAGGCGTGTTGCCTTCGTTGTCTGGTAGGTTGACGTCGACCTCTGGGAAACAGAGAGCGGCTTCCAGCATCGCTACCGTTCCGTTTCCGGCCAAGTAGCTGATCGCGGTCTAAAAATGAGTGGGAGAGGAATTCGATCATCAATTATAACATTGAATTTCTCGAAGAATTGCTATAGCAGAAAATATATATAGTGGAGATTTCTTGAAATTCTTAAATCGTTCGTGACTAAAAAAATTTTGCGAACGATGAGATACTCGTGTAAAAAATAAAATTCCCTACATTTTCATTGATCATAGACAAAAAAAAAAAAGAATATTAAAAAAAGATGATGAACTCACCCTGCCGCTGGCGTCCACGGTGTTGATATTCACCTCCCTTTTTCCCAGGGGTGTTTTCATCCTTGCCATGATCTGCCTAATTGTGGAATTGTTGCCCTCACGGGCGGCCCTGACGAAAGCTAGCGATCCTCCGGGTGTCATTATAGGGGTGGTCGTCGTCGTCGTCGGCGTCGTAAACGTCGTCGACGTCGGCCTCGGCGTGGCGACGGCGTCACGCAGGTTTTCAAGACTATGCGAGGCACGATCTGTCGAAGATTGCAGAAAGAAAGAGGAGGCAGTGAAGTTGGGTAGCTATTTTTTTTTTTGCTCGGGAAAATTTCACGAGGAGTGTATAGAGGGAGAAAATTAATCATCTGCAAAAATGCCAACTCTTTTTACTTTCATCTACCAATAATCTAAGCAACTTTGTTTACGGGATGACCATAATTTATCGCGAAGCTTCTATCTTACACCGCGTCGTTTTTTAGATAAACATACATAATGATGAAAGAAAGAGAGAAGAAATAAAAATAGAATCAGAGTCTGCTATATATGAGTAATAAAATTAAGGCAAACATACCCTGTAATACACCCTTGCAGTAGACTTTCGCCTCGTGAACGTGTGCACCTTTTGAACCGAATAAAGATTTCTTCTCCTGAAAGCTCGTGTCCGAGCTAAAGGAGACGGATTTTTTGACCCCGACCCTTGCCGGCTTTTTCCAGCTGCTGGGCAGGGTGGTGGTACTCGGAGATCTATGGAGACCCGTTGCGGATCCGTTTTCTTGAGAATTATTAAAAACCTGCGCCGTTTTAATCCTTTGTCTGTCCCTCCCGCCCTCAGAGAGGAACGAAGAGGGTAACTTTGCCAGCAGTTTCCTCTGCTGATTCGCAAAGTACCCTATTTAAAAGATTCATATAAAAAATCAGCTCTACCTTTCGGCCTTTCCTAATTATTCTATTTCCAATTATCAATTCACTGACCGTCCTTTTCTTCTGACTTCCCCTCAGGTCCCCACGGAAGTTCCCTGAATTCCCTTGTCTGCAGGACCGTCACTTTGACGCCGGTTTGTCTAACTCTTCGATTTGGCTCTGTGACGGACGGCAGTTTCGAGCTTTTATTTCTTGACTTTTGGAATCCTTCTTCCTGATTACGAACGCCCGTTTTTCTTCGTCTGCTGTTCGCACCGCCAGCAGTGATTTTTCTCGGCGTATACCTCGTAGCCGCTGGTGCAAGTGTTTCGCATACAGAGAAACTGGAGAATCCTGTCGAGCGGCCGTCGCGGATATTCCTCGCGTTTTCCCCGCGAGATGAGGCGACTATGCTGTAGTTAATTAGCTCTCGGTTCTTCGAAGGATTCTTATAGTGGAGACAAGAAGATGGATCTACCTTGCGCCGTGAAGATGAACGGGATTGTCGCTCGCTGTGCTCCTCGATTATTCGACGGACTTTCTGCAAAAAACATTTTATACCGGTGAGTAATATTATTGGTAAAATAAAATATAAAATCTCAGGGATTTCCTGGATAATATAGCTGATCGTGCCAATGCTAAAATAAAAAAAAAAATTATTCGAATTCGGGAAATAGTATTTGTTTATACCAAGAAGGTGTACAACCGAGTATAGAAATGTATAATATAGTTACCAGCTATACGAATTTTGACTCGATACCCACGCAACTTAGGCAGCTGCTGCAAGTCAGCAGCTATTTTAGTATAAAGGTTTCAAGTCTCCACTATCTCTTGGCGATTGTAAAATTGCGAATTCCGGGTCGGTGTAGGAAATCAAAATCAATGCGTTGATGGTAAAATCGTAAAAAAAGATGAATAAAATCGACCGATTCGAACAGCGATTATATGCATAGCTGACAGCGTACAATAATACGTCGTCGGTATACCTAATAGTACTCCTTGCGCATCATCAAGTATAGAACCGCTGATTCCAAGATCGTTAATCAAGCTCGTTATCAAACTAAGCGACAAACGTCTGCGAGCACGTATGCGTATTACCTACACACATCGTGACGTGGGCATTCCGACGTTAGTTTTGCTTTGCTCACTATAGTCCGCTAGATATTATAGTCACCAAACACACGAACGACACACCAACTTATAGTGACTTATAGTGACAGAAAGCATTTTTCAAAGAGCCGGAAGTATATGGGAATAGAAAAAAAAAAAAAAAAAAAATTGAACAGTAGTAGAATTCCTGCATACTGCAGCTCGATTCCCAAGTTTTGAATTTGCACAGTTGCATTTTTTATTACTATGAACTGCAATAAAAATCGTAACGCGCACTTACCGAACGAATATATATAGGGTAAATTAATTATCCGTAGCCTTTGTGTTCTCCTCAAACTTTTCACTTGATGCAGATGACAAAACTTTGAAACAATTATAATGCACGTATATATTGTTTTAGTTTATCACATAGTTTCGCGCACCTCCCGTTTCAGGTGTTGACTAAAATGTCGACGATGTCGAAGCAGATACCGAGATGATTTAGATGATACGTACGTACGATACATAATATATCGTTATGTTATAACTTGCGAATATAAGAACTTTTATAATAGAAAAAATTTGAAAAAAGAACTGCAGATGTTACGTATATCTCCACTCTGTTGCGGGAAGTAGAACGAGAAACGAATCGCGAATCAATTCACTAGAGAGTCCGCTGTGTTTGTTTCCTAGATAATATCTGCGACACCCAGAGCTAGTATTTCTTTTCTCTTTCCTCCGGTTCCCCCGGGTTGTCCGCTCGCTGACGTCTCGACGATGTTTTCTTCGGGGTGGGGAACCCAGGGCGAAGAGTGAAGAGCGAAGAACGTCTCTCAAAACGCCACCAAGTTATATTTACACGCGAGTTCGCGTTTTAAAATCTAACAAGCGATGTTCAAAACTTCGCGAGCGCGGATTAGAGAGGATCAACTGCAGCAGCAGCAGCAGCAGCACCGAACCGGAAAATGAAGAGAATATTTCTTCATACTCCGAGAATAGATGAAAAACAATAAAATAGTAAACCGCAAATGCCAACTCAATAATTAATCTCTTAACTCGGACGGCGCGACGTACGTACGCAAAAGCTGACGAGCTTACTTGGTACGTGGTCGGCTCGGCAGTGACGCGGGATTTTGAGGCGATGCTCCTAGCTTCGACGGCCTTTCGGTTCGCTGTGCTGCTGCAGGAGAAGGAGTCGAAGCCATAATTACAGAATCCAGAGCCACTACGAAACTCCTTCGAATCCAGACTCGCCAATTTTACCCCATCACGAACACCGACCGTCAAAACCTCGACACTTGTTGCCGGTGGCTAGAAGAGGAGACCCATTCTTTATTTTCATTTCATTTTCTTCTCATGAAGCTAGAAAAAATTAACTAGATCTGATAAATTGCCGCACCCAATTTAAGGATCCTCGGATAATTACATATTATACATCCTAATCATGACGCGCCCTGCTTTTCGAATACGCAGCTATAATAACGTAGCGACTTGCACGTGCTCGTGTATTTTAGCGGTCACGCTCCACACGTGTCAGTCGCTGAATAATTCTCTCTGCTCCGAAGCAGACGCAGTATATTTTTCGCATTTTCAATTTTACTTCTTTCTATATGTTTTTTGATTCTCTCTATTGCAGCCGATGACGGGGTGATCGACCGTTACAGAGTCGCGCGCGTGCGAAGTTTCTTTTCCCGAGGGTGTTTTCACGCGCGGTACCCGCGTCATAGATTAGAGAATTCTCCCGTATGCTTATATATAGCTTCGTGACTCTTTTTATTATGTACCTACCTTTACGCGATTCTCTAGAGGCGTGTTTAAACGGTGCAGTGCACGACAAAAGAGTGACTAAAAACTACGAGAGCAAAAGGCAAAAGAAAAAAAAAAAAGCTGGGAACAAAAAATATGGATAAGGTTTAGCAACCCGATCTGCACATATCGCGAACGCGAGGTAGTTTGACCGGAAACGCATATCGTGCCGGCTCGATGATGTTAGAAATAGAGTTAGATCCCTTCCGTTTCAAGTGCGGGTAGGTGGAGGTCAAAGGTCACCAGTCAAGGACTGGAATTCACGACCTTCCGGAAAGCTATTACTCCTCCGTCTGATGTCCACCTTATATTGACCTCTATACTCCCATGCATTCTGACCTATCCGCTCTCTGCAGTCTCTTTGAACTTTGATCTCCTTTCTTTTACAGAAAAAACTGTAATATTTCTTTCTTTTTTTTTTTTATCCTCAGCGCCGGGAATGATTAAATACGGTAAATTAATTGTAGAAGAAAAAACGAAGAAAGTCTCTGCAGTAAGTTAAGTTAAAAAGAAAAAAACATAAATTGAAGTTCTGCAACTTATAGTCCCGTGATTTGTAGATCACGAGTTTTGTGCTATAATGGAGTGACCTTCGACGTACGCGTCCACGTCTAACGTCAACGTCAACGTCAACGGAGCTGACGAAGCACATTATATGTTGTTCCGAGAGCAAACAGATCGCGAAAACAATACTCGCGTCTGATAACTATACACATAACAGTTAAACTCATATAGCGGTAGAAAAATCGTGCGGGAAAATATCGAAATTGTTGCTGCAGTAATTTCCCGATAAAATATCTTGACGAGGTCTTACCTTTTTTAACTGAACGTTAAAACCATCGGATGCAAGGAATCTGCTCCTTTCCTTCATCCTGCCTGGGCTGACGACCATATTTCTCGTTTTTTACCGAATATTTCCCCAGCTGGTGAATTAGAAGCAATATTATTACACGTATCACCTGCGTTACAAATTTATTTTGCAAGCACAGAAAAAATAAAAATGAAATGCCCATAGAATTTTGAACTAGTCAATAAATGAATTACGTTTACGTACCTGATTTTATAAAAGCTCCTTCGCCGCACGGGTAGGTAATAAAAATTTGTAAAATATTTTGTGATTCGTTCACGTCAGATGTAACGTTCACACTTAGTGGATATGTCGCAAATGTACGCGACCCCCAGCAGCTGATTATTCTTTGTCGCAATATAATTATAACAACATTCTAAGAATGGTAATTACATTGCGTGCTGCAGCTGCAGAAACCAAAAACGATAAATCATCCTCACGTACACGTAGAGAATTTAAATTTGAAAACTTTTAAATGCTATATACCCCGTTCTCATGGAAAGTAATCACGGTTTATAAATCGGGCTAGACTTATTCAGATTTTATAAACGGTTCCAATTTGTTTTTCTTTACCATAAGATAAAGATATGATTTTCGAATTGAAATTTGAAATAAAATTGGTAGCGAATCGCCGTTGGCTGGAGCATTGTGATAGATGCGCGCGATCTTCGATGAGCTAATTAATAAACCTCTACTGTACGGTGGTATAAAGTTGGCCGCATCGCGGACCGCAGAGGATGGACGTAAGTGGAATAATAATCGTATTATACGCGAAGCGGCGAGGGCAATTACGTAATTAAGTTATCGCCGTTCTGTCGTCCGTCGACTACCGAGTAGGTGTAACTTCCAAGGTATATTATACGGTGGAACCAGGTAAAACTAGCTAGAGTTACTATACGTAATCGTCTTTTACTCCAAATAGTCTTACTACAATCGGAGCCTTAGCTGCTCTGCAGCGGGGCTATAATCCGCGACTGGGCAAAACTTTGGATTGTTATTCGCAGCTCTGGGGTATTGAGGTGTCTGATTCAGGGGTTCGGGTTTTCAGACCTTCGGGGTGTTCGAGGGTGGAAGTCAGAATCTAGGCACGCGACACGCACGCGCGATTATGTATAAGGTGCGATACTCCCACCAACCCCTTCGACGTCGCGTCGTCACTCGGCCTTCAGGGTGTTTAGATCAGATACACATTCAGCTACATCTGAATGTCCGTGTGTCTCAACCCTCCAGGTAATACTCCAAACACTTTATATAGACCCTGATGGTGCTAAGGGCACGAGAAGGGTGTAGGGCATAAATTCTTCCATCGTAAATCGTCTGGAGTCTCGATCAAACAAACAAATCGCCTATGTATGTTCTAGCTTCGAGTGTAAACCTTCGATTTTATTGGGTGTACAAGAAGCAGGAGGCCGGAAAATGCAATTCTTTTTTCCCCCCCAATTCCCATCAATACACACGTTATACCATCACATAAATGATAATGAATTCAAAAACACCATTCAGCCTAGTTTTTTTTTTTTATTTTATTTCTTTCTCCAGGTCGCCGCGCGTTCGTGCACGCAGTCATTCTAATTAATTCCACCGGGTATTATAGACTTGTAGCCGAAAATATTTTACGTCACCTCGGACCTTTTTTTTTTCATGTTACAACGACACGAGTCGTAATGCCGCATAAGGTAGGATATACGGTTTTTATGCATTGTGAATATGGTCTATTTCATACCTTGAGATGCTTATGTCGAGTAGCTCTTAT
The DNA here is from genome assembly GCA_963932425.1 of Athalia cordata. Taxonomy (NCBI): domain Eukaryota; kingdom Metazoa; phylum Arthropoda; class Insecta; order Hymenoptera; family Athaliidae; genus Athalia; species Athalia cordata. The sequence goes on along the minus strand of OZ010628.1, from coordinate 4,095,289 downwards.
AGGATCGAATTTATTCGGTACCCGTTCACGGGGCGGTTTTCACGGTCGTACATTAGATTTTTACACGCACGTCACCCATGCGTGAGTAAATATAGGCGTGGATATGGACATACACCTTTACCTATATCTAGTTCTCGTATGTACATAAGAGCACGATATAAGGTAGATGGATGGATATTAGATGGATATGCAAAGTTCGTTGCTCAACCCGCCACTGGTTAATCATACATATATTTATTAGACACGTGCTGATTATTATATCTTGCCCAGGTATATACTTACATATTTATCTATATGTATGTGCGATATGGAGTGCGGAGGTTTTACATGGTTTCACATATGTATATAAACGATTCTATGTAATGTACCGTAATATACATACCATACGAGCTGCCCCAAATTGAATCAGTCGAGGTTATTTAATTGAGAAATATTTTTCTGCAACACTGCGACCTGCAGACGAAATAAGGGGAAAAGGCTTGGTTCCCAAAGGACAACCAGAGGGTAAAAATTACCTATATGTATATGTATACATCCGAGGACGAAGAATTTCTATACATTTATATTAATTAAATAAAATCAAATACAGTCGTAATATACCTATGTCATCCGAAAGAACATAGTTAATTAGAATAATTGACGCTGCCTGCTTTCAAATTTGGTTTAGAGAGAAATAATGATAAATAATTATTATACATTTCTACCTGTCCATTGTTAATTTCGAAGGTGTATGGGTGTGTTTGGTGTCGGCGTATAAATGTATTCGTATACACAATACGTGCGCATCACCTCGGGCAAGGCTTTACACTCATATCCATTCTAAAGTTATCGATAAAACACGAACCGTGCGCGTTTAATTATTAGCCCTGAATAATTCCGAGCCTCGTCAAACACCAAGCGTGTTATAAACGGAAAATGGTTAGGGAAACTATTCCGTACAGGAATTCAGAAAGCGCACGCTTTTACATCCCATAATCGAATTCTCGAATAATTTATATCGCTACAAAATATTAAAACGATGATATTGTTTTATGATTCCGGATACTTAATACTTTTAAAACCCTAAATCTATTCTCAAGATGATTTTTACAGTGGAAACAGGACACGCCCATCAACCCGATAAAACGGTACGTCAAATTTACATTCGCACCAGGGTTCGGTGTATATAAAATATTGTGATTGCCTCGGTAGTGAAAGCTCGTCAAGAATCGCCTTGCCAAAAATAAGTCTATATCTATCCTCTTTCCATTTTATTTTTTCTTTCTTTTTTTTTATCTCGCGTATGTGTTTCGACTCTGCACATGAAATACCCGCAATGGCTGATCGCGAGCATTGTATTCTCCTTCTCCAAAAAATATCCGGTTATCTTCACCCCATTTTCTCTAATTAAATCAAAAAACATCGACCTTCTTTCCTTGAGTATAAAAAGTGTGCCACAGCTGGTAGGAACTGAATTTGTATATACGAATACATTAACATTGTGCAAATATATATTGTATAAAGGAAAAGGAGTTCGGGGGTGCAGGAATTGTAGGGTGTCGACCTTGCTGTGGTTCGTGAGTATGAGAGAATCAGGGGTAAAAAAAATATTTCATCGATGTAAATTCATAATTAATTCGGTGTTTTCCAACAGCGCGAACTATTCCCGTCTTTAGAATATCACGTGCGCGTACGGATTAAGCTTGTGCAACGTATTTTTATACACCATCTCGTATACAATATTACTCTGCCAAAGTTATGATATATAACTATGTATAGTTATATGTCTATGTATATAATCATATACTGTCTATACATACGGCTATTATACGCGCGGGGGAATAACTCACAAGCAACTTCTTGACGCGAAAAATATAGTAATAGCGAATAAAGTGAGGAAGAAAAAGAATTAGAATCTTGATAATTTTTACTCATTTAATATTGAAATTTAACTCGCTTACGAGTAAAATGTAAGTTATAAGATATCGAAACATTATTCCCTTCTCTAACCGTCGATTCTGATCTAGCCGAAGGGATTGGGATAAGCTTCTTACCCAAACACTGCAGCAACGGAGCTGGTGTTTACCTCAATCTTAATAACATAGCGCTCCTTATCAGTCGCTCGTTGACTCACGTGGCGGACAGACCTAGTAGTAAACTTGAAGAGAATAGCGGTACTTCCTTCGTAAACCTTTTGGTAATTATTCCTATATATTTCCTAACGATATATACAAGTATAACGCAAACTATGAGCCATTCATTTTAGAGATCATTTGCGATTTACGGGCAATCGAATAAGAAAAGCATAAAGAGCGTCCTTAGAGCGTACAAAGAGTCGATTATGTTCTGAAAAAAAAATTATAAAGTACACATAATCATCATTAAAGGCGAATATTTTTTATAATCACGAGGTCCGTGTCCGTACATCGCTTTTTTATGTGAGATATATGAGACTTTAATATGTTTTTATCATCGTATATATCGATGAATATATTATTATTATCTTAGACGTACACCTACATCGATGCATAAATAATAAAATGGAAAATAATCACAAGTGTTGGCAGTGCCGATGTTCTTAGCTCTGGGATGGCTGTTAGGGGCGATACATAGACGTATTATGTATGCTCGTACGTTTAAATTTAGTTTAGGTTTATTTTAGCCGAAAGTAAAGAGTTACGCGCGTTTAACTGCATCGCGGATGGTAAGCACAACGCGGGTTCTTAAATTCGTAAACTTAATATAAACATTGGCGTCAACTGACGATCAGCAAATAGCTAGATGTGTATAGGTATGTGTGTACCTGCACATAATATTAGTAAATGCAGCATGCGGAGCATAATAATTGAGACTTCGCTACTTCTTATTAAACCAACACGATTTAAACATGCGATAATTGCGCAATTCGTACACCGAAAGCACGAGGGGTCCGCGCCCTAGGTGTACGATTGTATAATGTATACACGCATACGGGATGAGGTATACCTACGATACGTGACGCAGGTATTAATTAAAATTATAACTATCCGACAAAGAAGGAGAGAGGGAGAGAAAGGACATTAATGCGTCAAGCTCGAATTACAATGGCTAATAGCGATTCTGAAAGTTTGTTAAGTTTTTCATGTCACGGGTGCTCGGTGGAGGCCTTTGCCCGTAAACCGCAGCCAACTGTGTCTAGGTCATCTAATTTTATTTTCGAGATGCGTATGATGATCCTTTTCAACCATGTGGACCGGCGCGATAACCGTAAATTGATAATTCATTAATCGGTAAATCTCTTCCGCTTGTGGAATGATTATTTAATAGTCAGATGTCGGTGATGCAGATGACATAGGCATATAAGAGTTGTCAAATCGTGATCGTATATTTTAGAGAAAATGCATTCAGAGTGTACATCAATAATGAACTCCATATTGATATTAATCGTGTTTATACATTATTTAATTGAGATACGATATATAATATATTTTATTTAATATGGAAAATAGCGTATTACAATATTATAATATTAGCTAAGTGGAAAATACAACATAGGGTATTAATATTTTATTATTATTCTTTTCTTTTTTTTTTCTTTTTGTTTTATTACGCTTATTCCTCGTCTTCTATTTATTTGGCAACAATCAACAACAATAGGGTTAATTATTATTATTTAATAATATTCAATAATAAATAATAATCCATACAATTTTAAATATCTGTTACAGATTATTAATTTTTATTATATATATTAAAATTTAACTTCATTTTAACGGTGCGAATCTTATCAATGTCTTTTTTTTCACACAAGTTGTTTTTTTGTTCTTTCATTTATCATTTTACTCGCATTTTGGGGTTTCCCGATAAAATATAATAATAAGATAATTATTTAGCTAGGACTTTTTGTTCTTACTCATTATTACTCAACTTTCAACGAATCTATTTATAGTCAAAAACCTAGTACAGGGTGTAATGATATAATATTTAAAATGCTGCCCGTATGATAAAACGGTAACTTTGCGTAGATACATCTAATTCGAAAATCATACCTCTTTACGTTGCTATATTTAAAATGAAAAGGTAACTTCCAACTCTATTTTTAATTTTCACGGGGAGTAATTAACATTGGCAGTGAGGATTCTAACGATAAGAGTTACCATACAATAATTGTCTAGGTATAATATGCTGTATACCAACTTATTACCAACGATCAACGTAATATCAACGAACTAGCGCGGTCCATTCCGCGACTTAGGCTTGGAAATAATTACAATAACATCTTGTAATTATCATCTATCACCTAAACTATTAGTGGCAAACGATAATTACAATTGGAAATCAGTTATGAATACCTTGAGATAAAACTGCCCTAAATTGCAGCGCATGTACCTTCTCTTCACGAAGAGAATAATCTTCGTCATTTCTTTTACGATACATGTTTGTTTGCTATTCACAGCGCACATGTGTTTCTGAAATTTGTTTTTACCTCTGTCTTTAAAGACGAGCTTTGAGAAGAGGATTTCACCTTCTGAGATGGGGGACTACAGGGAGACTTTTCCTTCCACGTTTTCATTGGACCCAAGACGCAGGGACCCAGAGCGGTTCTGTTTCTACTCGGGAGATTGCACCGACTAACTGCTCGAAGGCCATTGATAGGTCTGCGTTGACAATCGTTTCGTCGAACAGGTGAGAATAAAGAAATTCTATTCGGTCCGCACTGTGGATCATCTCGTGGAACTCTTCGTCCTGGAATATAATGGTGAGTCCAAGTTAATTAATGATAGACAATGGGGGGAACTTGCCGTCTGTTGAAACACTTACCGTGAAGCCTCTGGAGTTTGATTCGTCGAAGGTGGATCTGGCTCTTGCCTCGTTTCTAGTCTCCTTCAGGATGTCAAATCTCGGTGGTTTTACATAAATAACAAATGGCTTGAGCTGCGGCGTACGCAACATCTTAAGGGCCTGGTAATGGGGGCTGAGGAGGCACACGTAACCAGCATTTACCAAGGACTTGACACTCTCACCACTGGTGCCGTAGAGATTTCCCTTGTACTCCCCATACTCTATTAACTTTAGTAAAGCTATGTCTTCTTCCATCTTCTCACGGCTTACGAAGAAGTACTCCTTCCCATCAATCTCTCCTGGTCTGGGAGGTCTGGAAGTGTCTGAGAACGAGTAAAGAGGATTATTTCTTTGTTTGTTGTTGTCGAGTTTTTTCTACCATAGGTTGCCACAGTCTGAGTAAATCACTCACAGGGAATGGGTGTCCTGTACTTTTCTGGGTCTGTAGCAACGAGTCTCCGCTTGAGTTCGTTTCTTCCAACTCCTGGGGGTCCTACGAGGACTATTGGCCTGTAGAATCCCGGCCTCGGATAGAGTTTGGCGACCTCCTCATAGGTGGGTATTTCTTCACGGTCAAAGTCGTCATTCTCTGCCGCGTCATACATGATCTTTTTAGTTTTAAGACCCTGTAAGTTGCACTTTGTGGGCGAGGCGTGCAAAGAGGTCTGGGGACGGGGGCACAGGGCAGGCAAAGGCACTGGAACAGAACACAGGCCTAACCGAGAGTTAGGGGTTTGAGGTGATCATTTGTTAATGAAAGCACTAGCTCGTCTCTTTTTTGGCTTGAATGAATAGATTGAACGTGTGAAGTCGTTCTTCGTTAGTGGATAAACATTGAAACATTATAACATTAGATACTTACATCCTGATTCATGCAAAATTCACACAATCAATTAATTGGCAAGGGTAAGGTTGCTAAAAAAATTATCATATTGACAGCCGTTCTTATTTCTAATGGAAGAAATAAACACTTATCGGACTTTACAGAAATAAAAAGACACCGATGAACGTTTGAAGAACAACAGCTAATATTTTAAATATTATTACAATATTGATTCACATTTCAAGTAACATGTTTCATTTCAACAACTCGGATGCACTTTAACATCCTGTCCGTGAACATCCATCAACTAAACTTCGAGCATTTTATACCTAGCTTCACAATATTTACTCTGATTTCATTAAATCTTAACTCTGAAGGCTCGGAGTAAGCTTACTGGTCATTCGTATTTTAGTTAATAAAGTAAAGTTTTAAAGCTCTAAATTCCAAGGCCCACAATGAGAGCAAGATGCATAAGATATTCAAAAAGACAGTAACGTGTAGCACTTACTTATGTTATCAGTTTCACCATTCTTTTCCTTCTGCTGACGTTCAAGGATGATGATCCTTTCCTGAAGAGCTCTGCTGGGAATGAGACCAGCCCTCATGTTTCGGTCACCTTCACGTCGTGCCTGCCACCTTTAGATGACAACAAATCATCCTGGTGAGTATCCAGAAAATTATTCCTAACAGACAAAATCAGATCAAACTCACCAGTAGGCATCATCCTGACTAACAATATGCAATACATCTCCTTTGACAAAATCTAAGCCTGCCTCCTTGCAAGGTATGTAACGGTCATCAGCGGCTGTGTAAGAGAAATGCGCACGAACTCGGACCTACAATGATTTAACATTCAATTCAGTTTTTGCATCATTAAGAAAACAGATGGTTTGATGTGAGATATTACTTTGCTTTCTCTGATCCCACTTTTGCTGTCCGCTGGTACTATCTTGAATGTGATTGTGCCTTCTGAATTTTGCTGAATTATAAAAATACAGGTATATTAAAAGATTAGCTTAACACGAGCTGACTTAGATTTTCATATTTGTGGAGAACCCACTTACCAGAATTTTGAGCACACAATTTGGAGTTTTGCCTTCTACGCTGATTCCATTGACCTCACAAACTTCATCTCCGACATGGATAAGACCAGACCTGTCGGCTGCGCCACCAAGCATAATCCTTGCAATAACAATCTTTCCAGTTTCCTCACATGTCTTTATGGTTGCGCCCTATTTTGAACAGACAAATCGACATATAGATGTCTTTCACTGAGCCATATGCTTTATTCAATATTTAATCTATCAATTAGCGTTCATTTGCATGAGTTTGTCGTATAAGATACATGCTATAGATGATATTTTACATTCTGAGTCGGATCAGAGATGGCTCATAAAAGTTAAGCAACCTCATGAAACCAGAACCAGGGCAAACCAGACAATTTTTTCTGCTGACAGTGCAGTCAGTTACGTAGGAGCAGATTGTAATCCGAGAACTTGACTCGTCCGTTGAAGCGCAAGTATTTAACGATCGTGCAACGTATTTTTTTTAACTGGCTACAGTAATATTGTTTCTCCCATGGTATTTAATAAATACACTATTCACAGAATCGAAACTCAAGATCATTACTGAGTATTCTACAAAATTAGGGTGACAATTACTACATAGTATTTCTTGTGAAAAAGAAAACTATGCGTATAGCAGGCTGGTAATATGAAAGATTTGATTTTTTTTTTTTTTCTTATCAATGATCTAATATTTTGGAATTAAGAGCAAACGGGTTTTTTTTTTTTTTGACTAAAACTGGAACATTCACAATGAAGGAAAACTTACCACAATCGGTTCAACACCAGCACCGCACTTCAAAGCAAGTTTGTCGATAAAAGAAATTGGTTAATACATTTGACCTTCGATCATTCATCTCACAACTCTTTGTTACAATATTGTCAATTTTTTATTGAGCAAACAAATTTTTTTCTGTTACCGATTCTACTAAGGAAAGGAGATTCGATACTGCAGGGATAGCTATCATAATCGCTTTGTTAAACCTAGATGACGAACTGCAATATGAGTTCTTCACAAGCCTAGTCGAACAAAAGATTATACGTACCAAGGGTTCATTGGATTTAACAAGCTGTACAATTTTTATTGTTTCCTCATCCTCGTCGACTTCCAATGGAATTTCTGGAAGCCTTGGATAATAATCTTTCTGAGCAACAGCATCGTGAGCACACAGCAGACCCTGTGGGAGTGAAATTAGTAAGGTGAGTAATTTTGACTCGGGATATTATCTATTTAATTTTTACCTGTATGTGGGGCCTTTGTAAGAGATGGAAGAGTTCTTTGCAATCTTCGGAAATATGAGTCCTAATGGCAAGAAGATCCAGAACCTCTACATCAATGTCCATAGAGTTAGACAAAACAGGAAAAAATTTGTCATCCTTTGCATTGCTGATTATTTTATTGTGAACATTGACTAAAGCATTGAGTTCTTTTGATCTTAATAAATCGCTCAGAAAGCCAAATTCCTCTTCAGTGCAGGTAGGAAGATCTGTTTTATTTTCTTCCAGCGAGTTGAGCAACTTGGATAATGCTGTTGGGATAAAAATGAAACAAGAGCTGGTTGAATATGCGATCGTTCAGATTTTGCAGTTGTGGTAAATATAAACAAGTGCAGTAAAGATGCAGGGGGCGTATAGACAGCGTTAAATTTCTATAAATAGAAATCTGCAAGTTGATATACTAGAGCCAGAAAGAAATCCCGTTTGTCTATCAGATCAATAGCTAATTATAGTAAGTTCTGCTGAATGCACCATAAATTAATTTTACAATTAAACAAAATACAAATTTAAAGCGATTAAATTACCTGGATCCCAATTTGTGTTTTCCATGATAGCTGTCATCGCTTGTGAGCTGAAGAGTGGAAATCCTCGTCCTTCAACTGCCACTTTCCCAACTGCTGGAATACGAGACGGTGATGAAGACGAAAATCGTATAAATACGAATCATTAAACAACGCGGACTACGGCGATAGGATCGTCAACGAACACATCTGCCCTCCCATTCTCAAGGGTATTGACACCGTTATTTCGTAGCTATAAAACACCACACGACAAACGAGCGAGCGATCCGAGAGAACTGCGATAGGTCGTGTATTAAATTTAGCCCTAATTCTAATCCCGCATCGTAGCGTAAGCCTCGTCAAGTAACTTCGCGAGCGGCTCGCCACCGGTTAATGTGCTAGCGAGTCAGCTTATTATTCTCGTGTACGAATCTGATACCCGAGAGATTTTACCGAGGTAAACTTTCGTTGAAAAACACGTTACGTAAGACATGATTCAGGCTCATGAGCAAACGGGATAGGGTGACATTTTTTCAGGGCTAAAAGGAGGCAAGTGCATGGTAGTTATTGGAACAGTGTAGAGGAGTGTATTTTTATAGATGATTGCGGCAATAACAGGGAATAAATAAAATATACCCGGCGAACGTTCGCGTGAATGAAAGAAAACTTGAGGATAAAGTCAAACTTTGAAACTGAAGGGACTCCCTAATTCAATAGTTCATATAGAATCTAATACCTAGTATTGATTTTCACATCCAAACGCACTGACATTTTTCTAAGAGAACGCGTTCTTACGGCAAACCAGAATCCTGCGCCATATTGCAAGGCACTAGGTGGCGGGTGCTGTTTCGCTGCATGCGCAATTTGGGGATGGCGATGAGGATGGGGATGAAAAATAATACACGCATCGTAAACGTAAAGGAATGTAAATTCCGTAGCTTGGACGAAATAAAGTCATCCAGGTACAAGAAAAATAGCCTATCATACTCCGCGTGGTCCATAATAATTTATTGGATGATAAAATCTTTCAGAAAGCATCCCTTTTTCTCAATTCTGCAATTTTATTATTGCGTCCATCCGAAGAAGCGCGCCGACGCTTGTTCAAACGTGCGCGCCACGAGCGGCATTTGTTCATTCTAATGACAAATGAAGGTCTAAACGTTGCCGGGGAGCTGCCTCACCGGCAGTTAGCCCGCAGTTACCCTGCAGTTTCCGACGCGGAACGACGGTTGGTGGCAGCACGATTCGGAATCTCTGTGTACATCGTCCATGCAGTTGTCTGCAGAGCGAAGGCAAAGCAACGGCAAAGACAAACATCTCGACAATCAGATGATAGTTTGGGTTATTAAATCAGTGTTTACGGTGAGAAACGTTGTGTAAAGTTTGTGAGTTTAATGCGTGGTATGAACGCGCTTTAAGAACGTCCTGCCGCTAACCGGTAAGCACAAATTTCAAATACAAACCCCAAGTTCAGTTAATTTCACCCACACACCTCCAAAACAAGTTTGACATGGCGTTGACACGGCTTGACAAATTTTGGAAATAACATTCGCTGTTAGAGCGGTACGCCCACTCGTAGCGACAGTTAGGAATTCCCCACGAATACCAGAGACTTCCGGAGCTCTAAATATTCGATTACGTTTAATAACTACAACATCCAGAGTTCCAAAAGTCCGCCCTCGTGGTCCGGCAACTCAGCAAAAGGTACATAAGCAGCTCTGAAATCCACAAGTGGTCGTCGCGTACAAACCTATTCCCTTTACCTCTCCGCTATTATTTTATATGGAGGAATGTTTTAGATGGGATTCGTAGTACGATATAAGATTTTAATAAATTGTTTCTTTTTTTTTTGGTTTCAGAACATTCAGAAGAAAAAAAACCTCGCTGTTCCTCTGTACGAACTTAACGTTTTGGTGAGTCAAAATGAAGTTTATCCATTTTATTTCATTTTCTGTATCCATGTCGCTATTTATATGTTTATTATTGAATCGTCTATCGTTAAACAATCTACAAAAATTAATGTACGACGTCGCTACGCGATGGGGGCCCCAACCAAAGCGTCCGCCGCATCTTTATTCCTCTATTTCGCTCATCAGAATAATAAACAAAAACAGATGAACGACGATACCAGATCATTTCGCGGGATGGACAGCGTTCTGCGCTACCCGCGGTTTGTGCCTCCACCAACAACCTACAGATCACGCTAGTAGACTCTGTCGATCCGAATCCAACAAAGCACCCCCAAAATTTCAATTCACGCATATCCACCCTTCGATTTTTCATCAATTATTCCGCCGAAATCCCCACCGAATGATGAAATTTTAGATTGTAATTGAAAATTGATCACGCTTTTGGTTTCTCCACACAAACTCCGTCATGTTTCGTGCAAATCGTAGTCTTGTTTTTCTATTTCATTTGATTTTTTTTTTTCATATTTCATTTGTGCAAACGTAAATTTATTATCACCGTTATATAAGTTTGTTCGTTTTAACAAACTCGGTAGAATATAGTTTTGCAATCCGTTTAGTTATACGGGACGTGTATAATATAACTCTAGATATATAACTTGCATCGCGCGTTGAAGTTTGTTATTGGTAATATTAATAACCGACGTTTGCTCGACGGGTGTATAGGGGCAATGCAGCGATGGCGAGGGGGTGAAGGTTTGTTAAAACTCCTTGGCCCCGGTGTCGGGCGGCGGTCAAACCGCTTGGCCCGTAAAACGTTGAAACGCGTTAAAACGTTAAAACGTTAAAAGGTTGAAGCGTCGATGGGTGTGTACGGGGGCTGTAGATACCACACGTAAGTATGAAATCTCCAATACATACAGCGAAACAGAGCGAACGAGAAAAACGCTAAAAACAGAAACATTCATACACCGAAATATAACGAACGGCGCCCAAGCTCGCCGACCGTCGAACTTTTGAATTTACTGCCCGGACGTATTGGCTGCGAAGGGAGTAAAATTAAGGCTAGTAAAACATTCCCAACGTAGATATTACTATTCGCTCGATACCTACTTTTTACCCCGTGTGTCAATTAATGCCTCCTCCCTACCCTCTATTATTCAAGCCCGCACCTCGTTTAACGTTCAATCTGCATCCCTTCTTTTTTTTTCTTCTTCTCTTATTTTTTCGTCTATTCTACCAGATGATATTGACCGCCGAGAGAAGATTGCAGTGTTAAAGTCTTACGTGCAGTTTATACCAAATTTTGAATTCCACGTGTATTTTATATTTTTTTTTACATCACCAAAGATACATTAAATCGATTGATACCGGTTGTTTGATTTAGGACAATTTGATTTCTTTTTTCTCTATCCTCCCGCATGGGGGTGGATTTATTTTTGATATAGCGAATATCTAATATTGAAATTCAAGGGAAAATATCTGTACTAAATATTTTTTATAGACATATACTTCTGAGTAATGTCGTAGGATAATATTGTTCTTCCACTTTCTATACGTTAAATTCGATGCCGCAGTGTATAGGGGAAGAATCGAAGAATACGTTTGTATGTGCGTATCGGCATATCCGGTAACCACCCTTCAGGCTGATATATTTGTAATATTTGAAATTGTCTGCAAGACGTGTAGGTATACGTAAAAATCTTTTCCATATAGTTACTATATATTTTTCCTTATCAAAATTCTCGTCCTTACGAACGTTAGGTATATGTACATATATCGGAGGGGGTGATGCGGTGGGTGGAAATATATAGAAATGGGAATGTAAATGGGAATGGGAATTCGGTAGAATAGCCTCATGAACTATAGACCGAGTCGAACGCGGGGGTGTAATAGCCGACGTTGTGTGTGTTACCTATGTACGTCCACATCTGCATCTATATAATATACGTTATGCCTTATACATATATAACCTCTGTATAATATAGGTTGGGTTATTATACCTCTTGAATGTTTAATGTGTTTGCCTTCCTTCGTTTTCGCTCGCTCGGCATGCGGCTGCTTTATGTTTTACTAAGTAAATTACTGTTTTTTGTTCCAAGCGTTAACGTTACCCCAATCGATTCATGCGCCCCATCCTCCCCTCCATCTTCAATCTTCTCGCTTTTCCTTAATATTCCTACCATATAGTATAAACTACTATTTTTCTCATCCCCCTTGAAAAATTCCACAAATATCAACCGAATTAAATTTATCCTTCGGAATTTTTATCGATAGATACGTTTAGGATTCGTAGTTGGAATTTTGTAAAATATGAGTATCTGTAGTTTGCGTCCGCTGGTAAAATGCGAAGAGTTATTATACGTTATGGTGTAAGTAGGTAAAAAAAAGTGAGAGGGATACGGGAGGGGATGGCGATAAACAGTTTTTATTGTTTTAACATTGCGAGCCGCGTGAAGATACAACGGTGGAATGTGAACTTTGCTATTTATTTATTCTTTTCTATCCCCACATCAGCAGCTCGACTCTACCACAGCTCAGCTCGCGTCCTCGTCGCGACGCGCGTCGCGGATCTCGCGGTTTTGCAAAAGAATACCGGCGTAACTAGGTATACTATAATAGAGCGATAGGACACGCGTGTATAATATCCACCAACACTTACACCTCCTATTATCATACACACACCACGTGAACCACACCTCCACCTTCACCTCCACCTCCATCTCTATGTATATTTGCGTCGTAACCTTTATTATTTTATTCCAAGCCTCGCATATACCTACCACCCGAGCCTTCGCTCGTGCGGAGAAAATATTGTCAATTAATCCTCGGCTTACATATATTTATGTATATATATATCCCACCCTTATATTTCTCTTTCATACATTATATGCCATATACCACTTCTTATAAATAAATTAATTTATATACACGGATCGACGATGTACGGACATATGCGATGTACATACATGTATATGTACATACATATTCACTATTTACTGGTATAGATAGTATCGATCTGCACCCCCTCGCGCGTTATATATTGCGATGGAGAACTTCGACTGGCTCAACGCAACCCGAATATAAGGGACGATCCTTGATAAATGATGAGGGACGACCTTCGATCGACCTCCGATATCTGAGTCGTCCCTGTTATTTGCATTTTATTTTTTCTTCTAATCGTGTATACACCCAATAACGATTATCTTCTAATTATGTTTAAATACATAATTTAATTAAATAGCGCGTGATTTTTTAAGAACATGTTCAAGTAATTCTATATTATTAGCTATACGTATATTCATTGGCCTGTATTATGTTATACGCGTATGCATTTATGAGGATGCAAGTGATTTCTCTAATATTCGGGTGCGATTTTCATTGGCCGACTATATGCGGCAGCAGCAGCAGTAGCAGTAGCAGTGGCACGAAGCTTATCACGCACCGGTGCGGCATCATGTTTCGAATATATCGGTGCTGCAGGTGTCAGATGAACGTATAAATATTAATATAATGCCACTAATTGCGCCTGATTGTACAAATATCAGGGTGTGTATACGCTAGTGCAGCGTGTCCGAATATATAGCCAGCTCTACATGCATGTATCTATATATATATATTTATAGTATATGTATTCCACAATACCATACATGATACCAATTTATACATACGCGTACACGTATCACACAGTCATCATTTATCTATGGAGTTACACGCGCACCACCCTTCACTTCTTTCATCCATTTCTGATGCCGATTCATATTTTCATATATTCTCACAATGTTAATTCAGACACCGAACTCTGTGATAGCAATTATTCTATGGGCTATTTTATCCGTCAGATTCTTTGCATAAATCCTCGACTTATTGGTATTTGAAATCGTTCGATCAAGAAGTCCTTATTTTCGTATATGAAGAAAAACTGCAGATACAATAATTACAGTTCACGGCTAAACTTTTTTAACCCTTTCCCACATTTTTCATCCCCTTAACGTCGCGATATAGGAGATACTACGTTACATCGCACGCGTTTTGGTCGCGCGTGGATCCTCGTTGGTTTTTCTGATACATATACGTATATGTACACAGTATACGTTTACCGTCCACGTATGGAATGTGTACATATAGTTATTCGGTGTTGGCCACGGGAATTTCGAGCAAATAGAAACATTCGGTTGTACAACGATCCGAGTAGGGGCTGGTGTGCAGTTTTCGGTGGTGTAGCTGCAGGACGGTGCAGAATAGTAGCTTCGACGGTATATCGAGGTATTAAATATACACGCTGATTTGACGCTATATACGAATCGTCACCTCTGATAGCTTTCATTTTGTTTCACTACCTCTTCGTATATACCTACGCATGTTTGTCTATGTAAATATATCCGCATATATACATATGTATTGTACACACGTGACTTTAGCGCGTATATCGCATAGTAGGTACCAGCTACTACTGTGGACATCGATGCGCGTTCCGATGCACCACATACTATACGTGCAGTATAACGCCAGTGCATCGCAACCCCCTTCGTATATCCCATATAACCACATGCAACATCATCTCTCAATGCCCGATTGACTTTTCGACCAGATATAACACGTCCCATTGATTAATAATTATATTTTAATAAAACGTCCCCCCCTTCCCCCTCACCAACACAATACCTTCTTTACCATTTCCTCCACGTGTATAAGGAGATACAAAGCAAATAATAATGCGTCAGTTATATCGAATAATATAAAACTGATATGAGTAGAATTATACCGAAGAATTTTCTTTTGCGGTTTACACAATTCCACAATTCATAATTGTCTTTTGTATCTCAAAACACTGCAAAACTATACAATCATTCGTAACACGACGTACGTCATAATATCACGTATGGAAGTTACATACGTTATGAAAAAATCATGCAGTTATCTACTTGAGTGAAAATTTGCTCTCAAGATTATGTGCATCCATTTTAACGACCGCGAATGCGTTCTCGCGAAGGTATAGATCACCGATTATAAAATTCGACGTAAAACCGCTAGAAGAATTGCATGTATAACAAATCGAGCGATGAAAATTAGATCAAAGTTATATAGGTACGTATATGTATAATATAATATATTCCACTTATTTATTATATACGTGAATTATAGCTTCTCGAGATGAAATATAATTTTCCGCGCTTTTGATATCATTATTTATATATCAATTGTTCATCTCACCCCCGCGGAGTTTCGCACCACGTGGTTAAAAATTCTCCGAATTCGAAAAGCCCCCCGCAGGACATAGAACACTTATATAACGCGCATCTATATGGATTGTTTCATGCGTGGAGAAGTATGGGGTGAAAAAAAAAAAAAAATTTAGAAAAAGAAAAACACTATAACTATATCTATAGCGTATATAACGACCCTGCGGGATCCCTCGCGGTTCGACAGATGCACCGGTGCCCTCGAGAAAATCTCCCCCGTGGTTCCTAGTATAGGATTTAAATTTCCTATTGGTTATTAGATATAGAGGAATAGATATTGTAATCACGTTTTTATACAGTCAGATCGAAACCCGCTGAGGAAACGGGCACAAAAACCCCTAACGAAGTATATACTGCAGGCACCCCTCGATCGTTCAAAAATATTTATTGAAAAACAGAGGTGTATGTGCAATATACGTATATAACGTGTTCGCGAAATGCTCGTCTAATTTTCTTCTAATTTCTGTAATTAGTTTACTGTAAAACGGAAATAAAAAATTTGATCGAAGCGCGGGTCCGCGTACACGTACTGTACGTAGTGTACATAAATAAGGGGGGTCGCTCCTGCAGGCATCGGGGAAATCTAAACGGCAATCATCGGGGCCGTCCCGTATCGCCCGCTGCCAACCCTCGGCACCTATTCGCCTATGAATATCGCCTAGTAGTTACCCATATATATATGTACACTGGATGCCCCCAGCTATTAGATGGTATATTCTTTCCGCCCCCTCCCACCCCCAGCTGCATTCATTATTGCTCTTTCCGATGCACACGTGATGCAGTGTTGGTATTTTTATAATCTACGGTACATGCAGGTATACGTTGCGACACATGTAACCTCGAGATGGGCACATCGATGGGGGCAGATCACGTATATATATGAGGTATCTAAATATACCGATGGGAAAGATAATCACCCGATCAAGCAGCACGAGCCTGATCTCTAAGATCGCGGTAACGAGCCGATAGCTGTTGCTGCTGCTGCTGTATTTTCCTAGTTATTTAACCACCGGCTCCGCACATTATTCGACTGGCCAGCCTATGTAACGTCGTGACGCGCCGCACTTACATGGGATACCTTTAATATTATCATTAAACCGCCTCGATTCTTCGGTTATCTGCCCTCCCTTCGCGATTCTTTCGCCGCAACTTATAGTACACCGAAGATTTTGCGGAATTTTATAGGAATATAACATCGCGTATATATACAGGGTGGGTCACTCCAAGTGTCGAGAATGGAAGGGACTCAATAGGCCCTTGAGCTAATCAACAACTAGAAAAATTAACAAGAAATTGTATCTTGTTTTTTCGTAAGAATTTCGGTCGACCAAATTCTTCTAGTTGTTGAATGGCCCTCTCATTCTCGACACTTGGATTGAATCACCCTGTATATAGATACAGAATTATTCCTTTCGCCGCTATAATATATGCCCGTAATTATATGAATGCATATATTTTTTTTTTTTTGCCAAAGAATAGATCGTTCACTTTTGTATTATCATTATTGTAATGATTATTTTATTTTTTTGACATACATACCGTACCTATATATATGTTTCGAAAACCGCTCAGTTATTATTGCAATGCATAATAATTTTTTATACACGAAGCTATAGACTAATTTGCGGAGACGCCGAAGATTCCACCCCTTTAATTTGTATACTAAAATACGCGAAATAACGAAGACACACCCCCTTTTCTGAATTCTCCTGCTGCTGCGGGTATATAAGTATAATACGCAGATTATTATGTTTTCTGCATATCATAAGATCGCGTGTGCGTTGAAAATTTAGCGCCATTTTGTGCCCGACGTATCTTGTCTTTTTTTCCGATCGCCTCTATTATATATGGATATAATTTTTTTTTCTTCTCTTTGTACGTTTTTTTCGGTTGATCGTTACCTTTTTCTTTTTTCTTATACTTTTTTTGATTGTTTCTTCGCGATATTCTCTATGGCTGTCGACTGCACTAATGTAGTACAAGACGTTTAGATATATTTGTAGCGATTATTTAAAAAAAAAAAAAAACTAGCAAAAAATAACGAGCTACAGTCTCATAAATATATGCAAATGTATAACAACTAAAGGGGTATTACAGTAGTTGAATGGGTACCTATATAGACTTTATAGTAGGTTGAAAAAAATCAGAGTAGGTATTAATGTTAATCACCTATTTGCCCAGATCTAACATGATATTATCGCATGCGCCAGAATTATAATTGCAAGAATTTCTGATCAAACAAAATTAATTTATTTCTTTTTTTTTCTTCTTTTTCTTATATATAATTCAAAGTTATATATATCTTTCGGTTTTTAATTCCTCGCATTAATTCTATTTTCTCTTCTTTTTTTTTAATTCGTTTCTTAATTTTTCCTTCGGTTTTGTTTCGGCGTGTAGATTTCGCTACGGCCGGGCGTTTCTTCCGTTCTTTTCTCTCTCGGTTCCCCAGCATGCAGCTCTCAGTTGAGAATCGGTGGTAATGCGCTGTTTGCGAGGCTCGTGATGGGTAAAATCGACGGTAATTCTGGGTTTTGGTTTCGATCCCAGAGATCAGAAACGAGCGGGGATCAAAGATATATCTGAAAGATCGCTACCAGTCTTTACCTTTACCGTATTATTCCTTTATACCATATATATGTATACCATTCGACCGGGTGAACCCCTCGCATTATCCCTCTTCCTTGGACCGTTATTATCCTCGAGATACATCTGATGAGATGGAAATTTCAAATTTAACGCGCGGTGTATATCCACCTTATATACTATGCAACTATATATAATATGTATGCACACGCGGTATCGAACCCGCGAGAAATGCAACCAGCTCGTGAATCTTTCGAACCTGCAGACGTCTTTGAAAAATGAATTTTAAATATAATCGACGAAATAATAAGTCTTCGTTTCGGGTACTTTCGATTAGAATTGTTATACAGAGTTATTGAAGAAAATGATCCTTCACCTTTGCAGGCCTGAAATATTTCTGATATCAAAGCAAATGTCAATTGTTCTATACATAATAATTGTAGCGCGAATATTCGACGTATATTATATCGCAGCAGAGAATTAGCGGTAGTGCAGTGGCAGCTGCATCGGAATTGATGCAGATTTGCAAACTCAATCGGGTATAGTACCTGCCTGCCTTCCCACCTTTGCAACCTCGTCTAATACCTACTCCCGATATATTATACTTCTCGGAATGCGTCTATACAGAACGGCGTGTATCAATCAGTGTGGTTATAAATTTTCCCTCGGTCGAGCGATGGATTCTCCCGATATATATCAGGGTGCAGGGATAGGTGTATCCTGCAGTGGGAGTCCTCGCTCTTCCTCTCCGCTCGCATTTCCATTACATCTAGTGACTAGTTCGTTACTCTATGGATATAATATTCGCCCTGTCTCTCTATCTATCTATTACTCATCACAGCTAAAGCTCAAGTTTAGATCCATAGATCTAAAACCTGCGGGGATCATCTATATACGCGTATGCTTTCCATGTACGAAGTGTATATAAATTTCTATAGAATCACCCGAGGATAGGGTTAATGAAAAAAACTGCAGATAATAATTGCAAAACAATTTTAATTATGGTCCTCGGTCATTCCCATCGCTCATATACATAGCTATACATATATATAACTCGGCATCTCATGGTGCAGCAGTAATTTGTCCAGGTACATATAAAAGAGAGTATATTGCATTTTTTTTTCTCTCAGGTATTATGAATAAATTGAAAAAAAAAAAAAAAGATGAATAAGTAATAAATCGGGACGAAGGGATGCGTGGATTGGTAGGGTATTAAAAGTACAAAAAATAATGAAATAAATGAAAAAAAGTGAAACGATCTATGGGGATTTTATAGATTACATAGGTGTACATCTATGTGTACGACTTTGCGCTTCTAAATATAAATACACCCGGCGCGTAAGAAATGAGCGGAGTATATAAACCTGAGGTTAGGGGTTTGGGGGCAAAGGGTTCGATATCATTAATAATAATTATACAATTATACGTAGGTAGGATATGAGGTGTACATACATATATATATGTATTTATATGTATTTATATGTATATCGTACGTATACCTGTATATATCAGGTGTAGTTTAGCGGCGTGTTATTATCTTCTTCCTCAACTCGCGGCTCCGCGGCTCCGCGGTGAGCTCCACCTCGAACTATACGTTATTACTTATAATATTTCATCTTCGGAATTGGTGGTTATACTTTGTTTATGTCATGGGAAACGACGATATCGCGCGCGCGACTAATAAAAATATAAAACAACCAGCTCGTTATACATAGATATATTCATAAGCACGTATATATATACGCGTACAATTATCCTTTACACGGCGTGTATTATCCATAAAGCTATAACCTATTCCTTACTTTGGCCTGATCCACATCAATATTTGTCTCGGTTTTATCTATTATTATATACGTCCGATATGCTGCTGCAGTTTGCCAACGTCCCACGCTATTATATATGGTCGTGCGTTCGGTACGCGGATGCACATCGTATCGCACGAGATGCGTAGCAATTTTTGAATAGAAGGACAAGCGAAGCAAAAAAAAAATATAAGAGATGAAATCGTGCAGACGGGATAACTTTGCCGATTTTTTTCAATTGGTTTTTCGCTGATCGTTCTTTTACAACGGATCATATACAGGGTGATTCACTCCAAGTGTCGAGAATGGGAGGGACTCAATAGGCACCAAGTCCAAGTGGTCGACCGAAATTCTTACGAAAAAACAGGATACAATTTCTTGGTAATTCTTCTAGTGGTTGATTAGCTCAGGGGATGAGACCTCGTACCTATTGAGTCCCTCCCATTCTCGACACTTGGAGTGAAACACCCTGTATATGTGTTATTATAGGTACCGATATATTGGCGATTATTCTTAGGATCGGAATGCGACGGAATTGTTTACACGATTCATTTGATTGTAATATGGTTATTTTATTGGTCACGCACGCACGCGTGAACAACCGTCTTATGTTTAATATACATATACTATATTCTTATATACATTTCCAATTGTTTGCTTGAAAGGCGCGTTATAAATTCCGTTATATTCTTATAACTCGCGAGCGAGCGAGCGAGCGATCGTTGTCAAAGTCTCTATAGTTTTCGATTATTATTCGCTTCGATCGATAATAATGTGTATGTATATCAATAATCCAATCACGATTTCCAAATTTTCTTATAATACCCTGTACATGGTATACGACGTCTAAAAATCCGATTTCTTCTCACGTACGTCTCGTACCGTATATGAGGTATAAAATATATTCGATTATTATTTTGAGTCATGATCGATCAAATAAGCTTCGATTATCGTCATTATCCGTGTCGTCGCCTCGGTCATTACACCCGACTGCAGTTGTCTTATGGAATTTGAAAATATCAACATCAAAAAGAAGAAAACTATACAGTCTTCGTAAAATATCTATCCCACGGAAAATTGTACTACTCTGCGATGAGACGATGATCGAGAGGCTTTCATGCCACATCAAAATTACTGAAACCCACACATATATGGACGTGCACACTTATATGGATCCGAAGGAACGATTAAGATAGATTTTCCGGTACGCGGTCATCTGATTGCCTCACGTAGGCAGCGCGGCGATGACGGTGGTGCAGATTCAACGCGCGTATATAAACCTACGTCGAGTCGCGATTGTGAACTGCATGAGCTCTGCAGGATTATAACTTAGTGTGCATCTACAAAGTACACACCGATTCTCTACAGATTCTTACTATACATAATATATATATACCATGTGCAGTACATGTGTTCGATACACATACACTGGAAATTTTCTGATTCCGTTTCTTCCTTAGTATTTGTATATAAATATGTTTGTACGTCCGACGCCGCGGCATACCGCCGCGATTTCTGTGTCCGTTTCGTACGTATGTCCGCGTACGTCCGTCCGTCTGTAGTTTTCTGTCTGTCCGGACGGGCTTACGGCGGTCATCTGCAATTACATGCTGAATCTTTAATGGAACGCTTCGAGCCTAGAATTAGTCGAATGCCACGGAAAGCTATCGCTGCATAATATGCTTTCGCGTATATATAAATTTATATATAAATATATGTCTATATATACATCTATATATCTATACGTCTGCCATGTGTTTCTCTTCGTGTGAGAATAATATTCCATTTATATAAAAGTAGATATGCATGTATTTGTACTAGACGGCACCATTCGCTTGGGGGATTTCTGTGAACAATCGTTCGGATATTTTTGGGCTGATTTTATTTGTCTGACGGGAATATAGCTGAGAATCTTCATGTGATTTCTTCTTCTGAGGAAAATCTCGTTAAATGACCATTTACCTTTGGGACAATTCGTACAAAACTTTTTTTTATTACCTACCCCTTTGTCCAGCAGTTATATATAACTGTGTATACCTATAGTCCGCGCCGAGATTGAGTTCAATCTATGAGTAAGATTGAGAATCGACGAAATAAAATTCAAGCAATGTTGAATACATACGTACGCTAGACTCAAATATATAACTACATCATGAGCATGAAAATGTTTTACCCACATCGTTTCTTCTTCTTCTTCTTTTTCTTCTTTTTTTTTTTTTTTTCTTCCGATCATTTTCTTATACGGGGAGGAGAAAAGGCTCTTCGAGATCCCACTGGATCGTGGGGCTGGAGGGAGGGGGAGAGATAATCATACGGTATTTCTAGCATTCGGATAATTTCTTATAATAAATCACACGTAAGTGGTTCAAGCGAGATGTTGTTGCGCATGCACCGAAGAAATATATATAAAGTGCATATAAACACACGGTACTCACCTGCACTGTTTCTATACCTACGTTATATACGTTATACCGAACGACGTCGATACAGTCGTGTCTTCTGCACCTATACATATTTGAATTTTTACACTTATATGTATGTACGCTGCATGCCAATATCATCCGCAGCTGCATATCCTATAGGTATAAGAAGTTTAAACTATACGTTGAATATACTGTACGTGTAATTCTCGCACCGCGTTCATACGTTACCATTATGGCATTTTATGTATATAAATAATACATATGTATTTGTAAGTTACATATATCTTGCGATCGTATTATACATATGCATACATCCTCCGCCAAGATTAATGATTACTTAGGAGGATGTATATCCGATCTTATGCCGATTCGAGTGAAGTCAAGGGTCGCGATATGTGCCGGTATATGAAGGACGATTCCCCTTTCCGTTCTCTTCTTTCTCATTCACCATTTTATTCTATTTTATTTTATTCATTTTTTTTTTCAATTTTCTTATCCCAATCGCATATGCAGTAGACGCGGTCTCGAGGAAATCAATCAAAAACCAAAGGCTCTTTTGCCGGCCCCAGGCGAGCATTCAAACGTTAGGTATGTGTGCTCTTTTCAAGAGTAGTTTCTTCGTCTGGATTCGATCTATGCAGTTTATCGTAGTAAAGTTTCTGAAGCAAAAATTCTGTCGATATGCCGAATTTTTTCTCGCATCCTCATCATGGGTAATAAACGTAGATCTTTGGCTCCCGTATTTGAATCTCAGTTACAGCTCGTTTCTTTTTATTATTATTTATAATTTTTTACTTCGATATACTATATATATTCGTGTCGCTATGTATACGAGGACGAGCTGCACCCTCGGGACCTCGGGCATGGCCGGATAGCTACCTCCTAATTTCAGTGTACCCGGTAGCTGGCCGATCCATCCGATTTCCCCTACTCTACCCTCGTACCTCGACGATACGATGGGGCGTGAGGCGTCCTTCTTTTTCCCGGGGCCCGGAAGGCACCGGAATTATTACCTACTCGTTGATTGCGGGCGTCCGCGGGCCCCTCGGGCCTTACGCGTTACCTTCTAAAGAATCGGGAATTTATCAAGTCTAGCCGAGGAGTAAGTGCAGGGTCTGCACAACCCACCGATCTCTTCGATTGAGGCTTCGACTCCGACTATATCAGTTTTTTAACCAAAAATTCTTTTATATGTACAGCTATATGTTGGTTCTTTTTAATATACTGCAGAGATGATGAGCTGTGCCATGCATATAAGTTCTTTTTGTTTCGGGTGGGGATTTTTTTTTATTTAATCTTTTTTGTTTTTGCCCTGTCTAATGGGTCTCTTTTTCTTTATACATACCTACGTGAATGAGACACGCCCGCAGTGAACGCATGTGTTTCAAAAAACTTTGAAATTCATCGAAATTGTATACGATGCTGCGCAGCTATAACTACCCCCTTAGCCATACGGCAGCATCATCATCATAATCATCATATCGGATGCAAATCTCCTTCTTAATATATACCGCTGATGTTGTTCAGGTTCTACTGTATACTATGATAAAAATAAAAGTAATAGAAAATGCCTTCGGATCATATTATCGAGCGTGCCATATAAGTTTCGGTTGATTTTTTTTTTCAGATTTATCTGATTAAATATTGAAAGAAAAATGTATTTTGATTTTTTTGGATGTTGCAGGTATACCGGATATTAAGTTGTTGGCTTTTCTGCAGATAATTAAAATTCTATCCGTTACGTATTCTATTGTGAAAGAGAAAGATTCATCCATTCATCAATTTGCAACCGCATTTCGTGAGACTGAAGTGCAACAGCATATCAGAGATCGACGAGACTCCCCATCGGAGAGACACGCGACGTTTTTCACCGCAAAGCGCTGCAGGTATGTATACATAGGATATGTATAGGTATATGTACCATATATCATACGGCAGAGAGTACATAACGGTAGAGAAAGAGAGAGAGAAAACGAGAGCGAGAGAGCTGGGCGGGTTGGCGTTGTGCCTCGTCGACGTTTCCGTCCTTCGCTGGTGCTGAGCGCAACAAGTGGGAGTTTTCACGGATTTTCCTGCGGCCGCTTTGATCGTGTCTGGAATTCAGGGTCGAGTTTGCCGTCGTGCGACGTGATAAGCGAGTAACAGAACTGTCAGAAACGGAGGTAGGTAGGGTCATATTATTGAGCCGGGTCCGGGTCCTTCAGTCCCTGTCCCAGCTGATGTTTCGCTCCAGGTTTCGGGTTGCGCCACACCAGTTTAACTCACACCCCCAGCTGTGCGAAATTTCTACCACCCTGCTCATATCTCACTCTAATTCTCGGCTTTGTAATTTCTATCACTTTTACATATTACCCCTTTTTTATGCAACGTATCTGGTAATTAAATTGATTTATCCCTTTTTTTTTACCTTAGATTTTTGACGATTTTAGGGTAAAAAATCGACATTTTTGTTTTTAGGGTTTTCTATGGTATTCTTATGTATTTCGATCTCAGGAATCCATATCTGAAAGTCAAATTAATCTATCTATAAAATTGATCGAGTTATCGCCACTTTATTGATCTGAAAAGTGAAAAATCAAGGATATCTTGATGGGAAAAATTCGCAGCTCAATTTAATTGTTAGATTCGTGTTCCTGAGGTCAAAATACGTTAGAACAGCGTCATACCATTCATTTTAAAAATACTTCATTTTTGACCCCAAAATCGACAAAAATCTAAGGTATACCCCTTTGGATTTTTTCGATTTTTGAGCCGAAAATGAAGTATTTTTAAAATCGATCGTAGGACACTTTTCTTACGTGTTTTGACCTCAGGAACACGAATACGTTAAGTAAATTAAGCTAGAAAAAAATCCCATCGAGATATCCTTGATTTTTCACTTTTTAGAACGATAAATTGGCGATAACTCGATCAATTTTATAGATAGATCAATTTGACTTTCAGAATCGGATTCCTGAGATCAAAATACATAAGAATACCATAGAAAACTTGAAAAAAAAAAATGTTGTTTTTCGGCCCAAAAATCTAACAAATCCAAAGGGGTTTACTTTGGATTGTCTTCGATTCAGGAGTAAAAAATCAGCAAGTAAATGTCCCGGTGCGTGAATGTAGACATGGGTAAGAAAACTCCCATTGTTTCGTATCTCGAGATTCGACTGGACATATCAACTTCACGTAGAACAGGATCACGTAGAACTTTATCATATTTTCATATACATCCAAGTGAAAATCTGCTGGAACTTAAGGGTAAAAGTATACTTATGAACTGTGATATTCTTCCATTGTATAACCTACATCACCGTGATAAGTGTAGCATATATGTATGTAGATATTAGTACATAAACTCTGTATATCGCGCGCGGGCGCGGCGGGTACCTACTGCCTGCCTGCTATGCCATGCGGTTGCATTATTGCAACGGCAGTATACATACCGTCGTAAAAATGAGAAATCGCAGCTGTATATATACACTCCGCATGCGTCGCAGGTCTTGAATTATGCCTCTGATAACTTCCTCCTTATTATTCCCATTACGCTCTTGTATAATGAAATAATAATGCGCCGGCAAGATCGCGACTCGGACGAGGGGAACAAGGGAAAGAAGTAGTAGTAGCTGCTGCTGCTGCTCCAGGGCGAGGGAAGAAAAAGACCCGGGGGTGAGACGCGGACCCGTGTGTTCGCGTTGGCTTGTCGACCCGCGAATAAGAATATATATATCTATATACATATATATACATATATGTACACGTCGCGACGGTGCATTTATGACATATACAGCGAGTGTTGCGGAGGTGCAGGTAACGGGGGTGAACGAAAGATTGAAAAAAGCATTTAGCGACCGGCTATATTATAATAATGCGTGATTCGCTCGTGTATACCTGTATTATTCCAATACACGTATACCTCTACTCGTATACATCGTACAGTCAATTTCACAATCATTATTATATTATTTGTTAATATCAACGCACACATACGTATATTTATAGTTACCTTCGGGTATCGCTCTGCACGTATAGCGAGCCGCTGGTGCTCGCAGGTGGTTTTCGTCCCTGCAAAGCCCAATGTATAGCCTCTTCTTGATTCGAGTCTCCGAACGAAGATCATTACGCTCACGACGTAGCAGCAACAGCAACAGCAGCAGCAGCAGCTTCAGCTTCATCCGGCTATAATATAGTCGCGTTGTAAGTTGTATTATAGTATACCTTATACCACGTATATATACGTGTATATATGTACGAATGTGCACCGCGATGCGACCTAAAAGACGAAGAGGAAGCTATCAAAAGATGAAGATGGAGATCGAGAAGATGAAGAGACGAGGGGCGCTGCGAAACTGCACAGATATAGAGGGTAGGGTTCCCGCCGCACGGGTGGTCCACTGAAATCTCTCCCCCCTCCCCATTCTCCCTCTGTCTCTCCTTTTGGTGCACGGAGATCATCAGAGGTAGAGAAATCCCCCCCTTCTCTTCCCCCCCCCCCTTTCATACCGTCCTGATGCAAAGTCTTATTGCTGCAGATATTATTTGCCCTTGTGTACCTGCATCATCGCTATATGGTTATATATATATTAAAAGTAATAATATATTCACCGAGAAACAAATGAGTAGGTATAATACATAATATTATGTAAGAATAAGAAAAAATAAGTCCCAGGTTTCTATGTATAATATTCGGTACATCGAATAACACGGATCTGTTTTATAATTTTCCACTGCAGTCTCCTCGATCATTGAAGATCTTTTAGATATGTGTAGCTATATTTTTTTTTTAGCTTCAAATTCGTGTAGGTTTGCAATTTTTCAAAGTAAATCCGCATGTGTAACTATACGTATATTATACCGGGAATAGATCGACTGTATATACGTTTATTAATTTATGCATGTACGTATATATTTTTATAACGAATAACAATTATCGCTGATTATGAGTTGCGAGTGCAGAGTATAATTATATCGGTCTCACTCTGTACTACTACCGGTGTATATATTATATTATATACTGCAGCTGGATGTTCTTCGTTATAGTCATAACATATGCTATATATATAATTTTATATATCTAACCTATGTCTACATAAGTTGCGTAAGAAGTGATCGTGATCGTTGCAGCGAACTAGGATCTAGAAAATGTATGAATACGTATTTATTATACAGGGCGGTTCACTCCAAGTGTCGAAAATGGAAGGGACTCAATAGCCACGAAGTCCCACCCCTAATTGAGCCATTCAACAACTAGAAGAATTTGGGCGACCGAAATTCTTACGAAATAACAAGATACAATTTCTTGGGAAATTCTTCTAGTCGTGCCTATTGAGTCCCTCCCATTCTCGACACTTGGAGTGAAACACCCTGTATATATGCAATTATTAATTGATATCGCGACCGTATTAAACACCTTATCGAACTACGCGTACTTTTTCTCCAGATCAAAAATTCGAAACGTGATCTCAAACTTAGGCGAACGAGAACTGTATTTTTAATATTTTTTTAGGAAACGATCGTCCGCACTCGGGTGGAAATATTTATACGAGGAAATCGCGCGCGCGGCTGTCTCGCGAGTTGATGATATGATACACGTGATCGTCGCGTGGGCAAGTGTCTGGAAATCCTGGATATAGCCTAGGTATATGATATACATAAATAAAATAAAAATTATTTGACCATACGCCAGCTGGGGAGTTGGTAAATTCTGAAATCTTGAAAAAGCTGATGTGTTTCGGTGTAAAAAAAAAATTATTTCAACGTCCCTGATATACTTATACCGAAGCCGCGACAGATTCACGGTACCGATAGTGTGTGCGGAGTAGGAGGGTATCGAAAAAAAAGAATAAAAAAATGTGCAAAAATTCAATTCCATTTGTCATTTGGCAAAAAACAGCTCCGCGGGCGTCGGTTGTTTCGAGTGCGCCACTGACGAAATGAACGCGGATGAACGACGACGCGGTATTAGGTATACAAACACTCCGCTGATGTTGCTGCTGCTGCAGAGTACGAAGGAAAAACATGGCTACCGGTAGGATTAAAATACTAAAGGGGTGACACACGGGTGACACAGGGGTGCCAACCAATAACCAGTCAACCCCCGCAACCACCCTTATATTATACCCTCCATATTCCGTTGCTAGCTGCTAGCTGTTCCTGCGGGAGGAATATACGCGAGGGGAGCCCAGGGGCACCCTTTTGCAAATATACCAGCGAGTTATGTTTCCGTTATGCGAGGGAGGACGAAAACGCGCCCGCTCGCGATTCCCGAACGCGATCCTATTGCCCGGCTGCAGAAACCATCTCCCAATAGCCCAAACGATATTCTATAGGTACACAAACTACACACCTGTATTCTCCGAATGCTAGGCTGCTGATTGTTACAATAGAAATGTCAAAAGCTTTCATATAATATCTATACACCTACATACGTATCTCATATAGCTAGGAAGTCAACGCGCGGAGGAGAGCAAAAAATATATAATGAACGATCATGTCTCGTTAAAAAAAATTCGGGAACGTGATGCAGACTATGGATGTAGCTAGCGGTTATACAGGATGATTCACTCCAAGTGTCGAGAATAGAAGATCAATTACCAAGAAATTGTATCTTCTTTTTTCGTAAGAATTTCGGTCGACCAAATTCTTCTAGTTGTTGAATGGCTCAAGGGGTGGGACTTCGTGCCTATTGAGTCCCTTCCATTTTCGACACTTGGAGTGACCCACCCTGTATATATCGTTGACGATTAATATACCGACGAATTTTTAATAATCGCGTAAAAACAAAGAAGAGATACGTATAGATAGGGACATCAAAATTCTGTTCCAATTTTTTTTTTTTTTTTCATTCTATACTTCGGCGATGAAAATCAATCTCCCGGGCCGTTGGCTACCGCTGCTCCTGCTTCTGCTGCAGGGTTCTGATTTAGTAAATTTTTCATCCCGTTATAATAGGGTCACGCACGTGTGCGTGTGGCGGTGGTCAGGTTCGAGGGGGGTCGTCCTTCTCTCCTGTCAGTAGAGAAGAGAAATGTTCTGTTAAATTCTGCTTGACTTGGGTCAGTTTATACGAGTATATTGAGACTCATCCGCGTCCTACACCCACGAAATCTAATTTATTTTTTACTTCGATATCTTTAGGAAGTGTCTCGATCTATGCTCGATCTATAAGTCGCGCGATTATATGCAACTCGCCGGTTGAAATTCGATAAGAATTTTCTTCTCCTCGCGTATAGGTATACGCAAAGTTTACTAAAGAGTCAAAAAGAAGGGGATGGAAAAAAGGAATAAAAGAAAGAAAGAAAAAAAAAAAAAAAAAAACTTTTCAAACTAGACGAATTCACCAGGCGCACCGTTTCATCCCCGTTCTCATATAGTATTTACGATGTTGGTATATATACACGATACACGTGTATGTACAGTGTAACGAAGAATCTTGCAAACTTCGAATCAAATATCGTGGCTAATACATATGGATGAAAATTTGCAATATATATATCGTATATAATATGTATGAAAAATTCTTTGTTTGCAGTTAGTTTTGGTCTATTCTTTTTTTTTTTTTCATTTGCAGTTTATTATATTTCGGTATATGTTTACAATGCGCTATATATATTCACTCGATTAACTAAAATGATTTATTTGTATATAGTTTGCAAATTCGGTTTCGCGAAAACCCCCTCCACGTTCGAATGAATCAATTGATTATTTGTTTCCACACACAAAGTGAACGTGGAGATTCGTATTTAGGTATACATGGTGTATATATATACCTTATACCTGTGCTACCTATATTATATCCGTAGGTGATGGTGGTGCTGTTGTTACCCGTATATAACAGCGGATGAATAACTCATTTTTGAGTGTTGTTACCCGGGCTATTTTTATTCCCGTCGTTGATATTGGTGACCCATGATGGAATCACGCGATTCGCCAAATCACCTCTCCCCATTCAACGCGTGTAGTTTTTTTTTTGTTTTTTTTTGTTTTTCTCTGTTTTTTTTTCTCCTCTCCGCGTTACGTTGGTTTCCAGAAATTATATCTATAGAACGTGTAGGTATACCAGATTTATATGTGTAATGATCAGAGAAGAAATGAAAAAAAAAAGTTTGAAAATAATTTTCGAATCTTTTTTTTCTCTCTCCTGCAGATATACGCGAGAATATTTCGGTGCGTAGCGTTTTATTGCGGAAACACTATGGTATACGGCGAAATATCATCGATCATTCTTCGATTGTTTGCGCCACGGTTTATGTTGCCGTAATTAAAAGCGTTGTAATGTTGGCAGATGCCCGCGTATTGTTGGATTTACAACGCTAGGACAGAACAACCTGCAACCCTCGCGTTATATATCCTCTTTCCCTTCATTCAATCGCCCCTTTTTTTTCATAGGATATATAACGAGTGACCCAGTAGTATTCGATGTCCGCAACCCTCCCGCAGGTGGGTCACGCGGTTCTCCCGCTATTTCTGCTCTCGATACCGCCGAGCTGCCCTGGCTCTATGTTTGCGATTGATTCGTCCTCTCCCCCATGCTAGCAGCTATTGCTTTCGCAGTTCTGCAAAATCTCCTCCGCAATTCTCCTCTATACCTACCCCCTTTTTTTTTTTTTTTTTCTTTTTCTTTTTTTTTTTCAAATATCTCTACGTACACATATGCACGCATGTGTACGTACATATTCGAATGTATAGTATATTTATCGATGTAACTCGAACGCTAACGCACGTTTCACCACCCCCTATATAATACTGTATATGTATATACGCTATATGCACGATATCAGGGAGCGAGAAAAAGGGGAACGCGTTTCTCTTCGAACGCAATACGTGTATAGGTTAGATTTCTATATGTCCATACATACGAGCTCACATATGTATAAAAAAAAGTAATATATATATACATATATGTACAGTACACTGGATATTTCGCTTTTGCGATGCATGAATACCATCAGTAATCGCAGACAATATAAAAGAGAAACATGTATTCATATATCGTGCGGGGGTACGTAACAAAAACGTATATATAGTATAGAGCATGGCTATGCAGTATGTACATACGTTATACATATATATAGTTGAATAATAACAAGAAGAATAAGGAGAAGAAAAGAGGAAAAAACAGAAAAAAAAAGAAAAAAAAATACATGGAGACCGAGAGAAAAGAGAGAGGAAGACAAGGAGAGAGAGAGAAAGAGAGAGAGGAGAGGTAGAGTGGCTTGTAAATTATTTCACGTATAATATGGTTAAAAATTACCAAGTTTAATATTAAATAATTCATTTTAATACTAGCGCTCGCGTTCGCGGGGATCGCGGAGAGGAGTGGCGAGGGGAGGCCCAGGGGGCGGCCATAAATTCGTAAAGTTAATAAATATCTAATGGATGCTGCTTTGTAGCTCGGCCCGTAGTACCTAGTGTAGGCTTTACTTTGCAACGCGGTGCGGAGCTGCTCGCAACCTCTCCGGCTGTTCGATTTCCTGAAAATTTAACGAATGATATTTTAGTTAAGTCCCCTCCCACCCCTCCCCCCTCCCCTTGCCCTTCCACAACCACCCTCTTCAACCCTCGAAAACCTGAACCTCCACACACACCTCATCCCGTATGTATATTATCACATCTATATATACACCGAATTTGTCTCTCATGCACATGTGGTTTGTTAGGTTTAAACGAGAAAAAAAAAAGAAAACGTATTTTTCATGCATCTCGAGGAAACTTATTCTCTGATTTCCTTTTTTTTCCTCACATTATTTCTTACTATGAATTTAAAAATTTGAGGAGTTCAACAAAAAAGGGGATTCGAATCTTTTGGATTTGTTGTTAATTTATATAGGTGTGCACATAGCCACATCTCCTGGTCCGATGCAATGTAAAGTACACATATGATCATCGCTAGGAGGTGAATCGAGCCCCGCGGTGGTGCTCCACGATCCATAAAAATGTCGGGCGTTTTGAGCGACGGCCGGAAACTGGTAGATGGACAAGGCCAATTGTTTATATTACCCCAACTAACAATGGAAACTTCAACTAATATCACGTATATATCTATATGCTACGATATGTATATATGTATAGTCTGCAGTATAATGTCGTATACGCATGGACACGCGTGTTATAAGCATGTGTCTCAGCTATGATTGTATTATATTTTATAATATACATGTTCGTAGCGTACATCGCGAGCATGCACTAAAGCTAGCTAGCCTGCGTTATTTTCAAGAATTCAACCGTATCGTTTGATATGCTAATGTCGGTATTTTTTCATTTCCGCTCGCCTGAATCTCTCGGTGCTATTCGCTCATACATATATACCGCCGACTATCGTATACACGTAGACCCGCGAGTGCAGAGCCAGATTTTTCTAATCGTAACGAAAAAATTTTTTCTAGATCAAAGTACAGTGAAAAGTGAAAAATCGTATATCAAGAGCTGCATGAAAAAAAAAGAAATCAATCGTTTTGCACGGCGTTATACGGTTTATAGTTTCTGTACATCATATTCCGTACGTGCAGTACGATAGTTATACGTTTCCAATTTCATCGCTGCGCATAATTATAGATATTGGTCAATTTTATAAAAGTCCCCCTTTTCACCGCCCCCTTCCCCCCCCCCATCAGACCTGCGGGATGATTCGGATACTAAACGCGTTACGGTGAACATAATTCGGTGCTCCCGTGGCTCTCGATCCGAATTGTGCAGCACACCAACCTAGCTAGCCTACCTACCTACCTACCTACCTAACTCACTACATGCGGGAAGGTAACTCGATGTGTAGAATGAGCTGCTGCTGCTGCTGCAGGACCAAATATACATCCATAATATCCACGTACGACGGTATGCGCAGTATGTATATGTACATAGCGGAGCTGGGATAGGTGTATAATACATGGGACATACGCAGGCCACCCATCCGTAACCGTATATGTAATACAAGCGTGTGCAATGGGGTAATGCATGACTGTGTGTTACGCGCCTGTATTATAGTGTTCGGCAATATACACGTGTGTATTCATCAGCGAATATATATGTGAAGGTATATATAAGGATACGTATAAACATGCGGTCGTATTACCGCGCGATTCCTATTATACGCGTATACGTAGCACACATATATGTATATGGATATGTGTAGGTGTGCATAGTACAGAAACGCGGGATATGGTCAGCCTGCAGCTGCTGCTGCTGCTGCTGCTGTAGGAGCTAACGACGTTTTCCACCCGCGTTATCAAATATTCGCAATCATTCGGTAGGATTGTGCATTTTGATTCGATACCCACCCAATTTACCTGTATACGCCTAGATATTGTAGATATACATATCGCTAAATCCAAGCTTTGACAAACCGGCGATACGACCCTCACCGATCTACCCCCCGCCCCCCTCATTTTCCCTCCCCATATAACGTTCTACTAATATTACATACCCTTGGAATCCGCTAGAGACTTCTGACGATATTAATAAGCGGTCATATGGGTAACGTATACCTGGTTTTCGCTTTGTAATTTTTATATCGAAGGTCGAACGTTCTGTTTTTTATTAAAATTTCTTCGCGATTACTATAATTTATACCGTCATTTTTAAAATCAATTCTTTTCGATCCATACAGGAGGTGTCGATTCTGGAATAACCGAAAATATATACAGGGTGGGTCACTCCAAGTGTCGAGAATGAGAGGGATTCAATAGGCACGAGGTCCTGCTCTTTGAGCTAATCGACAATTAGAAGAATTACCAAGAAATTGTTTCTTGTTTTTTCGTAAGAATTCTCCTTCCGTCCTCGATTCCCTTCCCTTACCGTCCCTTCCATTCTCGAAACTTGGATTGACTCACCCTGTATAATGTGGAAATTGTCTTTATCGAATGGTAAAAGTGCATCGTTTTCCGCTGGTGTGCAGGGGATGGGGGGTGGATGTGTTTGGTTTTTGTTCGTGTTATAGGTTTCAGTTAGTTTAAATTCTCTTCGTTCACCACAAACATGCATAATGCAGCCGAACGGCGCGTGTAAACTGAACGCAAGCGGCGGGTGTCGACCGCTAAATACAAAAATCCCCAACCACCTGTACGCTCACCGTGGACGTATGTAACGTACGTATAACGTGTGTTTCACCAAGTTAATTACGACATAATTGCGGTCGACATTTTGCCAGTTCGCCACCCGTTTTCCATTGCTACCGATGCTCCTCCTCCTCCTCCAGCTCTTCTCTCTGCTCCTGCTCCTGCTCCTGCAGCCTGCATGCTGCATTCGCGAACCACACGCGACGCCATCTCTATAGCTTCATCATCGCGTCAAATCTGCACACATCGAACAAATTCTTTCGATATATAAAAAAATTTTTCAAATTTAGAACAACTACGCGGTCGTTACGCGTAACCTTTTATTTAGCCACTCGAATCTGTGCTGCAACTGAATTTTTTGACGTCGAATTACTTTTCATTCGTATTGATTAATTTTATGAGGATGGAGCTGCGGTTCGATTCCGTAATTAAACAACCGTCTTTATAATTATCGCGACAGCAGCATGAACGACAAAAATATATATGTGAAGAACAAGGTGTATATCAGCTGCTTTACCATGAACAACATAAAACGAGAAACGCTGACGATCACGAGAACAAGCGCAGGAGAAGCAACAGTGGCAGCTGCTTTATAAAGTCGGAATGAAATTGGCTGCGCGCGGGGGCGGAAATATACTATAATTATGCATGCGATCGGATCATTTATATTTGTGCCGTCGTTGTGTATATATAAACTGTCAGTCCAGATCGTGTCCAACGTTAGATTACGTTTCGCAAAACGGATATATACGCGGCATCGACCTAATTTAATTAAAAGCTCGTTTCCTGTAATACCTATCTTCTCCCAAACCTACCTTTGCACCACCCTCAAAATAATATAACTTCTATCGCAATATACGTATATCGAAAATATCTTCAAGCAGTCGTTTTATTTTTGTTCTTTTTTTATTTTTTTCTTTCTCTTCGATGCGCACACGTATAATTGTAAATATAAATTGCATTTCGCATATGCTGCTGCATATATCAAGGTGCACGAATTCTCATGTATTATTCCTACGTACCTATCTACACATTCGCTCGTGTTCCTTGGTTTTCTGCATCTTTTCACAGTTCGACTTGGACTTTTGTGGGTATATAATTTATACATCAGGAAAGGAACCCGCGATCCCTGTGCCACGCCCTTTATTATACGTACATGTATATATGGTACATACCTATGTACTATAAGGATAAATTAATGCCGATATATGCACATTGATATACATATGTATAATAATATCAAATCATAGCTGAAGTCGTGTATACCTACGTATGATTCCGTATACATAGGCGATATTAATAGTTTACAAGTACAATAGAATACATATATACCTATATACAGGGTGGGTCACTCCAAGTGTCGAGAATGGAAGGGACTCGATAGGCACGAAGAATTACCAAGAAATTGTATCTTGTTTTTTCGTAAGAATTTCGGTAGACCAAATTCTTCTAGTTGTTGAGGGGTGGGACTTCGTGCCTATCGAGTCTCTCCAATTTTCGAAACTTGGAGTGAATCACCCTGTATATTATATATTTGCAACTCCTGCGATGCACAGATCACGTTCGACATCCTGAAATAGTATACATATATGTCGTAGATTTATGGATATGTATATATACGAAAATTTGTACGCGCTTGCATCTGGTGCAGCAGTTGATCAGTCGCGAAATGTGTGCTGCACGCGCGTCTGAATATTACACGCGTGCATGGCAGGCATAGATCGAAGGAAGAGGAGAAAAGAGAAGGGTATTAACTATATACGAATATTAGCAGCCTAGGCGCCCCCCCTCGCCCCTTCTATACCCGGCGCATCGCATCACATCGAGAAATACACATGCAGCGAAATCATGCGATTGTATAGAAATACGCGCATGCATATAGGGGGTATAATATACACGTAGTACGGATAGACGTTGGATTCAACTATGTGGAAGTATATTATATATAATATAGATGTGCGACACACACGCGAATATCGAAGCCTGCGAATGCATTAATACGGTATAGAACACAATTAAGTAAATGAGCACAGGTTGTGTGCGATATAGATAGGACCTATTATGCGTATTGATCTCTGCCGCGGCGCGACTATACGCGTGGTATTACAACACTATACGTCTGTATGTATGTGTATGTACACGTATATAGGTATATAAGTTCGCGGTTCGTACCTTCTATTATATTATATATGGTATGTGCAGTTAGACAAGGGTCTGCAGTGTTAGAAGGTGGTTCGATACGTTATTCCGAAAATTGCAGAATTTAATCCCTTAATATTGCATCGTTCTATACTTGGTATATACTTTTTACATACATTTTTTCCACACAAGTATATATATACCAAAAAATATATTTCGATGAAATCTAAATCGAAAGCGATATCTCCATTATATCATTATGCTATGTACACCCGGTCAGGTTGATTCTGAATCTCTTCGCGGACAAGCGCGCGTTTGGACAACTTTCGAAAGTTTTACACGAAAAAGTTGTCCAACCGCGCGCTTGTCCGCGAAGCGATTCAGAATCAACCTAACCGGGTGTACATTATACATTTGATAAAAATTTGGAATGATTGGGATATTTTATTCAAAGACTTGTGATTCCGATAAAAAATGTATACGTATCCTTTTTCAGAGCGGATCTAATTAGCTCTGGTCTTTTCTTCTTTTCTGCTTCAGATAGCGCCCCACGTAATCCATAACCATATCATGGAACAGACTTCGGTTTCAATTGGAGAAAAAAATGAAACGGGAAACTACAGCATCAGGAACGAGGTGCAGCAACCCGGAGTTAGAAGACCGCTGAGGATTATCGACAGTGCGTAATGCCGGTGAGTCGATTAAGCAGATATGCATGTATAGTAATTCGACCAATCATCGTGCGTTTCTGATAATTATATGTGTATAATGCACGGATCTACAATATATACATAATATATGTATAGATTACGATATTACGATCCATACTGACACACGTATGGAAGATTCACGTTATATACGTTTATATTGCAATTCTTTGGGCAATTAATTTTTTCCTCATTTTCTCATCAACCGCGCGTATAATGAAATTAAATTGAGAAGGTTTTCTTTTTTTTTTTTGGTAGCTAATAGAACGTGGAAAAGGTTATATACGAGATGTGTATATGCAGTACCTAATGTTATATGTGTCTTTATATTCTACGGTATATATTATTAATATAAACTTGGCGTGTCTAACGTAATAATTTAGAAACCTGCACCGCATCTGTCGGACCAAACGGGTTGAACTCCGTATATACGTATATAGAATTTAAATAGTTATGACCTAGTCGTTCGAATGACGTAGCGATTTCATCACGCCTTAAATTGTGCAAATTAAATTCGCTGCACCATTTTCGTGAATTGACTCCGTCGTGCTATTGATATACTCTACCCACGTCCGATAGAAGGAGTATATTTGAAGAAGAACGAGAAAAATGAGAAGAAGAATAAAAATATATATGGTGATCGCGGGGTGAAAAAATATGTATTTTATTATTCGATTCGCATAGTTCGAACGGGCAAAGAATTTGACAATTAGAAATATGTATAATAGAGCAGCTACATAGGTGTAACAGCTATGCATACACGCAATTACACCGTAAACTATTCAAAGTCGGTTTCTCTCGTGGATAGAATTTAATCAGAAGCATTGTACCAAGTGAACCATACCGCTGGTTGTAATGACCAGCCCCGGGGCGGAGATTCGAGGTTGGAGGTTGGAGCTTCGAAATACGCGCGAGTATATTGCAAGAGGAGGGTGACGTACGTAGGGTTCTCTACAAGGGTTAGGGAGAGTCGGGGAATATTGGCCAACTAATTACCTAATCAGTCATTATCTAACACAGGTTAACGCGCTGGTAGTAGTCGCGGCAGACGGGTAACTCCGTTGCTCGCTGGTATCGCGCGCTTAGGAGGCTCGACTCGATCCCCATTGTGCGGATAGTGCAGCACCACCAGCGCAGCTACGATCCTCGATCGTTGTGGGCACACCGGGTTAGGCTAACGCGTACCTACGTGGTGTACGTTATACCTACCTACCCTGCAACTTGCAGAATCACGCGTATCGTGTATATGACGTAAACGTATATTATGTACCCGCGTGTGTAAATATCTATATAATTAGACAATATATACCTGTAGGTATACGCGACTGCCACAGCTTTAGAGTTTGGCTTGCGACCGATCGAGTCGTGTACATATATATATTCGGTGCAGTGCATACAGGTCCGTATAGCAATGTGTTTTCTTCCTTCCTATATTCCCTTTCGCGCGACGATCAACAGCTAGCGTCAAGGGACTCGTTTCGCTATTCGCTCCCCGCCAGTATATTCAACGCGATGTAACGTCGTACATCGACATATTTCATTGCGCTCTGTACAGCCAGCTACCTGTGCTCTTAGCTATATACGGTGCAGTTCTCTATAACTGCAGCAGCAGCAGTAGCCTGCGTATCAGCGACGGTCTGAAACCGAACCTACATCGCGATCCTGTTTACCGTATTATTATTACGTGTACAGTGCAGGGGTAGGTTTCTACCTAATACGTTCCATAGCTCAGCATAGGCATACCTTATACATGATAAATTTAGACCTGCAGCTAGTGGAAACTCCTACTATATAGCTATTCGCTGCATTTGCTGCAACTTATGATACCGCAACGTCCGTGAAAATTATGCGTGAAATATCGTATGCGGTGCATACGTCTAATTATATAAATCAAAAAAATTATTCTTCCAAGACTCCATAGATTTCATCAATGAAAACTTATTTATTATATATGATCGCATATCAATTTTTATTCCTTATATATTTCTTCTGCAGCTGCAGTCGGGTGCATATAATTGCAGAGGTAATAAATGATCTGCAGTGTATAATAATATGTGCAGGGGTGTAGTTGCAGTGCAGGGATTGATGTATATGTGCAGTACACATAGTTAGTAGGTATATACCTATATTCATATACATACGACGCGTGTATATCTTGTTGTTGCGTACGAGGGGGGTCGGCGTCGAGGCGCGAGGTTCGTCGGTAGTTAGAAGGTATATAGTAGGAGGGATGGTTTGGAATCTATCGAACAAAACCACGGTAGAACGCCCAGCTCTGATTACAGTTAGCGTACAGTCTGGTGGTCCGTTCGCCGTTCGCATAACGTCGTCGTCGTCGTGTCGTGGTTCGTCTGATGAACCTCCATGTGAAGGTTGATCAAACACAACCCCCGGCCTCGACGATTAAACCTTAATCCATATAAATCAATCGATGTACCTGTGAGAAATTGAATATATAGATCAGAAATCATAATTAATCGATCTCAGTAGGCGTAATAATTGATAGAAAAGTTGATAATTCTTTTGAAAATTGAGATCTGTATAAAATCTGAAGTAAAAAATGACCGTTTGAGAATGGATAGTAAGATGAAAGATCAAAATGCGTCTATGATATGTTATAATTGAGGGAGGTGGGGGAAAAAAAAAAGGAAAAAAATGATTTATCTCCCACGTTTTTTGACCGCAACCGCCACGCGAGAGAGGCTGTCAGGGGCGGTCTTAGGGAGGCGGAGCTTCGCCTCCGCTCCACCGCAGCTTCCTCTCTCTCCTTCCCCTACCACGATTCATTGTCCCCTTCCATTCTCCCTCTCCATTCCTCTTCCCTGACCCCGCCGTGGATCCGACGCCTTACCCTACCTACCCTACCCTACCCCACCTTTGCCAAGGTAGAGGTACCCATGGTTGTACACCCCCGCAGCCCGATTCTACGCCACGGCGGTCGTATATCGGCGGGTTCTGGAAGGGGGTTGATAAAGGGCAAGAGAGGGAAAAGGGAGGGAGCCACATATCCACGCGCCCGTGAGCCACGAGTCGAGCCGAATCGCGCCGCGCCGCACCGCGTCGCGTCTCTTGTCTCCCCATGCCGCAGCACACTTCAGTCGCGACGCGCTCGTCAAGCGGGGAGGACCGTCGTGTTTTAAGTCCGTTGATAATCGTTAAACGCGCGCGCCAAAGAATTAATCTCCACCTGCAATTTATATGGTAGACGATATTATTACACACGTATATTATTAATATCCATATTGATAAAGCGCTCGTGTATATGCGTGTGTGCAAATTATTACTATTAATACGATAAAAATATTTAATACACAAAGAAGTAAAAAAAAAAAAGAACGCAAGAACGAAAAATAAGGTGTTTTTACGAAAGAGAAAGAGAGAGAGAGAGAGAGACTATTTTAATCGCGTGTACATAATATACGGATTCGCGTTTATATATCATAATAATGTATCCGGTATTTAACGTTAATTTCGCGATAAAAATAGAATAAAAATAACAGAAAAATTATAAGAAGAGAACAAGTATTATTATATTGTTGGATATGTATTGTATATTCCATATTTTATTTGTCGATGTCATATAAGGTGGATATATTGTTTATACGTACGAATATACTTGCACGGTGTATCAGGTATATTTATTTATGATAACGAAACGCGTCCGTCCCAACTGAATCGCGTTTTATTATCATCACCCGGCGTATACGAGCAGAGCAAGCTTCAAAGAGAAAGAGAAATTGAGAAAAAATAATAATTAATTCTCACCTGATAAATAGATAAGTTTTTAGCGAAGTTTAATTTTAATTAAAAACAAAATGATAAAAGATAAAAGATTTTCAAACGCTTAAAGACTGGGTGAAATAATTAACGTATCATATTGGAACTGTGAGCTATTGAATTGTGATGAACGGATGAAAAAAAAAAAAAACTAATTAATTCAGAGACAGTTATGAACAAATAAATTTATAGACAGAAAGAGTTACATTATAGAAAAAGTTGGACAAGTAAAAGGTGTACATGTGTATAAAATAACACCTGCTGCTGCTGCTGATGATGATCGTTACAATTATAATGCAGATGTGGAAGATTGAAATCGATCGGTTCGTTGCAAAGACTACATAAATATATATCTTTGAGAACGATAAATGAATAAATAAAATAAATTGAAACGTGGTGTTGAAATCGATGACATTCGGGGTAATGATGGAAAACTTTTCATATCCGCGAGTGTTGAGAAAAATTTGTTGAAAATCAGATGAATCGGATTATAGAAAGTTGAACATATACACTTGTGTAATTATATGTTTTAAATGAATGTGATAGATGTGATGATTGATCGAATGACTTTTGAACTTGTAGTATGTTTATTTATTAATCGCACCTATATATTATGAACGGTTTTATAATAATTAATTGCGGTGTTAATTGTAAAGACAAGTTGAAAGATCGCGGACACGTGGGGGTCTGCTTGTTGCGTGTTCCAGATGCAGGACAAGGACTCGTTTGAACCGCGTCCTCGTCGCAACTTCGTCTCAATTATTTGGAGAAAATTTGACCGACGTCCAAAGCTGCGATACAACAAAGGTGCGTTAATGGCAGACTGAATAAAATCGACTCGAGATACTACGAAAATCTCGTTACCATCATCGGCACGTCTAAATTTCTCTAGGTACGACGACCAGCCTCAACTTGTGCAAGTCGTCGTGCCGTTGCAACGGATCATATGCAGCTGGCTGATCGAAGGTGGTAATCGTTATTATAAATAATAAAATGACGCAGCAGAGCGGCGCCGGGTCGCCGCAGCAGTTCTGCTTACGATGGAACAACTATCAAACAAATTTAACAAATGTATTTGATCAGCTTTTACAAAGTGAGAGTTTTGTCGACGTTACATTGGCATGCGATGGTAATTCGGTAAAAGCTCACAAGATAGTTTTATCAGCTTGCAGTCCATACTTCCAGGCATTATTCTTCGACAATCCTTGTCAGCATCCGATCGTTATTATGAAGGACATTAAATGGCCGGAACTGAAGGCCGCTGTCGAATTCATGTACAAAGGTGAGATAAATGTTTCTCAAGAACAAATTGGTCCGCTTCTAAAGGTCGCGGAAAGTCTAAAAATTCGAGGTCTGGCGGACGTAAACAACGAACACGAACTGACCACATCGAGACCATCTAGTCTTCAGGACGATCAACAGATACCCGGAATACCCGGTTCGACGACTGCCGCCGCACCTGGTGGTACGCCGACCGATTCGACGATCGGTGGAGGAGCACCGAGGAAGAAAAGGCGTAGAGTTTCCGCGGGTGAAAGATCACCGGGTAACGGAAGCAGTCCCTTGAGAGATGGCGAGGAACACCTTCAAAGTTCCGAACATCAAGTTCACCATCATCTTCAGCAAAGTGCCGCAATCGCTGCGGCCGTAGCTGCGGCTAACGATTGTCAGAGCGGTGCGGTGGGGTCTGCTGGTCATTCTTCCGCCGCACCGAGGTCGTTGGGGTCACCAAATTCCCCGACCATCTCGGTCACACCTCAAATAAATCTTCACGATCTTCCGGTCTCTCTTTCTTTACCACCACCTTCCTCCCTTTCGTTACCTGCCAATCAGAACGTTCATAACCTTCCTCACCACGTGTCCGCCGACGCTAATTCCGGCTCACATGCACCGTTGAATAGTAGCCAAATTCACCAGGGGGTAGGGGCAAATACCGGCCCAGTGGGACATGGGAATCAACAGCTATCCGTATACCATCATCATCATCATCAACAACAACAACAACAACAACAACAACAGCAACAACAACAACAGCAACAACATCAACAGGGTGGACAGACTAGCTCTGTACCGAACGATGACCTCGAGATCAAACCTGGGATTGCAGAGATGATAAGAGAGGAAAAAAGAGTGAGTCACAAATTTATTTTACTTCTCTTTACATATCTTCTCAAATTTCATTTGGACTCGTATGTAATGATATATGCAATATTTCCGTGTACCTGTATAAATTTATTCGTATTATACATCGGCCCGAGATTTTTGATCTGACCACTGCAAGCAGCGACGAGAAACTTCATTTTATTTAGAGGACACCGCAATTCAGCATCAGGTAAAAAAACGAAAAAAAACTATACTAAAAATCGAAGAGATAACACGATATATGAAGAAAACGAAGTAAAAAAAATATTACTCTTCGTTGCCCATAAATCTTGGATTATAGTAAGCGGGAACCGATTCGTTCGTTACGATTGGAAAAGCTCATGCGACGTATCCCAACCCCAACCGCGATACGACCACCCGCGCATACATTTACTTCCCGATCCCCCGTTTTCGTAGGTATACGGATCGGGATCGAGTTTTCAGAAATTAGCGTTTTGTATCTCTACGATTCTAATGGTCTAGCGGAGATTGTAACGCGG
The DNA here is from genome assembly GCA_963932425.1 of Athalia cordata. Lineage (NCBI taxonomy): Eukaryota > Metazoa > Arthropoda > Insecta > Hymenoptera > Athaliidae > Athalia > Athalia cordata. The sequence continues at coordinate 4,051,566 of OZ010628.1, read as the reverse complement.
TGGTTCGGGATGCGAACCTGCAGTAATACACCGATGCTACGTATGATTTTCCTACATGCACCTGCAGATCCAGCAGCAGTTATTACAGATATAGATATGTAAATACATGTGGTATTACACGGTTACGCACACTGCGTTAAACCACCCGGAAAAGATATCCTGCGCAACACTTCAAAGCGGAGTTTATACCGATGGCAATATTACTAGAAGCTCTAAACTACGTACATGCGTATACCTATATACAGTACATCGGAGCAACAAAAGTGTATATATCCATTTTCTTATTTTATTTTATTTTTTTTCTTAATTTTTTTGCCAATTTTATATTCTTCCAATTGGTAATTTGGTTTGTTACATATTTATTCCAGTCTTCTCTAGTAATCCTATGCATGATACGAAGTTACATGTACTTGGCACCATGATTGATTTGGATCTTTTTTCCCCGAAGAATTTAATGAACTTGGCGATGTTTTTTGCACCGATGGTGCTTTGTTGGGATTTCACTACTTTTTGAACAAAAATTTCTTCTCTTTTAATTATTGGTATTTTATGATTCAATTTTTATACTTTCAACAATTGAACGTTAAATTTTCTATAAAAATATGTATTTTTCAAAAATTATTGTCAACAACTGAAAAATCGTTTCTGTATAATTTTTTAGTCTGCGCACTGCGTGAAATGAAACAATTTATTTTTCGGGACGCCAACACGTATTATAGATCAGATTTCCTTAATCATTGTTGGGTTAAATCGACGATTAACTTATTGTTAATGATTTCAAATCTTTCGACGCTTCGATCCTTGGTAATCGCATACGTATATTAAGGCTCACGTATATTCGTTATAATAGTAGTAAGAAACTTCATTTATGGCATAACCTCATTTGTCACCGCGGAGCTATCGAGTATAATACAGTATACAAATATAACATTTGAGCAAACGGATTCAGAAGTCTCAATCAGGTGGTATGACAGCTCCAGAAAGTAAGATGATCACACAGCGCTTGAATTTGTTGGTTACGTTCGTTCAGCATCGGGATGACGGACGGAAGAATAGCGATTCGAAAAAACGGCGTCCCGCCCGGTGACGGCTGCAGACATAGACTTAGGATACGGTAATGGTGGTCGCTGCCTATTGCCATCTACGGGCGCTACATAAGAACTCACGTTCCGCAGGGTTCGGTCCAAAAAATATATTCTAATAATGTAACGATCCTTTCTACCCATTCATATTGGCAGCGGTTAGGGTATCATGACGACGACGTTGGTGCTTAAAAAATATTCGTCGAAACGACGGCAAACGGGTAGCAGAATTATCATATCTCAGCTTCCCGACCATCGATTCAATTGAAATTAGGCTCAAATGAAAGCTCTTCCTCGATTTATATCACAAAAGTGCATCCAAATTTCCCGGAATGCTAATAATTTAGGAGATATTTGTGTAAATAAAAGTCCCCACTCCGCGTTCGAGCTCCCGTAGCAGTAAATATACTCTGTGTCGTCCCGTTCGCTTTTAATGTACTTGGCGCGAGACTCTACCGAGTCTCTTGATACCTATGTATCCAACAAGCCGTTATAGATATGCGGAATATTTATGTATGCAAAATACGCCTATTAGATATCGTTGTAGAATATGGATTGATAGACGTACTGCGGCGTCAGTTTTCGTTCCTATGTATATAACATATGCGCTTATATTATTATATATACGTCATACACACGTTGTACACAAAATTACGTGCATCAGGGATCCTGGCATCTGATCACAGCGCATATTTCGTAGAAATTATAGAAAGCGCTAGTTTTTCGGTTAAAATATCCAAAGAAAATTGAATTATCATATCCGGGGGTGAATAAATGACACTGGAAAAGGATATCGCTATACTATAACGTTGTAAAACCATATCATACCACAGTACTATACTATATACGTGTATATTATCGAAACCGGTTTTGAGTGCCGTGCATCAGCAGTAGTTAGCCAGGTTCCTCATCTACACGTATACGTATAGGTATATAAAATGTAACCACCTATCGTGTAACACGTGGCATATATATGTAGGTAGTAGGCAGGTATTGGTAAATTGTATTTTTGTACACCAGCCAACGCGGCGTGCGATTCGTATGTGTGCAGATGAAATAGATACAACTTATAAGGTGTGAATAGAGTTAATTGGGACGTTCGGTTTATTATCAGTTGATAGATATGTCGGTTTTTCGATTGATCCCCCGTTGTTATACTACACTCTTCTTCTCCTCGAATATGATATTTCTTTTTGTTTTATTATATCGTTATTTTATTCTTCTTTTTTTCTTTTTTTTCTGTCATCGTAATTTTCGTCCACGCTATAACGGAACGGCGGTTATTAAATAATAAATTTTTCGTATCAGAAGTACACGTACCTGCATCGAAGATGAAAAAAATAAATATGCAAGTAAATTGATGAATGAATAAAAAAAAAAAAAAGAAAAGAAAATTGTAAAATAGCTGCGATACAGAATATGTGATATTGTTGTGCTGTAGAATGAAAATGAGAGAAGCGATGCGATATTCTTATGCTCGGGGGCAAGTATAGTTTTAGCTCTTTTATAATATTCTCTTATGGTGGGGGGATGTTATTATAGTATAGGATGAATTTCTGGACTTGGATTAAAAAACGAAAGAAAAAAAGAAATTATACGAAAAAAAGGAAAGAAAAAATGAATAAAAATATGTCTAAGGAGGAATGAACGAACGTGGTGTATGTTTTAAATATTTAGAAAATTGCCCTTCTAGGAAAGGCTGTAATAGCAATACTTAGAATAATCGACGGGTGCGCTCCATCCACGTATACAGTATATGCCTTGCTGCATGCTGCTGCTGCTGCTGCTGCTTATAGTCTTCTGAATCCCTAGAGTAGAGTCTCTTCTCTTCTTTTCTTTCCCTTTCACGACGAGCTTATAAGTAGGACTTTCGGCATACCGATATATGTATTCCTTTTTCCTCTCATTTTATTCCCTTCCTATTTATTCCATTTTTTTCTCTTTGACTTACCATACATATTACATAGTTATATGGGACATAACGCGTATATCAAACTAGATATCTTCTTATACCCCTGGCATAAAATTATTCGCATATAAAAAATAAAATAAAGGCAAACAAAAAAACGAGAAGAGAGAAAAACTAAAGAGAACAAAATCTACAGGGACGATTGGTGGAAACTGGCCATCGTTTCATTCTTACGTTATCATTCAAAAGAATGAAAAAATTTCTTTTCCTTTTTCGAGAGAATTTTTTTTATGGATTTCTGAATATTCCCACGAATTCTCTATCCGCATAGATCAAATGAATAATAAGTCACGGTGGGAGGTATAAGGTTGTACATATTCGGATCGATTCGTATAAGTAAAACACGTTCTACGTGATACAATTCTAGTCGTCCACGTCTATCAAAATTTTCGCGAGCTATACGGACTGTCACACGCGATATATCGTCCACCATACGTTCCTCTTTTCTACCCCTAAACTGCAGAGAACGGAAGGCGATTGGTGTAAAAACCGAGCGCGATTGAGACTCTCGGAGATGAACAGATAGAGCTTGCAAAGATAAATTCTGATTTATACCGCGCGACGTGATAGCTGCTGCTGCACGGAATTAAAAAAGAAAAAAAAAGAAAAAAAATTGCTAACGAGATGCACGAGCATTGCACACCTATAACCATATCGGTCAGCAATTGTGGCCAAAATATTGCTAGGAAACTTCATAAATATACATATGTGAACATATACCGATTCGTGATTCCTGATTTCCGATTTTTGCGATGTCGTGAATTTTTTTTCTCTCTTCACTTTTTTAATTTTCTCATTCGATTCTGATCGTTTCGACTTCGTTATACGCACATATATAGGGGACGGAAATATAGGCAGGGGTAGGTGGCTACCCACAGTTGTGGAGAACGATTAGGCGTGGGTGTGGCAATCGAGTCCTTCCCCAAACCCCATTTTTTCTCCTTTTTTTCTTTTTTTTTTTCAAAAGTATGAATGTCAAATAAATTTCATTTCGTTGGCCGCCGCCGCCGCCGTCGTCGTCGCAATATAGCGATACGGTCATGGCATGGTGCGGTGCAAAAAGCGAACGGATGAAAGGTGAACGCTACTCTCTACAGGGTAGGAGGTAGGGGACTACCGATAGAAATTACATTATACAGTATTCAATTACCTATACCGGAATATAAAAGGGCTGCCGTGACCCCCTCAAACTCTCCCTATCCACCCTTATATATATATATATATTCCGCAAAGCTATCTCGTATGTGCTGCTTTTTTTTTATTTTTTACATATCTACATACATGTGACATGTATATATAAAACATCTACCGTAGTGTGTTGCGCCGTCCCCATATACATTGGAATGCGTCATCATTATCATTTTTATTATTAAAAAACCGCGACCCATGTAATTATTTATTTTTTTTTACATTTTATTTTACTTTCGTTTTTTTCGTCTACTCTAATTTCAACGAGGAGATTAAAAGAAATATGTTGAATTAATCATTTCATTCATTAATTATACATAAATCTGATCGATGCAGAAAATTCACACGAAGTGCTGCAGCAGGAATTTTACGTCGTTGATGAGACGACGAGCGAGGAATCCCAGGGTGCCGCATAATCTCAAGATTGTATACCATGTGTCCCAGCATTTACACTCTATGCCGAGCGCCTAGAGGCAGGCAACCGGACATACTGGGATGTAAACGCTGGGACACATGGTATAATGCGAAATATAAATCCCTAGTGTTATAGCCAATGTACAAATAATATATACTATACATATAATACATAGAACGACGGCGATGGTCAAGCCGCGACTTTGCAAGAGCCAATTTATTTTATCTCATCGGCATATATATAAAGCCACGACCCTATATACACGCGAATTAATACCGTTATTAAGTAACTCGCAAACTCTAGCTCGATCCTATCCGTTTATCCGTCGATATATGAACTGCATGGATATATATTAATACATATACACAGATGTGGTGGTATACACGGAGCTTTTTACGTACAAGTATTTGTCAAATTGCAACGCCCGCGCGATATGCAGGACAGTTGCAACCTTCACATCCCATAAAAATATTAGTAGTAGTGGTAGTAGTAGTCGTAGCGGTGATGGTAGTAGATGCAGTGCAGTACGTACGGTGATCCGATTTATGATCGCGCAAACTTGATGGCTAAAATATATACTATATAGGGGTGTATGTAACGGATATGGTGAGATTTTTATACAGTTACGTTCTACGTATCACCACACTATACCTACTTCTTATGGTTTTTTTTTATTCTTCTCCAAGTTTCTTTTCTCAGGATTTGAAAAATTAAAAAAAAGGAATAAAGAAATCAGAGCGAAAACCGATATGCATACAATAAGGTAAAAAAATAAAAGATAAAAAAAGAAATTATACGTATAGTTTATACGTGGTTATTATATATTCTATATAGGCAGAGGTTGCATATTTGCGGGAATATATGCAGCCGCTTGTATATATACGTATGTGTATAATAATATTGTTATAGTCGAGGAATCGGTATAATGCGGCGATTGGAATATTAATATGGGTGCATATAATGTAGGTACAGAGAGAGAAAGAGAGAGAGAGAGAGAGAGTGAGTCTATTATCGGGCATCGATAACGCTAACTAACCTATTATCGCGACGCGTGCGTGTTTCTACTGTACAGTTGTTACTTTGGATATGCTGTTGCTACTGCTGTTGCTGCTGCTGTTGCTGCACACGTGTATGGGACAATAAACCTCCGATGGTTTGGTAAACCGATAACAGGTGTACTACAGGGTGGTGTTTTTCATACCTATGATTTTTCACCACCACCGCAGCTATATATTTCTGCACTTTGAAAAACCCAACAAAAAAAATCTATACATATATATCTCGATCATACTAAATTTATGTATAAAACGTGCATGATTGAGAATCTGGAAATAATATTCCCACCCCCAGCTCTTCCCCCTCATGGTCCGTGAGATGATATATAATATTGTTTCTTTGCCGGAGAATCGTTTTGGTTATTTTTATAATGCACAGACGTATAGCGTGTGGGTTGGAAAAATATCTTTGAGAGTTATTCTATAAAGCTATATACAATCTTTAAAGAATTTTCAACAATATCCTTGTGTGTTTCGAATATAACATCTAACAATGCGAATGTGTATACTATAGGTACCTAATTCGCATCTCTTTGAAAACGCGAGGCGCGATGCAGTTTATTTTTTTTTCTCAATCTTCCATAAATTTTTCAATTTTTCTTTTACTTTTCTCCTCGCAATATATACTGTATCTTTATTTCTCGGCTCTGATTCGCTCCTTTTCTCGTGTTTCTTGTCATTTTTTTTTTACTTTTCATATATATTTTTTATATCTTTTTTCCACCCCTGGGGCGCATCATTCTATATTATTTTCATTTTATCATCAGCAATCTTGGCTAATGCAATTTAACTCCGCTGGCTCCGAAACTCTCTTGCTTTTCGTCGACTCCCGAGTATTTTGGATGGTTTCGCTGTTGGCCAACGTTGCTCAGGCTCTTCGTCCTCCCCTCGCCCCCAACCCCCCACCCCCACCTCCACCCCTTCAAACCACCCCTTTACGTTTTATTTTATATTTGAATATTTTAGCACGTTATAAAGGGTGCGCACCACGACGAAGCGCCAGATGCGATGAGAAGGTGGAGAACAGGGAGAAACGCTATGTATATGTAAGGGGTGGGTCTGGCCAAGAAGAAAAGCAACGAGGACGCGAACGAAGCTATGTATAAAATATTACGGTTTCGTACCCCCCTCCCCCCATTCAAAAGGAATATTTAAATAGAAGGTGCCAACCGACTCGCGGATATATTCATGCGATAACAACACACCTGCATGCGATATACATATACCTGTATGTATATTATATATACCATATACTCTTCTTCCAACGACTCTTCGATTTTACATAATATAATTCATAGAACTTTTTTTTCTTTTTTTTTTGATTCTTTCTTTCTCTTCTTTTTTTTTAATTAATTACGTCTGTCGTGTAAATTAGATATGTTAATCAGTATAATATTTAATACGAAAACGTAAAAAAAAAGAAAAAAAAAAAATGTAGCAGCTACACGGTAAAATGTCTTGTAAAATTATTATTTGCGATGGGTATAGAAAATTTAAATAACATATAAAATAGGTATATATATAAATATTGACCATACATTTATTCAGTAATTAACCATGTATCTGTGTATATGAAAAACCACAAGCGCGGCGTCGGAAAAGCTCGTCGACCAATTGGAAAATTTTACTGAAAAATAGTAAAGCTAAATTTCCCTCTACCCCCAAGTATAGTTGCAGTGTGCAGGGGGGTGAGCGGGTTGAAACTCGGGGGCGTCGGTGTGTCGGGGGTGGTGGTTGGTTATCCGAATCCTGCGCGGTGCCGCACAAACTTTAGAGTGGGGGATTTCACGCCACGTGCGGCACCTGCACCGTGTTTCGCTGTTTTCATCCCCTAGAGCCGGTTGACGTGTATATCCCATACACGCGTATACGTATATATATATATATCTATATGCATGTAAACCAATATCAATTACCGCGTCAATTACCCATACGTCTCGAAAAAAAAAAAAAAAAAGAAAAAAGAAGTTCAACGTGCAGGGGAAGAGAAGAAGAAAAAAAATTCTACTTTTTTCTTCCCTTCAGTATTTTTTTTTTTTTTTGCAGTCTGCTACGAAACCTCCACTTTATATAGGTACTAGAGCTGCACAGATTTTGCGCGGAATAGAGGAAGAGATGTTTTTTTAACACTTCCGTACGATGTGTAAAACGAATGTAACATAATTTGAAAATATAGCTGGAAAAATTTGATATAGAAAAAAAGGAGAAAAAGAAAAGAAAAGAAAAGAAAAGAAACTAGTACCTCGTAGGCTGCACTTGTACACATATTATATATTCGTCCATGTATATATTAGATTCACGTGTGTGTCGGACAAAACTTATATTCCGTTTTCTGAAGAGGGACGAAGAAGAAGCGCCTCTCGAGAATCCCCTTGCAGCTGGGTTCTACTGTGCAGCGCGCGCGAACACTTTTTACTTACACACGATCCAAAGACAGCTTCTGACGTTAGTCGCGTGTATCTCCTTCATATCTCGTGGAAAGACGCTAGGCTGCGAGATAAAAAAAAAAAAAAAGAAAAGAAAGAAGAAAAAATTGTAAAAATAATAGAAAGACGAAAAAAAAGGAAAAGAAGAAGCGTACACACGTATACGTATGATACTATACTATATAGAGAGGAAGAAGCGAAGTAAAAAAAAAAGGGCGCGGGGTTTGGGGATGAAGAAGGGAAAAAAAAAAACCCCTTTGTCATTTTAGCAACGACCGTACGTGTGTAGCTCGGAAAGAAGAAAACCTCCAGGAAAACGGGAATATATATACACATTTATATATATGTATACATATATAGGTACGTCCGCGTCGCGACGCCTAACAATTTATATACGCGGGAATTAAAAGAATAGACGCACCAGGGTGCTTTTCTCGCTTCACACTTTTCTTTCTTTCTTTCTCTCTTTTCCTTTTCTTTTCTGTTTCTGTTTTTTTTTTTCTTTTCTTTTCTTTTTTCTTCGGTTTTTATATTTCTATTTTTTCCGCTCTTTAGTTCTTACATCCGCGCTGTGCACGGATAATATATGTATATGAAAGAGTGTCGGACGCGTAAACTTTCAGGAACGATTAAAAATTGTAGGTGTTTTTTTTTTTTTTTTTTTTTCAAGTTTTTCTTTTTTTTTCTCTCTCTCTCTCTCTCTTAAATATAAATGAAAAATTGTAAAACGAGCTTTTTCTCTCCTTGTATATTCTTTTTGTTTTTTCATTTGGTTTTTTTTTTTTTTTTTTGGTTTTTTGTCGTTCTCATTTTTCTCCGGATGATTCTCGCTGCACGCGCGCGTTATACCGACCGGAAACTATAGTATATACTTGCGATTCGGGTATTATTCATGTGTGTGAAAAAATGAAAATGAAAATAATTGCAGAGACGAAATAAGGAGGTTATATGTAGAAATTTTTCGACGATCGAAACGTTTTTTTTTCGTACATTAGGCATACGTATAAAGTAGTATGATTTATAAATGCAGCTCCTCATGCTGCAGACCTAGCTCCAGCTGTAGAAATCTATATAACGTTTATATAATATACATGTAGATATATAAAATAATTTGCATAATACGGTGCACTTTGACGATCGTGCTTTATATAATGTAGGCATAGTCAGGGTATATAATGTGCAAATAGTTATTATTCTAGTTTGTATTAGAATTCATTATACACGATGTCGCCGATTGATATATGCGGGGTCGCGCGTTGCACCGCAGTACCGGCTATGTATCCACATATATACATATATATATACTCGTATATTATATGTATACATTATAATATGCATGCGAGTATATAGGTATATATATAATAAACGTACAATACGTATATGTGTATCCTTTTGTCTTTGATGTATATTATATGTATAAACCGTTTGATTTATAAGACTTAACAATTATAACTATGTAATTAAAAATTTGAATATTAACCCGCGTACATTTATATACATATATATATATATACATGAATGAGCTACCGCTGATGGTGGTGCTGGTAGAATCGACGTTATGATAGATTAGCTAAATAAACTTAGTATAACTTATGGGTATAAAACTTTTTAATATCTACACGATTAATAACCATGTTCCAAATCACATATACGTACGTACCAGCTTAGTATAATAATATTTCCTCGAATGACGTATCGTATCCGTGTATAAACTAAACACACATATATATAATTATTATTACACATAGAGAAAAAAAAATTGAAAAAAAATCATTATAGAATACATCATACGGTGATTACGTATGTATGAAGAAAAAAAAAGATAGAAAAATATCTAATGTATTATAGGTACCGAGAATATTCGAGAATAGTATAAAGTCGAATCTAGGTTCCCGCTTTTTCATATATATTATTATACCGCGAGTACATCATTTATTATATTTACATAAATTATTTATATTATCTATTTATATATATACATGAATTTATTTATGTAGATATAACAGGTAATGTAAGCAGATAAGGTTGCATGTGTATAGTAATCGGTGAACGTTGCAGCATCAGGTGAAGGTTTTTGAGGAAGTCTACATAATATAATGCATATAGGATTCCAGATAGGCAACCGTTATGTACGAGGAACCGCATGGCGTATATATTTATATACATTATATATATGTATATACACAGAGATAGATAGTAGTACACCTGTGCAAGAGGCAGATTATTAATGACTACCGGATAATTGAGTTATTAATATTTAAGGGAGGCTACTGTGCAAGCTAAGCGCTGTTTAACGCTGTTTTAACACACCTGTTTACCCATCTTCTCTACGATGCTGCAGTTGCAGGTACAGTCTGCGGGTACGTTACATGCACATTATAATTCACGCGTATAGTTACGTTGAAACGTGAGAAATGTGTCGCGATATTTTCCTCCTCCTCCTCCTTTTTTTTTTTTCCCCCTATAATTTCTTCATTCGTACAGAATCAATCCGATTCACCTATATAATGTGATATAATTCTCGTTTTTCTTATCCTTCCGTACCATAACCTTAGTTAATAAGTTAATACGATAATAACCCAGTCAACGGACCAGAGCCGTACTTCCTATCCCAACTACAGCACAGAATCTTCTTCTTTATGTTACGTGAATCGTTTTTATTTTATTACCACTGTTATATGCGGACAAACGGGACGAATTCGTGTAAATTTGTGAAGTATAAAAAATATGAATCATATTATACACAGCGATTGTAGATTTTGTATAGGTATGTAGTACCTATATGTGTATGTATCTAAATATATAATAAAATAGATAAACGTCGTTGTCGTGCTGCATCGGAGTAGACTGCAGGTTGACGACGACGATGATGATGATGATGGTGGTGGTGGTTGCGGTGGATACAGAAACGGGTGGGGTGTGCGCGACGCAAAACGGAATATAAAGTAGAAATAATAAGTAGAAGAGTATAGAATAAAGTCGACGAGTAAATTCGACCCACTTAGCGCTACTTAGCTGAATATGTTTAAAGCTGGCGCAACGTTGTATCATCATTTATATAAACCTATACTAGCTCGCTAGCTAACGTGTATTTTACATCCACCGAGGTACAACACCTATACCCCATTTGCTTTTATATATTTATATGTAATATGCATAGGTATACTTATATATACGTATATACTTCGTCAACGTACTATTTTGGAGTTACATAACAACGGGGTTACACATACGACATTTTTATTCAAAAAATTTTCATGAACGAAAAGAAGAAAAAAAATCTTCACAATTTTGCCGAAATATATATATATAATAAAAGGTTCATCGATTGACTTGAACTCTTATTACATACCTATATATACTTAAATGTATGTGATACACGAGGTCGTGGACTGCTCATTAATCAGTCGTTAACTTCATGTAGGTATACATATATATAAATACTCGACAACGATGATTTCGTGGAGTAATAGTATGGTGCAGTATTGAAATTTTTTTTTATATTTGATTCTTTTGTTTGATGAAGAAAAAAAAATTCGTTCTTTTTATCTTCACGTATATTATACCAACGAATGAAATCGCGAGTGTTCATTAAATAATCGCATCGAACGAATGCAGTTTATGTACGTGGTGTTATATTTACATATAATGCATAACCATATCTAGCCATCGTTTATTATATACACGTGTGTACATATTGCGTGTGTTTATGTACATATATGTATATGTATATACCTGTATATCTATATAAATTATAATGTCGACGGATCCGGGGAGCGGGATGTATACGCAGTTAGTGAATCAGTCAACAATTATTAAATTGGCCAGCGAACCGCGCGTCAAACTTGTATGTGTGCAACGTCAGATAAACTATCAAACCACCACGTACCACCTGCAGCGTTTCGTATTCGTATACGTATTTAAAGCTCATATAGTAAATACAATTATAGTTTTATATATCATTCATTTTATATCTGTGCGGATCGCATGAAACTGCGCGATCCGCGAGGTGTTGGAAGGTTTGATACCTGCACGATTATCATCGGTCTTTGTTGTATACAGGGTGTTTCACTCCAAGTGTCGAGAATGGGAGGGACTAGATAGGCACGAGGATCCGCCCCTTGAGCCAATCAACAACTAGAAAAAATTACCAAGAAACTGTATCTTGTTTTTTCGTAAGAATTTCGATCGACCAAATTCTTCTAGTTGTTGAATGGCTCAAGGGGTGGAACTTCGTGCCTATTGAGTCCCTCCCATTCTCGACACTTGGAGTGAATCACCCTGTATATTTCGAATCTTCAATGTTTTTATCACATACATACTCTCATCTCCCTTCATATATATAAATACCTGCAACCCGATGCACTTTTCAACGTCCCGCAATCGTCACCTACTTCTGCATCATCTCTTCTGAATTAATTATCCGCGTTAGTACCGTGCTTTAATACATATCCAACTTTGCCGCAGGTGACGAGGACAACTTTGCCGTACTATACTTAAACACGTATCTATATATACATATATATATATATATGCTATCTGCACGTCTTCTCGGTGAATTAATTATTTTACAAACACATATTTATAATGCATATATATATACGCGAAATTCATGCATGAACATTAGTCGGATATCATATATAGTAATACTCTGCAGTTTCCCAGAAATTTAGTTTCTCATCGTCCATGTCTGTTATACCCTAGGACTTTGGACTATATAACGTTATAATTACAATTAATTTTCTTAGTTTCCACCGTACAACGTACGTTTGCTTAAATTTGCACACGTTATATATTATACAGCTACGCGTTCATCATTCGAAATGTACAGTATATATAAATATCTAGCTAATCATCTAACACAGAAATTTATTATTAGATGTATTTTACAACAACGAACTGTAATATGATATGAAACTCTTCTTCTCTTTTTTTTTTTACTACAGTTTTTCTTACTCAATTAAAAGTAGATTTTATATACTTTATATTTATACGACTTTTACGACTCCTAGTCCGATGATTAGAGATTGCACACAGCGTATAATGTGTATTGAATCTATAGTTCCGTGTGGGTGAAGAAAAAAAAAAAAAAAAAAAAAAACTCGTTCGATCGATCGGTTGATTGGGTATATTATATATATATATTTATATCCACTCGTCGCGGAAGTGACCGTGAAAAAATTAAAAAAAAAAAAGAAGAATCATCTCTCCGCACAATAATTCGCAGTTTTTATACGATCGTGATAGTAATTATAATTATAATAATTCACAATTCTCCGCGATATAGAGTCGTCGTATTTTTACATAATATAATAGGTATGATGTATGTACGTTATATATATTTATCACGTGTGTGTGTGTAATTATATATATATATATATATATATATAGGAAATGATATCGTTGTGGTCGCGGCGTCGTCGTTAGTAATATTAATAATTGGAATAATTGGAGCAAATGGAGCAAATGGAATAAATGGAATAAATGAAATAATTGAAATAATCACCACACAACCTACCGACCGGATCGGATCTCGGTGTAGATCATCGAGCCGATACAGGTCCGAAAGCTGCTGTATTTCTACAGATCATATGCATGGGATCGAATAAGAGCGACGGTCGACCGCGCTCCTTTTTTTAATCTCACAATTATCGGAGGATGCAAATATATCGTCATATTATTATATATCTTGAAGAAAATTGCGGTGTAATTTTTGGTCCTTTTTTTTTTCTCATTTTTGAGCTTTTTTTATTAACCCCTAATTTCGTCGACGAGTAGATATCATCGCGTTTAAACTGCACCCCCCGTATACTTCCGCATAGGTATGAATTTTTTTTTTTCTCTCTAAGGGTGCAGATCGACCTTTTTTTCCGCGGCTATAAGAAGTACACGACGAAATTTATTATACGCGAAGTAGAAAGTAGAAAAAATGGAGAAAAAAATAGGAAAGAGAAGAGACGCATAGGGAAGAAGAGCGATATGATGATGTGTGTAACGGGTGGAAAGGAGAGACGAGAATAAGAGAGAGCGAAAGATAGGAAGGAAGAAAAAAAAGGAATATATAGAGAGAGAGAGAGAGAAGGAAGGCTCAGGCACACTGGGCGCGTTCATTATGATTCGTGTATTTATATAAAGTCTAAAAATATATACGCCTCGCTGGCAAACCCCACCCGGTATTTCATCTGAGAATAATATTTTAATGCACGTATAGTCTCTCCCCGCCACGATATCTCTCTCTCGTCCACCATTTCTTTTTTTTTTTTCTCTTTTTTTTTCTGTTTTACTTTCGATTTTTTCTAACCTTTTTTCTCTTTCTCTCTACCCCCGTGCTCTGCACCCTACACACTTTCTCGAGCTTTTGATGTCAGACGCGTACATCGCGAAAATATGTTAATACTTTCGGCGTACAGATGATCCATTAATTCTCTACACATGTAGATTCGAAAACTTATCATCTATATTAATTCGTTATAATTCACATGCACATGATGATATACCTGAATGTCCTCGTAACGAACGCTGCAAGCTCTGCCTTTATGGCGATCGGAGGAAACGGGAAAAAAAAAAAAGAAAAAAAAAGAATTAAACGCGGTACTAAAACGGATAATATAATTAATCGCGCATATAAGGAGAGGATTGGGACGTATAGAGTATAAATTCACCGTACATATTATACTCTTTAGATTTGATCGGGGTGAATGAAGTTGAATTCCTCCGTTAATATCGTGTATGGATATTTAAATATATACCTGATTTCGCGTACATATAAGTACATATATATGAATTCGCGTTTTAAAGTTATATTCGCCGGTGTTACACCGCACGACGTCGCGGAGGTGGTGGAAGAAGAAGAGGTGTACATATATACGATAAATATATGTATATACGCGATGGTTGGGTGGGGGGTGGGGGGGAGGAGGAGGAATAATATATTACCTGGTATACGGTATTATATATATATACGCGAACGGAGTAACGTATGGGGTTTTAATAAATCTTATTCTTCGTATATGAAATACGATAATAATAATTTATAAGATAAACTATGCTGTATATGAGTATATGTTTGTAGATATATATATATATATATGTGTAAGCTCTCCGTACCTACCTACTATACTCGGGATTTTTTTCTTCCTTCCTTTTTTTTTCGTTCGGTTTTTTCGATGGTGTTGGTTAAAAACTCTATCCCTCCCTCTCGTATATCCTTCTTCGTTTCATTTCCTACTCTCCTTTTTTCCTTTCCTGTTGTACAGCCTAAATACTATCCTCCTCCACACACGTGCGATATGTGTATGTGTATTATGCGCACCCAACCCCCGTTGTGGGGGGGGGGAGAAAAAAAAAAAAATTAAATATCAAAAAAGAAAAAGAAAAAAATGGAAATGAAAAAATAAAACAGAAGAAAAAAAAAAAATTTGTGTATCTATATGTATATATTTATCTACATTTGCATCTGTCTACGTTTTTCTTACTTCGTCCAAACATCTTTAAATAAACCTTTTATATTTATATACGCGACTCCGAACCCCAAATGTATATAATATCGTACATACGTACGTATATCACATGGGCATTGAATCTATAGAGAGAAATTTTTTTTGGGTGTGTGTTTTAGTGAGAAGAATTCATCCGGCAGCTTCTTTCTCGCATACCTATATCATTTAAAAAATCATGTAATGCGTGATTTGGTTCTAGTTTGATTTAATTATCATCTTTTTTTGTCACTCGAGTTGACATTCTTTTCCATATAAATTATTTTCAATTTTTTTTTTTATCAATTCCCATCAATGAACGTTGTCTTATGCAGGATATTATAAGGATATAATCTTTGCGTGAAGTATATATGGGTCCTTTGTTGAAAAGAGAATTTTTTTTTTTTCCTCAACTCCTTGCGCGACGTCGCGTTGGCTTCTTATCCGCGTATATAATGTGTGTATATGTCGTATATTCTATATGTAAACGTATATTTATGTATATAATACGAGGCCCCCTGATAACGATATTATATTTTTATATCCCGTACCGCGGGGTTATAATAATAAATATCATTACGTAATTAAAATATACTACCTCCCCGCGACGTGTACAGATTATACATATATATAAATATATATATTATATGTTATGTGTTATATATATTCATGCAGGATGATACGTTGTACAGCCCTATATACATACACTATACGGTTGTTGGATAAAATGAACGAATATTTCTGCTGCTGCTGCCGCTGCTGCTGCACCAACACCGGAATATAATAATCTTTGGGCAAATAATATATCAAGTTTTAATAACCTATATTAACAACGATAATATAAGAGTTTATTGCTTATGCCCATGCCCGGAGCAGCAGCAAAAGCAGCAATGGTTGTTGTATAGATTAAAACCTACATTTCGTATATAATTCTACCCGAGCAGCAAAACTAAAAATTTTCCATCATACCGCATCACATAATTCTTTCATCTTTTTTTTTTTTTTTCTTTCTTTCTTTCTTTGCCCAAAATGATACGCTAAAAAACAACGAAGGATCTGCTGAAATACGATGATAATTTTGAACGGTTTCTGATAATATAGCCAATAATCCTGTACAGTACAGTTTTGAAAACGTTTTCCCCCTGGTCCATAGCTGATGTAAAAAATTGTTATTCCTTTTTTTCCTTCACAATATATATATTTTTCTTATTTGTCTATATAACTACCCTGTTCTTGCTGATGCTTCTGCTGGTGCAGCTGCGGTGATGTTTTGTTACCCGCGCACTTTTCCCTCGGGATAATATTATATAAACGATTGAAGTTATAGGGAGGAAGTTAATCGACGAGGTACAGGCTATATAGATATGTATACTTGGGAGGGTTGGAGAGAAATATGCAGGGAGGCGATTGAAAGCGCATTGGAAAATTGAAAACAAGTTTGTTAAATATGAAAGGCTAGTGAAACTTTTTTTTATTTTTCTGTATGCAATCGTATGTGCAAAGTTTTCGTAGTCAAATATATCACGTGTGCGGATATATATAATATTTATATTTTATATATATGTATATGTATATTCATATCCGTAGGTATACGTAAAATAAGAGAGAGAGAGAGAAAGATGATAGAGTAGGAAATAGAAACGCGCGCGCACGTGCTAAAAAGCCCGGCACTGAATGAGTAAACGGTTTTTAATTGCACGTCACTGATGGTCGGTAAAAAACAACCCCTGATATTCCACTGCACCACCACCACCACCACCACCACTACGGTTATTTTGCGTTACGATTGCCGCGTAGAAAATTCAAACATCACCCACCGAGTAGAACAGCTTTGCAATTATCGCTGTACGAAAAATCAAAAAAATTAGCTCATTGTCAAACAAAATTCGCGTATCTATGATACGATGAAGGGAAAACTTCTTTCTTTTTTTTTTTTACTCAAGAATCTTCGACACCTCGATGAGTACTTTTTTCAAAAATTTCAAACCGTGTTTTTTCACATGTCTTCTTGAACGTACTAGGTGTATTTCGTGATGGAATTGTAAGATGGGCAAATACCGGGTGTAATAAAGCAAACGAAGTATTACCTTAGTTCTTTTTTTGATTTTGTTTTTTAGTTTTTTTCATCATCTCTACGGATGTAAAGCAACAGCACCCAACAGATCGCGGTTATCACCTTTCATCCTATATTCTTCCTATGGAGAAAAAAAAAAGAACTTATTTCAACAGCGTACAGAACTTATATTTATTCTATAGGAAACGTAATTTATTTTTTTTCGAGGGTATGTTTTCGTAATTGGTCTCGCGCGGGTTGCGCCCATCAGAATTAACCTCGATCGGTATCAGTTTTTGCTTAATTTTCTTCTTCTTTTTTATTAATAAGAATAATGACATGAAAAATCAACCAGATTAACAAATAAATAATAGAAAGAGGAGGAAGAAGAAGATATGAGAGATGAATAAATGAACGTATCATGTATCAATGAATAAAGTCGCGATTCCCATCGATCCCTTATATCGGATCCAATCGAAGGAGGAAGAAAAAAAAAGGAAGTCCGTTTCCGAGCATCTCCTCGTACATGTGTATAAAACGTATATTCGAAGCAGAAGAAAAAGCAAAGATCTCATACGACGATACTCTCAGGTTTTATATACGTGGAACCTGGTGGATATACCGAATTACTCGACCCATCGCGGGAAGAACCAAATAGTATCAAACAAAGCGGCTTTTCTCCCTCCTAAAAAAAACCTACAACCGTGTTGTACACCCTCTTCTATACTGCTTTCTCTTATTCTCTCTTCTCTCCTTTACTTTTCCCTTCTTCTTCTTTTTTTTACTTCCCCGGTATTAATATAATTCGTTTCCGCAGCTGGGTTCGAGATAGACGTATAGCACTCGTTTGGTTTCTACATGTGGGAGGAGACGTATTATATGTATTATACGTACACGTATATACACATGTATATTTATAGGTTGTATATTATTATATAAATAATATAATAATGTTCCTTGTGTGCCTGTGAATACGTACGATGATTATGATGATATCGTATGTATGGGCTATGTTTTACGTACATAGGTATATGTGTATATACACCTATGTAAGATATATTATTTTTGTCGTTGAGTGTACTGGCGTCAGCCTGCCGTTATGGCTGTTATTATTTGTATATTATAATTTAGATACAATTATATCGGTATCCTCGTCTCACGGAGAAGGTTCGGTTTTACCATCTCACTTTTACCGAACGAACGAACCTCGTCGTCGTCGTCGTTGCGTTGGCTCGTGAGAGAGATAGAGATGGAAAATTAGAGAGAACATGAAATATACTTTTATATGTATATATATTTTATATACAGAGAGTATAAAGAGAGATAGGAGAGACGACAGAGACGTATAATAAAGTCGGCGAGGGAGTAAGAGGGGAACAATGAAACGAGGGAGAAGAGGATAGCAATAAAATATATTACCAGAGAAAAATGATGGCACTGCGAGACAAAGAAGGCGAAGGCATTAACCGACCGGCGAAGAAATTCCTTGCTTATATTTCTCGTTGCTGCTGTTGCTCTGTTGCTACTTTTGCCATATACCCTATAGCGGGAGTACAACACGCACATTATTTAATATTTATTTTATTTTATTTCATTTTATTTTTACTCACATTTTGTTTTATTCCTATATCTGTTCCTTTTATTTCTTATATTCCGCTTCATTTCGCTTTATTTCAAACCCAACCCCTATCTCTCTCACTCCTCGTCTTCTTACCCTTGGCAAAAACATCCCTGTATTTCAACGTACACGCGGAAACAAAACAGACACAGTTTTATATTCCCGAAACAATACATAGGATGCCCTTCTCGAGTTCTCCCTTATATTATACATACGTATTCCGCCTTGACTGAAGCATTACTTATTGAGATTGTTCGATTTTGGGGTCAAAAATCAAGAATTTTTTTTTTTCAATATTTTGATGTATTCTCATGTATTTTGATCTCAGGAATCCGAATCTGCAAGCCAAATTGAATTACCTATTAAATTGATCAAGTTATCGCCAATTTATCGATCTCTAGAGTGAAAAATCAAGGATATCTCGAAGGGATTTTTTTCTAGCTTAATTTGCTTGACGTATTCGTGTTCCTGAGGCCAAAATACGTTAGAAAAGTGTCATACGATCGATTTTAAAAATACTTCATTTTTGGCCCAAAAATCGAAAAAATCCAAAGGGGTATACCTTAGATTTTTGGGCCAAAAATAAAGTATTTTTAAAATCGATGGTATGGCACTTTTCTGACGTATTTTGACCTCAGGAACACGAATCCAACAATTAAATTGAGCTACGAATTAATCCTACCGAGATATCCTTCATTTTTCACTTTTGAGATCGACAAATTGGCGATAACTTGATCAATTCAATAGGTAATTCAATTTGGCTTGCAGATTCGGATTCCTGAGGTCAAAATACATGAGAATACCATAGAAACCCCTTTGGAAAAAAATGTCGATTTTTGACCCCAAAATCGACAAAAATCTAAGGTAAATTTTGGGCTCAAAAATCAGCATTTTTGTTTTTAGGGTTTTCTATATTATTCTGAAACATTTTTATCTCAGGAATCCGAAGTCGTAGCTTAACTCTCATTCGCTTATTCTTCATTTTCATCCAATTTGACTCCACAAATCTGCATTCTTCATCATTCTCAATGGCAGAAAATGCATTTCAAGCCTCTGCATAGGTACAGATATCCATCGAGTTCATAAATGTGATTATCGGAAAAATTGATATATAATATAAACGCACATAACTATACTTCTATATTATATTCTCTTCTTGCAAATTATCATATCATGTCATACGGTTATGCGATACCTAAAATAAAACTCGCGTGCGTACGTAGAGTGGATATCCTATGTACGTTAGTACATATCCCACAGAAAGTATCGTGTATGGAAATTTATTTTCAAATTTCTACACATATATTCGAATTAATTTCACATTTGTAAAAATACTAAGACTTCATATATATTTCATTATACCAATTGGGTATCATACGGGGATGTATTCTACTGTATCCTTTATCCAGATATTTCGTAATCTGTACTTCAAAACGATCCTGAACATAAATTGGTACCTATAATAATACTCGTGATTCTTCGCGATGTTACGTTGCACATAAATGGTATCGATATCGATAATATGTACGTGATTTTAAGGGATCTAAGGAAAAACTGTTTCATAAGAACTTTTCTAAATTACCACCGGATATCCACCCTTAGTATTGTTTCTCATTTTACAACCGGGCCGATTTGCAGTTGGAACGTTAATATTTTTTTTTGTCTCGTATACGACGTGTACAATTCTATGCCAGATTAGGTACATTCGTTATACATACTCGAATGTATTCAGCTAGCTACCAAGCAGAGCTTATGCAGTGCTGTTATTGCCGGTGGGGTATGGGGTATTTGAAAAGTTTGTGTAACGGTAAATCGACGAGTTAACATTAATATATTCCATTTATTCAACGTTGTTACTAAAAAGTTTCTTACATAATGCGTCGTCGCGTTTTCTTCTGTATATTACCTATGTACCTATGTACGCGTATGTACATTTATTTCTCCTCGTGTCGTCGTCGTCGTCACGATGTGTGTGGTGCAATCTTGGTGTATAATACCTTCGCGTCCTGCAGTGTATGAAGAAATTATACAATTATACATCTCGCCGTTTATCGTGTATCGAAGAAAAGAAAGAAAAAAAAAACGAGAAGAGCGAAGAGAAGAAAAATGTAATAAAATAAGATAAAAAATAATGAAAAAAAAGGAAAACAAAAAACGGACGAGGAAGAAACACGAGGTAGTAGAAAGCGTTTCCATCTATCTGATGCAGAAATTATTATACTATACGCCGGTACGGAAAGTTCAGGTTAAACATACATCAGCAAAGGAATATATAGAAACATCAAACACATAAAATACGATGTATAAACAATGTAATAGCAAATATAGAATAACGGAAAAATGACGACAGAGAGAAAGAGAGAGGGAGAATTAAAATGAAGAAGATTGAAATTTAAAGAAACAGAAAAATTGAATTCTTGAAAAAGCGCGAGACGAGCATCTCTGTACGTATCGAGAAGGAAGGAAGAATGAAAAATTTTAAACAAACATTCGGAATTGTGTAATACATTTTTCAATTTCTCAAGTTTCGGGCCGGGTATGTAAGGAAATCTTGGCGAAGTAAAGGGGATGAGGGAAGATGAAGACAATAAAGAAAGATAGTGGGACGAAATAATAAAAATCATGAAACAAAAAAAATAAGATATAGGAAGAAAGGATGGGCTGGTCCCGCAGCGCCAGCTGGACTCGAGTTTCTGCCGTATTCGTATAAGTCGTAACGTAGTATACGGACCGGGTGATCCAGGGTATCTCTTTCTCTCTCTTTCTCTAGGGTTTGAAATTATAGAAATTATACACGAGACGAGATGGAAAAAGAATGAATGGAAAGGAAGAAGCAAAGGGAAAAAACAACAGACCCGATGGTCCCGGCAACAAATACCATGTATGCATTATAACCATAACCATAACCCATAAGCAAGACGAAAACGAAATAGAAGAAATAGGTAGTACGGACTATAGACAAGCGGTGTACGAGTTTAAATAAAATTAAATAAAACAGAGTAACATTCTATCCACTTGAATTATATGTATTTAAATATCTACGAAAAACTTCCTTAAAAAAAATGTAATAAAAATGAAAAGAAACCAAAAAAAACTAGAATGAATTCGGGATAAATAAAAGAAAGATCGACGGATAAAATAGACGGAAAACTAAAGAAGTAGGTTGATATATACCTACGGGAACCTTGTATAAGTTACAATATAAGTTATACATCTATCTATCATATACCTTTACATACATATTATATCACATTTACGTATATATATGCGTGCCAGGCGTTATACGGTTTGATACAGCGGGGGTGGCGCGTATACGAGGCGAAGGTGGCGGCGTCGGAGGTGGCGGCGTCGGAGGCGAAGGTAGAAACGGCGGGGGTGGGGTGGGGTGGGGTGGGGAACAATAAACTTTAATATATGCCGAAATATTAAAATATATTCCTGGCTTTATGGCGTAGATATTTTAACGAGATATGCCGCCCGGGCGCCGAGACGCGGGGTATAACCGATATATATATATATATATATTTATATATTTTATAAATATATGTATGCATTATACATTGTATATACGTGTATTATATATATATACGTACATACGTCTGTCTGTTCGTCCGGCTCGACAAATTATATTTATACTCGAATATTTAAATATATTCCGACAGCCAATGTAAACATTTCTTGGGCATGCAAGGGGGCTGCCTGCCTGCCTGCTCATGCCTTGTCTTGTCTCATGTCTTGTCTTCCTTTAGCTTTAGCTTTAGCTTTTACTCCAGACGAGATTATACTTTACACGCGGAAGAAGAAGAAGAAGAAGACGAAGAAGAAGAAGAAGAAGACACGGCCGTGATCACGTTGGTATATGTATATCTCCCGCGTTATTATATGAGCCGCTCGCACACGCGGGGCGTTAAACGACGCGCGTGTAAAAGCTACGACGCGACACGCTGGCGGCTCGAGTTAAAACGAAAGAACGACGGAGGTACGATGCACCTATGTGTATATATTCGTTATATATACATACATACACGTGAATTATATCCGTACACACGTATATATATGTGTTATAAATAATATCGTAAAATACACGTGTACTTCCTGTAGTTATTTTATATTAAACATCGCTGCGTGCACGCGACATTTAAGATTCAATGAATCAAGAAACTATAAGAAACTAAAAAAAAAAATTAAGATAATAATCATCCCGTATTCGATGAACATTTTTTTTTTTTCTTTTCTCTCAAAGTTCGTGGAAGTTTGATATATCTGTAGATATAATTATACATGTGCAGATAATTTTTTAATAATTTTCATATATTTTTATAGGTATAACGAATTAATTGCGTATCCTGCGTATGAGGTATTATCCGCGCGAGATCGTTAAGCTGACCAACGGGCAAAGTGCATCGCCACCGTCAGCTGACGCGTGTGCAAGATATGAAATACGACGGTATAGCAAAACCGCGCGCGCGAATCGCGAATGACGACAATCAGCCAATCAGCTGGGGGGAAACGTGGACGACGTCGTAAATTCAAATCATCAACCGAGATGTGCAGTTTCAAAAGCGTGCCAGTGAACCTGCAGGAAGGCGGTGTAAAAATGACCCGTGCAAACGAAGAATTTTTTTTTGTCGAGAAAACGGTAAAGATCTGCTTAATTCTTCTAAGTCAAGAATTATCGATATAAGCGTTAATTAGGTATGTGCAGTGGATTAACATCGGTGAAATTTTTGTCGAAGTTCACATGATAGTGAGATTTTTTTTTGCGGTGTGACGAGATTCGCCTGTTTCGCGATTACGATTTGCACAATATGTAGGTATATAGGTAATACCTGCATACCTACCTCTTATATATCACGATTCGAGGATTGCAGAAGAGCAGCATCTGCTGCAGAGGGGTTTTGTCTATAGTGGAGGCACTTCTAAGCCGAGGCGTCGCCGTTGACGAGCGATCGTAAAGGGCCCTTTTTTCCCTTTACCTTCTTCACTTTTTTCTCTTCCTTTTCCTATTCCTTTTTTTTTCTTTCTTTTATTCGTATCATCTTTTTTTCCTCCCGCATTCCGTTACCGATACCGCTGCAGCTACCACCGCCGCTGCCGGTTGCCCGGGTTGCAATTAGCAATAAAGTTTACGTCGTTTAATGGGGGTTGTGGTCGAAATAAACGGACACGTATGTAACATAAAAGAAAAATCGGAAACACGATCTCCACCTTTCTGACGTGTTCGTGTAAAAATGCGTATACTATAAAAATGCATTTTTCATTTTTCCCTTTTGCTAAAATTTTTTATTCTCGCTTCTGTCGATATGAAAACGCTTTATAATTTCTGCTGAATTATTCTTCGATGTATACGCTAATCATCGACATCTTTTTTTCTTCTGTTTTTTGTGAGACATACATATGATCCATTGGATATCAGAGTTGAATGATTATGGATGGGGGTATATTTATACTGGAATAAGTGGAATAAGAAGTCTCTCAGTCTGATTAACTTGACGGAATTCATCCCTCCACATGCTCTTCACCTGCAACGGTAATTTTACTCCCCCCCAGCCTCTTTTTTTTTTTTTATGTCGCATCGTCCCACGATACAATATTCAAGCTTAGCTTTCAATCTGTAACAACGCACTACTGTTGCCGTGATCAATTCGCTTTTGCCTGTATTTTTATGAAATCATTGTTTCGCATGACAATACTACGGGACGTGCACAGAGCATCACAATGACTGGAACCAGCAGTATAGAGAGGAGGTAGTAATTCTCGCTCGCTCGCTCACTCACTCGCGCTAGTATATATAGTTTTTCAAACTGCAAAACGGGTTGTTCTCGCGTGTATTCGTGTGTTGGCGGCGGCTGCAGTTCGTTTCGTTCGCTTACTCGCTTCCTCGCTTCCTCGCTTCTTCTTCTCTCGCGCTCACCCCGTGCGACCAGATATCTCGTACTATACTGCTGCTGCTGCAGCAGCTCCATAGGCTTTGTGACGACTACGGGAGCGATGACTGTCGATGCAACGATGACATATTTTTCTGGCTTTTTACTCCCGGCGTGCCTCGCGGCTCCCCACACGCGCGCACTACTAGGCTCTTTCGCAGCATCCCTTTTACCATTCACAACACACGCGACTAGGATATATCCGAAAGGGGGTTGAGGATGAGGATAGAGATGAAGCTGCCGCTGCAGTAGCCCCTCGCCATATCTCGCTATATGTTGGACCTATACAGATATCCGGACATTTCTCTCATCCGTCCATATACGCGCATCAGCTACCGCGTACGATCATATCTCTCTAGAAAGCAAAAAAGTAAAGCCAACAAAATGAACAGAACAACGTGAATCGAATGAATTCATATACATAAGTATACCCGATTCATTATAAATTATATGCGTTTATCAATGCATTAAAAAAAACGATATACCGATATCGGAGTAGCCAATTATCTACTACAACCTACTTACGTTTGTGGCAAACGACGTTAAACTGATTTTCGCTTTTCATTGAAATTCATTATTAATAATCTAATGCAAATTCGTTGTAGGAGATCAAGTCACAATTTTTTGTTAGATCCTTTCACTTTCTTGGAGTGCAGGTTCTTTTTTTTCTCCTACCGGTCCGGTATCGCTATGTGTATTCTTTCGCTGTACTCCAGTATATATTCGCAATCGGATAAGAAGGACGAGCCGGAAACGAGGAAAACGTTTTACTGTACATATGTATCAGGTGTATTAAATAGGTATACATATGTACTCGACGCGCTCATATAAACCGATATGGGAGAAAGAGAGGAGGCGAGGTAAAGCCGCCGCACGCGGACGCGATATACCGAAGCGGACGAGAAAGTGAGCGGCAAAAGGGGGTGTAAAAGGTGGGGTAGCTGGGTGGGTTTGCTCTGCCAAAAACTAGAACCTGTTGCACACTGTACACTACCCTGCCACACCACTCCCGCTACTTTCTCCCTCCCCTTCTATCTTTCTCTCTCTTTTTATTCCATCTTTCTCTACTAGGATGCACCACATCGTGTGTACGTATCTCTTCCATCAGAGATATATTTCGCGTTACTCTCGTCGCGTGCGCCTATCGCCCGCTTTTGATATAAACTATCTATAAACGTATACATACGCTCTTCATCCCTGCACTATCGCAGTCTATACATTTTCATTCTTATACTTTTTGTTAATTTTATTTCATCAGACGATTCGGTTTTACAATAATTTTTTCACTTACGACACGCGTATCACGTTGTAAGGGCGCAGCGCAAATGCACACTACGAAATATTTCAATGAATGAATCGTGCTGCACATATTTGCAAAAAAATATAAAATAAAATAAAAAAAGTATCGAATCAAATGGAACGAACGAATCGAATGATTGATGAAAACATGAAGAGTAAAATTTAACAACAATCTCATCTCTGTTTCCCACCCTCCCTACCTGGTATAAAAATATCAAGTTATTTCCAAGGGTGTAAAATTTTATAAGTCGAAAATGAGAAAATCTTTCGATCGGATTTTTCTTCATTCATTAGCTTCATGTGTATCGAATCAATGTAAGTTTTACATCGATGTATCGATGATGAAAGATCTTTGAATCGTTACGACTCGTACGACACGTTGAATTTGCAAAGAAGGGTGACAAAAGGTGATATATATATGTCGAAATATATCCATGATAAAAATATTCATCTGTAAAAAGGGGTGTGAGATTGGTAGACGTTCCTGCAGAGAATAACGATATATATATATATATATATATATGCATAATAATACACACCGTCTGGTAGAAAGGTTAATTTTTTTTCATCCCTCCCTTACACCCCCTTCCTCGCTATACACACTTCTGTATTATTTGCTTTGTACAGAACGTGTGTTACAGATAAATATAATAGGCATTCAAAGCGGGGCGTATTGTCCCAGTCGAAGCGTCGCGCGCGCGCCAAAGCTTTTCCAGTGTTATATGTGTGTTTGCTTTTATTTTCATCAGTTTTTTTTTTCACAATTTTTCTTCTTCTTTTTTTCCCTCCTTCCCTTATTTTTTTCATTTATTTTATTTTTTTTTTTGTTTCATACCATCATCCAACATTTTTCTTTTTTACACAATCCTTTTCGTTCAGTTTGTTTTTCACGTTTATTTTATTTTTTCCATCCCCCCCAACCCTTTTTTCTCTCTTCTACCCCCAACCCCCCTTTTTTTTTTTGTTTAAACCACCGCCGGCTCTCGTTTTTATTATTCCCCTCCTCCTCCCACTCTTTCCTCTCCTCCTTTTTTGTTTGTTCGGTTGTTTGTTTTCTTTTTTTTTGATATTGTGCCTTTTTGTTTTTTCCGTTCTGTTCCCTTTTTTTTGCTCTTTTTTTGGAATTTTTCCAGTGGCGCCCAGCATTGTTTCACGGTTTGTCATTGTTAGGGGGTAGATACTATAACGTTCATACCCTACTATACCTATACACATCTATATAGAAATTCCAAACCACCCCCTATACTACCTACTGCAGGAACAACCCGAACACACCGTATCCTGGCCAACCATCAGGGTAGCAAAAAACAAAAAAAACCAAAGTAAAGGAAAAATCAAAAATAACTAAAAGAAAAAAAAAAAGAAAAGAAGAGAAAACTTTAGGAGAAAAAAGAGGGAAAGGGTTATGTGATACAAGGGTGACGTATATACATATTTTTTTATATACCATATATATATTCGTATATGTATATATCGTTCAGGGCAACGACGAGCTTGATGACTGCCGAATGACTCCGGGCGCTATTGATTTTGTGCCGTCATTTTTTCCCTACCCTCTGCTCCCCCTCATTTATAAATTTTTTCTTTTTTTTTTTTCGTTCCCTTTTTTCGTCTTCTCCTTTCACTGCATAACGTGTAACCGAAATAATTGAGATTCGTGTTATGTAGGTGAAAAATATTGTATTATTTTATATTGTAATTTATAAGATATTTCGACAATCGTTTTTATACGTATACAACGCGGGTGCAATCAGAGGGAATTGTGATAGGGAAGGGAGGAAATACACGTAAAGTAATGGCGACTCGGTGTCAGGTATATAGCGACAAGAGCATGACCATAGTTGCAACACGTCAGCGTTAGAATAAAATATACGATAATAATAACCTTATGTATATTAAATATGTATACGTCATTTGGCAGTCAATATGGCCGCGCGCTGTATGTATATGGAAAAATACTTAAAGCACCGCGATGATGGAAACGAATGTATATAATACTCGAATGTATATTGCGATCTGACGATATACAGGGCGGGGGGTGGAGGGGGTGTAATTACCTACTTCGGGCCGATCGGCATATATGAGCAGAGTACACATTATACCTGTATATACAGAGTGTATATATATGTATTGCATTCTACGTACACGTAAGGGTTATGGAGGTAGAGATTTCTACCGGATGCTTGTGTGTACCATCAACGTTATATTACGTTGGTCACCCCCGCATACATGCAGTACGCGCTTATATTTGCAATATTACCTATAGTATACCCTTACGACTAACATCCGAAACCCACCCCCTTCGTCGAACCTCCACTCGAATGATTCTACCTTCGAGCCCCATTATACGGTATAAACAACCTATAAGTTGAATATGAAAATCATTCGCCATACAGATAGAAGAAAAGATCGATACAAATTTCAGTAAAATCAAGAACAAAAGCGAATGCTTGCGGGGCGGAGTGGGTAGAACTTTTCTAACGAATTTAAGAATATTTCTTTTTTTTTTTTCCACAATTCCTTAACCGTTTTATCGTCGGTTTTTACAAAATTTGATTAACATTCTTTTTTCTGTGCTCATTTAAGATTTTTTTAAGAATATATTTTTTTATACGCTCCGAAATAACGATGCGGTACTTACGGAAATATACAGGGTGATTCACTCCAAGTGTCGAGAATGGGAGGGACTCAATAGGCACGAAGTCCCGCCCCTTGGGCCATTCAACAACTAGAAGAATTTGGTCGGCCGAAATTCTTACGGAAAAACAAGATACCTCGTCCCTATTGAGTCCCTCCCATTCTCGACACTTGGAGTGAAACACCCTGTATATCGTAGCTTTCCGAAAGCTCCGCGCCAATGTACCACCAGCTTATGGGTTATTCAAATGAACGGTAAAAACGGATGCGGGGAGATGGTCGGCGGCGGGTAGGGCCGAGTTTGATATCGGTGATATTTAAAGGGGTTTAAAAACTCCACCACTACTCCACCCCCTGCACCCCCTTGTCCCACGAGGGGGTCAAGTGCCGCTCCGATAAAAAGTGGGCGGAGGATCCGATGGGGGTGAGATGCTAAAAAATTCAAAAAAGAATGATAAATTAGAAGGAGAACAAAATATATATATCATGCAGGGGGTGAGCGCTGGTTGGCAGTTCAACAAATTTTCAAATATCATTTTTCAAGAATTCTCCTCTCTTTTTTCCCCCATAGAGTTTTCTCTTTTGTTTCTTTCCAATTTAGTTCTCTTCTTTCGCTATATGGATACATTCGAATGTATAGGGCACAGGCGTATAATCGTCTGTAGTCATTATAACTTAATATGCGGGAAAAATTTGAAAAAAAATCACTCGGGTATATACAGAACATAGGCGGGTATATCCATAATTAAATTTTTTTTTCTCTCCGTTTTTCGTCGCGACTCTTTGTCGAGTTAATTCTTTTTTTTTTTTCTTCTTCGCGGCTCGCTGTGTATAAATATATAAATATAATAGGTATATATGAATAAACATTAAATTCTTTATATTTTTCTTAATAACTTTTTTTTATACTTCATATTTTATTAATGGAAAGACGTAGGCTGGTACATGATACTATACATACACATTTCAATAGCATATTATATACGTACTCCGTGTACTTTGCCTCTATATACATATAATAATGTATAATAATACCGATAATGATAAAATTAATATTAATATATTAATAATAAGAATACGATTATATATGTGTTCAACGTATATTTATGTATTTCTTACATATATATGTGTAACGTGTATATAAAACGATCGCGCGTCGCTTTATAATATACACGCGCGTTGCGCAATGTGGTGTTTTGCATTTTAATACGAATATATCATACGTACCTACTATACATCTATATTATAAAAATATCTCTGATGTATATTTATGTATATACATATATATCTATATACATAAATAATAAATACACGATGGTTTCCTTCGTTTTTTCTTTTTTCTTTTTTTTTTTTTTTGGTTTCTCTTTTTCCATTTTTTTTTTTCACTAAATTTTTTTTTTCATTTTGTTTAATTTAATAATTCTTTCTTTCTTTTTTTTTTTCTCTCGCTTCTCTCGTTGCCGGGTGGCACCTTTACGTACGTATATGAGGTGTCTCTCCGTGTATATAATCTATAGAGAAAAATATCCTTACTACCTTATACCTTGCACCTATATAAGTGGTATGTATAACCTGTGTATATAGCAATGTATATAGATATATATATATATATATATGTATAATATGTTCCCGCGCAACTTGACGACGCGAGCCGCCGCGGCGCGCCGCACCGCGCGAGGCGTATTTTAGGTCGAGCTCCGTGTATATCTACCGTAATAAAAGTTTTAATGTATTTATTATTAGAAGATGATAAATGACATTATATACCGGTTGCGTCACCAGCCGAACATATTCTGACGTACGTAGGGTAACGTCGAATAACTCTTCAAAAGTATTGATTAAAATTTTACACGTTAATATTATTTATCACCGCTAAACAATATACATATACATACACACACACACATATTTATCTGTGTCGATGTTATCATTATCATTATTATTAATAATCTTGTTATCGGTAATAATATTATTATTTTAATTAAATTACATACGTTCATATATATATTATAATTATGTTATTAATATCATCGCGCGACCATTCCTTTTTTTTTTTAACTATAATTTAATAATATAATGTTACTAAATTTTTTTCTTTTTCTCCTTCTTTACGTTACATATCATGGAGACGTGATGCGGTATAAAATTTTACATCTACACATTTATACAGTGTAATCGCTTCTTTTTCAAATTTTTTATGTTTCTTTTCTTTTTTTTCTTTTTCTTGCAATTCTCATGCAGTTTTTTATATTAATACCTAAATAGTTTGATGAAAGATATCTCGGATAGGTTTATAGGCACGTATTACGTATCTATACGCTCGCCACCAACCACCACCCTTTGCGCCCTCCACCCTGCAACCGGTACCGCATCGCACATATTCCGGTGTATGCAGGGGTCAGAGAAAACGCGCGGCGAGGATCCCAGTCAACAAAATGTGTAGGTGGGCTTCGCATACGTATATGTATATAGTGTAGGGAATGGGCACGTGTACTATATAGTATATTATAGGGAGAATCTGCAGGCAGGCTTTTGATTCTTTGTTTCACGTTTTTTGCATTTCAAGTCCCACGGGATGATTGTTCGACGAAACGCTACCCTCATCCCCCTCCCTCCCTCATTCCCCTCCATATACATATATGCAACTCGAAAAAAAAAGGAAGGTATAAGAATAGCTATATAGATTCGTATATCCGAAAAAAACATATGTATTTTGTGTATCAAATTCTTATGAAAAAAAAAAAACTGGAGAAAAAAAGAGAAAAAGAAAGTGAGCTTGCAAGCTGATCGTACCCTATAATCCAAAAATCGACGCAAATTAAATATCAAAATCGATTACGAAAAAATCGAAACTAAGAAAAAATCAACGGCCCGCAAGCTTATCACTCATATGTGGTATGTATAACGTGAAGAAGAAGAAGAAAAAAAAGCTCGCCCACGTCTTTTTTTATTCTTCATTTTTATTTTTCATTCTTTTGGTCGATCTGCACGTTGTTCGTTGCAGCCGCAGAAGAAGCGGGGGAGTTTGGCTTTTAGATATGAAGAATATAGAGCTTTTAGTAGAGGGCATTTCGTACATACGGTTTTACATATAGATATATGCAAGGGGCTACGTATACGGTACTATAGATTTGTAGATGGCAAGAATTGGAAATATTTTCTATCGTTATGCACCACTTCGCGGGTTGCAGTAGGTATAATATCTGGGGATGCTGTTTCGTTGATATCGGGAAAAAAATTATTGTTGTAAGACCGAGCTCATATGTATATCCCTTACGTTTATGCAAAACTATAAACGGCCATTTTGCGATGTGCACATTTTTTTTAATATCCATATATGCTGCAGTATGCAGACCTATATGCACACCTCGTACTACCTCTTCTTTTATATTTATGAACGTATATAAAGATCGAAAATCGGAGATTTTCAGAAAATGGGGAACTGTTAAAGAATTGGAAACGAAAAGAACGGAGAACCAAAAAACAAAAAACAAGATGGTAGGAGAAATGTTACGGAAAATTTTTTTACGCTTCATATATGATTGACTGCACCATGATCTGAACAAGCACGCGCTCGCGCCACTGCACTTTCTTTATAGTAGTTTATAGGTACATATATACATATAGGTATATATATATATTACATATCTATCCACCGTACTTTTTAATACGCACATTATAAAGATCTACAGGACCACGAAAACAATACGGTCCAGGGCATTGGTATTGATTGCAAATGATAGAAGAAAAAAAAAAAAGAAAGAAAAAAATGTCCATTA
Organism: Athalia cordata; assembly: GCA_963932425.1. NCBI lineage: Eukaryota > Metazoa > Arthropoda > Insecta > Hymenoptera > Athaliidae > Athalia > Athalia cordata. The sequence goes on along the minus strand of OZ010628.1, from coordinate 4,018,643 downwards.
AATCGAAACATAATTTAACGTGGAGTAATTCTCTATGCAACTATTATATGATATCGTTAGAAAGTCGGTAGCTTCCTTTAGTTTCTTGTACACGATATCATCTTTTTTTTTTTTTTTATAGAATTTTTTCTTTCATTTCTTTTTTGCTTTTTTTCTTACCATACGTACGTCGGAGTAAAGAGAAAAGTATAGAGAGATCTCGAGACGTGCAGAGGGTAAGACTTATACCTATATAAATATATGAGAGAGATATAGTCTTGGGAGAATGAGGATATATATATCAGGGGGGCGGGGGTGGGGGCGTACGGGGGGTCGGGGGGTAGGAATAAACTAAGATGTGTATATAATATTAAGTATACGATACATTATTCATTTTAAGCTCTTTCCCGTTTCGTTGCCGAGGCATCGGTGGGCTGTATAAGTTGGGAAGGTAGAAATATTATAGGTATATCACATAAGGTACGATATATGTAACACACGCGCATGTTCCATGTAATATAGAATATACACATGTATGGTACACATCTACTATGTATAAAATATAAAATATATAACATCAATGTATATGACGTATCGGTCTCGTATATTGCCAAGAGTGCGATACATGCATGTGGTGTATATATTCGTCTATCTATATACATCCATTGTATATATTTTATATACTTATTTCTTTTCTCCTTTTTTTTTTTTATTATTTCATTTTATTTTATTTTAATTTCAAAGACGGGTACAGGACGCATTTGCAATTCTATGCGAACTTGGACGTATCCCTATATATATAACATTAAATATATAGATATACATATATGCTTGATTTATTACGAGCACATACGTACTTTATTTTCATACATATTATATATATAAATTTATATATTCCGGTACGTGAACTGCAGTTGCGCTCTTATATTCCTACGGTAGTTGCAATTTATTTTATTTTATTTCGTTTTTTTTTAGTTTTATTCTCTGTTTTATTTTTTGGATTTTTATTTTTTCGTATATCGCACCGGATAACTTCTATACTATATCCAGTTTCGATTCTTCTACGTCAAACGTGTATGTATATAATGTATAGCATAAATATAATATAAGATATAAACGGATGCAGTTTTAATCTGTAACAGAAACTTTTCAGTTGTACAAATACTATACGTGTGTATGTGGGGTATTTATATCACTGCAGGTTTTAATATTATACCGCGGGTACCAACGTCAATCAATCGTTAGAAATATAAATTCATTGCACATATATATGTATGTACATGTATATCATACCTACCTGTGCCTCGCTATATGTACGTATAATACCTTGATATATATCGACGTTTTATAATTCGGTATGTCGTTAATAACGCGCAATTTAATTAACTTCTGCAACTATAAAGATCACGCTCTTCGACCCGTTTGTTCTTTTTCCTTTTTTCCTTTTTTCAATTTTTTTTATTCTGCCATTTTTATACATTAATACATTTTTAATTCTTTATCATTGTTTTATTCATATAATTCACGCGACGGCTTTCATTATAATATTCAATATTAATATAAATTATACTTGTATGTACATAAGTATGTATTATATATATATACACCTTATGCATACAATATATATATATATACCTAACTACCTACCTACGTTGGTCGTATTATATTTCTTTAGGTATAATATATGGGTAATGTATGTACAGTTTAATTGTAACGAGTTTACGCGGATGTACTTTATTCATTGGTCCCGATGTAGGTGTATCGGTTAATAATACATACGTGTACATACACACATATACACGACCCTATACATATGTAATATATAATATATAGGTAAATTTTGCAAATGCTGCTGCTGCCTGCAAGTTATAAAAGCAGTACAGCGTAGCGGCCGTAACACTAAAGCGCATTAATAATATACTACACAATATATAATACATGCGTCCGCATAATAAATATATGTATATTATTATATATATATATATAGAATATACCCACACCGATACATATACGTTATACACGAGTTTTATAGTCCTATCACGAACACACTCGGTCATTTTCTTGTGCAATATTTTTTATTTTTTTGATAATAAAAATATAACTATATACTATATATATATATATGTATTCAGTTTGTGCAGTTGTTCTCAACTTCACATAGTTATATATATATGTACATATGTATACGGAATTCCTCGTATATATTAAAAAAAAAATAAAAAAGAAGAGGTAAAAAAAATAATTATAATACACCTCACACAGGTGATAATTTAAAATACACTACATACGTGTATAACGCTATGTAATTATAAATATCCATTGTTCGCTTTGCATATCTATATTATATATCTATACGTATTATTTTTATTTTTTTTTTTTTTCTTCAAATTTTTACACGCATGCAGCATATAATATAACGTGTATATGTATATGTAGCTGCCTGTACGTACCTGGAAACATTTATTGTAAATAATATACGTTACATACGAAAGTAGCGGGAGCGTTGGGGATCGTGTCTCTTCGTCGCGTCGGTTTGTTGCTTGTAATATTTGTTTGTCGGGATATATAATTACACTCGATGATGTAACAATATAAATATACAAGAGAAGGGAAGGGGAGGAGGGGAGGAGGGAGCGAGGAGGAGGATGTATATTACACATTTTTCGTTTAATCTTATCTTTCATAATAAATATTGATATAAATGTTGCGCTCCGCGGTCTATATCGTTGTATTATATTATATTATATTATATTATAATATATATTACATACGTGTAGAGGCTATTTTATACATATATATAGTTACGTACACATGTGTACGAATGTATAAAATAATTAACCTCTAATCTTCTTCACCATTATATGTACAATTACATATATTGTACATTAATACCGCATCGTAATTATATCCATACTCATATGACAAATGAAACGTACAGTGGCGTCAGATACTCTCCTTATCGTTCGTTCCGATCGTACAAAAATGAGAGGTGAAAAAGAAAAAGAAGAAACGAATTGAAACCAAAAAAAGAAAAGTTATTAGTTATATTACGTGTTCACCCTTGTAATTAAATACTCATCCGTTTTTAACGTGGTCTTTTTCTCGTTCACATGAGGGAAAAATCACTCGATTTTCACAAGCGCATCTTCTCAAGCCCGAGATGAATTTTATCGGGGCTGCTGGAATGAATGAGAAAAAAAAAAAACAGGCAAAGAATTACATTATACGTTCGCATATTATCGTTTCCGCGTGGCGATATTATCGAACCGATATGTAACGTACAATCGGGTTACAAGTTATACACCGTGTCCGAGTTAATAACTGGTAGTTAATATACTTACCGTATTTATCGTTTGTACATGTGTTAGACATTATACATGGGTAGGGTTATATCCGATGTGTCCAATGTTAGTCGATTAGAATTATTCTGCAGCGGATTCCTTCGCTCGTTTACGATTATTATACGCGGGATAGGGAGCTTTCGAGAAATTCACAGGCGTCGCACACATGGAGTGCCTAGTAAAAAAATGATATCAATAATATATATCGACGATAATGATAATCACGACTACGACGACGATGATAATGATAATGATAATGGTAATTGTAATATAATAATTTATAATAATCGCAGAGATGAGCACCGCTGCATTAATAATATACAATACCCATAATGGCATCGGGCGTACACGAATGTATATATTGTATAATAACTTCCAAGGCCTTATAAATGTTTATTATTTACCACGCAATGTATAATGGCAAGCAGACCTCCGCTCCTCCGACGAGGAACATTACATATATATATATATATATATATAAAATATAAATTATATATACACACAAAGGAGAAAAAAGAACAATTATAATAATCACGAAAGAACAGAAAAAAAAAAAAAGGAAAAAATGGTGAATAATACATTAAAAATGAGAAGTAGAGAAAAAAACTGAAAATAAAAAAAAATTTATATATATATTCACCGTAATATCACGTTTAGTCGATATACATATATTATAATATACCATATTATACACACCCACTCGATGCAAAACAATATTGCGCATTTTATACATTAAATATGTACAACGCTCTGTGTAAGTTATCCTCTTCGTATTCCTAGTCATATATTATTATTGTTATTATTATTATTATTGTTATGGTTACAATTTTTTTTTTTGTTCTCATCTCGTTTCATTATTTCTTACCCCTACTTTTTCTCCTCTATTATTTATGATTTTTTTCCATTTTTTTTTTTTTTTTTTTTTTGTTCTTTTGCTTTTGCTTTTTACTTCTCTTTTATATATTATTACCGCGGAGTCACACGTGACACGTGACACACGTACGTCATTATACCCCGGAGTATTATAATTATATACGTGAATATAAATATACCGACGTATATGTATGTAGGTATAATATGTATATATTTATATACATACGTATGTAATTTTTAAAATGACTATACTTTGATATTATATACATGAACATACATGTACACGTTCTCTTGTACACGCAGAGTAATATTACAGAGTTCGCTATGAATAGATGATAATATAAATATAAATATATATTTATTAGATGGATTTATATACCCTTGGATATATACGTTATTTTTTTTGTTTGAAATATTGTGCTACGTACGCGATATATTTAAATCAGTTGTAAAAGAAATGCAAATTTATATTTCTAACGTTTTTTTCTCACTAAATTCTAATTCCGATTTCATTCGTCGGGTGCCGCAGCCGCAGGTCGAATTACTCGAGACTCGAGACTCGGCTTTTGCTCAACGTTTTTTTTTCCAATTTTTCTATCGTATGCAACAAATATTAATCATATTCTTTTCTTTTTTTTTCTTGTAAATTTATTTATATGTTACATACGAGTATATTTATAATACGTACACATTTGTTATATACTTATAGCCAACGAACGCGTACCTATAACATATGAACGAATAACTCATTAAATGATTGACGTGCGGTAATATGGGCGGCAAAGGCCGACTCATCAACTATGGAAAGATCACCTGACCTTCCTTCTCGATGATGCGGGGATATACGTATATTATATCTACGTACGCAGGCGATTTATATAGTTTTTATTTATATATTCCTTTATTCCCTTTTATTATATTTATTGAGGCATACCTATCGCGTTACTTATTATACATATAACGTGAGCGTCAGTCGAAAGTGTTTGCAAAACGCGCATGCGTCGAAATATTCGAATTTCTCGATCTACGAGCGAGCTCGAGCCTTTCCGGAGTCAGCGTAGCCAACGGCGTAGGCACTTTGTTGTGAAATGTCACCTCTGCGGGCTGATCTGCTGCCGAATCATAACAAAATGCCTACGCCGTTGGCTACGCTGAGTCCGGAAAGGCTCGGGCTCGCTCGTAGATCGAGAAATCCGAATATCTCGACGCTTGCGCGGTTCGCAAGCACTTTCGACTAACGCTCACGGTGTATAGCTACACAATCGAGGTATTTATAGATGTATTAACGGTAGCAAAAGAAAAATAATTTATCGATGTATAAATAATTTGTTTCAATGGATTATATGTAATGGGTAGAGAACATTGGACGTTGATAATATTTATATAATATATATAAGGTAACCCCAGCGTCAGTATTACGGGGATCATTGTTTCATTGTATTACTTATCGCTGGAAACCACGCGCCACCCCGTAATGCCAATGTTGAAAACGCGGCTTAATGATATCTAAACAAGGCCGGTTACAAACGCACCCCACATTTCAATATATACGTATCCAAAACCCATACGGAACAACCAACCTTATATACACTCTATAAAATACATATATATATCTGTATAAATTATGTATACATACATTCTCTGCTCTCTGCTTGTGTTATACATATTACATGTATGCTATAGTGCCACGCCTACATTTTCGTTCGCGTTCTATATATAATATATATGTATTAAAATAGGTTCTGAAAATTTATGTGGTAGGGAACAAATATATGGGGGAGAGAGAAAAAAGAATATCCGAATGGCACAATATCTCGTAAAAGGTGCGTTTCCGACGACCCTTTTTCTTTCTTTCTTTCTTCCTTCCTTTTTTTTTTATATGTAATTCATCACTCGCGATTAGCTCGTTAAATAAAAACCGAAACTTTCAGCTGATCGGAAGTTGTAGTATATAGATGAATATAATTCTTATACCTACACGTATGCGTAATATATTGTAAGGGAGAATTTAATTGAAATACTTTTGTAATTTATCATGCCTCGAAAATAATATTATACACATACGAACGCGCGTTTCATATATAAGGCCGAAGATACAAACTGATTACACTAATTTCGAGCAATCAAACAATTATTTCTAATATCATATATCGACCCAAAATATTATTTATATTCTCTCGCTCCCCGTCACATTCTATCCCTTTTTTCTTTTTTGTTCTTTCGATTTTATTTTTTCTCTCTCCTAACCCTTCTCCTCCAGCCATTTTTTTTGTCTCTTCTATTTAATAATTTTAATTTTTTCTTTAGTTCTAATTTTTTTTTTGTTTTACATTTTCCTATTTTATAACATGTATAATAGAACAATTTATTCATCTCTGCTGCAGAGTGCGTACAATTGTTGTTAAATTATAAACGAATGATTGAGAAAGGGACATGTAAATCTGCAGGTAAAAAACCCCCAAAAAAACGAAATTGGTTGCCGAATTCTTGAGGTATGTTATTAGATGAATAGTTTTTTTTCTTCACATTTTATTCGACTCTAATTCTATATAATATAGATATATAAAATAAAATTGCGAGCATTTATCGTGCGAAATAATGTGTCTGGAGATAATTCATATGGATGTATATGAATTTTTTTTATTTCCAACATTTATTCGTCGCAGATTTTGAAAACCCCCTAATCATAATGATCGTCGTCGTCGAATAACGTACGATATAGAAAACATAGAAAATGATATAATATTAAAAGTCGAACGTGCAGATCGGCTGGGGCATAGTATAGATCGTCGTTTATATTTATAATAGATCGACGAGATGTAATAAAATCTAAAGAATATAAAATAATGGCCTCGAGGCATTCTCGATGGTAGCTTCTCGAGGTGTATAAGGTGGGGGTTGCCGTATACGTATACGTACGTACGTACAGCTACGTGTTACAATATAATGCGAGCTAGAAAAAAGATTAACGATTAAATGTAAACCTCTGATCCTATAACGCGATGCACAACATGTGTGTTGGTATAGTTACACGTACCGGTACGTATGTTTATAGGTATAAATTAATAACGATATAATAATTGCGCCGAATGAGTAAGCGCGCGCAGAGGTTGGTCGGTTGGTTGGGTTGGTTTGTACGCGAGGACGACGAGGAACGTGTTAAACACAACTATAATAACGCGACTTTTCTAGAATAATATATAAAAACACGGCATAAGAGTTGATTATAATAATTATTCTAATAATTCTAATAATAATAACAATAACCATAATAATAAGAGCAATATTAATAAGAGTAGGTTATATATAATAACAATATAAGTCTAGCGTTGATGCTGCAGCAACTATTATGCGTATAATATACGTATACATACCGGGGGCGTTATTATTATAATGTGAGTTTTAGCAACAAAAAGAGTTTCTTTTCTATGTGTAATAAATATATATGTATAGTATTATATCCCACCTATACGTGTACGTATATAATATGGAAGTAGACGGGGAGTTCTAGAATCGCCTGCGGAATAACTTTAACAATAATAATCATTAAGAAGAGACGGCGACGCGACGTAACAACCCCAATAACCGTAGTCGTAACCGTAACAGTTGCATTACATTTAGTTGCGTTTTACTCCCCCCCACCTCCCTCCTTATCTCTATATATATAATTTACAAAAAATCCTTTTTTCTTTTCAAATCGAACATTTTATTTTATTTTATTGTTCTTTATGCAGCTGTATATAATAATGCAAAGTTTTTACCTCCCCTCATCCGAGTTGCACGAATATAATATTATATAGATATTATCTATATAAATTTAATAAATAATTTTACGATCTCCGTTCCCCCCCCCTTGATTATAACCCCCCTCATATTACCTACTTCACTCGGTTGGATAGAAAATGCAGGTCTTTCTCTCTTCCTATAAAATCGATACGCCGATACGAGATATCGGTATAATTTTATCCACTTTTTTATTGCGGACATGTTGAACTGGTAAGGGGTTCGATAGCACCAGCTGAATCGGAAATATTGCCCATAAATATCGGAGATATCAACCGATATAGATATATATTATACACATATCATATATATGTATACGATCCACACAACCGAGTGAACATATATTGCACATTTATAATGTATATATATATTTATAGATATATGTATATAAGTAGAAACGGAGCGCAGATATTAGCAATATCTTCGATGATGCGAATTATGATGATGATTATGTGATGGGTATAATAGATGACTACGAGCTGCAGCAGGCGCGATTTTATTTTCTTTAGTTATATACGTTGATCTAATTTCTTATTCATTAATATTATTGATTAATATAATGAATGAATTTATTTATTTATCTATAGTGGGGTGGGGGGTAGGGGGAGGGTAGAGTTAGTTCATCGCTGGGTTGTCACTCGTTGTCACAATCGATAGATTTAACCGTAAATTCGGGGTGTAACCAAGAACGAGGAATATCAATCTACGTCCGTTCCTATTTGCTGATAATTAATCACGCTGGTATACGCGGATTCGCGGTGTGGGTATATACCTCCTATACCATATGGATAACTATGTATATATATTTTACCCCAAGCTATTGTACCTATACGAAATTTCTACGCCGCCACCGCCGCCTATTATACCTCGTACAACCTACGAGCCCTGAATACGTATTATAATATGTGTATCTCTACCTACAACGTACGTAGCTTATAAGGTACTCCGTACAGGTGAATTGCATTTTATAGCATAATCATTCCTGTAATCATAATCAATGATTGATAAATTAATGCCAAAGGAATTATTGTGGAGGGAAAATCTTCTGTCTTATACGAAAAAGAGATGTTCGCTTCAAATTCGCACGCGTGAGACTTTAGATTCCTGCGTTGCAGATTCGTCGACGACCTGCAGGCGTCTCGAATTTCGAGATAATCGTATAAGATAGATGTACGGGATTTTTAATTCGACTTAGAAATGATATTGTACGGAACATTGTATATTGAGAAACGATAAATCAGAGATTACTCGATCAATTTTTTAGGTAGATTAATTTGGCCTTCAGATTTAAAATTCTGAGATCAAAATACATAAGAATACCATAGAAATACGTTAGAAAAGCGTCATACGATCGATTTTAAAAATACTTCATTTTTAGCCCGAAAATCGAGAAAATCCAAAGGGGTATACCTTAGATTTTTGTCGATTTTGGGGTCAAAAATCGACATTTTTTTTTGAAGGGGGTTCTATGGTATTCTTATGTATTTTGATCTCAGGAATCCGAATCTGAAAGTCAAATTGATCTATCTATAAAATTGATCGAGTTATCGCCAATTTATCGATCTAAAAAGTGAAAAATCAAGGATATCTCGATGGGATTTTCTTCTAGCTTAATTTACTTAACGTATTCGTGTTCCTGAGGTCAAAATACGTAAGAAAAGTGTCATACGATCGATTTTAAAAATACTTCATTTTTGGCCCAAAAATCGACAAAAATCTAAGGTATACCCCTTTGGATTTTTTCGATTTTTGGGCCGAAAATGAAGTATTTTTAAAATTGATGGTATGACGCTTTTCTAACGTATTTTGACCTCAGGAACACGAATACGTTAAGTAAATTGAGCTACGAATTAATCCCATCGAGATATCTTGATTTTTTCGCTCCAAAAAGCGAAAAATTGGCGATAACTCGATCAATTTTATAGATAGATCAATTTAGCTTTCGGATTCGGATTCCCGAGCTCAAAATACGTGAGAATACCATAGAAATCATTAAAAAAAAAAATGTTGATTTTTGACCCCAAAATCGACACAAATCCAAGGTCGATCATGGCCCTTGAAAAGTCTTGATCGTTCATAATTAACTGAAAGTCGTAACTCTAAGTTTCAGTAAGATTCGTAAGCATTACTCCACTTTTCCTCCATACGAAATGATCGACTAACTCTCGGGTCACCCGCGTTAGGTATACATAAGCTTTGGCTTGTCGGGGTTAAAAAAGGGGTGCGGTCTCCTCCTTCTCCTCCTGATCTATTTGTATTAATTATCGACGATTAGAGATTGAAATTAATCGCATTATGGAGCACGAACTAGTGGTCTGGCTAGATCAAGAGCTACATACTACTCGACTCTAGGGTAGAACAAGCAGCTAGTAGGTAATGATGTTCGCTCGTATGGTATACGGAGGTCGTATACTCGATCGCATATATACTGTCTGTATATCCACACACATATTATATACTCCTACATATCTACCTTCCATATATACTCCGGTAGGTATACTACCCGCCAGTTACTCTCTCAGTTTAACATACCTACGATCCAAGGAGCGACATGCTCCAGATATATGTGCGGCTCTTACCGCTGCTGCTGGTACCGCCGTTGAATTTCGTAGGGTTGATTTGATTTCGTACGTATATTCGAAGCACAAACCTCTGCGTGTTCTTATAATATACAGGACGATTAATTTTCATAGAAAATTTCTTTACAAGAATATGAACAAGTGCAGGATGAAATTTTATTCTACCCCAATTTTATCTTACAGTTTTCGATGCACATTTTATGTATCACACTACGTTTCATATAGTTACCCTTATATAACGCGTCGTTCCACTGGTTATTTTAATACGTTGGGTGACGCTATAATTGTTGACTAGATGACGCGATGATTATATATGGATACGTTATATACGTACGTATATTATAGCAAAACTAGGTGGATGAGGTACTGACTCGAATTAATTCGCATAGGCTGTTTACGGGGGTAAGTGAGGCGCGATAGCATTTGAATTACGAATTGAACCGAATTGTGCTTTGCACAATGATACAAACTGCATACGCGTATACCTATATACATATATACACCCGCACTCACAAAAGCACCAGCAGCAGCAACATAATCCCACAGGATAAACTGGAAAGAATCAAAACTAAAAAAAAATAAAAATTTTCCCCTCGTATCGTCGTATACCTACCTTTTTATAAACCATAATTATTTATGTATAGCAACTCCTATATGTGTTTTTCTCTTTTGATACACTCTTTTCTTTTTTTTTTTTCATTTACTTTTTTTATGCCTCGTGTACATATGGTTTATAATTTCGTTCTACTTTTCATTTTGATTTTATTCTAACTTATTTTATTTATATTTATTTATTTGTTCGTTAAATTTTTTTTTTTTTGCTACCATTAACCCCGCGCGTTTACATCCCCCGTTCCATCGCCGGTTAGTCTATATGGATATGGGGGTTGTATATGGTACAGCGTTATTTTATCTCCTGAGTAGTGCAAGTAGCTCAGTACCCTATAAACGCATGTATAGCTTATTTCCCTTCTGCATGCTGCTGCTGTTGCCGTTGCAACCGTTACTCCTTTGCGATGCATTTCTGCTGCTGCCTCGAGTGCAGCTACATAATGTGCAACAGCAGCAGTAGAGGTAGTCCATTCAACGCTTCTCTATACGCGCAGCGAGCTACTTTTTTTCTTTTCTTTTTCGTCCATTTTTAATTATAATTATTTTTATTTTCTGCAAGAATCACGACGAACGATCTGTCGGATGCTTTGTATATCTGCATTCTTTTTCTCTCTCTGCATTTATACTTTCTTTATATTTCTTCATATCCCATCAACTCCACAATTAGCTATACCAAACTTTAAAACTCACTACGTCATATATTGGCCTGTGTGTCACGGAGAAGTCGAGTAATTATTTTTTTTTCTCTTTTTTTTATCCATTTCGCGATGCGTAGTCGGGCAAATGTTGATTTGTTTCAATTTCAATTCACCTGCATTATTATTATTATCTGACTCATTATACGTCATTTAATATGTAAATAGTATATAGAAAACGTTGGCGTAGGTATAATAATATAAGCGTGTGTCACATATGTAGATCCTAGGAATAGGCATTAGAATAATGAGGTAACGAGAGAGAAGGGGGAATTGAATGTGTTTTTTTTTTTTACTTATTTCTTGGTATATAGCATGAATTTATTAAGGGTGGGATGCGGCAGCAATCGGGCATTCGGAGAAGAAATGGTCGTTAATCGCGTCTTAATTACCCTGTCCCTTGACGTATCGCGGATTCCTTATGCAAATATTATAGGTATTACCAAGTCTCGTTTTGCAATTCACGCTTTTTCCATAGGTCGTTCGTTATAATAGTCGATAAATAATAAGCGAGTGACGCGGAAGTTATACCCAACCGGGTGTTCTATAGTATGGAAAAGGGAGAGTTTGGAATGCATAAAACCTTAGGAGGAAAAACTACTATCTTATATATATGGAATATCTATAAATATGCATGTGCGTTTCAAGGGGGCTAGGAATCAAATGAAAAAAAAACTTTAGAGGGAAGAAAAGACAAGAAAAAAAATAAAACGATCGTAAAAACCAGATCGAATCGACCTAAAAAAAACGATCTCTATAGAAAAATTCAAAGTTTCAATTAGGTAATTTATTAATTTACATCACCTTTGTTTAATGGTTCTGATTTATATTCCGACTCATACATAACGTAACGTGTTATACGCGGCTCGAAAATCGTGTGACGATGATTTGATTTTAGATTTTGATTTTTATTACGTCCTTTTTCGAATCCACGCATACATATTATTGACGTCGTTGAATTTTGTATAAGTTATAGGGAGGTGACGATGCGGGTGCATCTTTGATATGGTAAAACCACGTCATATCGAAGGGTAAATATGCATTTGGCCTCGCGCATATATTGCGAACCTATTTCAGTTTAATTGCACTCTCGTATTCCCCTTGTTCTCTGCATTGCACTGCACTGAACCGCACCGCGCCGGCATCACCCACGCGCAAAACCGGCGCGGCAACGATCGGAAAATTAGAAATTCAAGAGTATTTTGCACCGCGCGTCGCGCGATCCGCCTTAACGAACCGCCACGTATCGCATCATACGTACGTTTACCAACCGAGTGTGTTAGTCGCCCTGAATTAAACAAACATACAAATTGCTCCTGCATAACCCGCGCGCTCATATAACGTACATCTTATAACGCGTATGAAGAATTTTTTGCTAAACCACGGAAATAATTTATACATCACATACAGATCAGGTATTAAAATAGACCATATGCATCGATAATCGCATGTTCAGTTTTATGAGCTCATATTATATGTATTATGGGAATTATTTTTTTTACCTATATCGTATGTGGGGAATTTAGAAAAAAGAAACGAAAAAAATTCTTGATACAGTGGAAAATGATTTTTTTTCTTTCATTTTTACAAATTTATATAGAGCGTCGTTTATGGACTAAAATTCCCTTTTCTGTCTCACGTCGTTCTTTATCGGTAGTCGTTTCCGAGATCCACCGCGGACCACCTGTGGCTGCCCTCAACTACTACCAGCTCTCGTTCCTCTCGTAATATAACCGCGACTCGATGCAGCCAACTTAACGTATATATGTACAGCAATTCGCTCGCTCTCCAGCTTTTCCAACTTTCCGATTCATTTCCTATTGACTTATTACAACGTGCGACTTTATTTATCACGCAAAACCGCAGCGCATCGGCCTATCGTATTATTTATTAATTTTTTTTTTTTACATATCAAGAAGGTAAATCTTTGATGATGACTTTTTTTCTTACACTATCATCAACATTATAACCTTCCTACCTCCTCATCTTCCTACGTCCTTTTGCGTGGAGGGGGTGAGGGGATGTGGAAAAAGAGAAGAAGGGAAGAGATGGAGAACCACCCCTAAAGTACTGAGATTGAAAACGTAATAGGTTCGCCATCTTGGGCCCCATTACGACACCCTGCGTCAATTAACTTCAGGATAAGGGCTTCCCTGAGAACGCGATGGCGACAACGCCGTCTCTGTTAGATGTCGAGTTTTACACACGTTCTTTTTCGTATGATTTAACTAGAAAAAAAGAACCAAGTTCAATTATTATTGCATCGTGAGAAATCTTGTGAGAAATGAAGCAAGTTTTTTTTTTCTCAAAATTCCAGGGGTTTTTAAGAGTTATAATTATGCGGGTAAAAAAATATTGTGGAGAGCATTTGAGGATGAATTTTTGGACTCTAATATACAGAGACTCGAATTGGAAGAGGGGGGTGCTCGAGGCAACCCTTCTTGAAGACCCGTTTTTCATATTATGGGGGTTGAGAGATCAAGTGGTGATTTGACAATTTGTCGTTTGCAAATGGCGCGAAGTTCGCGCGGTTCTATGCGGTATATCTACAGTTTTCACAGAAGTATGACACGCAACCAAAAACTTATTTCCCCATTTACGACCCCATCGAATAAAATTGCGACCCTCGGGCGCATGGTGGTTCTAACCTTCGTACCTTGAATCTCCTCCTGCTCTTACTTCCATTCGATCTGAATTCGCTGAACCCTCCTTCCTGTCAGACGAAAATCGCGTCTTATATTTTACCATCATCCAAACACCCCCCATGCGGTTGGGTATATATGGAGCTAGAAACCCTCCTTCTCTAGACTTCTTCCTATACGATTCGACATCCAAGAAAATCAAAATGGCTGATGTAAAATGGCCGGCTTTATAACGCGATAACCTCGTTCAACGGTAGTATAAATAAATTCATTAAAATTTATCTCAATTATATTGATAATATAAATAATAAATACGCGATGCTTTAGAAATGCGCGCGAAGAAATTTACAGCAAATATTTATTATCGTTCAATCGCGTTACGATGTGTACAGGTATATATAAACGCCATGGTTATATACGGGGTAAGGAATTAATGATAATAATAATGATTTATTGCGGGTAATTTGGAGTGATTATACATCATCCCCTTTCCACTCCCCGTCTTTCTCTCTCTGCTTCTGATTTCATTACAAAAACCTTCCTCTTCTTTTCACCTGCCCTTAATACAGTCTCGCCTTTTGCTCTTTATGCAGCCGTTAATATCTCCTCCAACTGCACAGGCAGTTTTTTTTTTTTTTCTCTCTCATTTTTTATTTCTTTCGCCACTTCTTTTTCCCTTCTCCTTTTTGTCGTATAGAGTATAAGGATGAATACCAGAAGAAGGTTGCGCGAACGATCATTGTGGTGCAAAACTGTCGCGTTTTGCACCCTCGCTTAACGGTTTACCGGTCGTCTACCGGTCGCTTGCTTTTTTCTCTCTTCTCTATCTCCTCCTCTCCTCGCTTTGCAACCGCAAGCTCCTCGCGCTACTTATATTATATTATCTCATTTCTGTCGTCTTTTATAATTTGTCGACGTTCCGCAGCAGCAGCGAACGGAACGTTTCGTTCCCGTTCCCGTTCGCGCTCTTTGCCCTTCATCCCTTAGTTTTATCTTTTTTTTTTTCAATTTTATTCTTTTTTTTTCTTACTACTCCGCTGTTACCGCCGCTGCAGCTGTTGTGGCTCCTATATACCTTCCACCCAACGTTTACCGTTTCACAGTTTTTCTCAATCAGACTTTTTTACCCTGGGCAAAGTAATTCTCGGGGTCTAACCTCGTTACCTACTATGTCACGGCTTACAACGAGATGCGCCCTCCCCTCCCCTCTCTTTTCCCGACCTCCGAACTCCCGACGGGAATACCTCTCTCGAAACCACCTTCACCACCAACCACCACCACCACCACCACCACCACCACCACCACCGCCGCCGCCGCCAACCGACTCAACGCTATCATTTAAACGCATTAACTTTTTTACCCACCGCAAACTGGGCTAATTTTTTAACTTAATTCTTTGCCGCGGCTAAAAATGTGGCGGCTTTTACTTACGCCTTACCCCACGCTTCTGCCGCGAGCCTGAGGACCGTAGATATACTAACACAATTTTAATATCATCTATATGTATACGTGCACAAGAAGGTATAATATTTATTACGTGTATAATAATTGTGATAATGATAATAATTATTAATATTACATATACTACGTGTACAACTGCAGCACGGGGGACGAATGTTTCGTTCTTTGCCTTCTTCGCGCGGAGTCGCGACGTACCGTGTATAGGATATAATTGAGTTCCGAGTTGATGGAAATGATTAATTGTCTGAGTCCGCGTTCATTTCGCTCCGTCTCTCTCTCTCTCTCTCTCTCCCTCTTTTTCGCACGTAAAGGTCCGTTTGAAAGCTCTGAAATAATTTACTGTATATACATATATAGATGTATCGCGTAATTCCGGACAGCAGAAGTGGGTGTTGATTGGTTATTTACAAATAGGAAATTTGAAAATCTGTAGGTCGTTATCACCCCGTGTCGCGTGTGCTGCAGTGGCAGAGTTACGTACGAGTAAAACGCGACGTGCCCGAATATATACTATAGTGTTCGAAACGACGATGGTAAACGGAAACTATACGGCGATCCGCGACACGTGTAAAACTTGTACTCTCTGCAGTACCCGTAGCAATATATAGCATATGTGTGGACATATGTGAAAACCCGTTTAAATACCCGCGTCTCTGTAGTATAGGTATGTAAAGATATACCAACGACCACGTTGAATCAAAGAGCGAAAGAGAGATGGTAATATAAATGGGTAAAGGGAGGAGATTCTGTTTGGCTAGGATTCATCGACGAATTCCCGCCCGCCAGTGCGCGTTATAGGTATAATGCATGTCGCGCCGATGACGATGGGTTACGAGGGTTAGTTGTTCGTTCGTTCGTTCGCGATGCAATATTCTAGGATATTACGAATTTGCTATTTTCCGTACGAACCGAATTGAAACTGGATTGTTAATTAGTTCGTAATTATTATTCCGCGCGCGCTCGATTCTCACCCAATGGTAACGCGAATCGCCTCCCCCCACCCCCCCACCTCCCCCCTCCTACCCTCCCCAATCGAAATCACTTTGAAAATAATTTTAACCGATTTCTACCCCTCGAATTACCTCATTCCCTTCACGGATAGGTAACACGTATGTCACGACTACTATACAGGGTGGTTCACTCCGAGTGTCGAGAATGGGAGGGACTCGATAGCCACGAAGTCCCACCCCTTGAGAAGAATTTGGTTGACCGAACTTCTTACGAAAAAACAAGATACAATTTCTTGGGAAATTCTTCTAGTTGTTGATTAGCTCAAGGGGCGGGACCTCGTGCCTATTGAGTCCCTCCCATTCTGGACACTTGGAGTGAATCACCCTGTATACGTTTCATTTTTCTGACGATCTTTGTGATCCGGATAATCGTTTAGATTTGAATGACTAACTTCTTGTTTTATTTCTTGGTCAGAGTTGCAGATTATGTTTAACGGTGAGATATGTATACGGATGTGCAGTTCGGACTGTTCGGTTTCGAGGACAGATAGATATTATCTAGAATGGGCGCAGGTTAGGATCTATAGATATAGAGATTGTTCTACGGCAAGTCCGACGGTATGCGGAGCGATACCCACCGGAAATATCCCGTAATGCACCAATCAGAATCGGAGAATAGTTAGGGGTCTCGGATGATTAGGAATGCACGCAATAACCTCTGATTAATGTGATCGTTGGATATATCCTCCTGCACTCTATACATGTATGTAGGGAACTAGATATACATTTATATATGTATATGTATATATATATATATAAACATATATATATGTGGCAGCAGCGCCTAGAGTAGGGGGGCGTGTATGGTTTCAGGCGGCGTTGCAGGATACATTTACATAAATACATAACGCGAGGGCATACAACGTTAGAGCGTTATGCTGTCAATTCTACCCCCGGAGGCAAGCAATTCTGAGTTATGCCGTGCCCCGTTATGGCGGTCGAGAGGTATAACCAACCCCCTTCAACCCACACCTGCTCATAGATATCTCGAGTGCTGCTGCCGCTGTTGCCGGGCCTAGTAGTAGCACTGCGGAGAGAGAGCTAGTTAGAAACTCGCCGATAATTGCGAATATACACACCCCCAGCACCCTCGATTACCCCGTTATATATATACACATATTTATATATACTACCGAGTTCATTTGACTTAGTCCTGATTTAATTATTTATTTTATTTTACCTCCGCGATACTTGAGTATGATGATATCAATTACAGTTATATGTCGAATCGTTAAGAATACAAGAGTATAGGGAAGGATATCCTACGTCCCAGATGTACGTGTACCTGCATCTATATATATGTGGATACATATATATATATAAATGGGAATAATACATCGCATGGGATAGATATCCAGATGCTATAGCTGCAATCATATCGTATGCATGTATGCCAACGTTGAACTACGTGAAACGTAAACCGCACAAACCTACCAATGGATGTTTTACTCGTCGCTATTTTATTTAATAGAGACTAACCTTAGCTCGATCCTAGACTCGTGTGTTCTTCCCATACATACGTTCTACGTACGTGTATGTCTCGTATTCGCAGGTACGACGGTGTATAACCCGTACGAACGATGAACGTTAACGGGGCGGTGGGTGGGTGGGTGGGTGGGTTGGTTGGTTGGTTTGAAGAGTGGAGAGGGTTTGCACGCGTTACGGGCCAGTTACCTATTACCCTGTTTTATTCATAAACCTCAGGGGGGAAGGCATTGATTTCAAATCATACTCGGGGCACGTCAAACGTCCGCTGTGGCCGGGGGTTTTGCGCTCTATACCGTCGCTACTGCTACCCCTTTTTCTTTTTTTTTTTTTCTAAAAATTTTCCACTCGCTTATATCTTCCGCGGAAAAAGATCGAAAAGATATATATATATATACGCGGGGGTTGATTTTTGTGTGTAACTTGTGCAAGTTTTTTTTTTTTTTTGTTTTTTTTCTATACCTTATGTTTCTTGTTTCGACGTCATCCCCCTCTCCTCGCCATCCCCCGCCCCCCGCCCCCCCTGGTTTTCGTTAATAAAGAACAGGCGCAATTTTTTATCCTCTGAATATTTTAGCCGTGGGAAATGGTTTTAAGTTTTTCAATATTTAAAAAGGGTTTCTCGCTCTATCTTTCCGTTCATGAAGAATTCAAGGTACCCCACTACCTCACCTCCCTCTCACTGTGAGCCTAACTGATCCCACCCCTCTCACATCTGCACTCGAGTCCGTAGGGAAATCTTGAAAAAAAAAACCATAAAAATGATAAAAAAAACAACCGGCGTACGGATATATATATATATAGGTGATGTATTTTCTTTCTGGTTTGTTGCTTATGTTCCGAGGACGATTATGGATCCTTCATTCTTTTTACCTCCCCTCTTTCTCCTTATCACTTCCATATATAGGTACCGGAACGCGATGAGGGTGGAGTACGAAAATACGGAGAAAAACTTGCGATTCTTTCCAAGATCTACACGGATGCGTGTATTGTGTGTATGCTACAGGGTGTGTATTTCTTTTTTCCTTCCTCACTTACTTTCTTTCTTTCTTTTTTTCTTATCCGATTCTTTACACAGTCGACCAAACTCTTGCGGCGAGTCGAGTCGTACTCGCAAATACATGTAGTGTGTATAGAATCAGAGGTAGCACGTGGCAGTTCCTCATATGCACATACAGTAGAAAATTATAGAAACATTATTAATGATTCAGTAATATCTTTCCCCTCTTTTTTTTTTCCGTCTGCAGTCTGCTCATAGAATCTTTGATTATCCTAGTTCCTTTTTCCCACCCCTTGGAATTGGAATAGTTATTTGATAAAACTCGAAGTTTATTATACTATAAATGCGAGACTTATAGTTTCACCTGGATTCCATGTGGTCTCGCTTATTTGACTCGATGTACCGACATTTTTTTTTTTTCATCATCGCGAGTCTATTTCTCATATCATAGATATATGAGATCTGCACTCGTACGGATCACGTGAATTTTTATCCTTTTCAGAAATATGTGTAACGTATACATACATATAGTCGAGGGGTAGGTACCCTCACACATGTACGCGTATAATATTATGTATCCACACCATGCACAGTCTGCATGATTTCAATTTACATACATACATTTATTTAAATTTCCTTTATACCCTTTTTCATTCTAGTTTTTTTTTTTTTTTTTTTTCTCATCATTTTTTCCTTTTTTCCTTTTTTCCTTTTTTTTTTTTTGTTATTTCATTTTTCCACCGGTAACCGGGGGGGTGGTTATAGTAAGGGGAGTATAGGAGAAATGGGGTTTAGATCCCCACCTGATGTAATACAGATATACATACATATATATATATGTATTATATATCATATGTATAACACATACCTATACATACACATACGATTGTCGACGGAGGTGGTAGTAGTGGTGGTGGTGGTGGTGGTGGTGCGGGATTCGAATTTTCTGCTGCTCTCCGGGAATAAAATGATTATTGACGAACGAGTGTAAGTGGGGTGAACGAGAGGGAAGTGAGTGGCTGGCGAGGTATACCCTATATATATGGGGAGAAATATACAGTGGGTGCGGAACGGTGGCGATATATAGGCTGCGGGGGTTGCGATGAGGGGGCATAGGGGGGCGGGGGAAAGGACGAAAAGCAAACGGGGTGAGCAACGGCTATTTTTAATATTTAAAATTTCATTTACAAAATGCTGCCGACTAGCGTCCGACCGAACGTATTTCATCCCCCGCGCTAACGTATCTATATGTATTTATATCTATATGACACCCCCCCCACCCCCCACCCCCCAGCCCCTACCTCTTTTCCCTTGAACTTCATACATCCATAACGGATTATTATCGGTACACTTCGCTTGGGTTTGATTTTTTTTTTTTTTTTTTTTTTTGCATCACCTACCCTTATATTCAGAGATCTGTGAGGAAAGAATGTGAAATGTAAGAAATACAAAGTGATCGATTAGATACTGATCAATCGGATCGATCGAGTAAATTTTTACTCGAAATTGTTGGATAGATTTGTAGTTAATTGTTAAGAAGTTTTGTTGGGCGGTTGGAATTAGAGGAAAAGAGAGGGGAAGAGGGAAAGCGGGTGACGAACGATGGTGCGGGGTAAAAGTGGTGGATCAGAGGATATATAAGGGTGTTGGGGGATGCCGGTTTATACTAGCGGGCGTAAGGGGTTAGTCGGTGTGATATAAACTGACCGATGTGGTATAGTTACGGCGCTGCACATAGTCATATACCGTTTTATCAACGGGGGTGGGGGTGGCGGTTCGAGGAGTTTGAGGTCCGCACCACATTGCACGGTACCGCCGCCGCCGCCGCCGTATGTGTGGAGTAAAAGGGGGGCAGACGGAGAAAGAGAAAGATAGATAGATAGAGAGGGAGAGAGAGAGAACGAAAATCTTCCGCAGGCATCGTCGGGACGGACCCTACGGCGGCATCCGTGTACCTCTACTCTGTGCAGTTGCCCCCCTTATATATGGAATCAATTGCGGTCGTCATGGCTACCGTAATGGAGAACCGGAGCGAAGGGGCGACCAGTAAACGCGGTGGAAGGGTAAAGGGCGAAGACCAGAGACCAGAGACCAGAGACCAGAGACCACGGAGACGGTTAAACGGCTATTTTGCGCTATAATTTCAATCCTTATAATCTACCTTCCTTCTATGCTACCTTCATGCTGCTGCAATGTTCAAAAAATTAACACCTAGTCATCCTTTATTTGTCACTTCGAAAGTTTACGAACTGAACTTATTCTTCGTACATGCATAAAATGTATTATACAACCTACAGGTACATCATCGCGTATATATATTTAAGTTGGAACGTAGACGTCCGTCTTTTTCGGGGTGTGACAGGGGGTGGGGGGTGGTGGTGTTTTCATTTTGCGCGTTATACTCTTCCCATTTTCATTTCATGTTCCTCCTTCTCTTTACTCTACTTTATATACGGACAGGGTGTATATCTATATACTTATCTCGTACACCACCTACACTAACCCTTACCGCAGGAGCAACAGCCATTAATTCACGTCGTCGCTCTCGCTTCAACCAACTTGCACTGTAGCGGTAAGAGTAGCAAAAACCACCCCCCTGACCCCCCCGACCACCCAACCAACGAACCCCTTCCGCCCCTCATTTTGGTCACGCGATCGGAACTGGGTAGCAATATCAACCCTTTTCTCTGAAATCAAATTCAACCTGCCTCCCTTCCCACCTTTCATCCGCTTTCTCACCCACTCTCTCTACCTATCCCTTCTATTACCTCATACCACCCCTAAAAACCCCCCGCGTAGCGCTCCGCTCATCCGGCCAGACTAGATGTAATTACATAATGGTTTTACGTATACGCTACACACAGAAACACACACATCAGTAATATACATGTGTTTATATATGTATATATATAATTTATATATTGCACACATATTTCATGCACATAACCTATGCAGTATTGTATAATATAATGTTTCACCATCCGTTTCGAATCTAGAAAATATTTTATATACGTGTAATCCTATAGTAGCTAGAAAAAGATTAGATCCTTTGATAAAGGAGATAGAGAAAAAAAGGGTTGAGATAAGGGTGAGTTTTTTTAAAATAGGACAAGAGTCACATTTCGTAAAAATATAATTCAATTGACGATGAGGAAAACATATAATGTGGTATACACGATGGGAATACATATATAATAATTTTGGTTGTACGGATCGCTGATACGTGCAATCATATCGGTTTGCGAACCTCGGGTATACTAAATTGTACATATAGGTATATATATGTAATAATATAATAATATATTACATAGTTTCTCGGAATAAACGTGGCGGTCAGTCTCATATTCGGACTCGATAAATCAATGTTTCAGTACGACGGAATAAAACGACGACGTTTCTCTCCACCCTCCTTCCCCACCCCCCTCACCCCTTCCGCTCAACGTGGCTGGTAATTCTTGAGTCTGTACGTACGAGGACACCGTTTATATATTATTCAGAAAGAAACCGGCACGGGGGTCGAGGAGGAGAGGCGCGCGGAGTAAAGAAGATAGAGAGACACGGAGAGAGAAAGATATACGCGATATATAATATATATTTATATAAAATTAGATAAGTGATAGCGGGAGAAAACGATCAGTGTAACGAAAAATAGCGATAGTTCCAGTCATATACACGAGGAAAAGAAGGGAGGGGGAAAAAAATAAATTCCGTCAGGTTTGAGAAAGTTCGTAATTTTCTTGGTAAAGGGTTTGGAAAATACAACCCGGCCTGCAGTTGAGGAAAAGCAGAGCGAGACGTCCTTAAATCTTACCCCTTTTTATACCAAGGAACCACAAGAAAGGAAGGAAGGGGTGGAAAGTAGGGAAGTGGGAGAGGAGAGAAAAGGAGAGGCGCATGAAAAATGAAACTTGGATTTCGGTAGCTGAATTAAATATCGCTTAGCTATACGAACTCCAACCCTCGCTATGCTTACCTTCTCTCTCTCTCTCTCTCTCTCTCTCTACTCTATACTCTTCATGTATGCGGATATCTCTGAACTTGCTACATGGTGATCAAGCAACCCTATGCACCGCAGTTGCGTCTACCCGACGCTTTCTTTTTTTTTCTTCTTTTTTTCACCTGCTTCAAACTTTTTTTTCTACCAGCGTCTTTTGATCGCGTAAAACTCTCCATGTAGGTACGAATTGTAATAATATGTGAAGAGTATCGAAATGATGATATAATGAGGGTGGAAAAAAAATTCGTATATTAAGGTTTATGAAATTCTTCTTCGATTTTTCAATTAATATATAATAAATCGATGATGATCGTGCAGTTTCTTTTTTATACAAACGCGCAGCAGACATTCTTGACGTATATTTATATTTTCCTTCGATATATTTTTCCTCTCGCATTTATTATTTCTATATCATGTACACACGTCATACGTTCTCTATAACGATATATAATACGTATCGATGATCTTGCTTTTTTCGTACACCGATATGCCGCTGGAGGCGATCAAACAAATAGCAAGAAAAACAAAAAAAACGGAATAAGGAAAGATGAAAAAAAAAGAAAAAATGTTAAGGAAGTTGAGAAAACTCGCGAACGATGGGTGGAAGGAAAATCAGGGGTGTAAATATCAAGAATAAGAGAAAACTTGCAAGAGGTTGCATATAAAGGGTGGGGGTGGAACGGGGAGTATAAAACAAAACGCTAACGTATATACATATATATATACATGAAAGAAAAATTATCGTACCCAATTCAAATCTAACGGTGATATAAAAGTTTTTCTCTCATGTGATTTATATTTTTTGGGTACCCATAGCGCGCGCGGAAAATAAGAAGTAGTAACAGAAAAGTTTTTCCTCCACTCCTCAGTTCCCCTTGATTGTCTAGAATTTTTTTTTGGTTTCTTTCGTTCATTGAAAAAACTGTAGTTAAATATCATCAGCACGATTCTATGTTATAATCGTGGGAGTTTCTTGAATTCTATGCAAAGTACAGAAATCCTGTTCAATTCCGAATTAGAAATTAGAAGCTGGATCGACGTTGCCGAACAGCCGGTAATTCACGTAAATGTATATGTATATATCTAGAACGAATCTGTATACGTATAGGTATGTATTTTGATAGTAACAACGAAGTAGTGCTCGGTATACGTATAGATCCGCGAAATTCAACGGTTGCCTGCATAGCCGCAGCAGCAGCAGCAGCAGCAGCGAGACGTCGACGACGACGACGACGACTACGACGGTGAAACACATAATAGCGAAATACAAACTTCGGCATGAATTACTTAGATTAATTTAGTTGGGCGGCTGCTCCGTGTGTACGATACACTGCCACCCAGTATTGATTATAACTTTACCAGCGTTGTGTCTAATTTTCCCTTCCCTAAACCCACCCCAACCCTCTCCCTCTTCTCCCTCTTACTCCCTCCTCCTTCTCTTACTCATTTTACTCCCTTTACGCGTCTATGTGGATCGCTCACATGTGTGTACCTGCAGTGTGTCTCGACGGTATCTAACCTTATAGGAATAACGTTGCGCAAAGTGGCATGTGCGCACCTTGTGTATATCCTTATATCCTATACCTACATATGTCCTATGTATAATATATACATATATCTATAGTAGTACAAGACCATAGTCTTATATAAATATTCACCCACACATGCAGCTATCCCATTATATATGGAATGAACTTAGATTCGCGAACGCGAATTAATTATGTTTCGTCTGTATATCCAACCAGGGCATATATGACTACATATTTCCATATGCATATTAATCCTGTTCAAATCTACGCGTGTCGAAAATTTTCTCTATCTTTCCATCCATCTACATGAGAATATTTAAGCGAGTGATTTTTGAAACCCTTAATTCCGTATTATACATAGAAAAAAAAATCGGATACTTTTCTCACTCGCTGGAATTAGATCTGGATCGGTATACAAGGTGCCTACGAGGTCTTGGGGATTTTAACGAAAGGCACTTTGAAAAAAAAGAAGGGAGACGTACGGAGATCCCTCGTAAAACAAGGAGGAGAATTAACTTTATTGGTAGGGATTATAATCTCTTCGCCTACCCCCCGGCCCCAACCCTTTCCCTTTTTCTACTTCTCCTCACCGTGATTATCGTCGAAGAATGAATGAATAATTCGTTGGGATGGGTAGGTATTAAAGGAACGAGCTTATACTACTCTGATTCTCTGTATTATTGTCGTCTTCCAAGTCCCCAAGGGGAATCGATACGAGGGTGTGCGTATACCACATATACACACCGTACAGTTCCGCAGGGTAAAACGGGTGCATCGGGTAAAACTTAACCACCTTATAAAAAAATCCGTTTCGTTGATTCCGTATATTACGCATCACATATCGCTTGAAATTTGGAATTTGAAAACTTTTTTACCTTTTTTAGTTTGCTTTTTTTTTTGTTTTATCATTATGAGTGTTTTTTTTTTCATCGTCACCCTTGTCTACTTTGAATACTTTAAAATTGCGCTGCTGGAGGGGATGTTTCTGGGAGTGGGATCGGGACCGGGACAGGGTTATGGTATAGGGGTGGTATATAGGTAGGTAATATCAAATACCATCAATCATGATTTTGCATCGCGTGATCCAGTCTTTATAACCAGCACGGTGGCGGCTTCTCGCCACCCTCGACGAGGCCGAACGCGGAGGGTTGCCGCGATCCGCGATCCGATCCGATCCAATGCGATGCGATCCGATGGGGTATGTACGGAGGTATGTAGTTCAAAATCATACACGGGATAGAGTAGAGCAGAGGTGAATTTTCACCTACACCCTACTCTCGTAGAGGAACCTACCTTTCCACAAAGTTTTCATAGTCTAGAATCGTTCGGACAGCCTACCGAAGGTATCGTATTATACACGTAGACCTGAAATCCTAGCTATGACACCCTTTCGACTTTCGCGTGCTTGACGCCCTGGCTATTATTATTTGTTCGTTTTATGTTAATTATAATCAACGGCTGCACGCGCCTCGACGTAGTTATATATTATCAGAGCCAGGAGCTCGCTTTGTTTTACTTTTATCTTGATGTATCGGAACAAAATGGCGGAACTGATTTACAAAATGGTCGATCTTTATCTAAACCAACCGACTCGCTTACGTACATGTGGTATACCTATTACGCACTATTTAGCACCTAATTTATACCATAAGCCTGATAACTCCTGACTTTCTCTCCGTATAGTACACGTGCAGCGGTAGGTTCTTTTCCTCCACTCCTCCACGAATTTATTTATTTATTTATTTATTCACTCTACTCTTTTTTTTTTTCTATCAATTTTTCAACATCCCATTCCCGTACCATATAGGCACGTCATCCCTTTACTGGATGAAATTATTTCAAACCAACCCCCCGTCGAACTCCCTTCTATATACCATCGCGTTCCCCCTATTTCGTCCTTGAAATCCCAGGGGTCGTAGCGATTTTTTTTTTTTTTTTACACGATCAGAGAAGAATAAAAAAAAAAACGAAAATATATATCTATCAGATAAAACATCCCTCAATTTTTTTATACCAATATATGTGACACCACCTGTATTATTTCACGCATAGTTTTTTTTTCTTCTCCATGATCTTAGAATAAATTATATATTTTCAGATCGAGGTGGAATTATAATGGCGTGTATAATGCATTAAATTAAAATACCGCTGCAATAATAAAATAGGCGATGGTGTTTGAGGGTAAAAAGGTAAACGATTCTTGGTAGTCAAGAGGGTAATACCTACGGTTATATCTTACACGTATAGATAGACGTATAATACCATCAGCTTCGGCCGCACCCACGTTTCGTGTTTTACTAAGGGAAGAAAAATGGCGACGTTGGGGGGGAGCGAGAGGAAAATAGATATTACGCGGATACCTAACTATATGTGTTATATATACCTCATTTCATACACACACCCAGTATACCTTTTTCAAACAGAGAAAAGGAAGAAAAAATTAATATAAAAATATATAGAGAGAGAGAAAGGATATAATAATATAATGCTGCACAAGCTAACTATAATAAAAAAAAAAAAAAAAAAAGAAGAAACGGGGCCATACCGACAACCCCTAACTCTATAAAGGGTGTGGCTTATATACGCGTGCTGAGTAAGACGCGCTATCACTCAATATATTGTTTATTGTATAAAAAAAAAAAAAAAAGAAACAAATATACATGTGGATATCTATTTTACAAATCGTCGGTACAGAAGTTAATTATATATTTTTTCATTGAAAATTACGTTTTTTGTTGTTCCCGTCGCGATATGAGTTGGCGGCTACCTTATACCTATATGGTGTTTCCTTCGGCCCGTGCGTTGTTGGAAGTTTTGATTTTTATTTCTTTTTTTTTCGAAGTATAGTGTATACGTATATTCGTCGGTAAGAAAAACAGCCATTAGCCCAGAGTTTTCGCTTCTCGCGTTGGAGTTTTACCCGTAAATTTTCATCCGGCTCCCGCGGGTGAATTGCAAGTCGTACAACGACGAGGGAATTGGAGGTAGGAGCGAGAAAGAGAGAAAAAAAAGGGAGAAAAGGTATGGGGGGATGGGAGAACGGAAAGGGAGACTTATTCTCAAAGCCGAAATTCGCGTCCTTGTCCTCTTCATCGCCACGCGCCGCTTTTACACCCCCGCAAGGCTGCAGGCTTCAGTTACTTCAACAAAGCATCACCCCCAAACCCCCAATCCCGAAACACTTACACGCCGAATAGTCAGTTCTGGTTAAACGCCACGCTTTCCAAATATTCAAGTAGATCCTAAACGGTCATCAATTATCGCGACGAAGTCGCGTTGAAAAAAAAGGGTAAAAGAAGAAAAGTTCCGATCGTTTCTCATATATATTTCGGGTAAACGGTTTTTGATTCAGTTTTATCAAATCTGATCGGATTCGAAGATCTCCCATTTTTACTTTTTTTTCTTCGAAGTTCTTACGAATTTCTCTTTACGATCAGACGTACATATAACGTACGTACGTATGTGGAACTTTGACTGCATTTTGCAGCGGAATATGCAGGTTAAAAATCCGCAGTTTAAATATAAGGGCTGCTCGTACGATTACATGTATAGATGTAACAGCAGCAGCAACAGCAGCAGCAGCAGCAGCAGCAGCAATCTAGAGCTCAGTGTTTGCCGAATGCATTAAGTCGGTTTGCTCGTGGGGGTCGTAGCCGCGCCGGTTGCGCGGAGCACGCGTCGATGTGGCTTATATACGGATTGTGTGTCGCAGGGCTTAAACTGCACGGCTATCGCGTAAACGTGTGTATGAACGTATCAAACCCATCCATGTATATATATTACACGTACCTCACTATACATTCGAATACGAACGAGCATATAGAGATACCTGGCATAAAATATATGCGGTATACATATACATAAATACATGTGTATAAGTATATATCTCTTAGGAAGACGTCCTGCTCCCCGAGAGAGAGAGAGAGAGAGAGAAAGAGGGGATGCTAGGGGGGTGGGTTCGTAGGATATAGATGGTGCTGCACATGAGGAAAAAAACTCGACGTGTGTATCACCCCTTTTGTCTATGTCTTACGGCTTTACATATAATTCCGTGTTGTTTGCCGAAAAGATATATCATGACGTTGAATATGCCAGGATTTTTAATATGTCGTAGCCCCGATACTACACGTCGTCGAAAGATATAATAAAAAAAAAAAGAAAGAAAAAAAAAAATGGAGGGCCAGGGAGGAAGAGGAGGAAGTGGATACCGTTACCCGCAACTATATTATTATATATATCGCGCATGAGGTGAGAGAGAGCGTAGATATATGAAATGAAAAATTGCAATTTCTTCAACTTCGTTTCATTTTTTTTTTTTTTATTATCTTCCTAGACTTCGTATACATGTATCATGTAATTACTATTTATTGCTTATAATATCTAAAACCTCTAGGAAAAGTAGGTATATAACTAGAAAAGCACTGCAGCGTCATTTTTTATCACATTAGGATGCGTAGTTTTTCATTAGTGTAAATTGCAAAAGAAAAAAACCAATTTCCTTTTTTTTTTTTTTATCTCGTTCTCTTCCCTCGTTATTCGCGAATCTTTTTTCACACCCCTGGTGGTACACGCGCAGCGATGAAACCTTGTTCCGGGGGATGTGCAGCGGTAGGTTGCAGCGGAGTAGGAAACACTGTCGGAAGGAAGATTTCGACCAGCGACGTAGAACCAACAGGCTGCTGTGGTGGTGTCCAAGCATCGCGCACCCCCCCCCCCGTAATGCAGACGGGTGGTAGGGTAATACCCGGTAATATCTCACCATTAGGCATAATCATCCCTTATACACGTTCAACCCGAGGTACAGAGTCGCCGTTACCACCGGGTACCGCCGCCCCCGCCCCCGCCGCCCCCGCCTCCTCTCGCAATGCCTTATAATTTATAACGGACACC
Organism: Athalia cordata; assembly: GCA_963932425.1. Taxonomy (NCBI): domain Eukaryota; kingdom Metazoa; phylum Arthropoda; class Insecta; order Hymenoptera; family Athaliidae; genus Athalia; species Athalia cordata. The sequence goes on along the minus strand of OZ010628.1, from coordinate 3,988,767 downwards.
CACCCTTGCCGCATCTCATCCTCGACGAACGGACCCGGGCTGTATAGGGTGTAGAAAATATATATCAACGTTAAAGTATGAAAAAGTCGTCGAGGAACAAGGGGAAATATCATATCTCGTGAGTTTTTTGTTTTTTTTTTTTTTTTTACGATTTTTTTACGCTGTTATACCGGAAAAAGAAAAAAAATTGGAGAGAAAACTTAGAAATAATTGGGGGAAAATTTGTATAATTAGTATATTTTAGGATATAATGGTTAATTTTGATATTCATTTCTATGTATGCACAGGTGTTCGGTCGGAAGATATCTCTGTATAATAGTTGCGTACCTACATGTATTTTGTTTTGTAGAATTTGATACCGTAGCGTAAGCATCCCCCTGTAGCGAGGATCGAACGGGTCATTAATCAAACCGCACCCTACGCCGTATATAAATTCCCACCAATTCCGAGCGAACCTAACTTTACCTTGGTCTTCCTATACTACTCTATGTACGCATAGATCGTACATCTTTACACCCTGAATATCACGTAGATTCTATAATCTAAGAATTTCAAATTCGCACAGCTGGTTTATTTTATAAATGAAATTCCACAAAATTCTAACGCTCGTGTATTAATAATCTGTAATTGATTATACCGGATAAGAGATGAGCGAGTAGATTATACGGTATAAAATGAAAATCTATCAAACAAGGGGGAACGATTCGACATAATTGTGAATCCAACGATATATGTAGTGCTGAATTAGATTCCAGTTACAGAATTTTACTCGCTGCTATACAGAGGAGCCGATCCGCGTTGCCATGGAACATCGTGAGGGTGGAAAGAGAGAGAGAGAGAGAGAGAGAGAAAGGTAGATTTGGAAAGGGTGGGAGGTGTCAGTTCTAATATTTCATCCCCCTTTTTAGATCCGCACGCGTCACGTCGATGGGGGTAGCTGGTTTTCCGTGGCCCCCTGTACATTATACGTGTGTAGGTAATACTGTTAATTTCCAAGAGAGAAATTGCGGGGGGAGTATTTCACGTCTATATATGTGTCTGAAAAATTTTTCAGACACACTCGTGGGATCCGTACAGAGAGCTCGACGATTTTTGGGGTAGGTATACAGATATCCGTATACTGCACACATACAGATAGCGTCGTCGAGCGCGCGCGCGCCAAAACTAAACGGCCGCGTTTCCGCCACGACCCGTTTTTCGCGGGGCTCGACAGGTCGCCAACTCCTCGTCGCCGTATGACAGTCGGGTCCCCTTTGTTCACATCGGATACGGGCTCAGGGTTTTATTTGGGGTTTTATAGGGGTGGCCTTTCCAAGCATTGTTTTAACGCGAGAGGGCGCGCGTCCCCCTCGCTCTCTCGCGTTTTACCACCGTTGTTTCACCCGAAACCAACCAACCAACCCACCCCCTTCCCTTCCCTTCCATCACTGACGAACCAGCTCTAAACGATTGGCGCGGCGTGCGCGGCTTTTCTTTTTTTTTTTTTTCATTTTCATTCTCTGTCTCATTTTCAATTCTATTCTTTTTTTTTTCTACTCTTCTCGGTTTTTATGCTCTAGGAATTCTAGAGCAGTACGCCTAAAGGCTTTCTTCGATGTCTTTATTCAGGTCTGATGAATGTAAAATATATGCGTAATGCAGAGTGCGGTTTTGATGATCAGTAGGTGCCTAGAGAGACTATAGAAAGAAAGGAAGAGGAAACGAGGTGATGACTAGTACAGATAGGGGTGGCATTCCGGTACAACATCTACTGTACGAGGCGTTGTTCTGGGTATTGTTCACTCTGTCGTATTATCGGGGAACGTCTGGTCTGGTCTGTTCTGTTCTGGGTTCGCTTTGCTCCGCTTTACTTTGGCATGTTCAGCTGGCATGCTAGCTGTATAGTTATTCGCTTCAGGTATGGTCGAAAAAATAATAATCGAAGATTCGACGGCGGAGGAACAAAGTATAGAAAACAGGGTATACTGTACAACCACAATACCCCTTGCCGGTGGAAAGAAAAATTGGAGGATGAGGAAGAGCATGACGACTACTTGCTCGCTTGCCACACCACCTTCCATACCTTCGAAAGCGTACGAGGCATACGCGAGTATAGAAATGCACGTATTATAATATCTGTGTCGGGGGTACATGGGGATGTTTTGAGAACGCGTGATATCAACGTACGTCGGTATAAACCAGAGGGACGAAAGGGATGAAGGGAATTTGCTGCTGGATACCAAACACGGTTCTCAACGGCCCGTACGCGTATATACGCTATTGTGTATACTATTGTTCTGGTTGGCTAATATCCAAGATGGCTGCCTAGTTACAGTAGGTATAGAAGGTGGTGGGTGGGTATAAGTTAGGTATAGCTACGTAGGAAGGCGGCTGTGCATACGACGTTCGGCTAGCGTTAGGTAAATACGCGAGTACTGAAACTGTACGCCGATATAGATATACCTCGTCATGTTAGAACAGCAACAATCCGAGCTGGTTTCTCTTGGTCCGGTGTTGCCGCAGGTACGCCGAACCACCAGCGATAGAAACATTGAAACTGTGATACGTAAGTAAAATTAGTGCGTTATTACAATATCCATATTATCTCGACGTACTACCGATTCAATTCCTTCTCTCAACTCGCATATACAGGGTGAGTCACTCCAAGTGTCGAGAATGGGAGGGACTCGATAGGCACGAAGTCCCACCCCTTGAGCCATTCAACAACTAGAAGAATTTGGTCGATTAAAATTCTTACGAAAAAACAAGATACGATTTTTTGGTAATTCTTCTAGTTGTTGATTAGCTCAAGGGGCGGGACCTTGGGCCTATTGAATCCTTCCCATTCTCGACACTTGGAGTGAACCACCCTGTATATATTTATTATAATCCAAGCGAAGAGTTGAAAACACCCGCAATCCGTATATTCAAACCGTTGATTTGATCATCGAATGAACGCGAAGGGTTGAACAAAACATGATATAATATAACATAACGTAACGTAACAACATTTGAGTACATACGGTAGGTATGTATAGCTGGTGCATTCGCGAGGCTACGACCGACGCCCTTTGTAATCCGTTGTGTTTCTTGTTATTGTTTAACCCCTATTGTAAACGGGGTGGTGATGCGCGGTATACGTATTTATGTATCGGTACGTTACGTAGCTTTTGGATGGATGGATGGATGGATGGGGGTTTGGTAGGTGGGTGAGAACAGTGGATATATATCGATGTGTACATGTTGTGTAGAATCGCACCTCTCTTCACACTGTTTCTGTACGAACGCGACATGCGATTTCATTACATTTCATTTTTTTTAGGGTTGGTAATACGTATAATAAACGTACGTATACCGTAGAAAGGGTGCAAAAGAAAAAAAACAGAAAGAAAATTGAAAAATGGAATAAAAACTGTTTAGATATACGTATATACGGATATCCGATGCGTGTTGGTGACGTCAAAAAAGTTTTGAAAGGCAACGATGGTTGTACCTGCACAGTATCTACTCTCCCCTCCCTCCCTCCTCTCACTTCTACCAATTTACCACCCTCATCTGCGGGAACGCGCGAAACAGCAAAGTAGCAAAGTATAGTAGAAGCTATACCGTTGGATGCAAGGGTGGTTTTACGAGGAGTGTAAATGCACCCTCTATACCTTTCACCATTTCACCCTTCTTCACCACCACCACCGGCACAACCACTACTACCACTGCTACTACTCTCACGGTTTTCTAACCAACGGAACATAAACTTTATGGTATTTATGAATATTTATATTAATTTACATTTTATGCTCGTATTGTGCATGCATACAATATACGTCTACACATATATATACGTTTTATACCATACGTGGAGTTATACGAGGTAGGGAAGTTTTAGCTAGTACTATATCTACAATATATGGAGGGAGGAAAGAAGCTGCGCGAAAGAAAATAAAATAAAATAAAATATAATAAAATACGAAGAGCTGAGGGAACGAAATATAAAAATCTAATTCAACATATATAATATTATATATTATACCCACGTCCGTGCGGCACCCCCTATCCGGAGTTACTATACGCGAGGGGGATGAAAATCTTGGGATGAAAACGGGAGCGAAATGAAGCACGAAAAAAAAGAAAAAATGAAAAAAGAAAAATGAAAAATAATAAAAAATAAAATAGGCTAACATATATATGCGTATGTATATTGTAGGTATATACCAACCTACCCTGCCTGCCTACCCTCGGTGCTAATTAATTTAAACAGCTACCGCAATCTAACCTACGGATATACGTGATGCACATATGTATTATACACCTCGTCCTCCCTATATACTTTTCACATATATTTCATGTCTTATGTGTGTATAGGTATTATTTTTAATTTTACTACCGGCTGGTACCGTACAACGTCGTCGTGCGGTGTCGTGATTTTTATCACGTAATTAACACCGTGTGCCGGATTTTTTTTTTCTGTTTCTTTTTTTTTCTTCAAATTTCGCGTTCTTGAGGAATGCTTTATTAGAATCCCATTTACGGATCTGCAACCCTTGCAGTGCGTTACTTTATGGTGAACGAGCCAAGACATTGAAAATTTTTACTCACTCATCTACTTATTACCACGCTGTAATTTGTGCCGCGGATTAAAGCCTTGTGGCTTCGTTAAAAAATCGTGATAATTATTAGCTATATGATTTTCGATAGTGAGAGTGAATAATAAATATCTTATGTACGGTTGCGAGTATGAAGAGCGTGTGCGCTGCATCTAGGCATCGATTATACGGTTTCGAAATAAGGCAAATGCGAAGCTATACGCGATGTACTATAATATGCAAAAGTAATGGGGAAGAGGAGGAGGGCGGCGGGTGGAGGAGGAAGAAAATGGAAATGGAAAGGGAAAAAGGAAAGGGAAAGGGAAAGGGTAGTGCCGTGGGATTGTAAAATAAAATATAAAATATTCAGCAATAAGATATTCATGACGAGTTGGAGCGAGACGAAGCTATACGACGACGCTTTATAACTTCGTATTATAATACCTATTCCATCCTGGGGGGGTCGGGGACGTATGGAGGAATGGAGGATAAAGGGGGGGGGGGAGGAAACGAAAAACACAGACTAAATAATATATTCGCGGAAAGGAATTGTGGCGGGGAACGCGAGACGCCAGGGACGACGCGAACTACTGCTGCAGCAGTAGCAGCCTCGGGAACGACGAGGTATATAAAAAAGTAAAATAAAAAGGAGCAGAAAGAAAAAAGAAAAAATGAAACGAAATATTCTTGAACACGATGAACAAGTGTACGAGAAGAAGAAGAAGAAGAAGATGAAGAAATAAGAAAATATATAACATGTTTCAGAAAAAAAAAAAAAATACAGCGCGTTAACGCCAAATATATACCCGCGATAAATCCTCCGGAGTTCGCGAATTTTTTTTATCCAATTTTTTTCGGATTTCTCTTCTTTTTTTTTTTTTTTTGCTCTTTTCGCGAGATCTACAGAACGTTCGTTTATCACAATTTAATTTTCTCACTCCCCTTGATTCTTCTTCCTTTTTCCTCTGTACACTATATTCACGATAATTATTATTGTTATACGATGATTCATGAAACTTTCATATAATATAGCATTGCATTGTGGCGTTACTTAGAGATTTTTCGAAGGATAAGGCCGTTGATTTTCTTCGATTTTTGACCCAAAAATCAACTTCTTTTTCTTGGGGGTTTCATAGAGTATCCTTATGTATTTTGGGCTTAGCAATCCGGATCTGCAAGCTAAATTGATCTACCTGTGAAATTAATCGAGTTATCGCCAATTTTTTACTTTTCGGAGCCGAAAAATTGAGATATCTCGATGGGATTAATTCGTAGCCTAATTTAATCGATGGATTCGTGTTCCTGAGGTCAAAATACGTCAGAAAAGCGTCCTACAATCGGTTTTAAAAATACTTCATTTTTGACCCCAAAATCGACAAAAATCTAAGGTATACCCCTTTGGATTTTTTCGATTTTTGGGCGAAAAATGAAGTATTTTTAAAATTGATCGTAGGACACTTTTCTTACGTATTTTGACCTCAGGAACACGAATCTGAAAGGCAAATTAATCTATCTATAAAATTGATCGAATTATCGCCAATTTATCGATCTGAAAAGTGAAAAAATTAAGATATCTCGATGGGATTAATTCGTAGCTCAATTTAATTCTTGGATTCATGTTCCTGAGGTCAAAATACGTTAGAAAAGTGTCATACGATCGATTTTAAAAATACTTCATTTTTGACCCCAAAATCGACAAAAATCTAAGGTATACCCCTTTGGATTTTTTCGATTTTTGGGCGAAAAATGAAGTATTTTTAAAATCGATCGTAGGACACTTTTCTTACATATTTTGACCTCAGGAACACGAATCTGAAAGTCAAATTGATCTATCTATAAAATTGATCGAATTATCGCCAATTTATCGATCTGAAAAGTGAAAAAATTAAGATATCTCGATGGGATTAATTCGTAGCCTAATTTAATCGATGGATTCATGTTCCTGAGGTCAAAATACGTTAGAAAAGTGTCATACCATCAATTTTAAAAATCCTTCATTTTTCGCCCAAAAATCGAAAAAATCCAAAGGGGTATACCTTAGATTTTTGTCGATTTTGGGGTCGAAAATCAACATCTTTATTTCTGGGGTTTCATAGGGTATTCTCATGTGTTTTGAGCTCAGGAATCTGAAACCTTTAATTAAATTGATCTATCCATCGAAATAATCTAGTGATCCGTGATCCAGTGAGATTCGATATTTGGTTGGAATAGGATTTATGATATGTGTAGGAAAATATTGAATACAAAATCGTTGGATTAGATATACATTTTTATTCAAATATTCATGTAGCCAAATGTCTCGTAGATACATCAGCATGTGTGTCAGTTTTTGTATGCATGCCTGTACATGGTAATAAGTATACGTGTATCGTTGAAGAAAATCACGTTTATCGTTAAACCGTTGAAAATTACGGCAGTTAGCGTCGCCGCGACGGAACTCGACGTGTATATATATTTTATACGTATACGTACACGTATCCATCCGTACTACATGTACGTACGTACGTCGCACGCAATAAAAGGTCCGTACGTCGTTTAATTATAACTTGGTTTAGCAGCGAGCAGCAGCATGGGATATCCTTTGCCACCATTTCAGTATTAAGTGTAGAGAAACGGCGGGGCGATGAGAGAGAGAGAGAGAGAGAGAGAAGAAAAGGGAGAAAGAGAAAGAAGAAAAGAGGCTGCAAAAGACGACATATGTATAGTCGAGCGTTATGCGTTTTTGCTATTGAAAATTAGCTGAAACCATTAAAATCGGTTACTACTCGCTTCTATAGCGAGAATAATTACGAAATTACCCGCGGTCGCGAGATATTTCTCTCTCTCTTTCTCTTCCACTTCAAGTACCGGCCGAAGACGAAACGCGTCAACCGATCAAACCACATGTACAATTATATTTCCGATCACCGTAATACAACTTGCAATGGTGTAAACTATGCCAATCGATATTTATAAGGGCCAAAGCGGTTATCGGTTTCGAGCTAACAAACTACCGCGAAAAAATTATAAGAGCATTCCAATAATGTCAGAGGTTATCTCAATTCAATAATCTAACGGTTCTCATCGATTCGCCCTACATGTTACCAGAGAAAATCATCTTATAGATATAATTATTTAATCATGAAAAAAATCCTGTAATAAAAATTCCATCGTTTTTATCATGAGACAATCCGGCGTGTGTCTGAACACGCGTCGCGCGCGCTTTTCTCATACCACCCCGACGATTAGCCAACTCTCTGTTGCGGCCGACGCCACCCCCTTCCCCTTCCTTCCCCCTTCCTTCACAGAGACACCTACCGACGTCCCGACGCCCCGACGTCCCGACGCTCCGACACTTCGCTTTACTACAGGCTCACTCGCCGAGCTCGTAGTCGCTCGTTCTCTCGAGTTCTCCGCTCGTCGTTCGGTGACAAATACCCCGCCGCCGCTCCCCTGACCCACGATGACTAATTACGTTAAACGTTTCCGGCTCTCTCTCTTTACTCATATTCAAACACTATTGAGGTATACGCAATAATAATTATCGGTAATTAACACTGGGTCGTTAATTGTTTCAATGGTACCATGCATCATTAACCTGGTATGAGAATAAAATGGAAGAACTTTTAATTTTAATATCGAAAAATTGTCGAAGTGTCCAGGTAAAGGTCCAGTGTGTAAAACCAACTGCAATCTTCTATAATGTACACCCAGTTAGGTTGATTCTGAATCGTTTCCCGGCCAAGCCCGTTTGGACAACTTTTCGTAGCCGGTCCAGCTACACGAAAAATTTGTCCAAACGCGCACTTGGCCGCGAAGCGATTCAGAATCAACCTAACCGGGTGTACATTAGGAACACGTAATTATAATTTTTTCGTGTAGCTGGGCCGGCTACGAAAAGTTGTCCAAATACGCACTTGGCCGCGAAGCGATTCAGAATCATTCTAATCGGGTGTACATTAGGGATGTATTTTTTGCCCCCTTACCTAGGATTTGTAACGTATAACATAGGTGTTATAAGTGGAAATATTTCACCGCTGGCGATCGGAGGAACATGAGGATTTTCTGAAAGTTTTCTGTTGACGCACGATACCTACACCTACTGCAGTTAGGGTATGTGGGAAAGGTATAGGTAGGTTATATAGATATGCATATGCATAGGTGCGAGACACGGAGAACAACGGGAGACCACGTCGCGATACCCTCGGTGTCATTATGAGTTCTTAACGAGACGGGATCTCCATTATACTTGGTATATGTACTGCGAGCCTGTACCACCGGCTCCTCCTCATCCTCCACGCGCTCCGGGCTTCCGGGGGTGGGAAAGGGGCCAGGGGCGAAGGGGAGGCGACACCCATTGTACTCACGGGACTCTCGATGTTCACGCGTGCCCGTATATATCGGCACCTGATTACCGATAACAATCGGCAAACCCTCCTTCACCGTCCGCGGTACACCGATACGCATTTTTTCCTATTCATCTTCTTATTATCATACAGTAGGTACCTCAGTTTTTCTTATTTTTTCGCTTCGAAACTTAAAAACCCCGAAGAAATGTAGTTATAGGATTAGAATCGAGATCAAGTGGGTGGGTTATTATTAGAGTACGAAAGATCGTTGGCGCGCGTTATCCTTTGCTATAATGCGAAGGATTTTTTTTCTTTTTTTTTCAACCCTTCTTTCTTTTATTTAAATTCCTCTTTTCAGTTTTACTTTTTTAGTATTTTATTTTATTTTCATATTCATTCAACTCCGGTGGGTAGTACACCGCGTTGTCGAGAACCCGACGCAGCGGACTCGAGTGGTTTTCACGTTTTAACCCTTCGCCCTTCTAAACCCTCCACCTTCTCTCGCACCGGCCACCTAATTATCCTACTTGACGAGGACATCAATGCAGTCGGTAGTCGACGTTTTACGCAACTAGCAACATTAGTATTATACGTACAAGTTTTATACCGATGAAAACATCTCGGGGATTTTATAATATACGTCATGCGGGGGGTACTTCAATCTTCTTCTCACCGAATGGAAAGGGTATAGAGGACTCGTGTTGAAAGAGAGAAAGAAAAAATTAAAATTAAAGGAAGAACGAAGAGGAAAGAGGAGAGAAATATAAAATAGACCTGCACGATGACATCCCGCTGTGGAGCTACTTCAGCCACCACCTGACTGCCTCAGAGGGTTGAAAGAAGAACGAGATTTTAATATGAGAGAATCCTCCTGCGTGACGTATATAAATATGTAAGAGTCTTACGGAATCCAGTTTTCCGTATAAATTTAATTGTCTCAATTATATCCGTATATGCATGATGATATCTTGACTTGGAGTGTACAGCGCGAGAGCCTCTTTTGAACAACTTTTCTCTCTCTTATCTTTTTATTTATTTTTTTTTTTCTTTTGAACCAAAAGCACCGTACGAAGAACGGGTACATCACCGCGTGATGTTATTCGTCATGACCGATTTATAATATAGGGTTGTTGGCTTTTTTTTTTTTTGTGCTTTTTCTCCCTTTTCCAAGGTGTGCAACGCATATAAAAATACGTATTCGGAAAACTGCGATGCAAGTATTGCCTTAAAACCCTTACGGTAAACCTACCTCTGCAGTAACTATATCTACCTACCTACCTACGGCATCAAGTGTACTTTATCTGCACTTCATTACTTGAAGTGTTGTAGCCTGTGGGCTGCGAGGTAGTCCGGGTCCCGAAACGAGTTAAAGGAGTATACGTGAGCACATACGTATATACAAAACCTTCCCGTATGGCGTAAGTACATATGTACTAGACGATATATAAAACACATACAGGTAGGTACATATATGTATAAATGTGGATGTATACATATGTACCCGAGGAGAGCAGCGTAGCGTGGCGTGTGGTAAAGGGGATATACCGGCGGCAAGAGCAAGTGGAAGGCTATACGATTCTTTTGACCTTGACCCCCGCGCGCCAAATTATCCCTTCCTACCTCAAGGGTTCCTCGACCCGCGGGTGCGACGTGTGCTGGTGGTCGTACAAAGTCCTCCTCGACATTTCCACCCCAAACCCGAAGTACCGACTTCACTTCCGCCACGACCGCATCTACCCTTCGCTTCTCTATATATGAAACGCTACACAGACGTTGCCTTCGATTTATTGCCGGGGTTGCCCCCCCCCCTGTGTATGGGGTAGGTGCATACGTTACGTTACTTTGGCGTTTGTACTTTATACCCCGATATGGTGCAACGGCGAGAGCTTATAGAAGTCGAAGCAGAAGCGGCAGGCACAGGGAGGAATCGCTTTGCATTTCATTTCACCTTATCTAAGATCTTAATATCTTCCGTAATTTGACGCGAGCCAGCCGTCCCCTTTCCTTACTTCTACAATACCCGCTTCCTATTTTCGGCCCTTTTGCCGGCGACTAAACTTCACTGTATTGTTTATCATCCCTTTTCCGAATGCGTATATTAATTATTCTTTCAGAACAACGTCGTTCTGTATATATATATAAATTTGTTTTTTCCCCCTCGCTAAATTTTCCGGGACCTCAGCGGGTTCGGTTCTGCGGTAATTTACACCTTTAATCATTCACTTATTGGATCGGATGGGTGGGTGAAAAATGGGGGACCGATAAATTTTGACAATATTCTATCCACCGGCGCGTTGCAATAATACCGGGTACCGACCATATATTAGGTTACCGGGGGGGTGAAAAAGGGGAGTTTTTGGTACCAACTACCCGCGTCACGTCCAAGTACGCCGAGAGCTGGGAGGGAAAGGGGCAGTCGAATGGTGGGCAGATATTCCTCTATAGTTTCATGCACGGTAACATATTACGAATTAATACCAACTGCTCCGGTGAAATATTACTGCAAAATGCCGCTCGTTATTTCATTGCGATTAAATTGTTAAAATCGAATTTTCTTCAAAATTTATTTCCCTACGCTTCTAGTTATATTGCTACCACTGTGCTTTCCCTATTTTTCTTTTTTTCTTCGTGTTTTTTACATTTTTCATTTTTAATTCATACACATACCTATAACCTGTTATACTTTTTTCGAGTACGGGGATGAGATCTGTTGAAACAATTTTTTTATATCCGTATCAGAAATTAACAGCAGAGCTATAACGAATAAAATAAACATATTTAGGGGTAGTTTAGGTGGCTAAAGATGAAGTATATCTGCTACGTTCTGAGGTTTCGGTGGTGCCCGTTGGACGGTGGGATAAACGCACTGGTGTAAACTATACACGTCCTGCACGACGACTTGCCGGTAGAATCCTGAATTATTTAAAGGGCAAGTTGCCCCCAGCGGTACTCTGCTATATACCCAAAGGTTCTACGACCCCTTTTGTCGTCTTCCGTGTAATCGGAATCCCTGCCTTTTTCAAAAGTAAACTTTTTTCTCTTTTCTTTCTTTTTTCTCTTCATCTTTTAAAAACGATTTTTCAGTTCATCGCCCGCCTTTGCGATGCGTCTCTCGTATGTCTCTGCCAATTCATTGGGTGTCATACGTATTATTTTTATACGAGACTTTTCGTGGCGGTCAGATTATTAGCTCCGACAACTATAAGTGTGTTTAGCTACGTATTAAGCACGTCGCATAGACGTCGAGTAAAGTTACCCCATGCGACTTTATAGAGAAAAATCTGCAGCGCAAAAAATTGTCGCCGGTGAAAAATCTGTTGAGAAACGGTTAAAACTTGCCGGCAGGTGAAAATTCGTTCAATTCTGTGAAATATAATTCTGTAAGAAATCTATACCGTGGCGGTTAAATAGATGGATATAGATAGAACGATCGCTGTATCGCCGCACATCTCATTAAAAATGCTTTCAGCTAAAAACAGAATTCTTTTTTAAAATCATACCCGTTTCGTTTCTCATCTTATTCTTCTCTCTACAGCTATTTGATGCACACGTTGCCTGTATGTATAGGTATTCTTTATGTTTCTGACTGTAATAAATTGACGTACCGCGATCTACGATAAAAATAAATGCTAATAGTGATAATAATAATGATAGAAATAATAACGCTCGTTTTGTACTAATACAGAAATGGATGGATTAAAAGCTTTTCACGTTTTCAATTTACCGGTTAATATTATAGCTTGTGTACATCGAATCGTCTCAACATTTTCGTTTCGCTAGTGATTAGGTGGTGAAAATTTTCGGTTTACATAGCGCAGCGTACTGCACCTTCGGTCGTCTTGATGGTTTTATTAATTGCGTTCCGATCTTCGTTTTGTTCGTTTTCAGTGTTTGTAATGGGTTTTGTCTGGTTTCTAGATTAGCGCGGGGAAGTCGAATACTTGGAATAGGAATGAAATGGTAGGATGTAGAGAAGTCGAGTGATCAAAATGAAATCAACCGAAACAACAAACACTCGAGTCGTGAGCCCCGGACGGACGGGCGGCCGGTGGCGGGCCACATGCATATTAATTTTAAGCTGGGAAAAAGCCCACAGATAAACACAAATATGTTATATACGAGAGAGAGATGGAAATAGGAGAGAGAGGAACAAGGGCGGTGGGGAGGAGGCAAAGCAGCGACACCAGCACGCGACCATCCGTCGACAATATGCGAATGATTATTTTTCGATCGTTGCAAATCGGATATAAAAACAGAACGTACAATTACAAATTAATGCACCCGCGGTTGGTACAGCGCGAGGTATAACTCTGCGGGAGAAATGGTTATATTGGTCATCGTATGAAAAACAGTTGCAAATTGAAAAGAAAAAACCGAAAATACGGTATAAGCTGACGCCGGTTAAAATCCGAAAAATTGTATATTTCCGATATAAGCTCGCTCATATAACGTGGTCACCGCAAAAATCATCGGCTCGTTTTTTTTATAATTTTCATATTTATAACCAGAAGTTTTTTTCATCCCCGCGTACGCTTTATACGATTTTAACCACGTCGTAGGAAATTGTAATGCACTTGCTCATTATACACGTATCGCTAATAATAATATCGTCATCCCTTCGCATTTTCCACATCCTGACCTACTCGCAATTTCTCAAAAGGGTCGGAAACCTGGAGTTAATTCTCGTCACGAATATAACTGACCCTACTCGTTCACCTGACCGGGGTCATCGACCCAACTGCTCTTTCTCGAACCCTTTGAGATCCTCCCGGCTGAACAGCCCGGTGACCGACATAAATTTCAACCCCTTCGTTGCCACTCGGCCAACACTCCTTTGCCAGTTAATCCTTCACGGATATTTATTTATTTTATTATTTCATTTTTCACCTTATTAAGCTAAATATTTGTCAATTCAACCTCCGATTTCTAGAAATAATTGGCTGTGCGGACGTTGGGAATTATTTTATCGAAGTTTTTTTACTTTTGATATCAGGTATGTAATATACATGCACCTGTTCGTTATTTGAGGATTGAACGATCGGATGAGAGTGGGAGGAGGACGATGCTTATCAGGAGGGTTGGGAAAATGTAGGAGGAAGACCAATCAAAAACTGGTTAATCACGTTGTCGTTGACGCCTCTGGAAATGAAATAGAAGGAGGTGGAGATTCAGGGAGACACGGAAGGTGTAACGTAGTTTTGCAAGTCATTTACCCGGAAAAAAGTATCGACTAGCCATCAACCGTCCCGAGTCTGTCGCCACGGTCCCAGGGTTTACAGGGTCGAATTTCACTTCGCGTCGTTTCGGTATATCGACTTATATCTATATAACGTGTTAAATTCCCGTATACATCGCATATCGACCTGCACTCTACCTCTCGCAATATCTCTGACCAAAGTAGACAAGATTTACGATTTATATCATGAAACATGTATACGTAGATTGAGAATCACCTCGTTTTAGATATCGATAATTCATTATATCGTAAGAACAGCAATTTGTGTGAAAATTATTCTCCTTTTATCTATCGACTCAACTGTCTATTTATCCGTTGGCAGGGAGCACTCGATATCATTAATAATTAATCCCGAGCTATAATATTATCCTCATCAGTTGAAAATTCCAAAAACGATTGTCGACGAAAAGAGTCGCTGTATTGTACCGATTCCATCCATTTCATATACAGAGCGATTCACTCAAAGTGTCGAAAATGGGAGGGACTTAATTATCAAGAAATTGTATCTTGTTTTTTCGTAAGAATTTCGGTTGCCCAAATTCTTTCTAGTTGTTGAATGGCTCAAGGGGTGGGACTTCGTGCCTGTTGAGTCCCTCCTATTCTCGACGCTCGGAGTGAATCACCCTGTATATGGATCTGATGGTTTTGATTGATTAGAAACCGTGTAATTCACGTATTGGCAAATGAATTGGCAATTACAAATAGCGTAACGGTAATTTATGCTTGAGATTTTCTTCAGCTGTTATAAACTATATCGGTAAAGTTTAAAAGAACGAGACCTGCGATCTTACTACGTCGTTAGCAAAGGTCAGTTCAATTTACTGGACTGTCGAGAGCGATTTGACCCCTATAAAAAATATCCTATTCACGTATCGTAAGAATAAAAATTTAACATTTCGGAATTTATATAATCCGTTAATATTCTAATCGTGGAGATTAATATTCTTGATCATGAGATTTTCGTCGGCGACGAGATATAACTTTGACGTTCGATTGGCAAGAAGCCAATATATATAACGCGATTCTCTTCCTCTTCACATTCACATCCGATTTACACACATTTACGTACGATTTGGGCGTGCTAGTAAATGTAATTGATTAATACCGACCAATAGGATCTCTGATCGAACTGCTACAGTAACACATCGCTAAATTATTTACGCTTCATCAAGTAAACATCCACGAGTAAATGACCCCTAGTTACACCCCTTGTACGGATCACACGCCGTAACGATCCAGGACCAACTCCTACCGTCGTTTCATCTCCTTTTTCTTTTCCAATTCAACAGTTTTCTCAAAAAAATTTCATTTCTATTCAGAAAAATTCTATTCGAAAAAAATCCTTGCCGAGAAAAAATGTATATGAAAATAGTTCGAACGATATAGGGGGCTTTTCGTACAAGTGCTAATAGGTATATTGTCTTACTTATTTACATGTATTGGTAAATATATACGTAAGTATATATATAACCCCGTCGGGCTAGTGATTCGCGAATCGTAATATTTTACGCTTATCAAATCGAAAATCGTTGCAGTACCACGGAGGTCTACAATTTAATTGTTTTCGTCTCGACTTCCGGTCGATATAAATTCCGCCCATCTTTATAACAGAGCAGCGTTGGTTTTCAGTCCGCATATATATTTATATGGCTATATATATTTATAAAGTATATATACACGTATACATGTATGTTCATATATATATTTATACATCCCCATCCACAGCAGCGACTCTGTATACCTCCTTCTCGCTGTTATTATCTATCGTCGTAATCTTAAGGAATATTATTTAAACGCTTCCTGGGAAGGAACGGGGAATTTCTCTATCGCGATAATAATTAATACTCCGTTCCTTATCGCTCCCCCGACATCTGCCTCGACGTTAATATACACGGAATTTCACGGGACGCTCGTCGCTCGATCCGTTTTTTCTACACAGGTATTCCGATACGTATCTCTTTTTATCGTTGAAAAAAAAATTACGCGATAAGGATAAATCGAATCGAATCGATGGCCGATCGATATTCCTACGATTATGTGTAATCCTTAAAATTTAGAATCAACCTAAACGGGTGTACACGTGTTTAATGTGTAGATACGTAAACTATAATAATCCATAAAACTTTAGCAACGGTAACCGGAGGTAAACGGCGCGTAAGTAGTTAATCCGTATATAATTAACCAAGTGAGAACAAGGCCCCCGTCGGGACCCTATAAATAGTGGGGGTCATTTCAATTTATCGCTCTAATCTGAATATCAAATTGTTTCAACGCGATCTGGTATGATCTTCAACCGAGCATAGATTTGTGTTTCATCGGACATCTTTTCTCTTTGCTTTATCGGTGAAAAAAAAAGTGTTACCAAAAATTAAGTTCTTTCTTCTTCTTTTTGTTCATACGTATACGAAGAACTATAATGTAATAAATATAAGGTGTATAATAGTGATAAACGAGACGCACGTAGCTCATACTATGTGGCCGAGTGTGTTTCTGTCTTTTGGTATATATTAGCATAAGGAGTAAAGAAGCGGGAATAAATTATTACTCAAAAGACCCGCGGCTGATTATCTTTACTAATGGACTTCTTCCTTTGTGGATGAATCTTTAGAATATATAAACCACACGTAATACGAGAAAAAAAAAGAAGAAGAAGAAGAAGAAGAAAATACGGGGGCACGGTTAGTTTAACCTGAAAATATATACGTGGCGCCTCAGGAGTATATCATGAATAGTCGCCTGAATTTTTTCTGAAAGTATATATAAATATAAAGGTGATTCGATCGTGTTCCAGGAGTCCGGTAGACCAAACAGTAAGCGATATATAAGGGGGCATATATGTGTATGTATATATATACGTAATATTGAAATAATTCGCTGTATTAACGCGAGGGTGAAACGAATCTGGAAATGTATTTACCTCGGTACTATACTTCTCTCGTGCCTACCGCAAT
Source organism: Athalia cordata (assembly GCA_963932425.1). Lineage (NCBI taxonomy): Eukaryota > Metazoa > Arthropoda > Insecta > Hymenoptera > Athaliidae > Athalia > Athalia cordata. The sequence goes on along the minus strand of OZ010628.1, from coordinate 3,971,693 downwards.
AAAAGCTTGACCCCTTAACTATGCGAGGTTAAAACACCGCCACTTTGTGATTCAACTCGCTATTGATAGACTTGCAAAACCTGCACTATATTAGCTCGATACCAAGTTTACGTACAAACACACCCTATAATGCTACGATCTACTCGCACGATGTTCGAACATCTTCGGTACATCCAACTAGATTTATTGAATCTTTTGCACCGCGCAGCGATTAAATAATCAAATTATCATCAACTGGCTAATGTCTTCTCATATACGCATTATACGTATTTGAAGGAAATGGAAGGTGAAAAAAAAAAATTCGTGCAGTTCTCACTTTTGAATTTCGAATTGTTTATAATCCGATGCCCCTTTCTCTGCGATGCCATGAGGTTATATCGGTGGAATTAAGTTCGTACGGTTTAAATGAGTGTTCGCAGGTAATGCTGTCCTATTATTGCAAACCGCGCGGCGCTCGCGCTTTTGCTCGCTGAAATTACTCACGTATTATTTTTGGCGAAGTATGGTGGGTAGGTGCTCTCGTATTATAGTATAGCAAAGTACCCACCTTACAAATCTATATATTTATATATATATATATATATATATAACCTATACGGAGACTGTGCAATATAACGCCTGCAATAACGAAAGATTTTACGATCGTTCCCAGCCCCAACCCCCCGTTTTATACGAGAAGTCGCCTTTCGCTATAGCGATATGGTTTCTCTCCCGCCTTTTTTTTCACCTCCTTTACCTCCCTCGTCCTCCTCGTCCTTCGGGCGCCACACGGGTAAATTAACAAGGTAAACCGGAACAACACCGTGATATAAATTAGACATTATTGCACGTGTAGGTCTGAAGTTTTTTTTGAGAGAAAAGAAAACAACAGTTAACAAATTAATAAAACGATAAATAAATAACATTTGATGCGGTCTAATGCGATTCATTCCGGAAATTAGAAAAATTTGACAAATCGTTCGCCTCCACCCCGCTGGTCTGCAAGTTACGGTATAAAAGTCGGCGACTCGTGGCTCGAAAATACGAACTTTTTCTTCCTCTTTTTCACCTCTTCCCATTCTTCTCTATATTATACTCTTGATTTTTTTCAACCTTCCTTTTTTCTTTTATCCCTTCCGGCTTCGATCGAACGTTCGCAGTTAAAAGGAGCTCTACGTTATTTTCCTTCGTGTTATCCACTCTCTGCAGACTCGAGAGTCTAAATATTTTGTTGTATCTAGTTATCCGAATAAGACTATCGTATATCACATGCCTCCATTTTTTTTTATTTTTCTTCACCCTCTTCGCTTCTGGCGTTATCTTTTAATTTATTATATTATATTAATTGTAGTATATTTAACTTTTTACACAGCGAATATTGGTTATAAATTTTCAACCGATCTCATCATTTGTTTGCCGAACTGGTATAGTAAACGTTAAGTTATCGGTTTTTCGTCCCGAACAAATTCCTCCAAAGTCTCTTCTATTCTCGGATATGAACATGTCCAGGTATAGGCTATGTAAACGCATCTGCAGCATCCCTAGATTCTGAAAATTCTCCCAACAATTTTATTTTATCTTACATTTTTTTTTATTACTTCATTTGACTTTCCTCGAAGAAGATAGTCTGCTGCACATTTACGTGCACGTGTATAGGGTGCGTTTTATTTAGAAAAAAAAAAAGAAAAAAATTCATACAGAGATCTTCAGCCGTGTTATACACAGCGCTGTAATATACGTAGTATAATAAGAAAGTGAGGTATTCGAGGGTAAACATAAAAACATAAAAAATTAAAATTGACGATATTTTCCTTGAGTCAAGGGGGTGGGTGGGTGGTTGGGTGAGGTGGAGTGAAGTAAGGGGAAAAAAAGGGGGAATCATACCTGGTTGCTGGCCGTAGTAATATTTCATTCGATATTGCACGCGGCCATTATTCTCTGTTTTATTCCCGCGCCGCGCGCGCGAGTCGGCGGCGGCGGCCGGGCTACTCTCCGCTCCACGGAAAATAAATTGTTTAATTTATATTAAAAATAAATAGAGCCAAGCTCGCCTGCAGACGGTCCAGAAATATTACTTTTAATATTAGCATTCGCCCTCTGCGTACATATATATATATATTATATGTATGTATACGTACACACACACACACGTATAACACGTGCACATTTATACACGCCGATGCCGACGCCGCGCCGCTGCTGTTGCAGGTTTCCCGTGTGCGACCGAGGGCAGGGGGTTCGAATCTCTGTAGATGTTCAAAAACCCACATGTTTAAGTTCATATACTCCCATGTGTATTATTATATATACGTTATACATAAACGTCTGGTACATATTATACATATACGTGTAAGTATAAATACATAAATATACGTGTCATTTGATTGCATTGCAATGCGCTGCACAGGATCGTAGATATACGAATAACCAGTAGGAGGATACGTGGGAGGTGAATGTGCTGAGAAGACAACAGAGAGAACGAGCCCCGGGCGCGATTATAGAGAAGAAAGGAATTTCGTTTACTTTATTCCCGGGTACTCAACACCCATATTTTTTTTCTTTCTTTCTCTTTTTACCCTTCCACGTTTACCGCGTCGTATCTACTTTCTCTACCTCGTCGAAATGTCTCCTTGATTATATTTATGATAGAAACATTGTAATCCTTAAAATTTTGGAACACCATGAGCCGATGAATTCGTACACGTCCAGAATGCATATATAGACGGCTGGCCAGTCGTCAGACTGCAGTCTAGATTATAGGGTGGTTTTAGGGTGACGATGTGACGCAAAGTGGCGGTGGATGGGCGAGAGTCCAGGTTATGTTCGTAGGGTTGTTGGTTGTTGGCCAGACCAGAGCAGAGCAGACCCTGAAGGTTGAAGCTCGCAAAACCAGCTCGAGTCCTAACCAACCTGTAGTCTGGAGACCTAACATGCCGTATACACGTATAAAGCCGTAGGTACAAACGCAGTAGAACGTATACATTTGAGTATAGCACCGTATAGAGGAGTATGTACAACAGTACCATCATACCAAAGCTAGCAGCTAGCATGTATCTAGCTAGCTAGCCTAACCAGCTCGGCCGCGTTACATAATGCATAGGAAACGGGGAGATGAATGGCAAGATGGCGGAGAATATTTCACGAGATGAATTAATAATATAGTATCTCATCTCTCGGATGTATCGAGCTTTACGTAACCCTCCTTCTCCTTTTCCTCTTACTCTTACGAAGAAGGAAAGGGAAGGGATGAAAGTAAAGTATCGAGAAGAGGAAAAAATTTTTTCTATACCTGCACTTTATGTGTATTGAAATAAACGAACACGCGTCCGATTTACCTTTTCCCGATCGCAAAATTATGCCCATCTGCAAAGTGTCTGTATGGATTTTGAAAAAGACGCCATAAGATTCTTCTAGCTTTTCTTTTTCTTTGTCTATCTGTTTACACCCCTCGTATATGGTGACCAACAAACGCATGCAAATTGAACACGCGTTAATTACGCAGCCGATCGATTCCTTGCTGTGCTCGTTGGAGGTATGTACAGACGGCAGACCAACCGACCTTCCTTCTTCCTTCCTCCGATTACTATTCCTGCTCCTTTACCCCCCTCATTTCCTCATTGGATACAAACACGTTGATCCAGAATACGTGCGAGGTGTATAAGGTGATATATGCAGTTGCATCTGATGCTGTTGGTACTATAGATACCTACCTACTCGTTACACATTATAGGAGTAACAAACGGGAAGAGTAGTAGGGTCCCATCTATCGCTGTATTGCGACTCCGACGGTTTCTCTCCTCCCTATTACTCTATTTTCTATTCTCTTCCTCTCCTTTTCTCTCCTTTTCCCATCTCGCTCTTACCCTTTGCTCGCAGCGGGTACTACCTACTTCTCTCGTATGTGTATCGTATAGGGTGTACCACGCACCCCCAACCCCTGTGCACACTCCGTGCATGATCAATATTTGATTGCACTTTATGCATGCGTCTCTACTCCTCCTGTGCTTTACCCTACCACTACCGTTACAAACGGCTATACCGGCAACGGCCGTATGTCCAATCGTCCGATGAAGGTACATAGGTATACAGGTATTATATCTATTTGGTACTTGGTGCACCTCAACTCTACTTCACTCTCCACTCGATTGTTATATAGCGCACGGAACAGAAGAGGAAAACGAGGAAATTCGAGTGGAGGAAAGTTATAACCGTCAGAAAAATCATTCCGAATGAATAAAATCCTGAATTAACTGTTTATGGGAAGATCGCGGAAATAATTCAATCGATCATGAAATGAAACTCTCTTTGGACTGTCCGGATGAAACTTTGGGGTTTGACCATCGCATCGAAACAATTTGAAAAAAATGATGAATATTTCCTTTGGTCCGAGGAAAATCGCGAAAGTACGATTAAAGAGGAATGAGATGAAACGTAGCGTTGCGTATGAATGTCGAGGTAAACGAGAGTGTATAAAACAACCCTGCGCTATAGTGCATTTGTGCGGTGTATAGTCTTGTAACGATTGTTAGTGAATCATGCATCATCTCGGTTACCTCATCCATTCGTAGAGGAATAATTCATTCCCCCTGCGGCAGCAAATTGGAGGATATTCAACGCACCACCCTCAGCTGCAATATTTGATGAATATATTAAATCCGACGGCGGTGGTGGTGGCGGTCGGATTCCTCCTATATACATACCTTGTACGCGCGTTATATTCCTATGCGTTTAATTACAGAGGGTTTCTATCCGCGTACACGTCGCCTAACTTATAAGAATAGAAAATTTCAAACTTACTATTTTGTACACTTATTAATTATGTGTACTAGTCCTCCGTTATTCGATGGAATTTTCTGATCGGTTTAACAAGTTGTTGGCAATTGGCTCTAAATACTCCGAAAACTGTAGTATGCTGCTGCAGACTCGGCTCAATAACCCTCTAGGAATAATATAAGCGTAAAATATAAGCATCAGTGTTCAGCTTATACTGCAGTAGCAAACAGCAGCGGAGGCTACGGGGAAAAGGGAGAGGGTGCTGATGCTCGCTAACTTAAATTTACGAAGTGATATACACCGACGCGCCAAACATCCGGCAGATATTTAAACCCGACGCTCCTTTTATTCTCATTTCTCTTTTTACTCTCATAGCTTTTCTTCTTATTCTTTGTCGAACTCGACAACGGCTACCAGATACGGTTTCCTCTTCTTCTCTTCTTTTTTTCTCTCCCTCGATTCGCGATTCTAACCGCGCGACCATTTCGTTGATTTCCTACAAATCCTCTATAATATATCTTTCATTATACTTTTCTGTTCGTTTCTTTTTTTATGGCATTTTTTTGGGGACCCCCAAGGTGGTCCGATGATGGTCGATCGACGCGTATAATAATATCGTCGCGGAATCTTTGAAGGGGTATTTTTGTCGTTTTGCGGCAGTTGCCCCGTGTAAAACTCTCGAGACATTAAGGGCACTCCGACTACTCGAGATAATATACAAACTGGAACTATTTATAACCTCTTTCAAACCTCTTGTTCCGAAAGTCTTCGTTATACGAGGGGGAAGGAGGAGAGGCAAGAGATTCTCGCGTTTTAATGTAAATATACGTTTACTCGCTTTTCTCTACCCACGCAACGGCGCGCCGACTACTGTGCGCTACCCGGGTATTGTTCTTCGAAACTTATACATACCTACCTAATATTTACATATCGCCACGAGCTATACGCTTTTTTTTTTTTTAACAATCCCTCATTTGATCTTCCTTCGCGACACGCTCCCAAAACGAGAGCAGCAAATATGAGAAAAAAATTTCGATCCCTCCAATCGTGAAAAATCGTTTCGTTTAAACGCCAACTTTTCATGCTCATATTCCTCCACTCGTTTTCAGTCAATTCGCCCCGAAAATTAAAAACGCACCATTGTGAGTATATAAGTTACATTTTTTTCTTCTTCTCTTTTTATCATTTTGCAAGGAGAATACTGGAGAGTAAAATATACACTGGTACATAGGTTTGTTGCATTCCTATATCGGGGGGGTAGAGGCGATCGATCGATTATGTTTCCGATATTGTGAACCATTTCTGTTGCAAAATGCACTTGACTGAGAAGAGCAAAGTAGCATCTCTCTCTTTTTCTCTGTGTGTGCGCAATTCCGTTCAAGCGCAAATAATAATATCAGATACAGGAATATGGACGAGTAGATGTGAGTGAAAAAAAGAAAAAAAAAAAGTAGAGTGCGAGCAAAGGCATGTAGTTTGGATTCACGAATGACATTTCGATTTTGCGAGAACATTTACTGTACGATGTTTACCACACCCGTACACTGAAGTTTTCCATTATACATATATCGGTATATTTATCTACCTGTGAAGGTAAACTGAACTCTTCGCTCTTTTTTCTCTCATTCTATTTTTTTTTTTTTTCTATTCAACCCCATAACCGTTTCAGATAACCGTCATCTTCTACGGTTATTGTAACTGCACATCGTTACGAAACCTTTTTTTATTCATAAATCAACGTAAACGAGTTACCAAGTAAACTAATAATATAACTGAAACCGAAATGGGAAGGGATGAGATAAGATGAAAAAAAAAAAGGAAAGAAGGAAAATTGAGACCCGAAATAACAAAAGAGTATTATACATTTCCTTCGAGCAACCTTTAATTCTTGTAACAGTTAAAATATCCGTATACGAAAGCAGAGGGAAAGGTAATAGGGTTAAATTTACATCGTGTAGTTAAGTAGTTGTGTATTTTCTCGAAATTTAACATCTCAGAAAGAAGAAGCTTGATTCCTGTAAATATTTGTCCGAGCAAAGTACAACGTATATGAAATATTTCTAATATAAAGTCTACAGTGTCTGCAACCTTATCGAATCACAATTTACAATCAGTCGAAACTATTTGTGTGATAAAAAGTAGGTAATATTTTAAGCGATATAAATCTTCGAGATTTCGTCGATTATAGGTGATCTTCTCTTTCCTTCATTTACTATATTCGTACAGCATCCCCCCCGAAAGTTCGTTGTCGATTACCACAGTTTACCTTTGACCGATCGAACGAATTTCTGAGCCCCGGGAACGCAACGTACGCACGTTATACATACACCTCTAGGTATACCTATGTATCTACCTACTACTCGTTGTTGTCGCACGTCAACCGTAGAATCGCTACTACGATGTAAACAGCGCCACGGGGGTGTTAATTGTCACGCGAGACATGCACCCTTCTATACACCTATGTACTATACGCATTATCTCGACCATTGAATTTCCCGTTAGTTTCACCGGATAAAACGCGATTGAAATTTACCTACTTCTATACGAAACACGCGTTAATCATCATCCCGTTTCGGAAAATAGTTTACCTATACAATCAGCTGTGTTATAATATCAACGATTTTTATTTGTTACAAGAAGTTTCGTGCAGGGCTATCAAAAAAATAACCTTTCGATTTTCATCTATCGTTCGGTGCATCGAACCGATTATTATTAGATTCTATCTAGTATAATCGAAAACTCGATTTTGGTACGGTTTTATCAATTTCTCTTTTTCTTTCTTTTTTTTTTCTGTGCCAAAGAAATGAATAAATACGTTACAACAAGAGGGTACGTATATAACAACCGTTGCAGGATTCTAATTAGAGTTTGATTAACCCTTCTATACCGGCAAATAAATCCAATTTGCAATTGCCCATGTATATGTACAGGTTACAATGCCGGTTGATTTGGAATGCAGATATCGTTGGACGAGTGTGCGTTTGGTAGGAGATGAGTTATAACATGATTGATTGATATTAGTCGGTTATAAACCTGCAGGATTTTTATTCTTTGATCTGCCCTTTATTTTAAACTTTTTCACTTATTTCACGCTATCTGGTGCAGTATACCCTATACCTATTCTACACGGTTGAATATCGGCGGCTTAAATTTTTTCCCCCGTATCGGCGGAAAATTCTGTTAAAGAATAAATCGTTTGAGATCTTCGGTATAACGTTACACACCCATGAAAAAATTAAATTCATCGTAATAAATACCGCAACTCGTGATAGTAATTTTTTTTTTTCTTCCTCTTCATGTCTTCCACATTTGCTTTCTCGCTCTTAACTCTCGTTATCAAAAAAAAATTCTTCCATTATCATTGCTTATTAGCTTTTCTCGTAATATCCTTCGTTAATCTAACGTCCGGCAAGGAGTTAAAAAAAGAAGAAAAAAAAATGATGAAATTTTCCAAATCCTAGTTTCCCTACAAGGGTGGGTTTGTTGGTCGTAAAACTATATATCATAAAAATTGCACCCCGGCTTGGCTATTTAAAATTTTTCCAACCTCCTCACTACGCCGAAAACTGCTGCAGTTTACGATTCAAGACGCGAATCACACCGCGGACGTTCGAAAGACTCGAATCGGAGTAATCGTTTTTACATGTATACTTGTTTTTTTGTTTTTTTTTTGTCATTTACCGCGGAGGGTTGCAATTGCCGACGAAAAATGGGGTGGGGGTTGAAAACGGTGGAAAGAAGTCGAGGAGAAACGGGCGAACACGTAACTTGTGTGCATGCTATATGTATGAATATACATATGTCGTCGGTTGGGCGCATCTCTCGGCGTGTATATGATGGGGGGGGGCGGGGGTGTGGAGGGGGGTGGAGGGAGGGGAAGATACGATGCATACATGATGCATGCGGCTAATGGAAATGAGCTTTCCTTCACGTCACTGGCCAAGACAGAAGCGGCACCCTGAATTAAATATGCCACCTCGACTGGCTACTATTAACTGCCTTCAAATTACTCGCCACGTTTGAACCGCGGAGGCGAGGTGCTCTGAATTTTTCAAGAGTGTGTTAGTGTTGTTTGGTAGCCTTCCTTATGTACCATAAGGGTATATGAATATTCTTTGAATTTTACTACAAGTCCTTCCGTATTCAACATGAAAGAAAAACCACCACTTTATTTATTCTACTCTCATTCTTCTCTCATTCATCGCTCATACTTCTCACACTGTAATACCACATCTATCTCTCTCTCTCTCTCTCTAATACTTTTTTTATTTCGTTCATCTACTTCAACAGATTCGATTTTTTTGGGTTAAACAGCTGCGTTGCACTTGCACTTGCAGTTGCACCCATCTGAATCTTTTTTATTTATTCTTATGCTAACTCGAACTGAAATTTCTTTTCAAACATTTTTGTCTAAGGGGCAGCAATGCATTTTCTAGAGAATTTTCAGTTGTCGTTAACATCTTTATATTTGTAACGAAAAAGCGATTGGGAATTTCGCTGATTAATATTGTCATCGTCTGCAAAGTTTTCGCGGCGTTTTCGCTGCTGCTGCAGACGCCCTGCGTATACCTCTACACGTGTACAAGGACTCAAACTTGAAACCGCACGCGGGACACCACATTAAGAATTATTCAACAGTCCACTACCCTGGTGACGTTGGTGTGCAGGGTCGGGAGGTGCAGCAGCTCGGCCACCGCCGCGCCGCTACCTGCATTTTCAAGTTGGACACTGAAATGCATATCGTAGAGCATGAATTTTTTATTGACTCGTGTCATTCTGCAGCTGAGAATACAACCGCGTTTCGCGTATATACGATATGTACCTATATGTATATAGCGACGCGATATAATATGGTGGTGGTCAGCTCCTCCCCCCCCCCCGTACGTAATTTTTTGTCCGCAGTGGGCATTAACGAAGAAATTGCCGGACTTTCTTCTTCTTCTTCTTCTTCTTGTTTATTTCATCGTTATTATTATTAATTATTTATTGTTTTTCACGTATTTTATCGGTCGCTGCAATTTTTTTCTCTCTCTCTCTCTCTGCAAGTTTCATTCGATGCGGTTGTAATTTTTTTTTATTTTCTTTCATTTTCTATTAATTTTTTTTCGACCGACCGGACGTACAGAATACCGAGACGCGAATATTAACTTTGCTAATACACGTGGAGTTCACGTCAGGATAAAAAAGGTGAAAGGGGTTCGCAGAAAACTGTTTAAATAAGTGAAAAACACACGCAAAGTTCGCTCATTTTGAAAGTTTTTTTCCCGACGAGGCTTCGATGTTTCTGTCTACGCCTATCTCTCTGCTCCTCAGATTTTTGTTTCTTCTTTTTCTTTTTCTTTTTTTTTTTTTTCCTAATTTCTACCCCCATTTTTTCGGAGTATCGCTTGTGCAGCACTCTTCGTCGTATCCTTTGCGCCAATCTCAGCCCTTTCATTTTTTTTTTTTTTTTTTGTTTCGTGGATTACCTGTGTGACTTTTGAAATGAATTTTCTACAACCGTTCATAATATCCGCGGAAACCTCGGACTTTGTCTCGATATTTTTCCCTTTTTCTTTCTTTTTTTTTTTTCTTTCTTTTTTGCAACCTCATATTTTTCCGCGGCATATACTCTGTACTACTAAGCTAGGGGATGAAAGTTTGATTGGAAAAATATAGGTATGGAAATTGTTATATAGTTGAGTGTTGTATGTGCAGGTGTATAACTATATCATGTGGCGTAAAGTGGAGTTTCTCATATAATTTGGCCCTCCTTTCCGTCACGCTTACGAATAGACACCAGCGATATATAATACGGAATAAAGCAGAGTTCCAGTCTCTGACTGATTGTGAGAGTAGGAATGGCACCAAGTACAGTACTTGATATAAATGCATGATGATCGTTATATACGTACCTATATACCCGCAACCCGGTGTAACGCGGTACGCGTGAATGTTGTGGGTTTTTTGGATAAATTATTCATTCACGTGATGCACCGTCATTGCCTATATGCTTATATGCAGTTCTTAACGCACCTATAAGTTTTTACCTCAACATTTTCAACGACAGTTGGAATAGATTGAAATTTTTCTTTCCTTGTACTTTTTTTTTCTCTTCTTCTGTCACGGAAAGATGTATGAAACATACATAAACTACATCACGACTTTGGAAACAAATAACAGTTCTCGAATTTTTTATCTGCACAAACTGCGTACAGGGTATTATTATTGATAAACCGTATAAATAAATTGCCTGTTCGTATATCTTATGCATTTTCACACGGTGACATTTTTTTTTTTTTTTTTCTAATTCTTTTTTTATTAATTAGCCGGTTATCTGAGAGAGAAGAAAACGATCGAATAATTTACAAACTCTGTATTTATAAGTAATGGAAACTGTAATTAATAAAAATTTGACCGAAATCATTGGATAAATTATTAACGTATTTTTTGTTAATTTCTTTGTTTCAGGCCAAGTGGTTGGAATCATCCCACGCTTGGCTCGGTGCCTCTACTTCCAATATAACGGGTGAGTTCTCAGTACCAACGACATAAAACTTGTGATCTTTTTAATTCATTTGAATCTATTTTATTTTATCCTCTTTTTTTTTTACCGATACGAACCGCATACGAGTTTTGTATTCGGGCCACTTTTTTCGTCTTTATAATTACATTTGCAGGATTTAATTAAGAAGGAACCGATCATGGAGAAGAAAATTCACTTTCACTCACACCAACGCTTCTTAACTTGCTCAATTCACAACTAAAAAAATTGAAAGAAAAAAAGAAAAAGTAAATTAATCCTCAAAAATTCACCCATTCACCACTTAATAAATTCTTCTACATAGAAACCCAAAATTAAAAGGACAACGATCCCCTTTTTTTTTTTTTAAAAAAAAAGCGACGAAGAATATTTATCCGATAAGAATTTTTGTTTCTTTCAAATTCCCTTCCCCTTCGTATCCTTTTCCTTCTTTCGTCGGAGGTGTGGTGGCGTTTCGAAGGGTGAAGCTGATCGCGCTAATAAAGCTGCAGCAATTATACTAATTAGCAGCGAGAGATGCTTTGGAGCAAAAATAAAAAAAAAAAAAAAAAGAAACAGTTTCGAAACCGATATGTTGAGATATTCGGTTCGATGCCCGGCACCCAGTTATATCAGAAAAAAAATTTCCCTCTGCTGATTTTTAGCTGACTATTCGACCCTGCTGAAGTTGAAGGCGCCCACGTGGACGCGTCACGATCTTCAGGAGGCTATGGAGGCTGTTGTAACGCAGAAGATGCGATTCACCCAGGCTTCTACTAAATACGGTATCCCGAAGGGCACCCTATACGACAACATCCTAGGAAAATCAAAACGTATGATGGTACTTGAGGAGGCAGGACTTAATTCATCCGAGGAGACTGCTGTGTTAGAATTCTGTTGCGACATTAGCGTTAGTCCTTATAACAGAAGGACTAAAAAATCATTAAACGCAATATTAACGTTCGTTGAAAAATTGCGAAAAAAAAGAGACCCTGGTTTCATGTTCACAGGGTTAGCGGGATTCCGATGGTGGTGGGCATTTTGTAAAAAACATTCCATAGTATCCCTTTACTTTAACGATGAAAATGAAAATGAATGACATTATACCGTACATAACTATTACACGCTACACCTTATTTTTCGTTTACCATTATCGATGATATTATTATCATTATTATTATTATCATTATCGTTAATAATATACCTATGCAAACGTCTCGTACGACGCGCCGCTTATTTGTGCAACAGACTAAAATTACATAACGCAACGATAATGATAATGATAATGATAATAACAAATTATAATGGGTACTTTAGGGACCAACTATACACGGCGAGGGGTAACTAAAATTCCTGAAGTAAAATTATTATTAATGAAATATTTTCCTTATAATTCATATATAAATGATATATATATATGTATATTATTATAATAATATAGCAACGTTGTGCAGAGTCTAGTCTTATTGACCCCTCACCGTCCTCGAGAAATCTCGCGTGTATAAGCATATATATGAAATAAGAAACGAGCGAAATGAAAAAATGTAGAAAAGAAACAAGAGAGAAAAAAAAAAAAAAAATTATACACATGATATAAAATATAACCAAGTGCCTGTCATACCTACTCACACGAGGCATAATAATAATTACGATATAATGAAAAAAATTAATTTTAATAATAATTCCAACGCACTGCTTCGATACATATGAGATTCTCAATTATATAATTGTTCGTTATACTATACGTTACACACACACACACACGAAACTATATATGACAATTATAAATCGTCTTCCAGCGAATATATTTATAAGAATTTAACATATGATTATATATTTCCATATTAATTATATATACTGAATGAAAAATTTTTTAATATTAATACATAATAATTATAATATGACAATTGATATATAGGCACTCGTGATTCATGTATATATTTATTCCATTAATTGAATTCGTTTGTTCCTCTTTCCGTTTTAATTTTTTTTTTTTTTTCGTTTTTTTTTTTAGTTTTCAAGAGGAAAGAGAACAATAATTATAGATATCATTCCACCGTGCCTGATTATAAACTGCAATTTGTACAATATATGTATATATATATAGATATAAGTTTTTTTTTTTTTTTTTTTGTTCCATATTATCATAGGTAGCTTTATAGTTGATCGTATTGAATTACAGGGTGAATATGTGAATTCTTTACATACAAAACCTATTACGTTATAATTATCATGAGCCGCAATATATAAATTCCCCGCTCGTGTACCTAATAATTTTTTTTTTTTTCTAGTTTTTTTTAGTTTTTTTTTTTCTCCTCCTACGTTCTGTCCATCACAAAGGGGAAAAATTAATTCCGCGTTATTGTTATACATCGTTGATAATAAAATTTTTAATGCACACCGATCCCGTCCCTCTAGGTATATATATATAATACATATTCGTATAAGCAATGAAAGAATGAGAGAATGATAATGAAAATGAAAAAAGAAAAAAAAAAAGATTGAGAAAAACAGGGACCAACGCAGCATGACCCCGACGTAATGACATGTTCAAATATTCTCATGCACCACATACATACCTATATACATATACGTATGTACACATATATGTATACGATATTTTCTTAGTTTCTAAAATGACCACAAAATGGCTTGAATTATTAAAAATCAATGGATTATCCAATTTTTTTTTTTTAACAAGATATTAAAACAACTACTAGACGTTCAAATAAATACATATATATATGTATACATGTATGTTATATGATACTACCCACTTGCCATTAATGTGTATATTTTAATATCGTTATAACGCGCTGTCTCATTATCATTAATGTTAATATTATAATTGCACTGTTATTTTAATTATTGTTATCGTTAATTGTAGTTCAATTATTATGTGTATATATACATGAACGAATTTTTAAATTTGGACAGAAAATAATTTATGCACGGTAATAATCGCGTTATATGAAAAAAAAAAAAAAATACGTATAGATTCTTTTCTTTTTTTTTCTTCCGATTATATACGTTATATCGTTTCATTGATTGATTATTTAAACTATGTCATCGTTTCTTGATACTTTTTCGCATTTTTGTCTAATAATTTCTTACCCTTCATGTTTTTTTTTTTGTTAACAACATTATCCAGGCGTACCGGTAGGTACAAAACTTGTTTGTTCATCATTAACACGATATATTTATCTGTCCTCAACAAAAAAAATAATTCTATGCCAGTTTGTTTCATTAGTTATTGTTATTATTCAATTTTTCATTTTTCATTAGATGAATTTAGACGATGATAATTATACGCGTGTAAATAATGTTTTTTTTCGTTTTTTTTTAACCCCGTTACCACGTCTGTCATTATTATTATAATTATTAATGTTATGATTATTATTATCTATTATTATCATCATCAATATTTTATTATCGTCGCTGCCATATTAGGTATCTATATAACGTATGTACCATATTATACAATATTTTCATACATAGTCCGCGAAGTTATGTATTTTTAATTACCGATTCATCGACATAGATATTTTATTACACGTATTAATATTATTATAACGAATAATCGTTTTTTTTTTCTTCTTTTTTCGTTTTCTTTTAGTAAGAAATAAAAATAACATTTATTATATGTTACCGAGGCCAAGGCTCCGAACGAATTCATATTTAATTAGCACGCGCTTAAGTGTCGTGTTAAGTGGTCGGTACACTTAAAGTGAACGTTAATGTTGAGATGACGGTGACGACGACGATTTAGATGATTAAATTTTGCTCAAAATGGATCGAACTCTCGAGAGTTAATTTTCACTACTCACTCTAAATGCAGAAATGAACTTGAAAAAAAAGACATCAAATCAAATCGAATGAATCTATGAATAGGATAATTTTCATTAATTTTTCTCCGTGTAGAGAAAGAAATAAACAAATTAATTAATTAATTAATCAAAATGAAAATGACGAATGGAGGTAGTTTGAAATTAGATCGGGCAATTTTATATAGATATTATTAATAAATTAAATTCACGCGAATTTAGACTGTCTGAGCGATTGGAGATAATCGTTATGAAATTTTCACGATGAAATGGAATGCAATTATGGTCGTGCTATAAAAAAAAAATGAATAAAAATAAAAATAAAAAAGTCAATTACACACAAGTCAATAGACGATATGATTTAGTCAAAATAGTAAATATATATATATATATATAAAATAATAAATCGTTGGATTTATGAATTTATTATACTGATAATAATTAGAAATAAAACCTATGTATAGATATAGACAGGTATATATGTATACATATGTATAATTAGAGACAGGTGCGACCTCATCGAGAAATTCGCTTGAGATTATTATACCACGTACATGTGTAGTATAAATTTAAATAATAATTATTAAAATGACAACAACAAAAAAAGACACAAGAAAGGGAGAAATTTATGATAATTATAATTTAAGGAAACGTTCTAATAACTCTCTTTCTCTTCTTCTTAATTTTTTTTTCTTTCTTCTTCTTGTTTTCTTCTTATTTTTTAATCGACGACACATTCGATTGAGTCTCTGTTATAAAAAAACAAACAACTATTGTAACAATTGTATAACATGAACAATACAATTGTCGCGTTATCAAACATTTACCGCATTTTTCATTCCTTATGTGTCCATTAATGCGTATCGCTTGTAAATTATTATTATTATCATAAATTATTATCTTCACGAATGTATCAACTGATGTATCAATGTTTATCGGTGTCCTCTTTTTTCATGTTTCACAGGCCCTTTTTTACTTCATCCGTATGAATAGTACGTTGTATTTTATGTATAATTGTATTACAATCGTGTCCGTTATCTGGAAAAATGTAATGCGAATCATTTTTTTTTTTCTTTTTTTTTTACTTGTTATCCACTATATTGTATTTCGTAATTTATAATTCGACGACTATAGGATCAGAAAAAAATTGTAGATTTCTAAATGAAATGAGAAAATGAAACGGAACACTTTTGTGTAAAAGGCGTACATATAAAAAGAGGGAAGAGAGAAAAAAAGGAAATAACAATAATGAAATATGAATGTTAATTTTTCACGTAATTATTTTTGATCGAAATTAATCAAACTCCTACAACTTTGGCCACGCACTGATGGATTTTTCTCCTTTTTCTGGGGGGGTGTTACAGCAGACAGCTACCAGTACCACGTTCAATCGATATGGCAGAAGTGTTGGAACACCAATCAGAGTCTTGTTCATCATGCTCGGTTCAGAGAAAGAGGACCCCTTAAATCATGGAGACCCGAAACTATGGCGGAAGCGATATTCAGCGTACTCAAGGAGGGCCTCTCTCTAAGCCAAGCGGCGAGGTCAGTTTAAATTTAATATATAAAGAAAAATACAAAATAAAGAATACGAAGAATTGACCGCTACTGTAAACTCTCGCAATCGGATCCCAGTTGTTTTATTTAATTGAATGGAGACCAGAGGTGCAGTAGTTTTTTTTTTTTTTTTTTTTTTTAATGATTCAGGTAATCTATAGCACCGAGGAACCCTCTATTTAATTTTTTCTTACCTTTCCAACTATTGTTACCTCGGATTAATACATTATACGTAGAAAATATTTATATACATATACACGTTCCTCGTTGATTGATGTCTCCGAAATTAAAGCTAGCGTTTATTCCTCGCCTCATGGCTGCATCGCATGTCTATGCTAATCGTCTGTTTCCACATGGCGTTCAACGAATTAAAGATTTTTTTACACAATTTTTCTCTCTCTGTCTTTCTTTCTCTTTTTTTTTTTTTTTTTCTTTTTTAAGATTAATTGCTGATGTAGAATTGTTTCTATTATAAACCTATCGTATATATGGATATTCAAACGCCTGTTTGTTAGATGTCTTTATATAATTACTGCGTAATTATTCATGCAACGTTTTTCACTTAATCTTCGGATTGAAAAGAAAAAGTTACGAAACAAAAAATGTTTTTTGTTCATTATTTATTTATTATTATTTTATTTTTTTTGTTTTTGTTTACAGGAAGTACGATATCCCCTATCCGACCTTCGTCCTGTACGCAAATCGCGTTCATAATATGCTTGGTCCCAGTGCGGACGGTGGAGCCGGTGAGTGTTAGTTGCCATTTTCAATATTCCATATCCTTATTTTCTAAGCCTGGAGAAATCTAACGGGAAGAAATTCATCGCCCTGCAGGCAGTGACTGTATATTATACACTGCCTGTTTAGTTAAACTCTCATTTTATTCAAAATTCATTCGAGATCCTGCGGCAGCGCGTTGACGTAATCGTTATTTTCTCGTTTTCGTACAGATCTTCGACCGAAGGGTCGCGGTAGACCGCAACGTATTCTCCTTGGTGTCTGGCCCGACGAACACATCAGAGGTGTGATTAGAGCTGTGGTATTTCGGGACGGTCAGTCCGCCCTAATCGCCAAAGAAGAACCAACATCGATGTACCCGAGTCTCGCGAATTACGCAGCTTGCAACGGACCCGAAGGCGCCGTTAGTCCAGGCGCCGCTGCAGCAGCCGCAGTGGCCGCCGTCGCCCAAGGTGAGCGTCGAAAGAAATGAATAAAAATTAAAGAAAGAAATATAAAAAAAAAAAGGAAACAATTCGGTGGAGGTGAAATAAAATCGAATACCTACATGAACTTGGTGGAGAAAAATCTTTTCTTTTATTTTCCCACCCAGGAATCCGTCATCAAATGTGCAGTATGGTGGCCGCCGCTCATTCTCACCAACACGATATGATTGCGGGTACAAATCTTTCGGCAAATTTATCAACGAATATTCAAGCGGCTCTTCAGGCTCAACATAACAACGGTAACTCTCCGCTGAATTTAGGTCTGGCAAGTCCTGGTTCAGGACCACCAGAAAGTCCTATGGAAAGTCCTTTAGCGAGTCCTCTCGGTCTGGTTATGGACCCCGCGCATATTCCCGGTAGCGTAGAATTGGGAATCGGAGTAAGTGGTATGACTTACAATCCAGCAAGAAGCTTCGTAAGTCCACGTCCCGAAAATTTATTTCAAGAAGATATTGCGGATCTAGTCAAGAGCCCGCACTCCTTGAAGGATAAGGACAAAATACCTGTTAAACTTGAGCCCCTCCAGGCAGATTCAAGGTGCGAATAGTAGTAGGATTTATCACCTCTAACTTCAACAACGTCTGCGGAGGTCAAGAAGGCTCACGATTTCATAAATTTTTTTTTTTCTTGTTTTTTTCTTTTTTTTTCGTTTTTTCTTTTCTATGCATACCGCAGGCTTACCGGAAGTCCGATCTCTAACGTCGCGATGGGTTATATCGATTTACTATTTCGGTATCCCGCTGACGATCATATATTTTTACCCGACGTGATATCATCCGCTTAGTTAATTAAGATATAAGAATGAAAGAAAAATAAAATAAAATAAAATAAAACACAGGCAGCTTAAACGCAGCGACAATTTTTTTTTTTTTTTTTTTCTATTTCTTATTTCCTTTTTTGTTTTTATTTTAGTTACTTTTTGTCAACATACAAAGAACGCGGTGTGAGTAAAATCGAGAGGCTCTCATATAATGTGTAGAATTAATTATTTCGCGCATGATCACAATATCCTCGGGTACATATATATATATAGATATATATTATATGAATATATGATCCGCGAAATAACGCATAACTGTATCTATAAAATAATATACCTATTACATAAATATATATATCAATATTCTCGAAAGCAAGATATTCCCGCATGATATATATGCGATAATTGTATAATATGAATATATATATATATATATATAGTTATTTAAATCGTTAATATTAATTTAATAAATGAGTAATGATAATAATAATAATAATAATAATAATGATTGTTAAATCATAGATTTATATTATTATACATATATATATAAATTGAATAACAAAAATAAAATAAAATAAAAAAGAACAAGGAGAATTAAAAAAAAAGAAAGAAAGAAAAAAAAAACTTCAAGAATCCGACTATCATACGACGATGAGCGTTTCGACCCGGACAACTCACTAAATTGCCTTCTGTATTTAGGTGCCCCGCAAGTGTATAACAATTATTTATTACATAATTGAATTATTATATTATAATAAAACTAATTAATAAATGAATAATAACCACACACACACTACCTATAATTACACAAACACACGCATACATACATACATATTGTTATTATAGTAGCCAGTTAGTGGTAATAACAATAACCAATAACAATAATAATCATAAAAAAAACATAATAACAATAATGATAATAACAATAACGATAATCACAGTAATCATAATGGTAGTAACTAATAACACGCAACAACATTTTGATGATAATAATATTAAACAATGATTACGTCATATTATAAAATTAATAAACTGCAGCGCAGGATAGCGCAGGAGTAAGTTGAACCTAATGAATGAATGAATGTAACAGAAAAAAAGGAAGGAAGAAAAAAAAGGTCGCGTATATTATGAGAAAGACGAAACTATAATCGTCGATTGCAGCGACACGAGAGGAAGCAAGTAAGTGAACGAGTCAAGGCGCAGCTCCGATAGCGATGTATATGACAACGCTTAATGAATATAATATTAATGAAACCAGGTGTAGCTAAGGTATACGTATAGAGAACCGTGTCACCTGATTGATCACCGATGCCAGATTATCTACTCGTATCGATACACCAACGGTATATAAGCTTTGAGCCGATACATAGGTGAGATAACTAGATACCTCTAGTGGATATTTGTCTAATAATATTTGCGTAATATTCTGTGCAATAAATTATTACTTTTTATTTTACTTTTTTTTTTTGCCTTTCCCCCCCCCCCCCCCCCCCCCCAATTGCTATACGATTATCACGTATAATATGTATAGTCGAGAATCAACTTTTAAAATGAAAAATGGAGAATAATCCGGAATTAAAAGACAAAAAGAATAATAATAATATTGAAATCTAGTAGTAATTTTAATATTAACATTGATAATAATAATAATAATAATAATCATAGTATTAGACGTAGGCACAAACAAGAACGTGAAGAAAGAGACGGAAAAAAAAATTGAGAGAAATACAACAAAAAAATAATAATAATAATTATAATAATAATATCGTCGTCACGGCTTCATAATCAAAAAAAAAAAAAGAAAAGTTTAAGGTATATATAAACATATTTATATTAATAATAACAAAAGAAAAAAAAAAAACCCGATGATAATCATGCGAATAATTGAATAAAATAAGAATAGAGAAAAAAAAGGGGGACGTTCATAAATAATTATAACGATAATAATACACCTGTGAGGACAAAAAAAAAAAAAAGAAGAAATCAAGCAGATGCAGAATCCAACCACCTGTCGCGGAATATGAATTATCCTATCTTCTGGTATTGCCTTCGATAATTTTGCTGATCATAGTCTTGCGGTTTGTAAATCCAATATCATGAATTAGAGCTTGAAGTTAATTCGTTTTTTTTCTTTTTTCTTTCGCGCATTTTAGCTTGTTCGATCCGAATGTTGAGTATCGGTATCCGGTCGCAGTATAATAGAATTCGATATGATGTAAGCGCGAATGCGGACGACAAAATGGCCATTAAATAATAATAATAATGATAAAAGAAACTAAGAAAAGTTAACAACTCCGTGAAAAGTTTAGAAGAGAAAAATTTTTTCAATCCGCGTACACTACGTTATACTAGGATGCGATAGGTAGTAGATATATAAAAAATATTTAATCACATAATAGTTAAATGAAAAATAAATAATAATACTGTATGTAACTTTACCGTAGAGATGCATCGCCGTGCTATAGATATAGTTGTGTAATGTAAAATAATGCCAGATAATCTAAAAAACACATACATCACATTAACTAAATCTATATACGATATAAATTTACATACTATACAATATAGTTATACCAAATGTATAATAGTTTTCAATCACAGTCACATATTAAAACATTATATTCAATGACATTGCAATAATATGCAGCGCAACAACGGCATACTAAAAACATCATATGTATATGATTCCCAGGCATTGCCGCTTACAGTTTAACAGTTTCCTGTTTTTACGACAAGCAGATAATATCGAATTGAATTAAATTCATACGAAACGAGAACGAAAGTAAAATTTCATTCGTAGCCAGCCGCAATTGAGACAGATAATTCTGTCGCTCCGATCGTAACTTGTAGCGAATGCAAAAAAAAAAAACCTACATCAACACACCCACGTGATAAACAAATATAATATTTTTGTTTATCGCTCTATAATAATATTAATAATAAAATATATAATAATCGTGTACGGTCCATGTACGTCGTTACGCATATTATACATAAAAATTTTTGTAGTTACATAATTATATATAACAAAAGAACATATTGATGACGCATGATATGTACTTTCGTTCGTGTGTCCTTTTCTCTCAGAGATGAACGCGATTAATTATTATACCTGCAGAGTATGCGAAAGAATTATCGGTTATAAGGGAAAGCCAAAAGAAAAAAATTACTCTTAAAAACTATTAAAACTAAAAAAAAAGTAATTGAGAAACTGGTTTCGATTTTAATTAATTCGACTGTCATCCGCCGTGTGAATATACCTAATTGCGGGAAGTGATAACGTCTAGGATAAAAAAAAGATAAAGATTTTTAATGATAACTAAATGAATAAATCGATAAGTAAATCCTGAAGTATCGCATATATTTGGGTGAAATCGGAAATATCTCAGAATATACTATACTATACCCCATTATTGTGAACTTTCTAGTCACTCGACGACAAGCCGCCGCAATTGATCAAATGAATACGTACGCTATGTATATTAATTAATAATAAATTACACGTACGTATTCATAACGTCATATACATATAATACATTATAGGCCAATGTAATTTGTACGTCGATGAGCGTCTTAAAAAATGTTGTTGTACCTGTTTTTTAATTCGAGCAAACGTCGTATTATGTTTTTCATCTGTACGACGATTACAGAAAATTTAATATTAACATCTCATCTCCTCGATAATCAGTCGCGTCAATAATATTAGTAATAATAATCATCATAATAGTAATAATTCATATTAATAAATGACATGCTTAATATTAATTAGAATTATAACAACAATAATGGTAATAATGAGAAAATAGTTGACAGGTATAATGAAAAGAAAAGAAAAAAAAAAATGTCGAAGGCGTTGTGTGAGTGAGGGAAAAAATTATTTTCGCGAATTGCTATTATAATATATTATAGGTATTATAAAATCATCTGCAGCAGAGTTTGTAGTTTGTATGAGGGGTGATAACGAGACAATTTGAATGAGATAATTAAATATTCGTGGAAAGAAAGTTTTAGAAAATAAAAATGTGTACACCTAATTAATTGTAATATACATTATAGGTATAGAAAAAATAAGACCGGCGAATATGTACAAAATTTCTAATTATCGCGCGCGTGGTCTGTATTTGATAAAATTCTATGAGAAGGATCACGCGGAACAAAGAAAAAAAAAAAAAAATTACACAGCAAAAAATAAGATAAAATTAAATTAAAAAAAAAAAGAATCATTAGAAAAGATATAAACGGCGACCTTTAGGAGTAGTAAAAAGTTTATATTATAGTAAACATGTTATAAATTATAATGTAATGCCTTCCTGCCGTATAATATTTGGGGTAATCATGCCAATTGTAAACTTATAAAGTTTAATTAAAAAATTATATTTAATTTAGAAATATATTATATGCCGGTTTATATGATATTGAAACGTGAATCACACTCTACGGCGAGATAAATTAAAAGAAGAGAAAGAAAAAATAATAATGTAAAGTAATATAAATTATAAAAGTTCATATGTGGGATTCAAACTTTTGGGCCTTGCGCGATATTTAGGGGTCGGTCGATTCGCGTATGTATTTAGGTATCATACATATTATATATAAAATGCATATTAAAAATATGCTTCATAACGATTCTATTTTCTAATATTGAGAAAAAAGAAAAAAGGAAATGTGAAATGAAAAAACAAATATTTCCGTTAACATTTGTATGATTATATTATATCACACCGTAATATAATTAATCATTATTGCTATACATATTAAAAAACGATTATTGCAATCGAGTTGAATACTTGTAACAATTGAAAGTCCTACTTTTATTATCCGTTATAATTTCTTCTTTTTTTTTTTCTTCTCTTTTCCTTTCATTAATTCTGACAATTTATACTGAAAAATATTTCGAGTATAATATGAGACACTTAATTATGAATTTCGAAGCATTTGTCGCCCGTAATTTATATCGTAGAGATCATCGGTGATTTTTTCTAATAATTTTTTTTATCGATAATTTTGAGAAGAACAATTAAAGAAAAAAAAAAAGCAGCAGCAGCAGTAGCAAATGAAGTCATCTCGGTACTTTGAAAATTGACTCGTCGATATCTTGAATTTTTCTTCGAATAATTATAAAATAAAGGAGATGAAACAAAAAAAATTATAAAGTGGCCTTCGTGAAAAAGTTGTTTTTGCTTGTACTTGAAGAAAAAGAAAAAACAAAAAAAAAAGAATTTGGTACGTCGATTTACCAAAACTTGTCTTTATATATCTAGGAATTACCAAAATTGAAATTCGGGAACGTATTTTATCGCGGAATAAATAAAATAATAAAAATAAAAATACCTTGAAATCGAAAGTATCCGAGGGGGAAAATTTTGCGGATGACGAAAGACGAAGAAGAAGAAAGAGAAAATAACTAGAATGAAAAATCATTTAAAAACAGAAAAATTATTCTTGATACAAACGTTTTTGTGCAAAAATGAACAAAAGAGAAAAAAAAATTAAATTAATTAAATAAATAATTAATGACAAGAAATTAAGATAAAAATTAAAATTAAAATTAATGTAAAATTAAAAAGAGAGGAAGAAATTTTATTGAATTAATAAATTAATATTTGAATTAGAGACCTTTCGTATTTCGTATTAGTATATAGCAACGATGTTTTTAAAACAATATAATATCAAGAACAACAAGAGTAACGACAACAAACATACATAAGTGAGATTCTGGGACTGTCTTTGGATCTAAAGAGAAAACAAAAAAATTAATTGATATGATGATTTGTATTTAAAATAAATATCGATCTCTATATGAAAGAAAGAAGAAAAAAGAAAAAAACATTTTACATCTAGGCTTAATGTGTTCAAAAAATGGTCATGAAACGCGGCGTTGTAAATTTTATTACGAGGAAAAAAAAAATGAGTAAAAATTAAATTAGTAATTGTATAAAAAAGAAGAGGAAAAAAAAACAAAAATAATAAAAATAAAGAATAGTAAGTGCCTTCCAGAAGAAAAAATTTTTAAAAATAAAAAACAAAAATTTCCCTAGATCGAAAAAAAAACATAAAATTAAAAAATGAATTAAATGTCATCCAAATTTTGAGAAGTAGCCGATTGAAAAAAAAAAAAAAAAAATACGGTGAGTTATTGTCTATGTTTCTTTTATTTGATTTTTATTTAAGTTTTTTATTTCTGCATTTTTTCAGTTCACTCTCTCTCTCTCTTGCTGTAAACTCACACACATGATGAATACCTATAGATTCATATATATATAATAATAATAATAATATACAATAATAGTTACGGAACGCACACGTATGCCTGTAATAATATAAAAAAGCTGGCGCAATTGCGCATTTATTTCGCAGAGCCAAATGTAATAATTTATCATACGTGTGCGGTGCAGTTATACAGAATAAAATGTGTCGACCGTAATGAATGAATTCATATTGTTCAATTTAAATGATGATGATGATAATAATATGGTGCGGAACTACGCGGAAGAAAATTCGCTGATGAAATTCTATTTTTGATGTTTGAGAAAAAAAAGATAAAAGAAAAAATGAATCTATAAATAATTGAATGATCATTTATCGGATCGTTAGATGCACCAGATTCAGATATTATTTGATATTGTTCTTGTACCTAAAAAAAAAAGGAAATTAATTATCATTTGAAAATGAACAAAAACCGTGAACATATATATATATATAAATAATATAAAGACACATAGGTTTATCACCTTTACCTATATTATTAAAAATAATAAAATGTAAGCGACTATAATGAAATATAAATCGCATGGTGTATACGCCGCATGATATAATGAAAATACAAAAATGAATAAATGAATAAATAAATAAATATACAAAGAGGAAAAATAGATCTCGGGTTATTGCAGTATTTCTATCGACTCAGTTTCAAGTTCAAAGTCTCTGTACTAGCTACTGCGTCATAATACGCACCTCGAATGACTCGCTAGATGCCGGATTTGCACTATGAAAATGATAATTAAATCAATGAATTTAATTAAAGAACAACGGAGATATAGTATAAATGTGATTATGGTAGGAACAAAACTAATAAAACGGAAAAAAAAACCCATTTTGCATTTCTACTATGATATATTAATACCATTTCGTTTTCAACAGTAGTTTCTTTGCAACTTATACAATCAGAGATATTATAGATAATGCCATAAGAAATATAACATTGATGTAATATTCATGTATAATGGTATTTATTCAAACTAACAACAGCAACAACAACATCAACTGCATCCAACAATAAAAAACAAAAAATGAACAAAAATATACGATTGCACAAGAATTGAAATATATTCTATAGTCTGCATATACACACAATATATTATTAATAAAAAAAATGAAAATGAATAGAAAAACAAAAAAAACGAAAAAAATAGAGCTGTACGCGTGTTGTGACTAGTTTACAGTATATACATATATATAAACGATTATAATTATAATAGAAGAACCTAGATTTGAGCAGCATAAATAAATAATAATATACTATATAATTGATAAGGTGAACAAGAAGAGTTAAACACAAAATGAGGAAAACAAAAAAAAAGAAAAGAAAAAAAAATTAAAAAACAAAATACAATAGCGATAATCACAAGATATATAATAATAATATTAATAATAATTGTAATAATAATAATAATGAAAATAGATGAAATAGCGTTATACTAAAATCAGCAGTACATAAATGGGAAACGGAAAATGAACAACTCGTCAGTTTTACTTTTCATATCCTCTCTATACATTGTAATAATGATAGTATAATTGATACACGACATACATACCATATAGATTGAATGAAAAAAAAAAAAAGAAAAAACTTTAAAAAACTTAAAGAGGAATATAATAAAACCCTACCTGACTCGTATGCCAAAGACGTTATGTACCCCGTAACATCTTTGACTGCAATCTCTGCAGTTGCCACTGCTGCATTATAAAAGAGCGTGAGAGAAGAAGAGAAGAAAAAAAAAATTACACAAGGAAACAGAAAGAGAAAGAAAAGAAAAGAAAAATAAACACCTCTGGTTCTTCGTCAGCATGTACATGAGAAGTAGAATATTGTACTGAGTTATTGATTATTGTTATTAATAAAAAACAATGCATACATTATACGATATGAATTAAGCATATATCGAGGGTTTCAGCAATAATCTGATATATATACATAACTGATATATATATCTTTTACAACGTGCAATCTGTATATTGCCGAACTAGAGGTTAAGAAATGAATGAATAAATGAAATAAATAAATTGAATTAAATAACAAAAAGCAACGTATTGTATATTTTATTAATCATATGATTTATTACATACGCTGTAGAAATATGTCTTTCTTTCAATAGCACATGCGCACCCATTTTATTGTTGCACATATTCAAATTCCCATGCTACAATCATTGTTAACTTTCTTATTATTATTATTATTATAATCGTTATCATTATTACTACTACTATGATTATTATTATTACTATTATTAACATTATTATTATTATTATTATTTTTGTTATATTTATTATGTATGACATGGAAAAAGAAGGTGTAATTAAAGAACGAAACGCACAGTAGTTGTGCAACAGGCGAGCAACCGTGTGTGAAGCGTTCACGGATATAATTGTTTGTTTATTGCCAATTTTTCGTTAATTACAGATTCCTACCCAATTATCCAGTTGATTTTTTAACATTGAATCGATGTGTTCAATAAATTAAAACGGTGGAGACAAGGGCTGAATGATTTTTGATCAATTATACTGTGACATTGATCAACTGTATTTAATCGGCTATGAAACACTAAAATCTGGGTGAAAATATCACTGGCATGGGTCACAATCCTGCTGTTGAATGATACAGATACAGATGATTCATCTCGACTCTGGGACCAGTTCGACTTCCTGCAGCTGACAGGAATTTTGTAAGTATTATTTGTTTGAAAATTATGAAAAATAAACCTTGGGTGGGTGGCGCGTCAATTGTTTTAAAGCGTTGCGCTGGAGAGAAGAAATGAGACAGATTTTTTTGATCAGACGTATCTGAAAGCGGAAGGTTTAAGCTTCAATTTGGTACAAGATTCGTTTGGCTAAGAGCATTTTTCAGAAAGTTACGAGCGTTTGAAATTTACCATTTTCGAGCAGAAGTCGTATTTTGCTCTAATTCTTTTAAACGTACAACACCCGCTTTGAATGCATCAATGAATGGGCAGCGGCAGCCTATCAGCGTTTACTACGATTCCCCCTTCCACTACGCGGAAATACTACGCCCGCCTATTCTACTACGATTTCCGAGAAAAGGGGGTCGGAATTCCGTAGTAGAAGGGTTAAGAAAAGGGGGACGGAATTCCAAGAAAAGGGGTTAAGAAAGGAGGTGTCGACAGGTGGGTCATTGAACTTTGATTTATTTGCAATTTCTCATATATCGAGTATTTCTGCCAAAATTGACGTAAAAAAAAAAAAAAAAATCTGGGAGTATGTACGTCATTAAATCTATAAGTAGATGATGATTATGGGTGTATATGATCGGTATATATGTAAATGGATATGTAAAACTCATGTATATAGGGTACATTTTTGACAAAATTGACGTGAAAAAAAAAAATCCGGGAGTACGTACGTCATCAAATTTATAAGTGGATGATGATTATGGGTGTATATGATGGGTATATATGTAAATAGCTATGTAAAACTCATGTATATAGGGTACATTTTTGACAAAATGACGTAAACAAAAAATAAAAATCTGGGAGTATGTACGTCATCAAATTTATAAGTGGATGATGACTATGGGTGTATATGATCGGTATATATGTAAATGGATGTGTAAAACTCACGTATATAGGGTACATTTTTGACAAAATTGACGTGAAAAAAAAATAAAAATCTGGGAGTATGTACGTCATCAAATTTATGAGTGGATGATGATTATAGGTGTATATGATAGGTATATATGTCAATAGCTGGGTAAAACTCATGTATATAGGGTACACTTTTGACAAAATTGACGTGAAAAAAAAAATCCTATTGGCAAGTCTGTGGTTATATGATCAGTATGGAAATGTATAAAGGATAAATATATACCAAGCTATGTAAATATGAACATATCAATGCGCAGTGATTAAAAACGAAGGTTCTGAATTTTGACAATTATCAAGCGCAAGAATTCTGTAGCTGTGTCTATAGGTATGAGTACGTGAGATGTATATACGTATGAAGCATGCGTTTTTTGCAGAGCTTTGAGCTTTCAATTGTCAAAGTGCATTGAAAAAAATTGAAATAAATTGGCGATAACTCTATCAATTTAATAGATGAATTAATGTGGCTTGCAGATTCGGATTCCTGGGGTCAAAATACATGGGAATAGCATAAGAAACTCTTTAAAAGAAAATGAAGACTTCTCTTCCAGATTTTGAGAAAAAACTAAGGCTATAGGCTTACTGTTTTTTTGGGGTAAAAATCGAAGTATTTAGAAAATCAATTGCAGGACGCTTATCCTACGTATTTTTGCGCAGGGAACACGAATACGACGATGGAATTAATTTAGAATCAAATCCCATCGAGATATCCTAGATTTATCACTTCTCAGATCGCTAAATTGGCGATAACTCGATCAATAAAATAGGTAATTCAATTTGGCTTGCAGATTCGGATTCCTGAGGTCAAAATACATAAGTATAGCATAGGAAACCCTTTAAAAAAAAATGTAGACTTTCCTTCCAGATTTTGAGAAAACACTAAGGCTATAGGCTTACTGTTTTTTTGGGGTAAAAATCGAACTATTTAGAAAATCAATTGCAGGACGCTTATCCTACGTATTTTTGCCCAGGGAACACGAATACGTCGATGGAATTAATTTAGAATCAAATCCCATCGAGATATCCTAGATTTATCACTTCTCAGATCGCTAAATTGGCGATAACTCGATCAATAAAATAGGTAATTCAATTTGGCTTGCAGATTCGGATTCCTGAGGTCAAAATACATAAGTATAGCATAGGAAACCCTTTAAAAAAAAATGTAGACTTTCCTTCCAGATTTTGAGAAAACACTAAGGCTATAGGCTTACTGTTTTTTTGGGGTAAAAATCGAACTATTTAGAAAATCAATTGCAGGACGCTTATCCTACGTATTTTTGCCCAGGGAACACGAATACGTCGATGGAATTAATTTAGAATCAAATACCATCGAGATATCCTAGATTTATCACTTCTCAGATCGCTAAATTGGCGATAACTCGATCAATAAAATAGGTAATTCAATTTGGCTTGCAGATTCGGATTCCTGAGGTCAAAATACATAAGTATAGCATAGGAAACCCTTTAAAAAAAAATGTAGACTTTCCTTCCAGATTTTCAGAAAACACTAAGGCTATAGGCTTACTGTTTTTTTGGGGTAAAAATCGAACTATTTAGAAAATCAATTGCAGGACGCTTATCCTACGTATTTTTGCCCAGGGAACACGAATACGTCGATGGAATTAATTTAGAATCAAATCCCATCGAGATATCCTAGATTTATCACTTCTCAGATCGCTAAATTGGCGATAACTCGATCAATAAAATAGGTAATTCAATTTGGCTTGCAGATTCGGATTCCTGAGGTCAAAATACATAAGTATAGCATAGGAAACCCTTTAAAAAAAAATGTAGACTTTCCTTCCAGATTTTGAGAAAACACTAAGGCTATAGGCTTACTGTTTTTTTGGGGTAAAAATCGAACTATTTAGAAAATCAATTGCAGGACGCTTATCCTACGTATTTTTGCCCAGGGAACACGAATACGTCGATGGAATTAATTTAGAATCAAATACCATCGAGATATCCTAGATTTATCACTTCTCAGATCGCTAAATTGGCGATAACTCGATCAATAAAATAGGTAATTCAATTTGGCTTGCAGATTCGGATTCCTGAGGTCAAAATACATAAGTATAGCATAGGAAACCCTTTAAAAAAAAATGTAGACTTTCCTTCCAGATTTTGAGAAAACACTAAGGCTATAGGCTTACTGTTTTTTTGGGGTAAAAATCGAACTATTTAGAAAATCAATTGCAGGACGCTTATCCTACGTATTTTTGCCCAGGGAACACGAATACGTCGATGGAATTAATTTAGAATCAAATCCCATCGAGATATCCTAGATTTATCACTTCTCAGATCGCTAAATTGGCGATAACTCGATCAATAAAATAGGTAATTCAATTTGGCTTGCAGATTCGGATTCCTGAGGTCAAAATACATAAGTATAGCATAGGAAACCCTTTAAAAAAAAATGTAGACTTTCCTTCCAGATTTTGAGAAAACACTAAGGCTATAGGCTTACTGTTTTTTTGGGGTAAAAATCGAACTATTTAGAAAATCAATTGCAGGACGCTTATCCTACGTATTTTTGCCCAGGGAACACGAATACGTCGATGGAATTAATTTAGAATCAAATCCCATCGAGATATCCTAGATTTATCACTTCTCAGATCGCTAAATTGGCGATAACTCGATCAATAAAATAGGTAATTCAATTTGGCTTGCAGATTCGGATTCCTGAGGTCAAAATACATAAGTATAGCATAGGAAACCCTTTAAAAAAAAATGTAGACTTTCCTTCCAGATTTTGAGAAAACACTAAGGCTATAGGCTTACTGTTTTTTTGGGGTAAAAATCGAACTATTTAGAAAATCAATTGCAGGACGCTTATCCTACGTATTTTTGCCCAGGGAACACGAATACGTCGATGGAATTAATTTAGAATCAAATCCCATCGAGATATCCTAGATTTATCACTTCTCAGATCGCTAAATTGGCGATAACTCGATCAATAAAATAGGTAATTCAATTTGGCTTGCAGATTCGGATTCCTGAGGTCAAAATACATAAGTATAGCATAGGAAACCCTTTAAAAAAAAATGTAGACTTTCCTTCCAGATTTTGAGAAAACACTAAGGCTATAGGCTTACTGTTTTTTTGGGGTAAAAATCGAACTATTTAGAAAATCAATTGCAGGACGCTTATCCTACGTATTTTTGCCCAGGGAACACGAATACGTCGATGGAATTAATTTAGAATCAAATCCCATCGAGATATCCTAGATTTATCACTTCTCAGATCGCTAAATTGGCGATAACTCGATCAATAAAATAGGTAATTCAATTTGGCTTGCAGATTCGGATTCCTGAGGTCAAAATACATAAGTATAGCATAGGAAACCCTTTAAAAAAAAATGTAGACTTTCCTTCCAGATTTTGAGAAAACACTAAGGCTATAGGCTTACTGTTTTTTTGGGGTAAAAATCGAACTATTTAGAAAATCAATTGCAGGACGCTTATCCTACGTATTTTTGCCCAGGGAACACGAATACGTCGATGGAATTAATTTAGAATCAAATCCCATCGAGATATCCTAGATTTATCACTTCTCAGATCGCTAAATTGGCGATAACTCGATCAATAAAATAGGTAATTCAATTTGGCTTGCAGATTCGGATTCCTGAGGTCAAAATACATAAGTATAGCATAGGAAACCCTTTAAAAAAAAATGTAGACTTTCCTTCCAGATTTTGAGAAAACACTAAGGCTATAGGCTTACTGTTTTTTTGGGGTAAAAATCGAACTATTTAGAAAATCAATTGCAGGACGCTTATCCTACGTATTTTTGCCCAGGGAACACGAATACGTCGATGGAATTAATTTAGAATCAAATCCCATCGAGATATCCTAGATTTATCACTTCTCAGATCGCTAAATTGGCGATAACTCGATCAATAAAATAGGTAATTCAATTTGGCTTGCAGATTCGGATTCCTGAGGTCAAAATACATAAGTATAGCATAGGAAACCCTTTAAAAAAAAATGTAGACTTTCCTTCCAGATTTTGAGAAAACACTAAGGCTATAGGCTTACTGTTTTTTTGGGGTAAAAATCGAACTATTTAGAAAATCAATTGCAGGACGCTTATCCTACGTATTTTTGCCCAGGGAACACGAATACGTCGATGGAATTAATTTAGAATCAAATCCCATCGAGATATCCTAGATTTATCACTTCTCAGATCGCTAAATTGGCGATAACTCGATCAATAAAATAGGTAATTCAATTTGGCTTGCAGATTCGGATTCCTGAGGTCAAAATACATAAGTATAGCATAGGAAACCCTTTAAAAAAAAATGTAGACTTTCCTTCCAGATTTTGAGAAAACACTAAGGCTATAGGCTTACTGTTTTTTTGGGGTAAAAATCGAACTATTTAGAAAATCAATTGCAGGACGCTTATCCTACGTATTTTTGCCCAGGGAACACGAATACGTCGATGGAATTAATTTAGAATCAAATCCCATCGAGATATCCTAGATTTATCACTTCTCAGATCGCTAAATTGGCGATAACTCGATCAATAAAATAGGTAATTCAATTTGGCTTGCAGATTCGGATTCCTGAGGTCAAAATACATAAGTATAGCATAGGAAACCCTTTAAAAAAAAATGTAGACTTTCCTTCCAGATTTTGAGAAAACACTAAGGCTATAGGCTTACTGTTTTTTTGGGGTAAAAATCGAACTATTTAGAAAATCAATTGCAGGACGCTTATCCTACGTATTTTTGCCCAGGGAACACGAATACGTCGATGGAATTAATTTAGAATCAAATCCCATCGAGATATCCTAGATTTATCACTTCTCAGATCGCTAAATTGGCGATAACTCGATCAATAAAATAGGTAATTCAATTTGGCTTGCAGATTCGGATTCCTGAGGTCAAAATACATAAGTATAGCATAGGAAACCCTTTAAAAAAAAATGTAGACTTTCCTTCCAGATTTTGAGAAAACACTAAGGCTATAGGCTTACTGTTTTTTTGGGGTAAAAATCGAACTATTTAGAAAATCAATTGCAGGACGCTTATCCTACGTATTTTTGCCCAGGGAACACGAATACGTCGATGGAATTAATTTAGAATCAAATCCCATCGAGATATCCTAGATTTATCACTTCTCAGAT
Source organism: Athalia cordata (assembly GCA_963932425.1). NCBI lineage: Eukaryota > Metazoa > Arthropoda > Insecta > Hymenoptera > Athaliidae > Athalia > Athalia cordata. The sequence continues at coordinate 3,938,071 of OZ010628.1, read as the reverse complement.
CGCTAAATTGGCGATAACTCGATCAATAAAATAGGTAATTCAATTTGGCTTGCAGATTCGGATTCCTGAGGTCAAAATACATAAGTATAGCATAGGAAACCCTTTAAAAAAAAATGTAGACTTTCCTTCCAGATTTTGAGAAAACACTAAGGCTATAGGCTTACTGTTTTTTTGGGGTAAAAATCGAACTATTTAGAAAATCAATTGCAGGACGCTTATCCTACGTATTTTTGCCCAGGGAACACGAATACGTCGATGGAATTAATTTAGAATCAAATCCCATCGAGATATCCTAGATTTATCACTTCTCAGATCGCTAAATTGGCGATAACTCGATCAATAAAATAGGTAATTCAATTTGGCTTGCAGATTCGGATTCCTGAGGTCAAAATACATAAGTATAGCATAGGAAACCCTTTAAAAAAAAATGTAGACTTTCCTTCCAGATTTTGAGAAAACACTAAGGCTATAGGCTTACTGTTTTTTTAGGGTAAAAATCGAACTATTTAGAAAATCAATTGCAGGACGCTTATCCTACGTATTTTTGCCCAGGGAACACGAATACGTCGATGGAATTAATTTAGAATCAAATCCCATCGAGATATCCTAGATTTATCACTTCTCAGATCGCTAAATTGGCGATAACTCGATCAATAAAATAGGTAATTCAATTTGGCTTGCAGATTCGGATTCCTGAGGTCAAAATACATAAGTATAGCATAGGAAACCCTTTAAAAAAAAATGTAGACTTTCCTTCCAGATTTTGAGAAAACACTAAGGCTATAGGCTTACTGTTTTTTTGGGGTAAAAATCGAACTATTTAGAAAATCAATTGCAGGACGCTTATCCTACGTATTTTTGCCCAGGGAACACGAATACGTCGATGGAATTAATTTAGAATCAAATCCCATCGAGATATCCTAGATTTATCACTTCTCAGATCGCTAAATTGGCGATAACTCGATCAATAAAATAGGTAATTCAATTTGGCTTGCAGATTCGGATTCCTGAGGTCAAAATACATAAGTATAGCATAGGAAACCCTTTAAAAAAAAATGTAGACTTTCCTTCCAGATTTTGAGAAAACACTAAGGCTATAGGCTTACTGTTTTTTTGGGGTAAAAATCGAACTATTTAGAAAATCAATTGCAGGACGCTTATCCTACGTATTTTTGCCCAGGGAACACGAATACGTCGATGGAATTAATTTAGAATCAAATCCCATCGAGATATCCTAGATTTATCACTTCTCAGATCGCTAAATTGGCGATAACTCGATCAATAAAATAGGTAATTCAATTTGGCTTGCAGATTCGGATTCCTGAGGTCAAAATACATAAGTATAGCATAGGAAACCCTTTAAAAAAAAATGTAGACTTTCCTTCCAGATTTTGAGAAAACACTAAGGCTATAGGCTTACTGTTTTTTTGGGGTAAAAATCGAACTATTTAGAAAATCAATTGCAGGACGCTTATCCTACGTATTTTTGCCCAGGGAACACGAATACGTCGATGGAATTAATTTAGAATCAAATCCCATCGAGATATCCTAGATTTATCACTTCTCAGATCGCTAAATTGGCGATAACTCGATCAATAAAATAGGTAATTCAATTTGGCTTGCAGATTCGGATTCCTGAGGTCAAAATACATAAGTATAGCATAGGAAACCCTTTAAAAAAAAATGTAGACTTTCCTTCCAGATTTTGAGAAAACACTAAGGCTATAGGCTTACTGTTTTTTTGGGGTAAAAATCGAACTATTTAGAAAATCAATTGCAGGACGCTTATCCTACGTATTTTTGCCCAGGGAACACGAATACGTCGATGGAATTAATTTAGAATCAAATCCCATCGAGATATCCTAGATTTATCACTTCTCAGATCGCTAAATTGGCGATAACTCGATCAATAAAATAGGTAATTCAATTTGGCTTGCAGATTCGGATTCCTGAGGTCAAAATACATAAGTATAGCATAGGAAACCCTTTAAAAAAAAATGTAGACTTTCCTTCCAGATTTTGAGAAAACACTAAGGCTATAGGCTTACTGTTTTTTTGGGGTAAAAATCGAACTATTTAGAAAATCAATTGCAGGACGCTTATCCTACGTATTTTTGCCCAGGGAACACGAATACGTCGATGGAATTAATTTAGAATCAAATCCCATCGAGATATCCTAGATTTATCACTTCTCAGATCGCTAAATTGGCGATAACTCGATCAATAAAATAGGTAATTCAATTTGGCTTGCAGATTCGGATTCCTGAGGTCAAAATACATAAGTATAGCATAGGAAACCCTTTAAAAAAAAATGTAGACTTTCCTTCCAGATTTTGAGAAAACACTAAGGCTATAGGCTTACTGTTTTTTTGGGGTAAAAATCGAACTATTTAGAAAATCAATTGCAGGACGCTTATCCTACGTATTTTTGCCCAGGGAACACGAATACGTCGATGGAATTAATTTAGAATCAAATCCCATCGAGATATCCTAGATTTATCACTTCTCAGATCGCTAAATTGGCGATAACTCGATCAATAAAATAGGTAATTCAATTTGGCTTGCAGATTCGGATTCCTGAGGTCAAAATACATAAGTATAGCATAGGAAACCCTTTAAAAAAAAATGTAGACTTTCCTTCCAGATTTTGAGAAAACACTAAGGCTATAGGCTTACTGTTTTTTTGGGGTAAAAATCGAACTATTTAGAAAATCAATTGCAGGACGCTTATCCTACGTATTTTTGCCCAGGGAACACGAATACGTCGATGGAATTAATTTAGAATCAAATCCCATCGAGATATCCTAGATTTATCACTTCTCAGATCGCTAAATTGGCGATAACTCGATCAATAAAATAGGTAATTCAATTTGGCTTGCAGATTCGGATTCCTGAGGTCAAAATACATAAGTATAGCATAGGAAACCCTTTAAAAAAAAATGTAGACTTTCCTTCCAGATTTTGAGAAAACACTAAGGCTATAGGCTTACTGTTTTTTTGGGGTAAAAATCGAACTATTTAGAAAATCAATTGCAGGACGCTTATCCTACGTATTTTTGCCCAGGGAACACGAATACGTCGATGGAATTAATTTAGAATCAAATCCCATCGAGATATCCTAGATTTATCACTTCTCAGATCGCTAAATTGGCGATAACTCGATCAATAAAATAGGTAATTCAATTTGGCTTGCAGATTCGGATTCCTGAGGTCAAAATACATAAGTATAGCATAGGAAACCCTTTAAAAAAAAATGTAGACTTTCCTTCCAGATTTTGAGAAAACACTAAGGCTATAGGCTTACTGTTTTTTTGGGGTAAAAATCGAACTATTTAGAAAATCAATTGCAGGACGCTTATCCTACGTATTTTTGCCCAGGGAACACGAATACGTCGATGGAATTAATTTAGAATCAAATCCCATCGAGATATCCTAGATTTATCACTTCTCAGATCGCTAAATTGGCGATAACTCGATCAATAAAATAGGTAATTCAATTTGGCTTGCAGATTCGGATTCCTGAGGTCAAAATACATAAGTATAGCATAGGAAACCCTTTAAAAAAAAATGTAGACTTTCCTTCCAGATTTTGAGAAAACACTAAGGCTATAGGCTTACTGTTTTTTTGGGGTAAAAATCGAACTATTTAGAAAATCAATTGCAGGACGCTTATCCTACGTATTTTTGCCCAGGGAACACGAATACGTCGATGGAATTAATTTAGAATCAAATCCCATCGAGATATCCTAGATTTATCACTTCTCAGATCGCTAAATTGGCGATAACTCGATCAATAAAATAGGTAATTCAATTTGGCTTGCAGATTCGGATTCCTGAGGTCAAAATACATAAGTATAGCATAGGAAACCCTTTAAAAAAAAATGTAGACTTTCCTTCCAGATTTTGAGAAAACACTAAGGCTATAGGCTTACTGTTTTTTTGGGGTAAAAATCGAACTATTTAGAAAATCAATTGCAGGACGCTTATCCTACGTATTTTTGCCCAGGGAACACGAATACGTCGATGGAATTAATTTAGAATCAAATCCCATCGAGATATCCTAGATTTATCACTTCTCAGATCGCTAAATTGGCGATAACTCGATCAATAAAATAGGTAATTCAATTTGGCTTGCAGATTCGGATTCCTGAGGTCAAAATACATAAGTATAGCATAGGAAACCCTTTAAAAAAAAATGTAGACTTTCCTTCCAGATTTTGAGAAAACACTAAGGCTATAGGCTTACTGTTTTTTTGGGGTAAAAATCGAACTATTTAGAAAATCAATTGCAGGACGCTTATCCTACGTATTTTTGCCCAGGGAACACGAATACGTCGATGGAATTAATTTAGAATCAAATCCCATCGAGATATCCTAGATTTATCACTTCTCAGATCGCTAAATTGGCGATAACTCGATCAATAAAATAGGTAATTCAATTTGGCTTGCAGATTCGGATTCCTGAGGTCAAAATACATAAGTATAGCATAGGAAACCCTTTAAAAAAAAATGTAGACTTTCCTTCCAGATTTTGAGAAAACACTAAGGCTATAGGCTTACTGTTTTTTTGGGGTAAAAATCGAACTATTTAGAAAATCAATTGCAGGACGCTTATCCTACGTATTTTTGCCCAGGGAACACGAATACGTCGATGGAATTAATTTAGAATCAAATCCCATCGAGATATCCTAGATTTATCACTTCTCAGATCGCTAAATTGGCGATAACTCGATCAATAAAATAGGTAATTCAATTTGGCTTGCAGATTCGGATTCCTGAGGTCAAAATACATAAGTATAGCATAGGAAACCCTTTAAAAAAAAATGTAGACTTTCCTTCCAGATTTTGAGAAAACACTAAGGCTATAGGCTTACTGTTTTTTTGGGGTAAAAATCGAACTATTTAGAAAATCAATTGCAGGACGCTTATCCTACGTATTTTTGCCCAGGGAACACGAATACGTCGATGGAATTAATTTAGAATCAAATCCCATCGAGATATCCTAGATTTATCACTTCTCAGATCGCTAAATTGGCGATAACTCGATCAATAAAATAGGTAATTCAATTTGGCTTGCAGATTCGGATTCCTGAGGTCAAAATACATAAGTATAGCATAGGAAACCCTTTAAAAAAAAATGTAGACTTTCCTTCCAGATTTTGAGAAAACACTAAGGCTATAGGCTTACTGTTTTTTTGGGGTAAAAATCGAACTATTTAGAAAATCAATTGCAGGACGCTTATCCTACGTATTTTTGCCCAGGGAACACGAATACGTCGATGGAATTAATTTAGAATCAAATCCCATCGAGATATCCTAGATTTATCACTTCTCAGATCGCTAAATTGGCGATAACTCGATCAATAAAATAGGTAATTCAATTTGGCTTGCAGATTCGGATTCCTGAGGTCAAAATACATAAGTATAGCATAGGAAACCCTTTAAAAAAAAATGTAGACTTTCCTTCCAGATTTTGAGAAAACACTAAGGCTATAGGCTTACTGTTTTTTTGGGGTAAAAATCGAACTATTTAGAAAATCAATTGCAGGACGCTTATCCTACGTATTTTTGCCCAGGGAACACGAATACGTCGATGGAATTAATTTAGAATCAAATCCCATCGAGATATCCTAGATTTATCACTTCTCAGATCGCTAAATTGGCGATAACTCGATCAATAAAATAGGTAATTCAATTTGGCTTGCAGATTCGGATTCCTGAGGTCAAAATACATAAGTATAGCATAGGAAACCCTTTAAAAAAAAATGTAGACTTTCCTTCCAGATTTTGAGAAAACACTAAGGCTATAGGCTTACTGTTTTTTTGGGGTAAAAATCGAACTATTTAGAAAATCAATTGCAGGACGCTTATCCTACGTATTTTTGCCCAGGGAACACGAATACGTCGATGGAATTAATTTAGAATCAAATCCCATCGAGATATCCTAGATTTATCACTTCTCAGATCGCTAAATTGGCGATAACTCGATCAATAAAATAGGTAATTCAATTTGGCTTGCAGATTCGGATTCCTGAGGTCAAAATACATAAGTATAGCATAGGAAACCCTTTAAAAAAAAATGTAGACTTTCCTTCCAGATTTTGAGAAAACACTAAGGCTATAGGCTTACTGTTTTTTTGGGGTAAAAATCGAACTATTTAGAAAATCAATTGCAGGACGCTTATCCTACGTATTTTTGCCCAGGGAACACGAATACGTCGATGGAATTAATTTAGAATCAAATCCCATCGAGATATCCTAGATTTATCACTTCTCAGATCGCTAAATTGGCGATAACTCGATCAATAAAATAGGTAATTCAATTTGGCTTGCAGATTCGGATTCCTGAGGTCAAAATACATAAGTATAGCATAGGAAACCCTTTAAAAAAAAATGTAGACTTTCCTTCCAGATTTTGAGAAAACACTAAGGCTATAGGCTTACTGTTTTTTTGGGGTAAAAATCGAACTATTTAGAAAATCAATTGCAGGACGCTTATCCTACGTATTTTTGCCCAGGGAACACGAATACGTCGATGGAATTAATTTAGAATCAAATCCCATCGAGATATCCTAGATTTATCACTTCTCAGATCGCTAAATTGGCGATAACTCGATCAATAAAATAGGTAATTCAATTTGGCTTGCAGATTCGGATTCCTGAGGTCAAAATACATAAGTATAGCATAGGAAACCCTTTAAAAAAAAATGTAGACTTTCCTTCCAGATTTTGAGAAAACACTAAGGCTATAGGCTTACTGTTTTTTTGGGGTAAAAATCGAACTATTTAGAAAATCAATTGCAGGACGCTTATCCTACGTATTTTTGCCCAGGGAACACGAATACGTCGATGGAATTAATTTAGAATCAAATCCCATCGAGATATCCTAGATTTATCACTTCTCAGATCGCTAAATTGGCGATAACTCGATCAATAAAATAGGTAATTCAATTTGGCTTGCAGATTCGGATTCCTGAGGTCAAAATACATAAGTATAGCATAGGAAACCCTTTAAAAAAAAATGTAGACTTTCCTTCCAGATTTTGAGAAAACACTAAGGCTATAGGCTTACTGTTTTTTTGGGGTAAAAATCGAACTATTTAGAAAATCAATTGCAGGACGCTTATCCTACGTATTTTTGCCCAGGGAACACGAATACGTCGATGGAATTAATTTAGAATCAAATCCCATCGAGATATCCTAGATTTATCACTTCTCAGATCGCTAAATTGGCGATAACTCGATCAATAAAATAGGTAATTCAATTTGGCTTGCAGATTCGGATTCCTGAGGTCAAAATACATAAGTATAGCATAGGAAACCCTTTAAAAAAAAATGTAGACTTTCCTTCCAGATTTTGAGAAAACACTAAGGCTATAGGCTTACTGTTTTTTTGGGGTAAAAATCGAACTATTTAGAAAATCAATTGCAGGACGCTTATCCTACGTATTTTTGCCCAGGGAACACGAATACGTCGATGGAATTAATTTAGAATCAAATCCCATCGAGATATCCTAGATTTATCACTTCTCAGATCGCTAAATTGGCGATAACTCGATCAATAAAATAGGTAATTCAATTTGGCTTGCAGATTCGGATTCCTGAGGTCAAAATACATAAGTATAGCATAGGAAACCCTTTAAAAAAAAATGTAGACTTTCCTTCCAGATTTTGAGAAAACACTAAGGCTATAGGCTTACTGTTTTTTTGGGGTAAAAATCGAACTATTTAGAAAATCAATTGCAGGACGCTTATCCTACGTATTTTTGCCCAGGGAACACGAATACGTCGATGGAATTAATTTAGAATCAAATCCCATCGAGATATCCTAGATTTATCACTTCTCAGATCGCTAAATTGGCGATAACTCGATCAATAAAATAGGTAATTCAATTTGGCTTGCAGATTCGGATTCCTGAGGTCAAAATACATAAGTATAGCATAGGAAACCCTTTAAAAAAAAATGTAGACTTTCCTTCCAGATTTTGAGAAAACACTAAGGCTATAGGCTTACTGTTTTTTTGGGGTAAAAATCGAACTATTTAGAAAATCAATTGCAGGACGCTTATCCTACGTATTTTTGCCCAGGGAACACGAATACGTCGATGGAATTAATTTAGAATCAAATCCCATCGAGATATCCTAGATTTATCACTTCTCAGATCGCTAAATTGGCGATAACTCGATCAATAAAATAGGTAATTCAATTTGGCTTGCAGATTCGGATTCCTGAGGTCAAAATACATAAGTATAGCATAGGAAACCCTTTAAAAAAAAATGTAGACTTTCCTTCCAGATTTTGAGAAAACACTAAGGCTATAGGCTTACTGTTTTTTTGGGGTAAAAATCGAACTATTTAGAAAATCAATTGCAGGACGCTTATCCTACGTATTTTTGCCCAGGGAACACGAATACGTCGATGGAATTAATTTAGAATCAAATCCCATCGAGATATCCTAGATTTATCACTTCTCAGATCGCTAAATTGGCGATAACTCGATCAATAAAATAGGTAATTCAATTTGGCTTGCAGATTCGGATTCCTGAGGTCAAAATACATAAGTATAGCATAGGAAACCCTTTAAAAAAAAATGTAGACTTTCCTTCCAGATTTTGAGAAAACACTAAGGCTATAGGCTTACTGTTTTTTTGGGGTAAAAATCGAACTATTTAGAAAATCAATTGCAGGACGCTTATCCTACGTATTTTTGCCCAGGGAACACGAATACGTCGATGGAATTAATTTAGAATCAAATCCCATCGAGATATCCTAGATTTATCACTTCTCAGATCGCTAAATTGGCGATAACTCGATCAATAAAATAGGTAATTCAATTTGGCTTGCAGATTCGGATTCCTGAGGTCAAAATACATAAGTATAGCATAGGAAACCCTTTAAAAAAAAATGTAGACTTTCCTTCCAGATTTTGAGAAAACACTAAGGCTATAGGCTTACTGTTTTTTTGGGGTAAAAATCGAACTATTTAGAAAATCAATTGCAGGACGCTTATCCTACGTATTTTTGCCCAGGGAACACGAATACGTCGATGGAATTAATTTAGAATCAAATCCCATCGAGATATCCTAGATTTATCACTTCTCAGATCGCTAAATTGGCGATAACTCGATCAATAAAATAGGTAATTCAATTTGGCTTGCAGATTCGGATTCCTGAGGTCAAAATACATAAGTATAGCATAGGAAACCCTTTAAAAAAAAATGTAGACTTTCCTTCCAGATTTTGAGAAAACACTAAGGCTATAGGCTTACTGTTTTTTTGGGGTAAAAATCGAACTATTTAGAAAATCAATTGCAGGACGCTTATCCTACGTATTTTTGCCCAGGGAACACGAATACGTCGATGGAATTAATTTAGAATCAAATCCCATCGAGATATCCTAGATTTATCACTTCTCAGATCGCTAAATTGGCGATAACTCGATCAATAAAATAGGTAATTCAATTTGGCTTGCAGATTCGGATTCCTGAGGTCAAAATACATAAGTATAGCATAGGAAACCCTTTAAAAAAAAATGTAGACTTTCCTTCCAGATTTTGAGAAAACACTAAGGCTATAGGCTTACTGTTTTTTTGGGGTAAAAATCGAACTATTTAGAAAATCAATTGCAGGACGCTTATCCTACGTATTTTTGCCCAGGGAACACGAATACGTCGATGGAATTAATTTAGAATCAAATCCCATCGAGATATCCTAGATTTATCACTTCTCAGATCGCTAAATTGGCGATAACTCGATCAATAAAATAGGTAATTCAATTTGGCTTGCAGATTCGGATTCCTGAGGTCAAAATACATAAGTATAGCATAGGAAACCCTTTAAAAAAAAATGTAGACTTTCCTTCCAGATTTTGAGAAAACACTAAGGCTATAGGCTTACTGTTTTTTTGGGGTAAAAATCGAACTATTTAGAAAATCAATTGCAGTACGCTTATCCTACGTATTTTTGCCCAGGGAACACGAATACGTCGATGGAATTAATTTAGAATCAAATCCCATCGAGATATCCTAGATTTATCACTTCTCAGATCGCTAAATTGGCGATAACTCGATCAATAAAATAGGTAATTCAATTTGGCTTGCAGATTCGGATTCCTGAGGTCAAAATACATAAGTATAGCATAGGAAACCCTTTAAAAAAAAATGTAGACTTTCCTTCCAGATTTTGAGAAAACACTAAGGCTATAGGCTTACTGTTTTTTTGGGGTAAAAATCGAACTATTTAGAAAATCAATTGCAGGACGCTTATCCTACGTATTTTTGCCCAGGGAACACGAATACGTCGATGGAATTAATTTAGAATCAAATCCCATCGAGATATCCTAGATTTATCACTTCTCAGATCGCTAAATTGGCGATAACTTGCATATCTAATGAAGATGCCATTTATTTTGAGCCTATTGATGATTTTTAAATCTTCTTTCGTGTGTTGCAGGAGGAAAATTGCCGGTCTCCGTAGCAACACCGCCTCTGATTCATAATTCAAGGACTGCACCTGCATCTGCAAGACTGTTGCGCATCTGAAAAATGGTTCGTCCCACCGAGCAACAAAATGACATTACTTACTACATTATTCATTATATATATATTAGTAATAGATCATGTACTTCCTGGAATCATGGAAATGAACTTTTGTCAATTTTGTCTAAACTTATTTATTTAAGAAACCATATCTCTGAGTACATAGTATTGATATTCATTTTGTGTCGTTGATTTGATAATAAACAAAAAGTCTCTTTGAATTGAATGTTGAATTGACATTGATTACACCCTTTGACCCATCACTTATAATATCCTTTATATTTAAGCAACACATCACGACATCAGGCCTTGATTCAGACCGCCTCGTTGCGTGCATACAATAAGTATAAAACTGCGGGCGATCACTTTTCATAAAATGGTCTTTTTGCTCACAATAGTCGTTGTGGTCATGAGGTTTCGAATAATTCATTATTAATCGTTAATAATCAAATTTCATACTAAAAATTCATTAATATTGGTCAATTGAAAAAGTTTATTCGAGTTCGGAGCATTAGATTAACATCTGATCGATTGCAATCTTAAAACGGTCAATTACAGACGTGTAATTCGGTATTCGGTCCTCGGAGCATCTTGTATTATATGTAGATCCTTCTTTATGGTAACGTCAGTACGGCCGCAGCAGCCGGAGCGGCGACATCAGCAGCGACATCGGTAGCGGCGCGCGGATCCTTGGAGAACAGAGAGAGAGAGACAGACGAAGGTATTATGGCTACACGCAAAATTAGTACGCAGTTTGCTATTGCGCCACAGTTCTCTATTTTATTCAAGTTTCCTTTGAAAATAACAACTCGGGAAGTGTTCGGTTCAATCCAGATATCTGGAATAAGTGCTAGATAAACAGCAGCTATTGAAGGACCCCCTCTATCATTGGAAATTTCGTGAATTTCGTAGCTCAGATATTTTTTTCATAAGCAGTGACAAGCCGTGTTCTTACCATCCTTTTTTAGTGGTCCCGATCGGTCCTTTTTTCGACCGGTAGAATTTTGGGCGAAGGTAATACGACATGAACGCAGAATTTTAATAGACTTTGAATAATAATTGGAAGTGTTGGTGAGGAAAATCAAGATCCTTACGCCAAAACTAAAACCCTTGATTTCTTGTATATTGAATTGGAAAAGTTATTGTCATGGATTCGGGTGAGTCGGATTTAATTTGTCGTCGGAATTCCCAACGACTGTACCTAATTGATTAGACGTTCATAAATTCCTATATTCGTATACTTATTTGATCATACTGTAATTGATTTCGAAATAGTTCTGTGCGTGTTTGAACACCACGAATTCTTTTGTCGATCGAATTGAGGAAGGTATCGTCGGGGTTATGGTTTAAGAATAATTTTCGTTGATACATTGTACTGAACAAATTTATTCATATATTTTGGGTGCAATTTAACAATTTTACTCCATTTCTTAGATAATATTTTCTTATTTCAGGTTTATAATCGATGGATATGGAGTTGGCCTGGTTCTTCGCAGTATTCATTCGAGTTTAAATTACGTTGTGGAGGAGTTACAGGGCATCGGACAATATTTCACAGGTATTTAAAATAATTACATTCTCCCTCTTCGAACCGGCTTCCTGCTAGAATGAACAGGACAATATAAAAAAAAAATAACTCAGCTTCAGAAGCGCATTTTTCTACGGGTAAAACAAAAAAAAAAAAATTTTTTTTACGATATTTTTAAGTGTACACCCGTCAAAATCGATTCTTGACTAAGCCCTACTGTTCTCACGGAAAAAGTGAGTCAGAATTCACCTCGCCGAGTGTACACTGTGATATATAACTACAGGAATCCGTACATATGTATTTCTTGCGGTTACATACGAATTCCAAGAAAAAATACCAGTGCATTGGGGTAGGTCGCAACAGATGTGAAAAGAGTTAACAGGTGATGCCGTCGAATCGTTTCACACCTCTGAACAATAGGCCAAAAAAAAGGCAAAAAAAAATGTTCACACTTCATCACCTATTAAAAACCCATAAATTATATTTAAATTCTTTCACGTGCCGACATTCCAATGCCCGAACACGTGTATTCAAAAATCGCCAATAAAGAGATGCGGTTATCCCTTTATTGGGGTGAGCAGAGGCTCGCTACTGTCGAATGCGTCGAGCACACGGTATTTCCACTTTTTAAGGATTTTTTTAATTGCGGGAAGGTCAATCGAGCTGCGCAACCCGATGGCGACGAAAAGAACTAACTCGCGAGGGCTCGAGTGCGGCCCGCCAGAGTATAAAATTCGCTTTAAATTTCTCTATTCTAATCTGCATGTGCGTTTCCTATTATATCTCAGGAACCAATAATCCGAATTTGATGAATTTGGTTGCGTTCGATTCGTATTAAAATAGGGAACATTTTCTTCATCCTAGCCAAAGTTTTTTGTATAACGTGTGCTCAGTATCAACAGATTACGCTCCGACCGTGTTGATTTTCGACCCTAAAATCGAGGAAAAATTTAAAAAAAACTCCGTTTAATTTGAAAGTATGTAATAATTACAGCACGTGTTATCTATCAGTTTATTAGCTCGTCATTCTGCACTACTTTAATTATTTTAATTCGTTGCAACTGTTGTAAAAAAGAGAACTTCAACTTCTCTATTCACCGTATAACAACTAGTTATCACTGAGCACACGAACCCTCACGTATATATGAATACTTTTAAAATATTTCATATTATTAGGCCAGGTAAACAGTTGCGAGACTCATCTCTATCCAATGAACAATTCATTCGCGTTAAAGTGAGTCAGGAATCTTCCGCAATATTCTGTTCTAGATCGCTGTTATGCGAAGAATTTACGTTTCTTATAAGACCTTACCTTCCGCAGAGGTTTTGATCACATCAAAATCAACTCATTAAGATATTCTTATCTTTTCTCTTCTCACAGCGATAATTCGGCAATAACGCTATTAATTTCATAGATATATCAATTTGGTTTGCGGATTTAATAGATTCCTAGGGTCAGATCATCTATGAATGCCCTCCCCCTTAAAACCCTCCAATAAAATAAGTGAAATATTTTTGAAGTCGTTTGAGCGACTATTTCTCAAGGTATTTCCAACTCGTATTCAACTAGCCGTACTAGAAAATTATCAAAATGAGCTCAACCAGGTTCTGAAAACTTCCTCGGAATTTTGTTAGATGATTTTTAAATGACATTTTACTCGGTTTTTTGTTTTTTGTAACATACGAAACAAATTTATTGATCTAACTCATGGATACAAAGTTGATACATGCATCATTGATTGTCACATTGTGAATCAAATTGTACATATAATTGAATGAGCATTGCTTGATCTTTCTCTCAGACATAGTCTTTAATGTTGTCTGCAGATTTCGCATCGAGTTTGGCGTTCTGGCAATCGATTGGAACTCGGAACTGGACATCACCAAGTGTCTTCGACGATCAACTTCCCTTCATCCTCGTCCAGTCGGAACGGATCTGCAACACATGAGACATACAAGTTCTTTTTTTGCAGAGGTATGAATTCATTAACTTATTTCCTTTATGAGTGCTCAGGAAAATGCATCATTAAGAGTACCAAGAATATGAATTGCATTCCCTTAGAAAATATTTTCAAACTTCTCCTCATGAAATCAGATTTATAACTTATTTCCTTTATAAGTGCTCAGTAAAATGCATCATTGAGAGTACCAAGAATATGAATTGCATCCCCTTAGAAAATATTTTCAAACTTCTCCTCATGAAATCAGATTTATAACTTATTTCCTTTATGAGTGCTCAGTAAAATGCATCATTGAGAGTCCCTAGAATATGAATTGCATTCCCTTAGAAAAGATTTTCGAATTTCTACTCATGAAATCAGATTCATAACTTATTTCCTTTATGAGTGCTCAGTAAAATGCATCATTAAGAGTCCCTAGAATATGAATTGCATCCCCTTAGAAAATATTTTCAAACTTCTCCTCATGAAATCAGATTTATAACTTGTTTCCTTTATGAGTGCTTAGTAAAATGCATCATTGAGAGTCCCTAGAATATGAATTGCATCCCCTTAGAAAATATTTTCAAACTTCTACTCATGAAATCAGATTACCCAGTATTACCCAATGAACTCAGTAACTTCATGCATGCCCATAATATAATTTATCACACACGCCAATAAGGCACAACAATAATATATTATTATATACTTTGTTACTATTTATTAGAATTCGATCATGATTACATCATACAATAACTTATACATTATGTTATATGATAGCTCATATAATAAGTCACATATCAAGTTAACTTATTGTCTCTTTGTATTACAGGGTGCAACTCCAACGACGCTTCGGTTGCTGCCGCCGTTGGACGTCGTGGGAGCCCGGACTCCTCCTGTCCCCCGGGGGGAGTCCATCCGGGTTTTGAGGGGGTGTCCCCTGGGATACAGCGTGGCCTCCCACCACCCCCGGGGTCCCAGGGGACATAGTCCCTGGGGACGTAAGTCTCCTCTTAGGAGACTTACTTCCCTGGGGACTAGTCTTCGGGGGCGCAAGTCCCTGGGGCGATGTCCCCGGGGATCCGGCATCCCCGGATGTCGGATCCCTGGAGACATCTCCCCAGAGGACTAGCCTCCGAAGACAACCCGGGAAAAGGAGGTCCCAAGCGGCCAGTCGTCTTCGTGATTTCTCTAGAGAACCAAAAAACAGAGCGTCCGGGTCAGGCCTCCTTTTCCCGGGTTGTCTTCGGAGGCTAGTCCCCTGGGGACATGTCTCTGGAGATTCGGCATCCCGACATCCGGGGATACCGAATCCCCGGAGACATGTCCCCAGGGGACTAGCCTCCGAAGACTAGTCCCCAGGGAAGTAAGTCTCCTAAAGGGAGACTCACTCCCCCAGGGACTATATCCCCTGGGACCCCCGGGGGTGGTGGGAGGCCACGCTTGTCCCAGGGGACGGTCTAAAGGCCCGGATGGACTCCTCCCGGGGGACAGGAGGAGTCCGGGCTCTTATGACGTCCAACGGCGGCAGCAGGGGAAATATTAAGTACCTAGAATATACAGGAAACATTAATAATGATGTACATGTAATAATATATTATTGCTAGTATTGTATCATACGTATTATAACAAATATATGTATATTATATTGTATTATAATATATTATATTATATTTTATTATAATATGTTATATTATATTGTATCACGACATATTATATTATATCATATTATATTATATCACGTCATATTATATTATATCATATTATATTATATCATATTATATTATATCATGTTATATTGACTGATAATTAATTGATAACGTGTAAATACCTGTAAAGTATTGTTGAATGCCATGTAACTCCTGCACATCGTGGTTTGAAGTCGAATAAATACTGTAAAGATCCAGGCAACTCCCATGTCCATCGATTATAAAGCTGAAATAAGAAATTGACTATGTAAGAGATAAAGTAAACTGTAAAATTGAATCTTAAAATATATTATCAATAAATTCGTTTAGAGTATAACAACGAACAATGTAATTTAATTCCTAAACCAAGATCCCGACGCAAACTTCCTCAATCTAATAGATGGATAAATTTATAGTGTTAGAACACGGATCCACAATTGAAAATATTAATATGGAATAAATATGAATACAGGGATTCCTAAATGCATGATTAATTGTAATTGTTCGAAATTCCAACAACGAAGGATACTTTTAGCCTAAAGTTATGACGCTAACTTTCTTAATTCAAAATACGAGTAAATTTGGATACCGGATTCGGATTCCTGAGATCGAAATAGTTGAAAAATCTTTATTCGCACGATCGTCTACGAAGAGGCCAAATTTTGCTCGGCAAAACATTCAAAATAATCAAAAGTTGGCTGGAGCCTAATCTTGATGATTCCTACGTTTTATCAATTATCACATAGTATAGCTGATAAAGGGGTCGCATCAATATGTATAAGAAATGAATTGATCGATCGTTTTGACGTTCGGATCAAGATACAGCTGAGTTGCACCGTTGAATGAGCGAGAATGCATGTCCAATCAGACGGACAATGATCTAAGTTAATCTGACCTGAACTGCAACCAAAAGTGAACGAGTAACACTTCGAGGAATTTCTAAGACCGGTCAACTCGCTGTCGGGCAAGCAGTAATTGAACAGGAGACTACAATTCGCAACTCGTAATAATTCGGTATGTATTATACATAATATACAGTTGGGTGTATAAAGGATTTCTAATTTGCGGGAATTTCCATCTTCACGGAGAATATTCTTCAACTTTTTGGTGTACCTTCTACAGGCTCTTTGATTCAGCAGGTAATTTTTTTTTCTCAAATATAACGAATAGGCATGATCCGACGAACATTGAATCGCACATAGATTTTCCAATAAGTGTGTCGATAGTTTGCAAGAAACAAAACGCAAGAATAATTTTTTGGGAACATTCAAATTTAGGGGTTGGAAAAAATCCCAGCTCGATGAGCGTTGCGAGCAGCTCTAACACAGGAGAGATGAATTCCATATCGATAATGTTTCATAAAGGCTACGTTACACCAACGTCGTATCCATTTATACGTATTTATAGGTAAAAGGTGTGACGTTATACACCCTACAAACGTGTACATACAACCTCCAGATACTTTTCTACCTCGTGAATATCGGACGAATTATTGAGTTAAAAGAACAATAAAAGCGCAAACCTTTCTAACATGTCCAGACCTAATAAACCTACCATATAAAAATCTATGCCGAAATCTATTTTTATCGCCACTAATCGCTTAACTTCAGTTTTCGCCCCTTTTCCATGCATCTCGTGATGTCTGCGCAACGACCCGTTTCGATACCAGCGCGAATTCGGTTCGAAAAAGGAAAATGTAAATAATTTAAATAATTTAAATAATTTAAATACCTGTGAAACATTGTCCGAGGCCCTGTAACTCCTCCACAACGTAATTTGAAGTTGAATAAATACTGCGAAGAACCAGGCCAAACCAATGTCCATCGACTATGAATCTGAAATAAGAAAATATTATCTGAGAAATGAAGTAAAATTGTTAAATTGCACCTCAAATATATGAATAAATTTGTTCAGTATAATGTGACAACGAAGATTATTCTTGAACCATAACCCCGACGATAACTTCCTCAATTCGATCGACAAAAGAATTCGTAGTGTTCAAACACGCACAGAACTATTTCGCAATCAATTAGAATATGATCAAATAAGTATACGAATATAGGAATTTATAAATGTCTAATCAATTAGGTACAGTCGTTCGAAATTCTGACGTCAAATTATATCCTACTCGCCCGAACCCATGACACTAATTTTCTCAATTCAAAATACGAGGGAGCAACTAGGTTTTAGTTTTGGTAGAAGGATCTTGATTTTCCTCACCAACGGTTCGTATCATTATTCAAAGTCTATTAAAATTCTGCGTTCATGTCGTATTACCTTCGCCCAAAATTCTACCGGTCGAAAAAAGGACCGATCGGGACCACTAAAAAAGGATGGTAAGAACACGGCTTGTCACTGCTTATGAAAAAAATATCTGAGCTACGAAATTCACGAAATTTCCAATGATAGAGGGGGTCCTTCAATAGCTGCTGTTTATCTAGCACTTATTCCAAATATCTGGATTGAACCGAACACTTCCCGAGTTGTTATTTTCAAAGGAAACTTGAATAAAATAGAGAACTGTGGCGCAATAGCAAACTGCGTACTAATTTTGCGTGTAGCCATAATACCTTCGTCTGTCTCTCTCTCTCTGTTCTCCAAGGATCCGCGCGCCGCTACCGATGTCGCTGCTGATGTCGCCGCTCCGGCTGCTGCGGCCGTACTGACGTTGCCATAAAGAAGGATCTACATATAATACAAGATGCTCCGAGGACCGAATACCGAATTACACGTCTGTAATTGACCGTTTTAAGATTGCAATCGATCAGATGTTAATCTAATGCTCCGAACTCGAATAAACTTTTTCAATTGACCAATATTAATGAATTTTTAGTATGAAATTTGATTATTAACGATTAATAATGAATTATTCGAAACCTCATGACCACAACGACTATTGTGAGCAAAAAGACCATTTTATGAAAAGTGATCGCCCGCAGTTTTATACTTATTGTATGCACGCAACGAGGCGGTCTGAATCAAGGCCTGATGTCGTGATGTGTTGCTTAAATATAAAGGATATTATAAGTGATGGGTCAAAGGGTGTAATCAATGTCAATTCAACATTCAATTCAAAGAGACTTTTTGTTTATTATCAAATCAACGACACAAAATGAATATCAATACTATGTACTCAGAGATATGGTTTCTTAAATAAATAAGTTTAGACAAAATTGACAAAAGTTCATTTCCATGATTCCAGGAAGTACATGATCTATTACTAATATATATATAATGAATAATGTAGTAAGTAATGTCATTTTGTTGCTCGGTGGGACGAACCATTTTTCAGATGCGCAACAGTCTTGCAGATGCAGGTGCAGTCCTTGAATTATGAATCAGAGGCGGTGTTGCTACGGAGACCGGGTATTTTCCTCCTGCAACAGAGAAAAAAAGATTTAAAAATCATCAATAGGCTCAAAATAAATGGCATCTTCATTAGATATGCAAGTTATCGCCAATTTAGCGATCTGAGAAGTGATAAATCTAGGATATCTCGATGGGATTTGATTCTAAATTAATTCCATCGACGTATTCGTGTTCCCTGGGCAAAAATACGTAGGATAAGCGTCCTGCAATTGATTTTCTAAATAGTTCGATTTTTACCCCAAAAAAACAGTAAGCCTATAGCCTTAGTGTTTTCTCAAAATCTGGAAGGAAAGTCTACATTTTTTTTTAAAGGGTTTCCTATGCTATACTTATGTATTTTGACCTCAGGAATCCGAATCTGCAAGCCAAATTGAATTACCTATTTTATTGATCGAGTTATCGCCAATTTAGCGATCTGAGAAGTGATAAATCTAGGATATCTCGATGGGATTTGATTCTAAATTAATTCCATCGACGTATTCGTGTTCCCTGGGCAAAAATACGTAGGATAAGCGTCCTGCAATTGATTTTCTAAATAGTTCGATTTTTACCCCAAAAAAACAGTAAGCCTATAGCCTTAGTGTTTTCTCAAAATCTGGAAGGAAAGTCTACATTTTTTTTTAAAGGGTTTCCTATGCTATACTTATGTATTTTGACCTCAGGAATCCGAATCTGCAAGCCAAATTGAATTACCTATTTTATTGATCGAGTTATCGCCAATTTAGCGATCTGAGAAGTGATAAATCTAGGATATCTCGATGGGATTTGATTCTAAATTAATTCCATCGACGTATTCGTGTTCCCTGGGCAAAAATACGTAGGATAAGCGTCCTGCAATTGATTTTCTAAATAGTTCGATTTTTACCCCAAAAAAACAGTAAGCCTATAGCCTTAGTGTTTTCTCAAAATCTGGAAGGAAAGTCTACATTTTTTTTTAAAGGGTTTCCTATGCTATACTTATGTATTTTGACCTCAGGAATCCGAATCTGCAAGCCAAATTGAATTACCTATTTTATTGATCGAGTTATCGCCAATTTAGCGATCTGAGAAGTGATAAATCTAGGATATCTCGATGGGATTTGATTCTAAATTAATTCCATCGACGTATTCGTGTTCCCTGGGCAAAAATACGTAGGATAAGCGTCCTGCAATTGATTTTCTAAATAGTTCGATTTTTACCCCAAAAAAACAGTAAGCCTATAGCCTTAGTGTTTTCTCAAAATCTGGAAGGAAAGTCTACATTTTTTTTTAAAGGGTTTCCTATGCTATACTTATGTATTTTGACCTCAGGAATCCGAATCTGCAAGCCAAATTGAATTACCTATTTTATTGATCGAGTTATCGCCAATTTAGCGATCTGAGAAGTGATAAATCTAGGATATCTCGATGGGATTTGATTCTAAATTAATTCCATCGACGTATTCGTGTTCCCTGGGCAAAAATACGTAGGATAAGCGTCCTGCAATTGATTTTCTAAATAGTTCGATTTTTACCCCAAAAAAACAGTAAGCCTATAGCCTTAGTGTTTTCTCAAAATCTGGAAGGAAAGTCTACATTTTTTTTTAAAGGGTTTCCTATGCTATACTTATGTATTTTGACCTCAGGAATCCGAATCTGCAAGCCAAATTGAATTACCTATTTTATTGATCGAGTTATCGCCAATTTAGCGATCTGAGAAGTGATAAATCTAGGATATCTCGATGGGATTTGATTCTAAATTAATTCCATCGACGTATTCGTGTTCCCTGGGCAAAAATACGTAGGATAAGCGTCCTGCAATTGATTTTCTAAATAGTTCGATTTTTACCCCAAAAAAACAGTAAGCCTATAGCCTTAGTGTTTTCTCAAAATCTGGAAGGAAAGTCTACATTTTTTTTTAAAGGGTTTCCTATGCTATACTTATGTATTTTGACCTCAGGAATCCGAATCTGCAAGCCAAATTGAATTACCTATTTTATTGATCGAGTTATCGCCAATTTAGCGATCTGAGAAGTGATAAATCTAGGATATCTCGATGGGATTTGATTCTAAATTAATTCCATCGACGTATTCGTGTTCCCTGGGCAAAAATACGTAGGATAAGCGTCCTGCAATTGATTTTCTAAATAGTTCGATTTTTACCCCAAAAAAACAGTAAGCCTATAGCCTTAGTGTTTTCTCAAAATCTGGAAGGAAAGTCTACATTTTTTTTTAAAGGGTTTCCTATGCTATACTTATGTATTTTGACCTCAGGAATCCGAATCTGCAAGCCAAATTGAATTACCTATTTTATTGATCGAGTTATCGCCAATTTAGCGATCTGAGAAGTGATAAATCTAGGATATCTCGATGGGATTTGATTCTAAATTAATTCCATCGACGTATTCGTGTTCCCTGGGCAAAAATACGTAGGATAAGCGTCCTGCAATTGATTTTCTAAATAGTTCGATTTTTACCCCAAAAAAACAGTAAGCCTATAGCCTTAGTGTTTTCTCAAAATCTGGAAGGAAAGTCTACATTTTTTTTTAAAGGGTTTCCTATGCTATACTTATGTATTTTGACCTCAGGAATCCGAATCTGCAAGCCAAATTGAATTACCTATTTTATTGATCGAGTTATCGCCAATTTAGCGATCTGAGAAGTGATAAATCTAGGATATCTCGATGGGATTTGATTCTAAATTAATTCCATCGACGTATTCGTGTTCCCTGGGCAAAAATACGTAGGATAAGCGTCCTGCAATTGATTTTCTAAATAGTTCGATTTTTACCCCAAAAAAACAGTAAGCCTATAGCCTTAGTGTTTTCTCAAAATCTGGAAGGAAAGTCTACATTTTTTTTTAAAGGGTTTCCTATGCTATACTTATGTATTTTGACCTCAGGAATCCGAATCTGCAAGCCAAATTGAATTACCTATTTTATTGATCGAGTTATCGCCAATTTAGCGATCTGAGAAGTGATAAATCTAGGATATCTCGATGGGATTTGATTCTAAATTAATTCCATCGACGTATTCGTGTTCCCTGGGCAAAAATACGTAGGATAAGCGTCCTGCAATTGATTTTCTAAATAGTTCGATTTTTACCCCAAAAAAACAGTAAGCCTATAGCCTTAGTGTTTTCTCAAAATCTGGAAGGAAAGTCTACATTTTTTTTTAAAGGGTTTCCTATGCTATACTTATGTATTTTGACCTCAGGAATCCGAATCTGCAAGCCAAATTGAATTACCTATTTTATTGATCGAGTTATCGCCAATTTAGCGATCTGAGAAGTGATAAATCTAGGATATCTCGATGGGATTTGATTCTAAATTAATTCCATCGACGTATTCGTGTTCCCTGGGCAAAAATACGTAGGATAAGCGTCCTGCAATTGATTTTCTAAATAGTTCGATTTTTACCCCAAAAAAACAGTAAGCCTATAGCCTTAGTGTTTTCTCAAAATCTGGAAGGAAAGTCTACATTTTTTTTTAAAGGGTTTCCTATGCTATACTTATGTATTTTGACCTCAGGAATCCGAATCTGCAAGCCAAATTGAATTACCTATTTTATTGATCGAGTTATCGCCAATTTAGCGATCTGAGAAGTGATAAATCTAGGATATCTCGATGGGATTTGATTCTAAATTAATTCCATCGACGTATTCGTGTTCCCTGGGCAAAAATACGTAGGATAAGCGTCCTGCAATTGATTTTCTAAATAGTTCGATTTTTACCCCAAAAAAACAGTAAGCCTATAGCCTTAGTGTTTTCTCAAAATCTGGAAGGAAAGTCTACATTTTTTTTTAAAGGGTTTCCTATGCTATACTTATGTATTTTGACCTCAGGAATCCGAATCTGCAAGCCAAATTGAATTACCTATTTTATTGATCGAGTTATCGCCAATTTAGCGATCTGAGAAGTGATAAATCTAGGATATCTCGATGGGATTTGATTCTAAATTAATTCCATCGACGTATTCGTGTTCCCTGGGCAAAAATACGTAGGATAAGCGTCCTGCAATTGATTTTCTAAATAGTTCGATTTTTACCCCAAAAAAACAGTAAGCCTATAGCCTTAGTGTTTTCTCAAAATCTGGAAGGAAAGTCTACATTTTTTTTTAAAGGGTTTCCTATGCTATACTTATGTATTTTGACCTCAGGAATCCGAATCTGCAAGCCAAATTGAATTACCTATTTTATTGATCGAGTTATCGCCAATTTAGCGATCTGAGAAGTGATAAATCTAGGATATCTCGATGGGATTTGATTCTAAATTAATTCCATCGACGTATTCGTGTTCCCTGGGCAAAAATACGTAGGATAAGCGTCCTGCAATTGATTTTCTAAATAGTTCGATTTTTACCCCAAAAAAACAGTAAGCCTATAGCCTTAGTGTTTTCTCAAAATCTGGAAGGAAAGTCTACATTTTTTTTTAAAGGGTTTCCTATGCTATACTTATGTATTTTGACCTCAGGAATCCGAATCTGCAAGCCAAATTGAATTACCTATTTTATTGATCGAGTTATCGCCAATTTAGCGATCTGAGAAGTGATAAATCTAGGATATCTCGATGGGATTTGATTCTAAATTAATTCCATCGACGTATTCGTGTTCCCTGGGCAAAAATACGTAGGATAAGCGTCCTGCAATTGATTTTCTAAATAGTTCGATTTTTACCCCAAAAAAACAGTAAGCCTATAGCCTTAGTGTTTTCTCAAAATCTGGAAGGAAAGTCTACATTTTTTTTTAAAGGGTTTCCTATGCTATACTTATGTATTTTGACCTCAGGAATCCGAATCTGCAAGCCAAATTGAATTACCTATTTTATTGATCGAGTTATCGCCAATTTAGCGATCTGAGAAGTGATAAATCTAGGATATCTCGATGGGATTTGATTCTAAATTAATTCCATCGACGTATTCGTGTTCCCTGGGCAAAAATACGTAGGATAAGCGTCCTGCAATTGATTTTCTAAATAGTTCGATTTTTACCCCAAAAAAACAGTAAGCCTATAGCCTTAGTGTTTTCTCAAAATCTGGAAGGAAAGTCTACATTTTTTTTTAAAGGGTTTCCTATGCTATACTTATGTATTTTGACCTCAGGAATCCGAATCTGCAAGCCAAATTGAATTACCTATTTTATTGATCGAGTTATCGCCAATTTAGCGATCTGAGAAGTGATAAATCTAGGATATCTCGATGGGATTTGATTCTAAATTAATTCCATCGACGTATTCGTGTTCCCTGGGCAAAAATACGTAGGATAAGCGTCCTGCAATTGATTTTCTAAATAGTTCGATTTTTACCCCAAAAAAACAGTAAGCCTATAGCCTTAGTGTTTTCTCAAAATCTGGAAGGAAAGTCTACATTTTTTTTTAAAGGGTTTCCTATGCTATACTTATGTATTTTGACCTCAGGAATCCGAATCTGCAAGCCAAATTGAATTACCTATTTTATTGATCGAGTTATCGCCAATTTAGCGATCTGAGAAGTGATAAATCTAGGATATCTCGATGGGATTTGATTCTAAATTAATTCCATCGACGTATTCGTGTTCCCTGGGCAAAAATACGTAGGATAAGCGTCCTGCAATTGATTTTCTAAATAGTTCGATTTTTACCCCAAAAAAACAGTAAGCCTATAGCCTTAGTGTTTTCTCAAAATCTGGAAGGAAAGTCTACATTTTTTTTTAAAGGGTTTCCTATGCTATACTTATGTATTTTGACCTCAGGAATCCGAATCTGCAAGCCAAATTGAATTACCTATTTTATTGATCGAGTTATCGCCAATTTAGCGATCTGAGAAGTGATAAATCTAGGATATCTCGATGGGATTTGATTCTAAATTAATTCCATCGACGTATTCGTGTTCCCTGGGCAAAAATACGTAGGATAAGCGTCCTGCAATTGATTTTCTAAATAGTTCGATTTTTACCCCAAAAAAACAGTAAGCCTATAGCCTTAGTGTTTTCTCAAAATCTGGAAGGAAAGTCTACATTTTTTTTTAAAGGGTTTCCTATGCTATACTTATGTATTTTGACCTCAGGAATCCGAATCTGCAAGCCAAATTGAATTACCTATTTTATTGATCGAGTTATCGCCAATTTAGCGATCTGAGAAGTGATAAATCTAGGATATCTCGATGGGATTTGATTCTAAATTAATTCCATCGACGTATTCGTGTTCCCTGGGCAAAAATACGTAGGATAAGCGTCCTGCAATTGATTTTCTAAATAGTTCGATTTTTACCCCAAAAAAACAGTAAGCCTATAGCCTTAGTGTTTTCTCAAAATCTGGAAGGAAAGTCTACATTTTTTTTTAAAGGGTTTCCTATGCTATACTTATGTATTTTGACCTCAGGAATCCGAATCTGCAAGCCAAATTGAATTACCTATTTTATTGATCGAGTTATCGCCAATTTAGCGATCTGAGAAGTGATAAATCTAGGATATCTCGATGGGATTTGATTCTAAATTAATTCCATCGACGTATTCGTGTTCCCTGGGCAAAAATACGTAGGATAAGCGTCCTGCAATTGATTTTCTAAATAGTTCGATTTTTACCCCAAAAAAACAGTAAGCCTATAGCCTTAGTGTTTTCTCAAAATCTGGAAGGAAAGTCTACATTTTTTTTAAAGGGTTTCCTATGCTATACTTATGTATTTTGACCTCAGGAATCCGAATCTGCAAGCCAAATTGAATTACCTATTTTATTGATCGAGTTATCGCCAATTTAGCGATCTGAGAAGTGATAAATCTAGGATATCTCGATGGGATTTGATTCTAAATTAATTCCATCGACGTATTCGTGTTCCCTGGGCAAAAATACGTAGGATAAGCGTCCTGCAATTGATTTTCTAAATAGTTCGATTTTTACCCCAAAAAAACAGTAAGCCTATAGCCTTAGTGTTTTCTCAAAATCTGGAAGGAAAGTCTACATTTTTTTTTAAAGGGTTTCCTATGCTATACTTATGTATTTTGACCTCAGGAATCCGAATCTGCAAGCCAAATTGAATTACCTATTTTATTGATCGAGTTATCGCCAATTTAGCGATCTGAGAAGTGATAAATCTAGGATATCTCGATGGGATTTGATTCTAAATTAATTCCATCGACGTATTCGTGTTCCCTGGGCAAAAATACGTAGGATAAGCGTCCTGCAATTGATTTTCTAAATAGTTCGATTTTTACCCCAAAAAAACAGTAAGCCTATAGCCTTAGTGTTTTCTCAAAATCTGGAAGGAAAGTCTACATTTTTTTTTAAAGGGTTTCCTATGCTATACTTATGTATTTTGACCTCAGGAATCCGAATCTGCAAGCCAAATTGAATTACCTATTTTATTGATCGAGTTATCGCCAATTTAGCGATCTGAGAAGTGATAAATCTAGGATATCTCGATGGGATTTGATTCTAAATTAATTCCATCGACGTATTCGTGTTCCCTGGGCAAAAATACGTAGGATAAGCGTCCTGCAATTGATTTTCTAAATAGTTCGATTTTTACCCCAAAAAAACAGTAAGCCTATAGCCTTAGTGTTTTCTCAAAATCTGGAAGGAAAGTCTACATTTTTTTTTAAAGGGTTTCCTATGCTATACTTATGTATTTTGACCTCAGGAATCCGAATCTGCAAGCCAAATTGAATTACCTATTTTATTGATCGAGTTATCGCCAATTTAGCGATCTGAGAAGTGATAAATCTAGGATATCTCGATGGGATTTGATTCTAAATTAATTCCATCGACGTATTCGTGTTCCCTGGGCAAAAATACGTAGGATAAGCGTCCTGCAATTGATTTTCTAAATAGTTCGATTTTTACCCCAAAAAAACAGTAAGCCTATAGCCTTAGTGTTTTCTCAAAATCTGGAAGGAAAGTCTACATTTTTTTTTAAAGGGTTTCCTATGCTATACTTATGTATTTTGACCTCAGGAATCCGAATCTGCAAGCCAAATTGAATTACCTATTTTATTGATCGAGTTATCGCCAATTTAGCGATCTGAGAAGTGATAAATCTAGGATATCTCGATGGGATTTGATTCTAAATTAATTCCATCGACGTATTCGTGTTCCCTGGGCAAAAATACGTAGGATAAGCGTCCTGCAATTGATTTTCTAAATAGTTCGATTTTTACCCCAAAAAAACAGTAAGCCTATAGCCTTAGTGTTTTCTCAAAATCTGGAAGGAAAGTCTACATTTTTTTTTAAAGGGTTTCCTATGCTATACTTATGTATTTTGACCTCAGGAATCCGAATCTGCAAGCCAAATTGAATTACCTATTTTATTGATCGAGTTATCGCCAATTTAGCGATCTGAGAAGTGATAAATCTAGGATATCTCGATGGGATTTGATTCTAAATTAATTCCATCGACGTATTCGTGTTCCCTGGGCAAAAATACGTAGGATAAGCGTCCTGCAATTGATTTTCTAAATAGTTCGATTTTTACCCCAAAAAAACAGTAAGCCTATAGCCTTAGTGTTTTCTCAAAATCTGGAAGGAAAGTCTACATTTTTTTTTAAAGGGTTTCCTATGCTATACTTATGTATTTTGACCTCAGGAATCCGAATCTGCAAGCCAAATTGAATTACCTATTTTATTGATCGAGTTATCGCCAATTTAGCGATCTGAGAAGTGATAAATCTAGGATATCTCGATGGGATTTGATTCTAAATTAATTCCATCGACGTATTCGTGTTCCCTGGGCAAAAATACGTAGGATAAGCGTCCTGCAATTGATTATTTTCTAAATAGTTCGATTTTTACCCCAAAAAAACAGTAAGCCTATAGCCTTAGTGTTTTCTCAAAATCTGGAAGGAAAGTCTACATTTTTTTTTAAAGGGTTTCCTATGCTATACTTATGTATTTTGACCTCAGGAATCCGAATCTGCAAGCCAAATTGAATCACCTATTTTATTGATCGAGTTATCGCCAATTTAGCGATCTGAGAAGTGATAAATCTAGGATATCTCGATGGGATTTGATTCTAAATTAATTCCATCGACGTATTCGTGTTCCCTGGGCAAAAATACGTAGGATAAGCGTCCTGCAATTGATTTTCTAAATAGTTCGATTTTTACCCCAAAAAAACAGTAAGCCTATAGCCTTAGTGTTTTCTCAAAATCTGGAAGGAAAGGCTACATTTTTTTTTAAAGGGTTTCCTATGCTATACTTATGTATTTTGACCTCAGGAATCCGAATCTGCAAGCCAAATTGAATTACCTATTTTATTGATCGAGTTATCGCCAATTTAGCGATCTGAGAAGTGATAAATCTAGGATATCTCGATGGGATTTGATTCTAAATTAATTCCATCGACGTATTCGTGTTCCCTGGGCAAAAATACGTAGGATAAGCGTCCTGCAATTGATTTTCTAAATAGTTCGATTTTTACCCCAAAAAAACAGTAAGCCTATAGCCTTAGTGTTTTCTCAAAATCTGGAAGGAAAGTCTACATTTTTTTTTAAAGGGTTTCCTATGCTATACTTATGTATTTTGACCTCAGGAATCCGAATCTGCAAGCCAAATTGAATTACCTATTTTATTGATCGAGTTATCGCCAATTTAGCGATCTGAGAAGTGATAAATCTAGGATATCTCGATGGGATTTGATTCTAAATTAATTCCATCGACGTATTCGTGTTCCCTGGGCAAAAATACGTAGGATAAGCGTCCTGCAATTGATTTTCTAAATAGTTCGATTTTTACCCCAAAAAAACAGTAAGCCTATAGCCTTAGTGTTTTCTCAAAATCTGGAAGGAAAGTCTACATTTTTTTTTAAAGGGTTTCCTATGCTATACTTATGTATTTTGACCTCAGGAATCCGAATCTGCAAGCCAAATTGAATTACCTATTTTATTGATCGAGTTATCGCCAATTTAGCGATCTGAGAAGTGATAAATCTAGGATATCTCGATGGGATTTGATTCTAAATTAATTCCATCGACGTATTCGTGTTCCCTGGGCAAAAATACGTAGGATAAGCGTCCTGCAATTGATTTTCTAAATAGTTCGATTTTTACCCCAAAAAAACAGTAAGCCTATAGCCTTAGTGTTTTCTCAAAATCTGGAAGGAAAGTCTACATTTTTTTTTAAAGGGTTTCCTATGCTATACTTATGTATTTTGACCTCAGGAATCCGAATCTGCAAGCCAAATTGAATTACCTATTTTATTGATCGAGTTATCGCCAATTTAGCGATCTGAGAAGTGATAAATCTAGGATATCTCGATGGGATTTGATTCTAAATTAATTCCATCGACGTATTCGTGTTCCCTGGGCAAAAATACGTAGGATAAGCGTCCTGCAATTGATTTTCTAAATAGTTCGATTTTTACCCCAAAAAAACAGTAAGCCTATAGCCTTAGTGTTTTCTCAAAATCTGGAAGGAAAGTCTACATTTTTTTTTAAAGGGTTTCCTATGCTATACTTATGTATTTTGACCTCAGGAATCCGAATCTGCAAGCCAAATTGAATTACCTATTTTATTGATCGAGTTATCGCCAATTTAGCGATCTGAGAAGTGATAAATCTAGGATATCTCGATGGGATTTGATTCTAAATTAATTCCATCGACGTATTCGTGTTCCCTGGGCAAAAATACGTAGGATAAGCGTCCTGCAATTGATTTTCTAAATAGTTCGATTTTTACCCCAAAAAAACAGTAAGCCTATAGCCTTAGTGTTTTCTCAAAATCTGGAAGGAAAGTCTACATTTTTT
The DNA here is from genome assembly GCA_963932425.1 of Athalia cordata. Lineage (NCBI taxonomy): Eukaryota > Metazoa > Arthropoda > Insecta > Hymenoptera > Athaliidae > Athalia > Athalia cordata. The sequence continues at coordinate 3,908,338 of OZ010628.1, read as the reverse complement.
TTTAAAGGGTTTCCTATGCTATACTTATGTATTTTGACCTCAGGAATCCGAATCTGCAAGCCAAATTGAATTACCTATTTTATTGATCGAGTTATCGCCAATTTAGCGATCTGAGAAGTGATAAATCTAGGATATCTCGATGGGATTTGATTCTAAATTAATTCCATCGACGTATTCGTGTTCCCTGGGCAAAAATACGTAGGATAAGCGTCCTGCAATTGATTTTCTAAATAGTTCGATTTTTACCCCAAAAAAACAGTAAGCCTATAGCCTTAGTGTTTTCTCAAAATCTGGAAGGAAAGTCTACATTTTTTTTTAAAGGGTTTCCTATGCTATACTTATGTATTTTGACCTCAGGAATCCGAATCTGCAAGCCAAATTGAATTACCTATTTTATTGATCGAGTTATCGCCAATTTAGCGATCTGAGAAGTGATAAATCTAGGATATCTCGATGGGATTTGATTCTAAATTAATTCCATCGACGTATTCGTGTTCCCTGGGCAAAAATACGTAGGATAAGCGTCCTGCAATTGATTTTCTAAATAGTTCGATTTTTACCCCAAAAAAACAGTAAGCCTATAGCCTTAGTGTTTTCTCAAAATCTGGAAGGAAAGTCTACATTTTTTTTTAAAGGGTTTCCTATGCTATACTTATGTATTTTGACCTCAGGAATCCGAATCTGCAAGCCAAATTGAATTACCTATTTTATTGATCGAGTTATCGCCAATTTAGCGATCTGAGAAGTGATAAATCTAGGATATCTCGATGGGATTTGATTCTAAATTAATTCCATCGACGTATTCGTGTTCCCTGGGCAAAAATACGTAGGATAAGCGTCCTGCAATTGATTTTCTAAATAGTTCGATTTTTACCCCAAAAAAACAGTAAGCCTATAGCCTTAGTGTTTTCTCAAAATCTGGAAGGAAAGTCTACATTTTTTTTTAAAGGGTTTCCTATGCTATACTTATGTATTTTGACCTCAGGAATCCGAATCTGCAAGCCAAATTGAATTACCTATTTTATTGATCGAGTTATCGCCAATTTAGCGATCTGAGAAGTGATAAATCTAGGATATCTCGATGGGATTTGATTCTAAATTAATTCCATCGACGTATTCGTGTTCCCTGGGCAAAAATACGTAGGATAAGCGTCCTGCAATTGATTTTCTAAATAGTTCGATTTTTACCCCAAAAAAACAGTAAGCCTATAGCCTTAGTGTTTTCTCAAAATCTGGAAGGAAAGTCTACATTTTTTTTTAAAGGGTTTCCTATGCTATACTTATGTATTTTGACCTCAGGAATCCGAATCTGCAAGCCAAATTGAATTACCTATTTTATTGATCGAGTTATCGCCAATTTAGCGATCTGAGAAGTGATAAATCTAGGATATCTCGATGGGATTTGATTCTAAATTAATTCCATCGACGTATTCGTGTTCCCTGGGCAAAAATACGTAGGATAAGCGTCCTGCAATTGATTTTCTAAATAGTTCGATTTTTACCCCAAAAAAACAGTAAGCCTATAGCCTTAGTGTTTTCTCAAAATCTGGAAGGAAAGTCTACATTTTTTTTTAAAGGGTTTCCTATGCTATACTTATGTATTTTGACCTCAGGAATCCGAATCTGCAAGCCAAATTGAATTACCTATTTTATTGATCGAGTTATCGCCAATTTAGCGATCTGAGAAGTGATAAATCTAGGATATCTCGATGGGATTTGATTCTAAATTAATTCCATCGACGTATTCGTGTTCCCTGGGCAAAAATACGTAGGATAAGCGTCCTGCAATTGATTTTCTAAATAGTTCGATTTTTACCCCAAAAAAACAGTAAGCCTATAGCCTTAGTGTTTTCTCAAAATCTGGAAGGAAAGTCTACATTTTTTTTTAAAGGGTTTCCTATGCTATACTTATGTATTTTGACCTCAGGAATCCGAATCTGCAAGCCAAATTGAATTACCTATTTTATTGATCGAGTTATCGCCAATTTAGCGATCTGAGAAGTGATAAATCTAGGATATCTCGATGGGATTTGATTCTAAATTAATTCCATCGACGTATTCGTGTTCCCTGGGCAAAAATACGTAGGATAAGCGTCCTGCAATTGATTTTCTAAATAGTTCGATTTTTACCCCAAAAAAACAGTAAGCCTATAGCCTTAGTGTTTTCTCAAAATCTGGAAGAGAAGTCTACATTTTTCTTTATTGTCTTCTCTATAGTCTTCGGTGTTTTTTCCCTCTTTTTTCATCGAAAATCGCTGCAAAAATGTACTAAGACTATAGTCGATTTTCGATGAAATCTGAGCGAAAAAACACCGAAGACTATAGTCTTTGTTCATTTTAACAGCGATTTTCGATGAATTCTGCCGACGCCAGGAGCGCGATTACTGACTTCTTCGAGCGGTTATCGTCAGGCAACTTGACGGTGATGACACGGGTGTGCTGCGGGCTTGCATATAGTTAGGCGTTCGCAGGGGCAGGATAGGCGGGGTTTAATCGAAAATATTGGAAAAAATCGGAAAACATCGGAAAAAATTGGAAAACATTCTGAAAATGAATTGATCTGGTGTGCTTCTGGTTGCATACTTTGTTAGGCGCTCACAGGGGTTCTGGAGAGGGGCCTCATCATGAATCTGGAAGAAAAAAAACTCGAAACAAAATCGGAAACAACTGGAAAAAATTAGGAGACTTCGGATAAAATCAGAAAAATATCAGAAGAAGATTTCGGATGGTGTCACGTCACTTCCGTATCATCATGCACTAGTAGGGCTGTAATAGATGTCGTAATTGATTCAAAATAATGTCAGAAATTCACGGAAAATGGAATAAAGATAAAAACACCGTTCACAGTGCAGCAGTTCCGTGTCTTCAGATCTCAGAAACACGAATATGATCACAAAATTGAACTACAACCGAGAGCTACAAAGATATATAATTCCTCTCCTCCGAATAGTGAAAAATTCACGATAACTTGATTACTTTGATGAATAAATCAATTACAATAGCAGATTTAGATTCTCGAGCTAAGAAACAATGTCGATGGATTACAACTGCCGAACAGCCTCTCGGAAATCAACCCTTATATTCATTGCTCGCCGTAAAACGAAAGGTTTATTTCAAGGGTTGGTGTGAATAACAAGGCAAACCTCACAAAATCGTCGTTTTTTTTTATATTTTATTCTTGTTCTGTACATCTTCATGTTGACGTACAAGTTCGGAGTAGCCCTATAGCTGGACTTGTTCGGTAATATAGAGGTTCGGTTCGTCCCGAACGGATATTAAGCTTTGATCCTTGATTTCAAAATGCTCGATAAATATTTCCCATGTTCATCGATCAAACGTACAACGTTCACAATTCCGGTCAGCCTTGCTGTCGCTACTAATAGTATCCATGATGGATCAAAAAAATAATTCAAAATACTTTTTTGATGATAATTGAATTTTGCGATGGTCATTGAAATAATTTATGAATGGGCATTTACAACCTGGGGGACAATATTAGGCTGCTGCTGAATTGGTGTCGGCTTAGAATTCACTTGATGCTGTTGCTGCACCACATTAATGTTCTCGTTATTAGGAACTTGATTCATAAGAGGAATTATATTCGGAACAGGCGCTTGATTTCCACCACCTTGAGGAGGATGTTGCTGCTGCTGATGACCCTGGAATTGTTGTTGTTGTTGTTGCTGTTGTTGTTGGTGCTGTTGCTGTTGCTGTTGCTGTTGCTGTTGCTGTTGCTGTTGTTGTTGTTGTTGTTGTTGCTGTTGCTGTTGCTGTTGCTGTTGTTGTTGTTGTTGCTGTTGGTGTAGTTGTTGTTGTTGATGCTGTTGTTGTTGGTGCTGTTGTTGTTGGTGCTGTTGTTGTTGGAATTGTTGCGGCGGTGGTTGCTGTCCTTGGAAATGCTGCTGGGGCACATGCTGTTGCCCTTGGAATTGTTGGCCATGAGGAATTTCGTTCGGATGTATACTAGGGTCAACGTGACCCGGTTGTGGAAGTCCTGGATGAACCTCGGCGTTGCGATATTGCGGTGGGAACTATCACGAGTAAAACGAATCAATGTAAAAATGTAACCCTATACATCCAGCAGATGAAAAATTCGGTGCGGAAGAGCTGTGGGGGGACCGGTGTCAACACAAATTAGACAATACTCAATTGTGCGAAATTTCTAAAATAGGTGGCACGCCTACAAATCATTCGGCAGACGCGTCCTTCTATTGGTACATATGGGTAGCACGTACGTAGGTACTTACTATGTTTTTACTTACGAGAAAATCTCACGCCTCTGAAAACTGACCCCGGTCTCCCCTACACTAAAACGAACGTTACAGATCTTCACTGGTCAAGATTTCAACTCACCGTATCAGGATGTCCAGGAGGATAGTTAGCCGGATTCGGGGGTAGCTAGCAACGGTGACAAAAAAAATAGTGCAAAGGCTTGTTAATTACTCAAACAAAACATTTTCGAGCAAACTAATATAGGAGAGAATCGAAAAACCAACGGGTATATTACTATCAAACTCAAGTGAAATTATCTAATTACTAAGGTACTCGGAGATTAACTACTTTTTCATGCCGTATTTAACGCATTCACTAACACAAAAACAACACAACTCGAGTTTAATTTATGCAGCGCAATCTTTAGAAAGGTGGAGTTTCACAAGAATCTCTTACAGTTTTTCTACATCACAACTGGTGACTAACATTCGATTAAAAAATAATTTTGGATACTCACAATGCCCTTGGCAATCATGTCTTGGATCTCTTGCTGTCTGTGCCTTTCAAAATTTTCATATTCTTGCTCGGAAAATATCTGCTGTTCGTCGAGCCCCTTCCATCCTTCATCCTGTTGGAAATCGGGCTTTTTTGTTTGCTCCAGGAATTCTGAGTAGCTAAGAAATCGAAAAACAAGGCATCGTTGATTTATCATAAGACATCGATGAAATTTTTTAAATCTTCAGAAGAATTATCTACCTTATGAGCATATCGTTGTTGAGATCCGCCTCTTTGAAAACATGTTCCCGCATTCTCTCCATTTCCTCTGCACGCTCTCGCAAATCGTCTTCCGGCGCGCCTTTGGCGTACATTTTATCTAGTTCTTTCAAAAAAAGAGCTTTAACTTCGTTTTGATCCCACACGCCATTTCCATCAAGATCTGAAAGCCACCGCAGTTCTCAATTACTATCGTCTATCTCGATTCGATAAATAGAATAATTTTTCCACCATTTACCGTGTAGGTAAAAGAATGTCCTGGGATCAAATTCCTGGTTCTCCATGTGGTCCTGCTGTTCCCAAACTTCTTCCAGCTGCTGTTTACTTCCGGGATGATGAAGCTGAAAGGAGTTTGCGATTAATATAACGATTACTTAAATTAGTCCGACCGCAATAAAGATACTAACTGGCTCATGTTTCTTATGTTTTTCCTCCTGTAAATGAAGCTCGGCTTCGTATTTCTTTCTCTGTTCTTCATCCATACCTATATTCCGAAAGTAATTATTAGAAGATAATTCAACAATGACGACGGCCATGAATGTGATCGTTAACATACGTGGATTGTTACGGTAATGTGTTAGATATGAAAAATTAAAGAAACCAGAATAAAAGTATAGAGATGAAGGAGTCAGTTACCATTACCAGTCTTTTTTAATTCTTGCCCGAACTTCTTTTGCATTTCGTATTCCTTGAATTCTTCTTTTCTCTTTCTATCTGCTTCCGCTAAATCTTGAGTCGTCTGAAATACGCGATGAATTAGCGCCACGAATAATATTATGCTAAAACTACGCAATGATCAGTCTATTTACTTTAGCTATCAGTTTTTTCAGGTCATCGATCTCAAAGGTATGAGGATTTTCATGATCCAGATGCTCAGCGATCTTAAGATGCTCGGGATCCAAGCCGTTTTCCAATTGATATTCTTTCAGGGCCAAATGCCTGAGCCTTTCGAGCTCCTGGCGTTTCAGCTCGTCAAGTCTCGTCCTGACTTGATGATTTACGAATTCAAGTTCATGGGCGATCTTTCCCGTCTAAACGAAGAGTATAATTATAGGTCGATCATGATTACGTGACAAATCGCTCCGAAATTTCGATGATAAAAAAAATGTGTTACTTTTATATCGGCCTCGTCAGCCTTTTCCAGTTTCTGTCGGAAAACCGCATCGCTTTCTAAAGCCTGCACTACCTCCTTGAGGTACCTCGCATACTCCATTACCTCTTCCTAGATTAAAAGTAAATTATTTTTGCGATCTTTTTCACCATCTTTTCTTACGGGATTGTGAAGCGAATGAGTCTAGGTATATAAATCTTTACCATTTCTTCAGATTCTGCGGCTTCGTTTCCATTTTTCTCCTTTTCCGCTTCATCTTTTTTATTTTTTGTTACCGGAGGTGCAACAGCCAATTGCACGACGAGTAACACCAAACTTAATGTTAAAAAATTCCTCATGGTACGCTGAAAATTTTTTATCGTTACGTTTTGATAAAAAGAACAAACTACGAGCAATTCGCGAATGTAATATCTGAAACAAGGCGAAATAGGCGCGCTGATTTATAAGTCGAAATTTATCGGAAAAATTTGAGCAACAAGTAGTTGATCGTTCTCTCTATGACTGAGGATACAAGTAGTGTCTCTTTAATTCTACGAGCAGAATGAACGCTAGCATGATATTTGCACTCTCGTGAATGAACGCAATAACTCATAAGTTGAGACCGATTGATAACGATTCGAATTAGTTTAAACGAGTTAAATCGACCTTGGGTGCCCAGGAATATGAGACAGGAATAATATTATACACGCGATTACTATACGGATTGAGACATACGGATTGAAATGAGGGGGCTTTCCCTTAATTTATCATGCATTAAGAATTCCTCGGATTGATGACGATTGCGATCACTGAAATTATTTTTAAAACAATAATATTAATGCTGATATGACGACATGTGAACCGGCTGACACGAAACATTCTCTGCAGAACATATTAAAGTCACTAACATTACAAATGATTCCCCTGACTATCGTGTGTCTTTCAGTTCGTAGTACGGGAAAATCGTGAAGACGCCTTTAAGTAATTTAAAATCACGCAACGGATGAGAAAATTCGCTTGCTCCGAATCGCAGAAGAGAAAGTAGATCGTTATAGCAACTATCAAAAATCAAACAACCAAATCAGCTAGTAGATATTCGAACTTTGGAGCTTCCGAAAGTTGCATCAAAAATATTCGGTCGAAGATATTCAATTGAGCACAAATTTGTAATTTCTATCAAATTTCTCACGAATTTTGAAATTATTGTGCAAATTACATGTATAATTTAACCATAATTAACTACTACAGCTTGCAAGGGCAGCCAAACCTTTTACTTCATTTTCGACATAAGGTTGGGTTAGGTATATAGCTAACAAGAGTGAAACTGACCTTTCTTGTGATGAATTTTTCAATTTAAAAATTAAACATAACTCTACGTTACAACTGATAGAAATACTGATTAATATTGACAACTGGAAATCATTTCAACATCACCGAAGGCACTGATAAGTACAAAATTGTGACGTGTACTCTGAAACAACCGTACAGTATCCAAGGTAAGGATCGACTGACTGGAAAGAAGTGCTGTCGCCCGGTCGTTTCGAGTTCAGAGTTTCAACTCGAGCAATCGACACAAATCGACTCTCGAAGGCTCTGATCATTTTGAACCACTGGAAATCACTGACAACCAGTTATCACCGTTTCATTATTGCGAAATCGTCGTAAAGATATTCATTTGAGAGAGTTGAAGACCAAAAAACCTTCCCGCATCTGATTATAATATATTTTTCATTTATAACATAATTTATCTTCGTGTATTTCTCGTTCAGAATTAATTACAAATAAGTTCAGAGCCATGAGAATTTATTCGCAAAGTTGAGGGAGGAGAATAAAAATTCAAAACCATTCCGATTTGCGGTACATGAATAATTCTTCCGACTTATCATTTGACGAGCAACATCCCCTGGACCGATTCGAGGCAATGAATATAAAATTAAAGTCTGCTTCGAATAGCAAAAAAAAAAGTAGACAGACAAAGTAAAAATCAATATCTTGTCAGTTCACTATAATCTTGGAACTTGACTCAGAGTTTTTTTTCTGAATAGCAGAAAGAATTTTTCCTATCCATAACACGATGTTATCCTTCTGGAAACTATTCGTATCTAGAATCCCCCGCGGTTCAGCGATAGATGAAAGGAAAACCAGCGTTATTCTACAGGATCGCACATATAACGATCGAAGCAGCTATATAATACGCATCAGGGACGTCCGGATTCCTAAGTCAGACCTCCCAAGTCTCTAAGGACAAGAGAAACAAGCTGAAATTCCACGCAAAGAGTCATTAGGAAAGAAACGGTCTCTACCTGGTGTTGTGACCCGGGTGTTTCATCCTGCAGGATTTCTGTTCCATGTTAGACCTGTATCCCCTTGAAACAACACTGCTTTCAACAAGTGTATAAGTGTTTCTCCCCTCTAATTGGTCCTTGCTTTTAACAACTTCCCCCCTCGCCGCGATTTAGGGGGTCAAGTTTTCCCCCCAGGACGGCAGGACGGAAATAATGACCGACTAGAATGTCCTAGCACTTTTTACGTATATAACAGATAATTAAATTCTGCGCCAGGATGTAATTTAATATTTATATTAGATTTCTTAGAGCAAGGTAGGTGGACAGGTATTCGATATTTACCGTCAAAGCACTAGACTCGCGTTGAATATAAGGTATACTTTGAATCGTTTTCATTAAAATTATTCAAATATTATCACAAGCTTATTATAATAAGTGGTGGGAAACTGTTTCAAAGACCCAACGAAAAGTGAGTAAAAAAAAAAAAAAGAAAAAGAAGAAATAAAGTAAAAAAGAACCAGGCTAACAAAACAAACCTGCAGACACGAGGCAGCGGAAGTTGTTAAATGCTCGTTTATTACAGTGGGAGGTAAATGAGACGTTAGACGCCTGTCTCGCCGCGTTGTTCGACTATCCGCGTAAAACGGATCGCGCTTAACTGTCGCAAAGTAGATTTAGTATACTATTTCGCTAGGAAGATGGTGCGTAACGTGAAAAAGAAAAAAGCAAAGAACAAATAAAAAATCGCTCCGAATCGTGCAAGGGATGGGGGATAACTGTGCGAGTCTCGATCTGCGAAAAATTGATAATAAATCAGACTGCATGGGGTGAATCGAATAATCGTAATCTTTCTGCCCTGTGGTATTTCTGTGATATCGACGTCCCTGGCAACGATCGTAACTCTGTAGCGTTAGAAAGAGAAAAAAGAAAGATAAACGAGAGTGAGAGAAATAAGGAGAGAGAAAGGGATAGTTATAGTTGGGTTTGCGGCGTTCCTCAGGACCTGGCGGCAGTTCGAAACTGGTGACGGTGGCGCAGCCGCTCCTGGGGGGCCGCAGGTAAGACAAAAAGGTTTAAAGAAAAAAGAAAAAAGAAAAAAGAAAAGAAAAAGGAAAAAAAAAGGAGAACCAGTCTCGAACGCAGTTCGTGGGAGCCTCCGAGAGACACACCAGACACAGACTGCCCGCGACCATCGAAAGACCGCTGCTCACACCGCACCTTGCGGTACAGCCTCCGCTCCGCTCCGATCCGCTTTTTTACGCGTTTCTGCGTTTTACACGCGATTCGTGCTATAAAGCTGTAGCAAAATTTGTTCAACGATATCTCTCGGAATAACTATATAATCGAATTATCGCGAAGTTTATGGAATCTTAAAATATTGACAGTTCTAATGAAGATCAACAGTAGTTTTAAAAAGTGACCGACGACTCCGATCATCAGTAAGTAAAATGATTATTCTTCGTATTTCCTATACAACGAGATATGATGCTCTCGCGCTTTCCTTTCCGACTACTTCAAATAAACAGGTATCAATTAGGCGCGCAAGTATAAGTGTTTTAGAGGCAATTTCGTATACGTACGAATAATATTTATTCTATACGTTTTAGCACGCGGGATTAGTGGTCACGCAGTATAGTGGTGCGTGAATCTCATCTTTGAAATGTTACAACCGCGATGCGATCATATGAGAAGAATCATATTCTTCGAAGGATTTTAGATATCGAAGAATTGAGGATTATTTGATATTTCGAACGTGAAACGATCAGCGATTTACAAGTCGCGTGCGTATACCAACTTTTTTTTTTTTTCTTTTTCACCTGCAGGTCAGATGCATGTGTTATAAACGTGCTCGGAGTATAACGTCGATTCTATTAAAATATCCAAGAATAAATTTACCGAGTAACGATATAATGCTGTGTTGGCTTCGGGAAAATCTATTCCGAGCACATACGCTGATGTGTGAAACCAAATGGCGATATGTATTTTCGCACCAAATAACTGGAACTGGAAATATCCTGTATCGATAATTATTGAAATCCAAACATATGAATAAGTTTCCAAAAAATCTAAAGACCCGAAGCTTTTCAACGTTTCAAACTTTTCCAGGGATTGAAACAACCCATTAATAAATATCTTATTAGACATTTCGATGGAAATCTTATCCCTCAAAATCTCAAATAGCAGATAATAATTTATCGCGGAAAGAGAATTTATCGTTTATACGGAATCCCCCGTAACGGATTTTAAGCGGCGTAGAGATGGTACATAGTGCGGCGGGTTTATATGCGAGTTATTATAGAGCCTGGAGGCAAATAACGAGTTGAGATCAAGGCGGGGCTCTCTCTCGAGGCCTGTCTCTCTGCCTGACAAACATATTCAGCTACCATATCCAACGAACCAGCTTATAGGCACAAGTCCAACGCGTTGCTGCAGGTACACGCATAACTCGAATCTTAACGCGTGCACGTTCCTACCACGTACGAGGTACAGATATACTCTCTAAGGATATTATAGGTAAAGTTACGCCTCCAAAGGACGTTATAAAAGTCAATAGAAACAAGTTGAAACTCGATATCTGCACGCGTCTAGGATTATTTCTACACTGCAATTGTGCAACACTATTATACAGCGTCGAGTAAATCATAACTATACGTGATAAAATATTAAAAATATTTAAATATTCTAATACTACCATAGAAAAAATGACGAGTCATTGGTGGAAGGCGATTCTCGGATGGACTTCGTCTACGTTATTCGTTCTCCTAGTTCTACAAAATTCAACGCCAACTTCATACGCCTGTAACGAAGCGATATGCGCGAGTGTGGTCAGTAAATGTATGCTGACGGGAAGCTGCAAATGCGATTTAGTTACCTGTACCTGTTGCAAGGAGTGTTTTTCTTGTCTAAGTTATCTTTACGACGAGTGTTGCTCCTGCGTTGGTAAGAAAAAAAAACAAAAATCTTCCAGTAGTAAAAATTCGATATCAGAGTTAAATAAACTAATTGTTTAACCGATTTCCAGATCTGTGCCCGAAGCCAAACGTGACCGTAAATCCATTGAGCAAAAAATCTCACGTTGAAGATTTCAGTGATCCAGTTCCCGGACTTTTTCAAGCCCTGACATCGGACCCAGATCCTTTGGAAAGATGGCTCACCTTCACCTTCCCGGTGGACTTTGACGTCTCCTTGTTCAGTCCGAAAAGAGAGAAGGAGGTCAATTACCACATGCGTGAGTAAATCGTAGCAATTTTCCTCTTCCTCTAAATTTAAATTAAATTCTCCTCATCGATCGCTATCCTTTTTTTTTTTTTCGCTTATCCAGAAACCGTTGAGCAGGAGGTCCAGCCTATGAAGCCGAACGTAATGACGCTTAACTGCACGGTAGCTTACATGGCGCAGTGCAATTCATGGAACAAGTGCAAGGCCTCTTGTCAAAGTATGGGAGCAACGAGTTACAGATGGTTTCACGATGGTTGCTGCGAGTGCATCGGTGACACGTGTATAAATTACGGTATTAACGAATCGAGGTGTCCCCACTGTCCCCAGGCTAGGGATCTCAGGGACGACCTGAAAAATCAATACGACGATTACGGCGAGGACGAACTTCTCGACGAAGACTTTGATTAGATTCGAGTGATGAAAGCGATGAGAAAACAAAAATAGAAAGAAAGAAAAGTTTCGAGCATAATTTCTGTGGAAATTTCAAACCGAAGCTTAAAAAAATCCGGATTAGATCCGCGACGATGATTATACGTGAACGTGGGTGATTTTATCTGACATTCCATATCGGAAAAAAGTGTGCCGAGTATTGACAAAGTGCGTTTTTATTTTATTTTCTTTTCTTTTTCTTTTGCATCTTCAATATTTCGCGCACTTTTGTGTGATGTTTCGACGATACACGAACTGTTGGAAATGAATAAATTAAAGTCTTGTATATTTTCTTATAAGCAGCGATAAATAGAGTAAGTTTCTCCGATAGCTCGAGATATTATTAATATAATTTGTATTGTGCCATAATTAATAAAACTATATAATCAAATGAAATTATTCACGGATTTCGGGTTTAAAAATGTTCAATTTTTCTGAAACCTTTTTTTTTTATTAACAATATCTAGCCGTTGTGTGAGAAAAAAAATCGGCATGGTTACAATATAAAAAATGAAAATTCTATGTCTCAATTTTCAAAAAGAGCAAGAAAAAAAAAACGTTTATAAATATATACTGGACATCCATCAACACACGCACACCTATACATATACACCGGGGGTGGTAACGGTATTTTGAATACCCTATAATAACGCGTAGGGAAATTTTTTAAACTGCAGCTGATATATAAGGGGATTGGATTATATTAAAAAATTCAGACTCACGTATCAAACGACTCGTCCACGATATAAAACATCTAATAAAATCAGCTGGACAGTATTCACTTATTAATTATCTAGATGAGGAGGATATATCGCAAGGTACAAAGTAGGAATCATCTAATTCGAATATGCGGAACCAGGATTCCAAATTTCAATATCGATTCAAGTCATAATTCCTTCAACCGGCAAAGGATAACGAAAGAACTATCGGTTTACCTCGTGTGTTCAAAGTCTTGAGTATCGGAGATCGATTGAGATCCAACTGTACGAAAAACACGAGTATTGTAAATAAAAAAAAATGATTATTAATCAAGTCGAGGCGTCTTTGTCGGGTTGTTCGCTGCTGGTATCCGGCAGTTTTATAAACGGCAAGTCACCCCCGCTCCACATCGAGTAAAGCTGAGACCGCGCCGATTCCTAAAAGAAGAAATTTACAAAGGGGGTCGAAATAAGACGGAGGAGTTAATCGATCCAGTTTACTGGATATAAACTTTTTACCCCTCCGATGACCGCGCCTTCCGACCCCGAACGACTTTGAGCAGACACACACGAGTCGTTGGAAGAACTGCTTTTTCTTGATCCTAAAATCTCCCCGATCCCTGTGAACAATTTTTTTTTTTTTACATAGATTAGATCGTCAGATGGATTTTCTAATGTTGCAGGGATTTCCGATATTCACCCGTATCTGATTCTCGGTGACCGATTCCGCTGTGGTCACTCTGCGAGTGTATGCTATCTTTACTATCTCTATGACCACTACCGCTGGTTCCGCTTTGCTCCGAGGCTAAAATTAATTAATTATATTCCACGATCATGTTCGGAATGATCGATGAAAATGACTTTTTTTTATTTTGTCCCTTACCCGAGTGGTCGGAATGGTCATTAACGTCTCTAGGCCAGCACCTAGAACTCGATCGAGTATCGGGCCAAGCGGTACCAGAACCATCGCTGTTTCTATCGAAGCTACACGTCGTCAAGGTCACCCCTGGAATGTGCTGACTAGGGTGATAAAGTTGCGTCGAAGGTCTGATCCCTACAGCGCAAATAAATGAAAAAGAATAACTGAATCTGGTTCCAGTTTTCCTAAATCGCGCGAAACCTACCCGGTTTACAAGAGAGTAGTTGAATGGCTTCCCTAAGTCCATCTTGACTGGCCATGGTCGAAGATTTCCATGAAGAATTATCGGGTGTTATAGGTCTCCCTCTTTCCTGCGAAATTGGTACTCTAAGTTTACCCCTGATATGATCGTGATGTGTAGTCGGCGGAGTTTCGAGAAAGTCGGAAACGTGTCTACAATCCCAAGGCATGGACCAACGTCTCGTTGCATTTTCAACCGAAGAACCGGAAACTTCAGCAGCTGCGGTTTCGGACCACCTTCTCTGTACTTGTAGCGGAAAGAGGGGGTAAGGAAGCCGTGACCTTTGACCCTGAAGATGCTGTTGACCCCCGGGATGACCTCCCGAGGAAGAACCACTCGATGGACTGTACAATCTCTCGAAACATCGTTGCAAAGCTGCGACGTCGCATTCCGACCTTCCGTTGCGAGAACAAGAACACTCCGCCATTCCACCTTTGAATAAATTAGAATAGCGACGATTCGAAGATTCCATTCTATATAGTTTCCCCATTGATTAAAAAAACTCACCGAGACACTCGCAACAAGCGAGACAAAATTGATACTGTAGATTGATGAAGGTCAGAAGATTATCGCACAAAATATCCTGAAATAGGACGAGGATTAGCCGAAAATATTTCGGGGTCAAAACGGACGCGACTGACCTGCGAATCGGCTGTTCCTGCACCCTGTGTCTCGGTAAGAGAGGCCATAACGTGGCTTACGTGACTTTTTACGGTATTGCTAGCGACGTTCGTAGCTCTGGTTAGTTCTTCCCAACCCGCTAGACACTGTCCTGTCAAACGGCATCGCGCCGCCGGGGCGTCGTCGCCGTCGTGGGTGGAGAGAAGAGCCTGAAGAGATTGTGCGAGTTTCGTACCCGCGGTGCACAGACCATTCAACGTCTTAACGGAGGGTAAAAAATCAGCTAACGTTTCAAATAATTTTCTAATCGATCGTATCGCTAAATTTACCTGGAGGTAAGCCAACCAGCTGCTCAGGCATTCACGGACCTCGACACCCTCATCGGCCATGGCCGATGTTTTTCTTTCACCCCGACTCTCGTACCTGTGGGATTAATTAATATGGATAACGGTATAATTTGCCGAGCGAGGTAATGATTGAAAAAAAGTATAAATTTAAATCTATATCGAGACTGACATTGGAAATCATCTCAATGATTCTCTCAGCGTCTCCTCTCACTCGAGTGACAAGTTCACTATCGTACGCCCGGCACGTATTACAGCATCGTTACATCCGCGTACTTCGCATAATTACACCATCGGTAATTGGGTGTACCGGAAACATTATATCATTGAATTCTTTAACTGCATAGGTCTTATTGAATTAATATAATTTCAAGCGCTTCGATAGCCGGTCGAAGAAAAAAACGTTCATGGATCTAAAATATATACATATATGTATAATTCACATTACCAAAGATTCGGGTGCAGAGCAACAGAGCCTGATTTTATCCGTAGCGTTTATCGTCTCCGTGGTAAAATTTCCTCTTTCACTGATCGACACTCCGTTGAACATTTTTTTTCTGCTTAGTTTCTTTTTTTTATGGGACTACAAATAATATCAAAATAATATCTAATATTTCACGAGTTATTTAAACGTTCGATGCGGTATCGACGTACCTGCATCGGCACAGCGACCTGCGCCATGTTGGACAGCCGCATACCCTGCATATCGGGTTGTCAGAAAGCCGGAGCTTATTCTCATGCACGTATACGTATTAAAAGTTACATGTAGGAAATACGTCGATGTATAAGTGTAGATGATGATCATGATGCGCATGTCGACGAGACTCGGTGTACGCGATAGTAGGTACGCGACGCCTGCGCTTCTTTCACCTTTTAGCGCGTCGCGACGCCAGCAACGGAATATACGTCCTATACGATAACCAGCTGCATTATATCTTCATTATCATGGGGTTGCGACGCCTCATACGCTCTCCCAATATTATATCGGGATACGGAGATCACTAAAAATAGAATTCAAAACTGAGTTTTCTTTTCTATCGAACGCGCGCGATATTTTACCTCGAGGCGAGAAAAAAAAAAATGATCTCCATCTACGATATATTCTTTGCCTGAAAGTCAATTTTTTTTTTTCTCTCCATTTCTTTTTCAAATTCGACCCGTCTGGCAATGGGGCAGCTGGCACGGCGGCTCCCCACATTCGAACCTCGTGGCTCCAGGTGAAAGGGGCACCGACGAAGCGTGACGTAACTGAGATAGAAAAAAAAAAAAAAACTGTGCGCATGTGTATATTATCATGTATACTTTATGCACAAGTATATAAAAGTTTAAAATACATTATATTTACATTCATGCATATCAACGGAGGAAAAGAGAATAACTGGAAAAATAAAGACAGAGGGAATTGCGACGCTAAGAAATAATCGACGAAGAACATTTTACAAGTTGCATGTAATATACAGTACGAAGTATTGCGGTTTAACGGTACAACCGATTCCGTCCGGTCGAAGCCGATTCGCTTAAAGTTATATACCTTATATACCGGGATTCGATGTCTGCAGTTCTTCTAATTACGATACTTATAACGCACGGACCTTGACTTTACTGACCCTAAAACGGAATAAACGTCACCGCCGCGAAAGACCTAAGCTACACGAAAGGATTCAAACGGAGATTCGAAGAAAGCCTCGACACGGAAAAGGTCAACTAGGGGCCACGGAACTCGCATAGTAAAACATTCCACGAGACAAAGTTTACTTGCTTCTGCAATTAGCTGATAATATACGATATCAATTACTCAACGAAGATCGTTTGTGGGTAGATTATATTTTCTAACGGGAAATCGGATACTCTGCGATCTCAATAATCTGCTTCGGTTTTCCTATACTTACACATAAAATGAAGTGAGATTTTTCGCTCATTTGGTGAAATCATTCTCACGCATATCTAACAAGACCCCGCTAATGTATATTTCTGTAATTAGGTAAATGAATATATATATATAATAAATGTATATAAGTATAGAAAAGTTGTGACTGTAGAAATCCCACGCAGGAAAACTATGATGTCTAATACTATTAATTAAAATAAAAATCATTAAAGTGCATCCGTATGTATGTATCTATATTCTATATTCCTCTGCAGATTCCTCTTTGCGATAATAATTATATTATAACTCGTGTAAACCATCAGGTTGTTCAATAATTAAATAGACTTGGATTCTCACATGCAATTTGATATTATCGAGAAATATTTCTGCATCGACTAATGAACGAGAAACTATATTAGAATAATTAAATTTAGAAAGGTTTCAATATTCAGTTCAACTAATTAGAATTCAATAAAATTCATCTGCACACCATGTATATGATATTAGCGCGGGTAACTTTATCCGCACTATACTTATAATATTTATTATAACTCTTAACTTTTGTTTAAAATAATAGAGAACAAGTCGAGCGATTCTCGTTCATGGCAGCGGCAGCAGAGGCGGTTTATACTTTCATATCGAAGAGCCTTAGGTCCCAAGGTGGGCTTCGCGTTCTCCTGCAGCAGCAAACAACTCTTTTACTAACTAAAGAACAGTGATCCGTCGACCGGTGAAGGGAACGCGTCGTCGAGAGAACCGGACCCCCCTTTTTAAAACATAATCTACACCGTACTCCGGTCTTTCAGGATTTTTGGGCCTTGAAGAACAAAAAAAAAAGCAGCGAAAACAAAAATTATTATATATAGGAGCGGAAAAAGTCTGTGAAGAGTACTGTAAAAATTCCGCCCCAAAAACCAGGACATTTTAGAAGGTCATCTATATTTAAATATTTACAAAGCTAATGTTGAAAGAATAGTGAAAAAAGGAAACAAAGACGAGGAGAATTTACGAAATGTCTTCGAAGGCCGTATAACAGGAGCAGCAACATTCGAAGAAAAGTAAAGTGATTTCAATGCCTGGCACAGAGGAGCGTCCGAGGCTCGTATACAGCGCTGCTTACAATTAAAAGTATAAACATTTCCGTTCCTAATTAAATTCGCTAATCCAGGAAGTGTTCCATCTTAACTTAATCTCCAGTGGTACGCCTTTGATTAGGACCTTGGTGCGTGGGTATGTAACCATCAGCAACACCTCGTGCGCGTGTGAATTTAAGGAGCTCTTTGCTCCGGTTTCATTTCGCCCGCGCTGATTTCTCGCCTGGTTTTACATTATAATATTATTAATAATAATAAAACTTTGTAAAAGTAATATAGATAAATATACAGGAATATAATCTGTGAAAGTTATACGTGCACAAGTGTAGTTTTACTGAGATTATTTATAACCGCAATTGCCGATATCGTGATTGTTAATGACAAAGATAAATTTAAAAAAGAGGAATTTAAGTATAATTATAAGAGCGTAAATGTGAAACCTTATGTGAAGTGAAGTGGGACATTTTAAAGGGCAGGAAACAATATGTCCCTATTACAGTGTTTCCTAGTCATCCTCGTCGTACCGACAATTTTAACCAACTCGGTTCAAGGTACGTCACAAATGTCACTGCAGATGGTATACAGATAAATGATTGCGATTTTTTAATCTAAATAATTTCACCTTTAATCGACGATCGCGATAAAAAATTAGATCCAAATGTGCACACGGATACGGTACATATATAAGTATATATATAAAATTATAATATATAGTTAAACACCGGACGACCTCGAAGGTTTAACGAATATTCGAGGACAGCATTCGCAATATAAAGGAGCAAGTGGGCGACAGACCTGGTATACTGCTCGTACACATGCATATCCATTTTCTTTGAATGATTTTAAATAAATCCGATTGACTCAAATAAATATTTCTGCATTTCTTATGGGGGAGGGAGGGGCAAAATTATTGGAGCAAACTCACTACAGCTGCGTGGTTATACATAAACATTTAATTATAATGACGTAGATTAAAGAACGAGCTCATGGAATGTTGGCCTGTAAAAACAGTCGATGTGAAAGTAAAGAAAATTGGCATCAGCATCAGCGTCGTGTCTGTCAGTATAAGATATCCTTGAGATTTGATTAAACAAAGAATATATTTTACGCAGTAAAAGGGAAGAATTTTTTTCACAATTTTCCCTGAAAAATTCCTCGTCCGATTTCGAGTTTACTTGACAAAAAAAAAATTAATTTCAAACACTAGGCTGACCACCTCGTATGATGCAGGTGTTTATTAGCAAAATCAAGGCGACTCTCACCTTTCCGAGCTAATAATTCGTTCGGCTTTTAACTTCGAAAGGAACCTACTAGTTGACCTCGAAAACTTGGAAAACTCAACACCGGACAAACTGGTACGTCATGTCTAATATATTTTAACCGCGACATGATCCGCGGTGCATGGAACCCCATTATTATCATACGACGTGTAATAAGACAAGTAAAATTTTTACGTCAAGCATAAATTCGTAACACGAATTATAGTGACTTGCACAAAACTTTCCCCTCATGTCTAGAAATGATTGAAATTATATAGAACATATAATTCGAGTCACGTAGATACGCCGGAGAATGCAGGTTAACTTCGATATTACGATATCACCATCGTTAAACCGTGCGCAATAATTTTTTTTTTTTTACTTATACTCCGTCGAAAAGTTCTTCGATCGATTTAATTTTTTTATTTATTTATTTTCTCTTCTGCACTCGAATCTGCTTCGACTTGCAGGTTTCGATTTCCTGTATACATACAGTTCCAGGATATATAACAAGAGTTAAAAATCGTGGGTGTAGAAACTGGAATCTAAAGAGTCAACGGCCTGCTTTTAGTATTTGTTAACCAATTACAGATACCATGTTAAATATATTAAATATTAACAGTCCCTGAATATTACAGTCTACGTAGAAAATTTTCTGACACAAGCGCGGTACTTATTTAGCAAGGACTCAAGCCATATTATTATGTAACGAGAAAAAATTTCTACTCCTAAGTATATAATATAGAAATAAAATATGAAAACGCGCGCGCGGTCGTATCGAGTTCGGCACGTTATACATGTTACATCATTGCAACTATCCTACAAAATTTCATTGCACTTAGCTTACGGTTTCGTGATATTATTAATATAAAAAAAAAAATCAAACGTGGGATGCGATTTAAATATCTCGACGAGTTCTAGAATACGTGTCTCGAATGGTCCTCTCGATATTCCTAATGGAATATAATGACGCATCTATACCGAACGGCCTAAACCGGTAAAAGTTAAAAAGTGGGGGAAATCTGGACGCATGACCGGTAACCCGCTCATCACGTTCCAAATCTGGATTCATCAAGATTCTGATCAAAAATTATATTTTTCTCCAGATTTCCATGTAATCTTTTTTTAATTTTTCTTTCTCTCTACAAAACGCGTAAAAATAATTGATCGATACGAGGGAAAGGCGTATAGGGTATAGTATAAATGGAAAGGCGTTCCTACAACAATAATTCCGAGGGCGTGTACCTATACTGTGGAATATAGCGCGAATTGCATCTAACAAGATAGAGCGCTATTAGCTCATTTTTCTGCATACCTTACAGCGCGCGTATGTTACGTCTGAAGCATAGATTTATAAAGTATGAAATAAAGGTGGAGTCGGAACCCCTTCGGTTCGTAGTATAAAAAGGTATTATCCATAGATCACTGATCTGTAGAAAAAATAGAATACAAAAAAGGATGAAAAAAAAAATTAGCCGCTATCACAGTGAGACCGGTGTAACATTTAGCAACCTGTACGTACCTGTGGGTATCGCCTCGGTTTTAATATACCCTAGATTGTATTTCAACTCTCCAACAGCATAGTTTACTCGACGACTCGACCTTTCTATATACTCCATCCTTATGCCACCTCCCGCGAAGGCCTCGTTCCGATTTTTATTACCTTTTATTTTTATCGCGTATAGGGTTTATTTGCGGATTATGTCGTATTTTTCTATGATAAATTCCTCTAGCCACAATTCCTTTTTTTTTTGTCGCCGGTATACGTTACATAAAATTATTAACGTAATACGAGTATAAGAAGCATAATGATCGATCTTTTAGTTACGAAACAGTTTTTCATGCTCAATCAGCCAAAATCCTGATGGAAATATTAAACTGTCGTCTATCCTGACACGGTCTGACCTGAGTTAATTCAACCTATACTAAAAATCGAGGAAAGATGCAGATGAAATTCAAGAAAATTATTCTAAAAAAATCAAAATTATAACATCTGATAATTACATAATTAATGATCGATCGATGGAATATATCTATAGCTGTTTTAGAGCGTTTTTCCAATAGGATAATTTTTCAGTAACTGAGTGAAGATATTTCCA
Organism: Athalia cordata; assembly: GCA_963932425.1. Lineage (NCBI taxonomy): Eukaryota > Metazoa > Arthropoda > Insecta > Hymenoptera > Athaliidae > Athalia > Athalia cordata. The sequence goes on along the minus strand of OZ010628.1, from coordinate 3,887,187 downwards.
GTAATATAACGCATATACGTATAAGTAGTTACCGACGATCATTAAAGATAGATAGAATAGATTTGCATAACTGTTTAATTTGATGGGAAGATTGGCCTGTAAAGTATATAGTTTCGAAACTGCATCAGCGCGGGTGAGAAAACAATAGATTGGGAAACTTGTTGTAAAGTATTGTAAGGTAGAGAGACGGCGTATACAGCAGACAGTAGCAGAAAATGTTCAAATCAGAACGCTCTCCCCAAGTTTTTTTTTTTTTACCTCACGCCGAGTATACATCCCTTTTTTCGCAATTTTATTCTCACGCATATAAACTATACTCAACATAATATTTCGATGAGTTTTACTGCAGAAAGATCCGATCGTATAAAGTAATACAGAATTCTAATTTTTGATGTTCTAACATTTAGGTGGTCAGTATCATTTTTCTTCGGCATTAATTTAGAGATCATTTTTACTCAAAGTTTCGCGTATTATATATATCTATACGTACGTACCGCGAAAGTGTTATTCGATAAAATTACGAACCGGTTACGATCGAGTTGGTTACATTACGACAGCTTAAAAGATCCGAGCATTAAAAGACGCGACATAAAGTTCGTTTTCGACGCGTCACAGCAGCAAATATAATGTCAAGTACTCCCATCGATCTCAATCCTGTCAGAGTCGAGGTGATTCTCCGTTATTTTGACTTCTCCATCATTGCGCAGCGTTTAAAATGTCCACCGGATGTTCAGAGCCCGCAGACCTGAAATACAAGCTGCCGTTACGAGAGTAAAAAAAAAAAAAAAGAATTTTTAACAAAATTCCATCTAGTCGTTTGTCCCATTTTTTTCGAACACAGATTCTGAAATATGAAAAACTTCAACACTCGAACTGTCTTCATTTCTTTAATGGCCGGCGCTGTGCAGCTGCTATGTACCGTACTATACCTATACACGATCATTGCGTAAGTTGTTTGAAATATAAAAAAAGAATAAGATAAAATAATGATAATGAATGTAGAAAAAGAAGAGACGCGACCATCTGTCGCGTGGCGTCGGGTCAAGTAAGGTCAGTTTCGAGGTGAGTTGTAAGGTATAGGAACGTCCGCGGAGTTTGTAACGAATTCTTACGGCGCGTCGACTCGTCGTACCGTTACTCGGCCATTTTCTAGGGCACAACTTATAAGAGACTTAAGACTTGAGAGACCCGAGCTGGCCCAGGTCGACCGTGTGCATGGTTTTAGCCGCTAACGCGAATCGCGATCTATACGACGGGGCAGCCGAGCCCATAATCACGCATGTGAGCGACCGGTCGACCCGAACCCCATATAGCTGCCTAATCACGTGTTCGCTTTTTTGTTAATATTTATCATAGTCTTCACATATTCTTTAGGAAAGTACAGGTACTCTTGAAAAATGATACGAGAGAAAAGGAGACGAGAAATAATGGTATCGGCGTAAATGGATCGAGTGGAAAGCGCAGAAGATATTCCGATTCCTGGGGAAAGTCCCCGAGGGATATATGGAGGTCGTATATGACGCCTGCATTTGTTGCATTCAGATGCACATGCAATAAGAGAGGATGAATAGTCGCCTATGTGACACACGGGACAGAAAATATACCAGTACTAGATTATATAGAAAGTCGGATATCGCCGCATTGCTGCATCTTCGATCCGATCGATATGGAAATTACATATGCTATGTGAAATAGTTTCTTAGATATCAAGTCCAGCGAGCGAGAAGCTTTACGGTAGTTTCAATCAAAGAATGTATAGATAATATACAGGGTGATTCACCACAAAGGTCCGATTCGGGAGGAGCTTCAATTGGCTGAGGCTCCAATTTTCAAAATTCCTGTTGCCAATCAGCGATTGGATACAGATTCGCAACAGGAATTTTGAGAACAATAAGAACCTCAGCCGATTGGAAGCTCCTCCCAAATCGGACCTTTGTGGTGAACCACCCTGTATATCTTTATGAAAAATTGCGGCTACATATAAGACGGAGATTTTAGATCCAAGAGAAAATAGGATTCATGCTTTCCTGAGAGCAAAGAGAAGAGAAAAAAAAAAGGTAAAAAACTTCAATGGTTTTGTTCACTGCAGGAGTACAAAGCGAGGCGCAAAACAAAGCGCGGGTCACGCGCTGGTGAATTGGTTTTGTTCACCGACAACTTATTTTTACGATTTTTGCACTTAAAACAGTATAAGTATAATAAAGATAAATATAATACCCGCAATCAGATGGTCAGAGATACGTAGAGTTAAAAATATTCATAGCCGAAGTGAGGATGCATATAATTATAATTAAAAAATTCACGAAAAATATTAAATTGGATCTTTGGATATAACGTTATACACGATATTTTTTAGAATTTACTTTGCAGCAACAAATTCGATCGACTCGTAACAAGTAGAGCGAAAATTATTTTTCATGCTTCCATACCTGCAGCGACGTCGATGTTTCGCGTGAGCAGAGGCCCCAAATCACGTTTAAATTCCGCATGCAGGGGCGATGAATCGTCGTCACGGACGTAACGTGACTACACAGAAATACAACTACTGAATCAATTCTCTACGTAGAAATTCAAGTTCAACGTCAAAGCGATGGAAGGTTGCAGAAATCGCGGCCACACTAATTAAGTCCTACATACGGTTATACACTTATCTGTACGCTTCTTAACGAAGTTTTATTTTCACTATTGTAACTTCTGCATTTGTCTCCGTTAATTATATTTTTCGCTCTCAGAGTAACGTTAATTATTGGAAAACGTTACCTGCATCATCGTAATTACTGCAAAGTGGGATATTCTAAAAAGGAAATTAAATTTTCTCACTGCAATTCAGCGTACCTTTTTTACCCGTTTGTCATTCTTCGTATTTTAATTCGACTTTTTTTTTATTGTTTGTTCATTTTGTTACCATTTTTAGTTGTAGAAACAGACGTGCGATGTGGCCATCCCGCAGTGCCGATGAACGCCCGGGTTTCCTTGTCGAGCGAAACCTTGGCCCCTGGTACTTTAGCAACCTACACATGCGATGCTGGCTATGAATTGTTCGGGTGAGTTGTCACAGCCCACTAACAATTGTTCACCGATCCGTATAACCATATAATCGAAACAATCGATCGCATAATAACGCGGAAATGTTTAAAAAAAAAGCACGATGGCGGTACAGTTGGCACGATCTAGAAATCGAGAACCTCAATAATTTTCTGCAGTAGACACAAGCTTTATTGTCGTGCACACAGTTGAAAACCGCAGCAATGGTAATGTCCTCGTGAACTATACATATACTAATAGAAATCCCGGAAACCTCATAATTCTGCATAGCTAAAACAAATACTATACCCAAGTGTGCAGGTGATTATATATTCGGAAAAGTTTTCATTTCTAATTTACCTTTTCCGTTTTATGAATTCTAAAATTACGCTATATTGTTTCCAGCCCACCAACGCTAAGTTGTAATAACAGAGGGAAGTGGCAAGGAGACCTACCATTCTGTGGTGAGTATAATTTATCTTTCTCCCAAGAATATTCTCCTCTTCGTGACTTTATAAATTCCGTCATCTGCAGTGCGAGTCTTTATTTCTTCTACCTAATTACGTGATGAAATTATTTCTAAAAAATAAAAAAAAAAAATACATCAAACAAATAAAAGAACATTTTCTAATTGATGGCGTTAATGAATGCGCACGTTTCGCTTTTGGCGCCGCGCGCGGGTGACAGTGCAGAGTATATCCTGGAACGTCGACGCGTTTCACCTGTAATTTAATTTACAATACCTATTGAATCTCACGAGCGCACCAACATTAAAACATCAACGGGACAAATGTTGTTACAACCGCGTAACTCCGTTCACTTTCTCTTTTTGCGTCGCTCGAAGGCATATAGCGCATATTATCGTACAACCGATTTACTCCGCGCCCTCCGGAGACGTGGAAGGACACACGATATATTCTGCTTCCGCGAGGATAATTGCAAAAAATAAAACACACCCTGAAGAATTATTATTTTTCGTATTTCAGGAACCAACGTAGCTTTTCGAAAACCATCGAATCAGTCGACTACCGTAAGGGGTGGTGAAGCAGCCCATGGAAACGATGGTGACGTTGGTACCGAACACGATGGACGAAGATGTACAGAAACCCAAAGCGAACACAGCCCGTGGTGGAGGGTTGAATTGATGAAGGAATACGCAGTCAAAGTAGTCAGGGTTACGACTAGGGGATGTTGCGGTGAGATTAAAAGTTTCTGCCAAATGATTTTTCTAATTATACTAAAAAATATTTAGCAGCTATTCATATTCTACTTGCGATTTCAGGTCATCAACCACTGAAAGACCTTGAAATACGAGTGGGAAACAGCAGCACCGAACTCCAAAGAAATCCACTATGTGCCTGGTTCCCCGGTACCATAGGTAAGTGGTGGTTTCCCACGATCCCCACAGTTGATTCAGGGTACCGAAAATTTTTGAGTTGATAAATTGATTTAATTCTTGCAGAAGAGGGCGTAACTAAAACTCTTACTTGTGCCCGAGCGCTGATCGGACAATACGTATTTCTCCAGCTGGTCGGTGTCGAAGGAAGTCTGAGCCTATGTGAGGTCGAGGTTTTCGCGACCGACGGTAATAAACGAAGCCAGAGCGCGATTTTCATAATCTTTATTTGATCATCGTCAACCGGAAATTCGCTCCACGGTTTCTGCCTCCAAGTTTAACGTCGCGTCTCTTTATTTTCGTCTCCTTGACAGTGGTGCCGATGAACCTTGGCATGCCTCAGAGTCGTTCTTCCGCTCTAGAGTTCCGACAATAAGTACTTTGATATTCACTTAGCTATTTTATTTGTATTACAGAATTTTCAGCGGACAGATGTGCAAGTGCCGGTACTCCGGCGGACACTGACCTCGCAGCCTTTAATTCTACCTGCTACGAATTCGTCGTGACAAAGGGAGGCTCTTTCAAAGATGCAAGAAGCTATTGCGAGGCACGCGGCGGCGATTTGGTGCACGGATTTATGGTGAGTAATAAAATACTTTACCATTAATTCAATGTTCTAATAATCTGTTTTCCCCGCTTCAGGGATCGTCTGCAAAATTCATCCTCAACAATCTCGAGAGAAGAAAAGAGAAATTAAAAACCCAGCTGGTCTGGATCGGGGCTGAAAAAGAGCCACAGATAACCGCGAGAACTTGGCGATGGGTAAATGGTAAGTTTCATATTCACGCGTTAAAATTTTAGCCAGATCACGTTAATCCTAATCGCGGGATGACAATGTCCTTTAGGTGACGTAATACAGAAGCCAGCATGGGGTAAAGATCAACCAAATAATTATAACGGCGAACAAAACTGCGTGGTTCTTGACGGAGGTAGAGCTTGGCTTTGGAACGACGTTGGCTGCAACCTGGACTACCTCCATTGGATTTGCCAGAGCAGTGAGTATAATAAAATCCCATGTATATAACATGCATAGGAAAATCTCCAAGAGCAAACACAATGCATATAAGGAGCTGCTGGCTCCCACGTCTCAATGCCGCGTTACGGACCGGTCGTGAATCAGAGCCGAAAATTTGCGATGTGAAGAATAACAACGTGATTTTTCAACCTTGTATCTCCCAATTATCCCCATGCAGACGCGGGACTCGCCGTTTCAAACGCCATAAAAATTACTGTAAATACCATAAACTCGTCAAACTAACTACCGGATAATTGCGTATGCTGCTGCTATTTACCTGACGTAACGAATAAAAAGAATTCCAAACGTAACAATACCTAAGATATATTTTAAACGTGTGAATATCTCCTCGTTGTATTTAAGAACCAAGGACATGTGGGAGTCCCGACAAGGCGGAGAACACGCGATTAACCGGAAACGAGAGATTGGTGGGATCGATAATCGATTACGAGTGTCCCGAAGGATTCATGCTGGTCGGTTCGCCAACAAGGACGTGCGGGGAGTCAGGATTCTGGAGCGATCGTGCGCCGAATTGTAAATGTAAGTATAACTACCGATTTTATCTTCGCATTAAATTACTGCGCCAGAAAATGATATCGAGATATTTCTTTCTTTCTAGTTGTGGATTGCGGCCCACTTCCCGGTCTCGATCACGGCAGTGTGACCTTGTTGAATGGAAGAACGACCCATGGTGCATTAGCTCAATATACTTGTCAGGACAATTATACTTTAACTGGAGATTCGAAAAGAGAATGCGGCGACGCCTCTGTATGGTCCGGAAGTCAACCGCAGTGCATGTGTGAGTATTAAATAAAATCCCAGACGTATTAAAAAATGATCTATAAAATTTCAATCGATCAACATAATCGTTTTGATCAAAGTCGACTGGTGTCCGGAACCCCCATCGATAAACGGAGGTCTAGTTACAACTTCCGGAAGACGTGCGGGATCGAAAGCAACGTATTCTTGTCAAAACGGTTTCGTTTTATTCGGTGACAACGTAAGTATAATAGCAAAACTTTACCTAAAATCTTTCATCGTCTAATTTTTATCTAATTATTATCACGATACCGAAAGGTTTTGGAGTGCGATATCGGTGGCAAATGGACAGGTAAGGCACCCCAATGTCGTTTCGTCGACTGCGGAGCACCCGCGCAAATTGAATCTGGTACAGTTACCCTGCTAAATGGAACAACAACGGTTGGTAGCCTATTAGAGTACACTTGCCCAGCTGATTTCTGGTTACTCGGCGAAGCAAAGCACGAATGCACACGTGACGGAAAATGGAGCGACGATACTCCATCTTGCGAATGTAAGTTGATCGATATAATTTCGTTGGATCTAAAAATATTAATCGTGAAATTTCATTGGTCAGTAATTACTTGCGAGGAGCCCGAAGTTCCTACCGGAAGTTACGTCGTGGGTTACGACCTGAATGTGCACAGTGTGATCGAGTACCACTGTGAAACTGGTTACCTTCTTCGCGGAGATTCGCGTCGAACATGTGGAAAGGATGGAGATTGGAGTGGGGAAGTTCCGACCTGCGAATGTGAGTTTGATAAATTCTGAGCAATTGTCTTATAATTTTTCTGAATTATTTCCCTGACCATTATTTTCGATCGCTTTTCGGACAGATGTGGACTGTGGCAAGGTGCAACCGGTGCTTTACGGCACCGTGGAATACGCGAACGGTACGACTCACTTGGGAAGCGAAATAACTTATTCTTGTACGAGAAACTACAGACTCAACGGTGTCCCGAGAAGGTACTGTCTCGACAATGGAAAATGGAGCGATGGAACACCGAAGTGCGAAGGTAAAATCCAATACCACTCCAGATATGAATATGAAAGACGGTGTTGAATAAATTCTGATTCATGACATTTACTTTTTTTTAAAGAGGTGCGATGTCCCGAGCCTATATTGGCGGATCACGGTATCCTATCGGTAACCGGAAACGACCGTATGTACGGACGTACATTGGTAAGGACCGGGACCGTAGAAAATTCGAATACCGGTGCGACATCCTACAAAATTGGAGCCTTGGCTAAATACCGTTGCGAACGAGGATACAAAGTTATCGGAGAACCGCTTTCTACCTGCGAAGATAATGGCAAATGGAGCGGCGAGGTACCTCATTGCGTTTGTAAGTTATACCAAATTTTTTTACATCGGATATTTTAATCGCTAAAAATTATCCTACTTCTACTATTCATTATATTCGTTTCAGACGTGGATTGTGGAAAACCCGAAGACATTCAACACGGTCGTTACACCCTCGCTTCGAACGCGTCTTACTACGGAGCTGCTGCACTTTACGAATGTGACGGTAATTTTGAACTCGATGGTTTCGCGAGAAGATTATGCCTGGAGAACGCTACTTGGAGTAGCGAAACTCCAGTTTGTCGCGGTAAGTTTATTTAATTTTTTTTTTAACAAATGCTTTAAATAGTGATCATTTAAATCAAATTTTGCGCTGCAGAAATCAGATGCAGGGATCCAGATAAAACGGGTATTTTATCCGCGGAAGTTTCGACGCACAGTGTCGGCGGTATCGCTCGTTACGATTGTCCCCGAGGTTACTACATGGAAGGAAACGAGACCAGAGTTTGTCTACAGAACGGTTCATGGAGCGGCAGCATCCCTGCATGTTTCTGTAATTATTTTATCGCCACTTTTTCCACGGAATATTTTCATTCTTCTTCTGCTCTTAAATACCCACGATTCTGTTTTTTAATTTCAGCTGTAGATTGCAAGCATCCGGATCCGATCGACAACGGTAGAGTGATCGTCGTCAACGGTTCCACGACCTTCGGTGGTGCTGCCGAATATCATTGCCTACCACAGTTCGAAAGGAACGGACCTTTTCTAAGAAAGTGTCTAGATACAGGACTCTGGAGCGGTCAGGAACCGACTTGTGAAAGTACGTATAACTATTTCGATATGATCTATAAAATGATCCTAAGATCATGATTTTATTTTTCCCCTTTTTTTCAGTGGTGTCAAACGAAATAGCGGAAGCTCAGGGTGTCGGAACGAGCGTAGGAATCGGCGCTGGAGTAATTTTATTCATTTTATTAATACTCGGGCTCGTTTACTTGCGATTGTAAGTATACTACATCTACATTGTTTCCAAAGTGGAAGCAAATGGTAATGAAAATTATATCGTTTCCAGGCGAAAGGCAACGCCGGTTAAAAATACGGAAAATGTTCAGGCTGCAGAACGTAAGGATGATCAAAACGCTGTGGTTATGTCTTACGCTAGTTTAAACGACGGTACGCCAAATACGATGTACGAAAACGTACCGGAAGAAGGACTTTACGACAGTCCTTACAGCATTGCGGGCAGCACATACGGGTAATAATATTTTCGCGATTAATTTTTCTAGTTTCTCATTTCCAAATTTTCGTCATTTTTAACTTCCCTCCATTTTACAGCTACGGTGGTAGCAACGGTACCAGAGGTTACGACAACAGGACTGGACATTACGAGGCAGAACCGACGCCTAGAAATGGCATAACGATCAACGGTGTTTCCGTGCGATAAAAACTTAGAGAGAAAAAAAAAAGAAAAAGTCTAATCAACGTCGTTATACAATTTTCATTTCTCATTTTTGGAATGAATCTCAAAGAGAGCTGGGATCCAGCCATACCGTGTATAATTAATTTATGAAACCTCCATACTATGTTAATATATATTATTTCAAATGTGTAAATAGACAGATCGACACCAATGCGAACGAGTTAGGAAAGAAAGAAAAAAAGGAAAAGAAAAAATATGAACTACTCTGTATAGGATAAGTACAAGCCATTTCTGTGTTTCGGCTGCAGTGTATGATTTTCTGTATATATATATATGATATCAACTTATGGTATACATGAATGCGTGTCATTATTACAAATATTGTTACGAATATGTAATATGTGTATGTAACTATAATATAACGATATTTAAATGACGTGACGCATTCACGTCTTAATTACATATGTGTTATATGTGTGAATAAAATAAGGAAGTGATTTTTGTTTTATTTAAAAAGAAAGAAAAGAATATATAAAAAAATTTATTTTTTCCATCTCCGCCAAAACAGCTTAATCGCTGCAGATTTAATTATTGCTCGCGTATAGCACGCGTACGTCGTTCCTCGGATCGTTTCTCGCATTGCAAAACATAATAAAAAAATTAGTTCGTTCGCAGTCCATACAAGGTATGGAATCGCCTCGATTTCCAACTACGGTTCTCCTCGTATCTCGGCTACCTCGGTTTGGTTTTAAAAGGTACGATGTGCGTTTCTGTTCCCAAAACCGCTATGAGAAAAAAATCCACCCCATGAGTGATGAGTTTGAAATATTTGAATCAGTCGAAATCTCACGGGGTGGAAACAACCCCCAATTGGATGGCCTTTTGTTATCCTCTTTTTGCAGCGATCATCAACGCGACGTGCAATTCTTTCAATTTGTACGCTTCTGAAAGATCTATCTGTACGATAATGGCGCAATTAAATAACGAGTAAAGTGAATGAGTAAAGCATAAGTGGGACAAGTAAGTCCAGTTCAATCGGTCCCCGTAAGCGGCGCTAATGGATCGGGTGTGGTGCGGTGTGGTAAAAGTTCTCTTGGTTGTTCATCGCCTGAGTCACAGACGACGAGGTTAAGCAGCTGCGCTCTAGAGTTTCCACGTACAACAACGCTGCTGTATCGTAACCGCAGAGTACAATTTTCGTTAGTTTTCCATTTATAAAGTCGTAATATTCAGGTAAGTTAAATTCATAATTTTTAATTTCGCTTTTCGCTATTCGTAGATATTAAAATTAATAACTTTCTAATAATATTACAGCCTTAATTCTAATTCCTAGGAACATTTGACAGCGACCTATCCTCGCGTCGAGTTCAACCGCCATTGTGTTGTGAGCTCATGGAAGTTCCTGAGCCGTTTTTAGCAGAGTTAAAAATTTATTTTCACCGCAAGACAGTTAAAGGGAATGATTTTTTTATCGAAAAAAATTAGAAAACCCATATAACCATCGCCACAAAGCATAAAATCTCGGAAAAAGAAGCAATAAATGATCTATAACAAAAAAAAAAAGAAAGCCCACAATTTGTGTTGTTTCTGTTTTCAACCATGCAAATTTTGAATATTAATATCAACCGCCTCAATCGTATGTTGCGTATCAATGGTGAAGGGAGAGAGAGTAAAAATTGATGACCTTCGAGGAGACTGTACGGATAATTGTAAAAAAAATTGCAACATTTAGTTCCCAAAGTCTATGTACTAGAATACTTATGTCCCTTTAATTTTCATTGACTTTTTCTTAATTTTTCCATAAACCCGAGAGTAATATCTAGTTAATTGCATTCTCGTGGGTTCGAGTTTATTTTTACCTTAACCGAAAGTACGACGTCATAGAGTTTCCTGTCTTACAAATTTCCGAAAATAAACGAAAACCCCTACTCGACGTTGCTACTAAGTAAGCTTAGTTATTAAGTAAACTTCTAATGGCGTCTTGGCATAGCTGAAATTACAATGCGTCGGTGTCGGGAACGCGACAACATTTCGCTCTTATCATCGCGAGTCATTCGGTATACAAAAGACGGAGTTTAAGATCCTTCGGCGAAAACGACTGACGACGACTGCTGACTATACGTATAGTTTCTGTGAGTCAACTGAAATTCTTCGCATTGCTTTCTACTGACGTCACGAATAGCAGAATTTTTCGAGCAAAGTATATCGTATACTGGAGTGTATTACGAATCCATACAAAAGATCTACGCAAATATACGCACCTTCTTTTCCATTTAAAACAACCATAGTTTTATTTTCAGACATAAAAGATGTCGTCCCGAAAGACAGCCGGTCGTAGAGCGACGACAAAAAAACGTGCTCAACGCGCAACTTCTAATGTATTCGCGATGTTTGATCAAGCACAAATAGCAGAATTCAAAGAAGCCTTCAATATGATTGATCAAAACCATGACGGATTCGTCGACAAAGAGGATCTTCACGACATGCTAGCGTCTCTAGGTATAAAAATTGGAAGACAAGAGACGTTTCCATCTTTCCACTAGATCGCTGTTCTAAATTATTTTTTTTTCTTCATTTTGCACCAGGAAAAAATCCTACGGATGATTACCTCGAAGGTATGATGAACGAGGCCCCGGGGCCCATAAACTTTACAATGTTCCTGACCCTGTTCGGTGAACGCCTTCAAGGCACCGACCCTGAAGACGTAATCAAGAACGCTTTCGGTTGTTTCGACGAAGAAAACACCGGAAATATCAACGAGGAACGTCTACGCGAGCTGCTCACGACCATGGGCGATAGGTGAGAATAAAAATCAGATCTTAAAGATCGAATCCCGAATATTGAAAACTAAATACCTCTCTTCTATTTTATTGCTCATTACAGATTCACGGACGACGATGTGGATGAGATGTATCGCGAGGCGCCGATAAAGGGTGCGATGTTCGACTACATCGAATTTACAAGAATTCTGAAGCACGGTGCAAAGGAGAAGGACGAGCAATAGACTACTAGCGAAGGAAAACTTAATATCGGGAGCAAGCCGAAGGAAGATGAAAAAAAAAAAAATAAATAACCACAAAGAAACGGCACCATATTCCAAAATCTAACCATATCTGTTCGTTCTTTTCTCTGAATCCACATCGTTATCGTCGCATACGTTTAAGTTGCCTTATTAATTATAATGTTCCAGCGGTAAATTATCGCGTTTACTGTATTCGCTATATAATCCGTTGAGAAGTTGCGTAGATGAAATTTAGAGAAAGTCATGACTAGATTAATATTATTATTATTAATTATTATGATTTCTAGCGAAGGGATTTGAAATTGAAAATTGAGTAAAACTTGACAAATAGACAAAAAAAAACCACATTATTATTATCATTACTATTATTACTTATATTCAGGCATTTATCTCAACCCGCGCGTTGTTATCGTAAAAATTTGTGTAAGATATATTACTATAAGGTGCATAACATATATTGCATCATAAAGTCGGCATTTGTATTTTAATACACCATAAACAATATAATATATAATATAACGAAAATTTGGGACTAAAGTTTTTCGGACTTCTGCTCTAATACCTATACATTATTTTTTCTCCATTTTAAATCTAGAAATAACCGGAAATCCCGATGCGATTATCTCGTCGTCTGCAATTTGACGACGACTGTTAGCAATGGGTCTCTGGTTTCGAACTCGAAGTTTGAATATAATACGTTTACCGTTCGCTACCAAACCAAAAGACGCAATAATTATCCCGTTTCGTTTCGTTCCGTTCCGTTTATCGCGGCAATATACTTATAACAATCCGGCAGCATGATTTTTATTGGACCCAGACGTTTGCGTAATACAATGATGACGGGTAAATATTCGTGTTGCGTCGTAGCAAAAACCAAAAAACAAAAATAATCATACTAATAAAAAAATACATGTAAAGAAAAGGTAAATCGTATATAATCTGTGTACGAGTCAAAGGAACTCGGGCGCTTCGGACCATGACGCATTCTCAGAGGAGGCTGCGTACCTACTTTTTTTTTCCTTGTATTTTTTGTTCTCCAATCTCTTTGGTATAATTTTTATTTTACCATTTGCCATACGATTCGACAACGTCTCGATTGATCGAACTGCTAGGATTTTTCACTTGTGAAATTTTTTTTTTTTTTTTTTTTTGATATTTATCGCGCCTGTTTAAATTTAATTTTATACGCAACATCTATAATAGTATAATCGAAACTGGATCTTCCTTCGATACTAAATGTTGTTATTGTTAGACGGTATCGACGCGCACCCGTGAAAGTTAATTAGCGATGCGTCATCGATATATTATATACTTGTATAGTTAGCAGTCCATACGTGGGCTAATCAACGTCAAATCAATCAGACGTATAGATAACTAGGTAGTTTGAAAAATTATTTTTAGCATGCGTTAAAGAGTGTATAATCAGGGTGAATTAAAAATGTTTTATAAAAGCGAGCTTTTTGTAAGAAGAAAAAAAAAAAAATGTGTAAGTATGGACCCATCCCCTTTAGATCTACAACTATAACGCCCACCCTACATCTGCCTGACAGCTGTCATCCGATCGCACGTGGATGGTAAGGGAGAAAAATAGGTAAAATTGCACCGTTCGCGCCCTATGGTTTTTAGCCAGTGTAAATGCGAATTCGAAGACTATCGTTTGATGACCAGCATATAAAGGGAGGAGATTTTATCGAGCCGCGACGCATGCGCTCGTTGGCAACGGGGGTCGGACCGTCGGGCAGGCAATCACGGGAGCAGCAGCAGAGGAGCTGAAAACAGGCAAAGTAGCGAACGAACGCGTTCACTAACAATAAGTCCGTGTTCTCCTCCGTGGCTGGTTTATACTTTGCTAGCTAGTAGCTACCACAATCAGCACCAGAAGCAGCGCAGCATAACCCGCGCACATTTCGCACTTGGCACACGGTTGGCAATTTCTGTGCCGGTGGCGGCGGCGAAGAGTCGTGACTTTTTCGAGTCTCAGTTGCTGATACCAGCAGCGTAGTTGAGGTCGATCGCCAAAAATCTGAAGAAATAATTGTAAGCTCCAAAAAATATTTCCGAAACGAATCAACCGGTTTACCCATCGAACAAGACTGACGATTGCATTACGTTTCTTTCAAAAATGCATTGAATTAATTTTTTATACGCGAGTGTTATATTTGTAAAATAATTTTTTTATCGAGAAGTGTACGATATAATGCATGAAAATTTTATGGATTTTATATAATTCGAAAATTATTTAGAAAAATGTAAAAGAAAAAATAAAATAAAAATGAAAAATTGAAACGTACGATATCAGCCGAGTTTGTTACAACCAAGATCACGATGTTGATAATAAAATCTGAGATGCTAAGCGTATTTATAATACAACTAAATTGCATCCGCGTAACCCATAACCCGTAACCCGTAACCCTTTTGCTCCGGAGCGAGTTGGTGAAGTGCGCGTGTGGGTGTATTTAGATATATAAAATACAACATCGTAGTTCCGTGCGTGCGTGAGATCGAGTTCCAAGTGTTTAAAACGCGGTTTCTATACCGCTTTTCGTTCCTGCTGTTTATTTCTTCAAATAAATTTAATACACGTTTATACTCCGCATATACGACGTACAAGTGACGACGGGGAGCCAGGCAAACCGATCGATTTGTGGATCCGAAGAGTGAGAAACGTAGCAGGACTTTTCGTGCATTACTTCACTTTCATATTTGAAGTTTATAAGCCTTTCAGTTCTAAGAGCGAGAACAGGAATAACCGGGAATATTCGTACATGTAAAATAACACGACGATGACAACGACAACAACAGTGAAATCAACTGCGTATTTTGAGTCGCTGTGCACTTTTTCTCACCTAGTGCATCTCGACGACGTTACATTTAACGTCGTCTTTGAAAAATTCTCCTCGAAACAGCAACGTTATAACGTTATTATAACGAATTGAAATTACGAAGAGGAAATGGGGTTTTAAAAAACAAAAAACAAAAAAAAACCAAACGTGGAGAAGAAGGAAGAAGAAATAATAACTAAACTAGTAGAAGGAGATAGAAGGCGCGATGCAGCAGCATCAGCAGCATTGCGAGTCACGTTGTTATAATCGTCGGTGGAAAAGGTGCAGCTGCTGCAGTGGTTGCAGAAGAAGCTAGAAAACTAAACGAACGTCGTTTCACCTTACGTCTAGGTGCAACGCGTTGCTTCGCGTCAGCAATTTTCTCACATACGTGTACTTTAGCTTACTGTACGTGTGAATAAAACGCGTACACATATACGTAGAGGGTATATCACCAACTTCTCCTTCCTCTTCATCGTCTTCATCGTCAACTAAAACGTTGAGGAAAATCAATTCCCGCATGGCTGCTGCTATGCCGCACTAACACAGAAACGTTCTATTCAAGATGCCTTTGCATCTCCGAGCCATTCAGCCGTGCCCGACTAACTAGTTTCTTAAATATGAATGAAATCTGACGACGTAGACGACGACAAACTCTAACCGAGCGATACACGCTCTATCCAAAGAACAGATAAAAGAAGAGAAAAAATCAAAAGAATCACAAAAACATCAAAGAACAAAACGTATATAGGAAGATTTTCCCTGCCATCATGCACTACGGAACGAATGGTTTTATAGTTCTCGTTTAACAAAGGTATGGTATGAGCAACAAAAAAAAAAAAAGTAACAAATATCGGTCATCATCATCATCATC
Source organism: Athalia cordata (assembly GCA_963932425.1). Taxonomy (NCBI): domain Eukaryota; kingdom Metazoa; phylum Arthropoda; class Insecta; order Hymenoptera; family Athaliidae; genus Athalia; species Athalia cordata. The sequence goes on along the minus strand of OZ010628.1, from coordinate 3,871,513 downwards.
GTCGTCTTCTTCTTCCTCGTCACAGTTATTTCCATAATCGTATTTTCGAATACGTCTGCCAACCGAACGTTTCAAGTTGAGATAAAATGAAAGACAAAGAGAAAAAGAAAAAAAAAGATTGAAGCTAAAAAGAAACAACCCGGTATAATTAGGTAAGTCAACACGTTTGTATCGTTCACAAAAGAAGGAGACGAGCGGTGCCACGTGCTCGGAGGGTGCGAGTTGCAACTGCATCAGCGAGAGATGTTATATATCCTATGAAATTACGCAAGTTCCATGTATATATAAAACTACATAAAATGCATACTTACGTATATAGAATCTATATATAACCGGTTGTACCTACGCCGGCGCGTTTATTACCGCTAAATTTGAATTTCCTCCTCTACTCGTTGTTATAATCTTCGTGGCCTGACACCATCGGCATGGTAATCATCATTTGCAATATCATATAATTGAAATTGCGTCGGTTCATACAGCAAAATAAAAAAAAACTCCAACTAAACGTTATGAAAACTTGAGGAGATATGGTAGAATAATTGTATCTGAGCAGCACCTCTGTACCTAGAACAAGCAGACGTATAAATTGTATATATACATATTTCGTTATTTACATACACGTCATATGTAACCAGCTGTTAGCGGCTGTTCCTACTCACATATAGCGACAAACATGAGACTCTCATACTTCTGTTGCACGAAGTGGTTGGAAGTTTAGTTGGACATATACACCAAAAATACTAACACTTGCGTAACATTTTATAAAAGGCACACGTGTATGTATGTGTAATGATAATAAATACACTTAATGTGTGCGATGAGTTAATTGACCGATTCTCTAATTGCCGACCTCCACTACTATCTAATTCGTTAATTGTAGTTAATTACAATTATAGCTATTAACATTCCATAGATCGCCCTCGAGCTAGGACGTTCCAATAACGATTGAAAGGGTTAAAAACGAGCGCTAACACCTTCCAAGTTTTACGGTCAACGTGACTAATATACCCGGATATTTTCTACAAATTCTTCGAATTCCATGTCACAAAGTTATTCTGCAAGGTATAGAATGGAATGTCGCATAGAAAAATGAAATCGTGTTCATTAGTAGTCCTGCAGCAGCAGAAGAAGGAGGAGGTGGAGGAGGAGAAGGTCGCATATATAATAAAATGTGTCACTGTGCTGTGCTAGTAGCCTATAGAATATGGGGGAGTATATAGCGTGACCTGGACTCTGGGTTGCATTAGACTCGCCATCGACTTCTGCTCAGTTTCAACCGGGCAGTTTAATACCTTCGGGATTTTAGTACCGAGGAGACTTTAAAGAAGAACTCAGCTGTAACGTCAGGTGTTTCCATGGACGCGCATGGGTCACCCCTTATTTTTAAGCAAAATACGTTTATACGTTTCGTCCACTTGTCGTGGTAGAAATTTTATTTTTCCCGAATACCTTAGATGTGTGTAAAGTGTGCCACAAGAATACGATCCGCAGTCCGCATTATCTGGACTGTTATAGTTGGAAGCTCAGGGGTGCACCCTGCAGAAATCGTGCTTATACTTATACGCCATCCGTTGTATCACGAAGCATAGCGAGGGGGCCATAGGGGTAGAGAGGGTGCAAAGAGAAAGAGAGAAAATGGAGGGGCCAAAAACCACCCTCGAGTAAATCGATGCGGCGCAGTCGCAGTCACGTTCGAAAATGCGACGTACCTACTCGCGTTATTCGTCTGGCTATATCAACCAACGAATGAAATCGCAATGCGATGCGACGCGCCAGACGGCGGCTCTATAACTCTTCTTCTTCTTCTTCTTCTTCTTCTTCTTCTTCTTCTTCTTCCTCCTCTTTTCATTCGTTTTTTTCTCTCTTTGTATACGTATTTACGAACATATCTCGATAACCAGTAAAGACTGTATTTGAAGTTTCACTCAATGATCGTTTGACGAGTCAATGCAATACCAACATCCTCGATCTTTACAGACCTTATATATCCTTTTATAAAAAAAAAACTTTCAGCTATTAATCCGATGTATAGTGCCGCGTTTTTTATACTCCCATAAGAAAAAGGACGACCTTTTCCCCATCTATCATAAAACACCTACGTTCTGCATATAATATGCACCAGCCCAGATATATACTTGCGAGATCGTCATTACGGTCTGACAGATATATTCTATGAATGCCCTGGGGTTTGACGTTTTTACGTTGTCACGGTTGAAGAAACGGAATAATAACAAATGTCACCCAAGTTTAGGAGCACAGGTGGTAGTGCAACGTAAGGTATGAAACTTGGTTCGTCTTTTTGCTGCCTTCAAATGTCAAGGCGAATGTATATTTCCATCGCATCACGAACGTGAAGGAATAAATTGGTACGGGAGACCTGGTAACGGTGTCATCGCCACCGACAATTTCTGAACTCTAATATGAACAACTGGATAATAGGACGAGCTATTCGCGATGACGAGCTATTTTATCTCCCCGAAATCCCAGCGAGCTAACAAACGCTTCTAAATATTTACTCAAAAGTCCTTATTTTCCCAATAGGACTCGAAGTTTCTGTGGTAGATCGAAATTGTGCAGTAAAATAGGGGTTCGAAAATCGCATCCCTTTAGTCCGTTCAATTCTCTGTTCTCTGTATACTCATCGCTATGTACTCTCCCTCTCTTCTTCGTTAACGGGAAAGGGAGGGGGAATGATACGAATCCTCAAGGGTCGAAGAGTATAGAGTAGGGTCCCGGATCCTGTGGGACACCCCGAGTATCCCAAAACTTTAACTCTCCTCGCCGCTTTTCGCTTCGTGTACAATTTCTACGTGGCATAGGCGGTAAAATTCAATGGGGGGGTGACTGACAATGCGCCCAATTCGGACCTGCAACACAGCAGCAGCGGCGCACATTCATTTACTCGATTTGCAGCTGAAAAGAGGATAGGAATGATGATAATAATAATGGAGATGTGGAACATTGAGTGAAGCTTGTGGAACGCTTCCTCTGTGTATCCAATCTAACTGTGGCAGCTTTTCTGAAGCTACGAAAGCTCATCATCGCCAACTGGCTGATGGCTGCATTTTAGTTATATTCTCTCTCTTCCCTTCTCTACCTCTTCTCTTCTCTTCTCTTCATTCCGCGAGGCTGAATCAATTATTTCCGTGTACCTACTCTACTGTACTTCCAGTCTAGTCACTCAACTTCGATGGATATTACTGGAGAATTTCTCACCGAGCGCGGTGCTAATCAAATCCTTCACGCAAACCGGCGATCGCAGTATACCTAGGTATAATATAAGCGTGGTACAGACAGACCTACTCAGTGTTTCTTATTCGAAGTCAATGATCGAATAATGCTTTTGAACTCTCCCGAGTTTAAAATCGGAACGGAATTTATGCCGATCCGCGTCCTCGCGGTTCAGATTAACTTTCATTGATATAAGACAATAAAAATTCCAACACATTTTCGAGTCTCATAGACGATAGAAAAAAAGTAAAAAATATAAATTAATAGGAAGACATTTTTTCTCGAGGGTCTCTCGACACTGCGCTTTTTTTTTCTTTTCATTATGTATCAACTCATATAGGGATATATGCAGGCTAAGGGCTTGAATCGAGTTTATAATAGCTTTAATAAATCGATTTCTTCTTTCACCATAGCGTACCTGCTGTTCTCCCCAAGCTATTGTGGGAAGGTGCAGGTTTTACCTGAGTATGGGATGCATGCAAAGTATCTCGATGCATTCAATGCGCATGTTGATATCACTGACGTACACATAATACCAGTATACGTACACCACGACGACTAGCATCTGGGTATTCACGTACAATGTTATAAGTGGAAATAGGTATCCGCTATGCGTTGTTACCTACAAAGTGCAGGGTGCATATAGGTATGTGTAGCTGCTCTCCGAGCTCTTGTCGTCTCGCGAGTAGGTATATTTTTCAAGAGGTGCGGCGCTCAAACGATCCTATATACTATACGCAATTAACGTTCACCCCGCGATCGCTCTGTCGCACGGTCACCAGTGCATGTCGATTATTACCTATGTGTGTGTGTGTTTAATGTTTTGCCATACAAAGGTCAACCCCTCAATTTCTCTCTAGCATATATTCACGTATATCTATACCGCTCACAGATAATATGTATATACGCTCATAGTTATCTCTTCCCTGCATATACATAATATAGCTGCGGTTATGCATTTTTAGTCCCACAAATTTGTTTTCTTTTCTCCTTATTTTCGCTTTGGTAAAACGCCAAACCGCAATTCCTATTGTACATACAATACTGTACTCTGTGTATATATACGCTCTGTATATACAGAATTTTGTCTCTCTTTTGTTATTTTTAAATCGTTTCATTTTCCAACCCCGCGTTCGAAAGAGGGAGAAATAATTAATCCAGACGGGTAAAAAGTTAAAGAGATAATACAAAAAAGAAAAAACCTATAGTGGAGGGAACAAAATCTGACACTATGTTTTATAAAGATGACGATTTTTTAGCACCACTTCATAAAACATTAAACGCCCACAAATTAGACACGATTAAGAAATATTCTACCATCGCGAATAAGTGACGATTCCTACTGCATACGTTTTATGAATACCTCAATAAATGTCAGTTCGGATATTGAGTGTAATTTCTAATAATAGATTCTCATGCACGAAAAAATTCAAATTTTAGATGAAAGGCAAGAGAATTAAAAAAGAATAATGAAGAGCAAAAAAATTAATCGCGCAATGATTCACGATCGAGTTAATATCTATGGTCTATGGCTCTCGAGTTCCTTTGAGAATTGTTTTTACTTTATTTGGCTCTCTGTAATAAGTGATCATTCATTATATTACTCTTTCTATCTTTTTTTTTTTTGATTCCCCCACATTATTTTAATCAATCGCAGTGCAGTTGAATAACCTATAGGGAAAAGCAGAAGCAGAAGCAGCAACAGCAGACATACCGCCACAATCACCTCTGTATATTCCCAAAGGAGATAATAGAGGCATGTGATGATGCGCGTTCACTTTTAGTTTATATTTGAACCCCGAAGCTCAAGTCAGACGTCAGTATAGGGCAGGTAGAAAGAGAGATGAGTGACCTGCAGCAGCAACAGCAGCAGCAGCAGCAGCAGTGCTGCACTTTATTAGAATTCTTGGTGTTCTTGGTGTTGGGTATCGTCAGCGAGGTCTTCGTTAGCGTTTATGGTGTAGGTGCAGAGGGTGGTGAATAAACTGCGCGGATAAACTATAAGAGTCTCGTACACTGTACCGAACTGTATTATGTGAATGTAATGGATTCAGTTTCACGGTTCCATGGTCCCGATGAAAGCCGACGTTACGTTGCTGTTGTTGCTTCTGTTAGTAGTCGCGTTTCAATTTAACGTTTACAAAGGCAGCAGCAGGCGTGGCTCCTCTACCAATGAAAACGACGACTACGACGCGCTGATCGTTGCAGCGGTCAGCATTCGTGGAACAGTTCTATAAACTGATCTGATTCTTCGACTGTATATAAGATGGGATAATGGCAGTCGTATGTTCGATCGATTTACTAAAATATATAAGCGTTGCTGCGTCTGATTCGGAAAACGGGATATGGTATATAATGTAAGGATCTTATCTTACGCTCGCTGCGACCAGCTCCGCTCCTCGATAATATAAACGATAAGGTGATAGAACTCTATAAGTTCAACCGAGCTGCGCCTAAAAGCTATCCTGAAATTCGGCACAATATAACGTACTGCCCAAAAGAATTTCGCGATATTTTTCTATACAGCCGAATAGTTCAAAGTAGGTAAACTTTCTAATATATACTACATAATATCGGGTCAAATCCAGTTATATATTCGGGACCTTGCAGGGCGCACCCTTGGCGCGCCCTTCGACACACCCCTGGAATTGCAACCCTCCTGCTTTTATATTGCAAGGGAGAAAACGCGGGAGAGAAAATTTACTCCCTCGCACAGTTTCTTCCACGTCGCAATATAAAAGCGCGAGAATGAATGAGATAGTGACTCGAGTACCAAATAATACCTGCAGTTTGTAAGTTTCGCGAGGATATTTATTAACGGTATAAGAATTTTATTACGACCAAAGCTACCAGATTTTTAATACCACAGTACTGCATTGCATTGTGGCGTTACTTAGATATTTTTTGAAGGATGTAGCCGTTGATTTTCCTCGATTTTTGACCCAAAAATCAACTATTTTTTTTTAGGGGTTTCATAGGGTATTCTTACATATTTTGATCTCAGGAATCCGAATCTGAAAGCTAAATTGATCTATCTATGAAATTAATCGAGTTATCGGCAATTTATCGCTCTAAAAAGCGAAAAAATCGACATTTTTTTTAATGAAGTTTTATAGGCTATTCTTATGTGTTTTGATCTCAGGAATCCAAATCTGAAAGCTAAATTAATCTATCTATAAAATTGATCGAGTTATCGCCAATTTATCGATCTGAAAAGTGAAAAAATCAAGATATCTCGATGGGATTTTTTTCTAGCCTAATTTAATCGACGGATTCGTGTTCCTGAGATCAAAATACGTAAGAAAAGCGTCATACGATCGATTTTAAAAATACTTCATTTTTGACCCCAAAATCGACAAAAATCTAAGGTATACCCCTTTGGATTTTTTCGATTTTTGGGCCAAAAATGAAGTATTTTTAAAATCGATCGTAGGACACTTTTCTTACGTATTTTGACCTCAGGAATCCGAATCTGAAAGTCAAATTGATCTATCTATAAAATTGATCGAGTTATCGCCAATTTATCGATCTGAAAAGTGAAAAATCAAGGATATCTCAATGGGATTAATTCGTAGCTCAATTTAATTGTTGGATTCGTGTTCCTGAGGTCAAAATACGTCAGAAAAGCGTCATACGATCGATTTTAAAAATACTTCATTTTTGACCCCAAAATCGAAAAAATCCAAAGGGGTATACCTTAGATTTTTGTCGATTCTGGGGTCAAAAATCGAATTTTTTTTTTTTTAGGGTTTCCTATGGTATTCTTATGTATTTTGATCTCAGGAATCCGAATCTGCAAACTAGATTTGTCTACCTATAAAATTGATCGAGTTATCGCCAATTTATCGCGTTTTAAAGCAGAACTCTGATATGGCATTTTTTCATTTAACATTTTCTGATACGAGAATCTCTAGAAACTTTTTAATTTCTATGTGCGTGAATGATAAGAATTGGGCTTGAGGTGTATAAGATTCGTATACATAGATATTTATCGCCGTGTTATAGGTACGTCGGCATCAGCAGTTCAATTTCGCTTATGCTGTTGCAGAAATAGACTGCGAACTAGTCTAGTTACGCAGGGTTACAATCTGCTCAAACCGGACTCCGGTTTTGCCTCCTCATCTCTGCAGTTCCCTCGTCTATATATCTGACGGTTAAACCTCGTAGCGGGTTTGCGCATCTAGTTATCTAGGATGTACGTATATAATAGCTCGCAAGAATACGCGTTGAAAAAAAGTTAATAAAATAAAATAAAATAAAAGAAACGGGTAAAAAACGACGAATAATATAAGAAGTCGAGGTTTTCAGAAGCTGTACGGGAGTCACGGTCTTTTAGTAAAATTTGCAAAATGCAGGAGCGTATGTATATCGTTTCTGGAATAAACCGAACTATTTTATATACACGTCCACTAAATTTCTTCATTTTTATTATTACATCGGAACGGTCGTAGAATTTATTTTTAGTCCACTAACGCGTTGATGCTACTTACTAAAACTTGCGGATAAGTTTTTCTCAATTCGTTCGCGACATCCGACCGTTAGAGTTTGACTCAACTGGCCGCAGCGCGGAGGTTCCGGTCGGAACTTTACCGCAGCGGTGTAGCCGAGCTTGACGTTTGGATTTTCCATCACTATACCGACCGCGACGTCGATGACGATAAAAAAAAGGAAAAGAAAAACCATATACGAAATTGACGACGACGACGCCGCGGCGACGATCATCGGGCGTCGTATGGGCGCGTGACTTCCGGTAGCTCCCATCATCAATAAATACACAAGTATTAAGGTACATAACGGTTAGACGTAACGCACCCGCTCAAACATTTCAAATGTCCAATTCTGTAACACTTACATAGTTGTATCAGGGTACACATATGTGTATAGTTACATGATTTGACGCATACAACGCGATTATCATCACCTCTCGTCGTGTAGCAGTCGTCTAAACGTGACCTATTTGAGACGTCCCGCGTTGCGTCGCTATAAGCTAAGCTAATACGAATGGATGAGCAGAACGCGGGAAGTCACGGCAAATCGTACAGACCGGAAATAAAACTAGCGGTCGCACGCGTGCCGGAAACTCCACTTTACAAGACAAGATGAACGAAGAAAAAAAGAAAAATCTCGCACCTCATCTTACGACGAGCAAATCACAGAGGCAAAATTTCTCGCGCAATCACCGGGGTATGCAGCTAACTATAACGCAAATAAGTTCGCCACTAGGTATAGACGAAAAAATTAATATAAATTTGTATAATTCGTCAAGTTGGTTGTACTTAAAATATATACGCAATGTATAATGCGCATACGAGTTACGATATTCTAGTTCGGCTAACCGGCTACTAGGAAATTTTTCAGGGTTGACTAGATTACTGGTTTACATTTACACGCGTTCACCAACACGCGTCTTTGTTATCCTAGTATACGTACACATCCAAGTATTGCGATATGTGCAGTGCGGGGAAACTCGTTTACTCAATAGGCGTGATAACCTGTCTTTTCAATGACTTTTTGATCGTCTCTTCCGATTTCACAGTTATAGGTAAGAGTGTAGGTGTGCATGAAATATAGAATTAGTATATTATACCCATGTCACTTATTCATGCCTGACATTACTTCATAATCTATACGAATATAACTAGCGTTGCGGTACGACGTGGGGCATCCCAAGTGCAACCTTATAATTTACTCCCGATGCACATTTCTAAGGAACGGTAAAACTCCGGTGCAATATTTATACGACACAGATATGTTTCTTGATAGCTGAGCTATCGATTTGAATTTCATTTTCAGACATTGATAATTGATATTTGTATTATTATAGTCTATCATTAGACACTCGGGCAAAAAGAATGGGGCTTCGCAGGCGCGTGGTGTAAAATATTATTTCTTAATCTAACGATCTTATCTAAACCTAAAGCAGGTATAGGTGAATAATAATGAAACTATTAAAGCACGCGGTGAGCACCGCTGTCAACAGCACGTGACTTTGCGAGTGACTCCGCACCGTCGCAGTCGCTTCTCCGCGCGCGGTTCTTCGCTGCCGCAATAGTCGGGGACACGGCAGTCGTGAGTTGAAACTTCGAAAGTCGAGACTCCTATAAGTATATCCAAGTGGGATCTTATAATTCCCGTCCCGCGGCTAGTAAAATTTTTTCTTCATTCTCCTTTTTCATACACCGAAATGAGTAATAATCCTTATAAAAAAGTGCAGGTATACGAAAAAGAGAGAAAAAAGAATCACGAGGCGGTACGGATTTTTTTTCAATTCTGTTCGACGTAAAGCTCGCGGCACAACTGTACGAGTGTGTTTGTATAATTCGTGAATCCTATTAGAGTGACGTTCGCATATAAGCCGCATTATAATACGACACTTGTCATTATTTATTTTCTTTTATTAATATAGTTTTTTCTTCTTTTTTTTTTCACCCGTGCGCGCGGACTTGCGAACTTGCGGCTTCTTCGCTCCAACCTGTCAACTATACATTATCAAATCATAGAGCTTTGCGTTGATATGTGTTACGCCATACACACGTGAAAGAAACCACTTATTTTATGCTCCGTTGCTGCAGTCTATCGCATTGATTACCACGATGCCGTTACAGTTTGATATCGCTGCTGCAACACTTAATCAGCAGATAACAAGACTTCGCAACGTAACGTAACGTAGGAATACACGTATACGAACATGTGGAGTGGATTATTAAATACTTCGGTATAGAAAATGCAAAAGGTGAGCTTGCAGTGCAATTCGGTATGACCGAATAAATCCGGTTTTCTGATCACTGACAATGATTTAGATTTTCGATGAGCTAAGGTACACCTATGTGCGTAAAACCCGCTGCTTGATGTCAAAGTATTAAGTATTAAGTATCTCGTTACCGCCCCCCTTTCCATACACTCTTCGTTGAACGTCGCCGCGTAGTCAGCCGCCGTTCACAAACGATCAAGTTCCATTCAGGTTTGATCGACCAACTGGCAAATATACTCGCTTAAATATATACGGTTCATTATTCCGTCCACATACTCGGCTCTCTCACGTTCGATTTAATACATCCGTTGAACGTCGATCAATTTGTGTTTATGATAACGATGATTATGATGATGACCACGCACGCATCCTCGCTAATCACTCAATTTCTTCTCTTTTTTTACCCCCCTTTTCTTCATTTTTTACAACCTCCTTTCAAGATACCGTTTTAATAATTCAATCTCTCTGAATTTTATGATTTCAGATAACTACCTGCAGGTCATTCGATCCCGTCTAAAAGAAAAGGAAAAATGTTATCCTACATGCTACCAGCGACCGATGATAAACCACCCCCAGAAAATCGTAACGGTAATTTAACACAGATGACATCGACCGGTAGGGTTTACCAAATAAAGGATATTCATCAATCCGTTGGTCAAGGTTCTCCTGGTAAAATGACTTTGAATGCACGAGCAATAAACGCGTTACAATCTACGCTGCAGTCTACAAGGACCGGCGATCAGATCGGCGAAATAATAGACGAAGGTGACGAGGGGAGCGAGTTAGAAAAAAATTATTCCATCCTAAACGGCGGGGGTAAAGGTTCAGTAATAAGTAATTTTAACGGGGAAAATGGAAGCCCGAGACACAACGATAATTCGACAACGTCAACAAACGTGCAGGTTAAAAAAACCTCATCGCTTTACACCGGACCAGGAAGAGCCGTTGTGAAAGATGACAGTCTCTACAGCATCGGTAGCGATGCTAGCAGCACCGTTGGAAGTGAGAAGAAACACAAACTCTTCAACGGCGCAAAGCACGCCAGTCTCAAGAGGTGAGTTACTTGTTACATACGACAGGCAAAACCACCACCACCATCACCACCTTCTAGTATAAGGAAGAAGGGAAACACACCTCCTCATACGATGACTCACGGGCTCTCGACATCGCTCGCACTCCCGTCGTCCACTCTGTTAAAAATCACGCGTGTATTACCTCAGTATTCTATGACCCTCGGAGTTGAACAGCTATAGGCATTAAAATTACTGTTCACGCACACCTGCTGAAACTATAGCCGCTAACTTTAGACCCGATATTTTCTTTAATAGCGCACGAAATCCGCTGTTAGAATTTCTAAATTAATAATAACCATGATTTAACGGAGATTGAAAAGATTCTTTCCTTCCTTCTTTTTTACTCTTTTCTTTTTTCTTTTTTTCTTTTCAATCAGAGTTACACTCTTTACGACATGAGTGGCTTCACTGTGGGAAATAAGACCGAGACCTCAGGATGACGCAACTGAGTGTCGAAAGAAAAAAGTATAAAAAAAATAAAATCAAAAGCCACGGAAGGGGGAAATGAGAATCGGTTGTTTTTGGTGAATCTGCATATGCTCCGAAAGCTCCAGTACCGAGTCTACCTTGCATGAGAGCACAATAGTGGATTAAAAGAGTAAAAAAAAGAAGGCTTCACGTTTTGCATGTTTCTCCACGTGACATTTATACCAAACTTGACTCGCATGACTCGAGAATTTTACTCAGATATCGTATATAAACGCTAGACTAAACACGATATACATACTCGTATAATTCAAAGTATAGTAGTAAGTTGCAAAGGTTTCGATTGGTTCGCGTTAAAAAAAAAAAAAAAAAAGACCAGAAGAAAAATGTATAGGAGAAAGCTAGAAGAATAGAGAAGAAAAAAAAAAATCAAGAGACTCGGAGATGATCGCGGGTGGAAAAAGAAAGTTATTAAAAAAAAAACAGCTGCAATAAATTTTTCAATTTCAATCAAATTTTAGCTATGCATCGAAGAATAATGATTGAATGGTCGAAGGCAGATGGTCCGAATTTACTGCAGGATAGGTTATAACGAATAATAGAAATGACGATTAAAAAGTAAAGAAAAAACTCGCGATCAAGCTAGACGGATGATGGGAAAATTCATGTGCGTTCGAGATCGAATTTCTAATTCGGATTTGAAATTGGATACTCATATAACCTGGTCAATGGCTGATCATACTTAACGATCTAGGTACAGATATATATGTATATCGATAGGACCAATAACGCACCTAATCTTTTACAATTTCTTAAAGAAGTGAAGTCGCAGATGCTGCTGACTCGTTTGAAATCCGTGTCATCTATTGTACAATATGAGGCAATATTCCTCGATCGGAAGGGTCGATCAATTAAATGCGTGTAGCGTAGGATGAGTTATACTTTTTCCACGTGGGATGCATAGATTTTCTTAATATTTCTATAACACCTTGACATCGATGATGTCGACGATTGATGACGGCGATCACCATGACGTTATCGTACTTGCAACAGACAACCCACGCATATATTGGTTAGAAATTTATATTAGATGCGTGAATTAAAAATTGACTATTTGAAAAATCTACACCTATATTTAAAACACATCTGTGTATTTATTGCCCTACTACTCTATTATATGGATGTTACGTAATTCATTAGCTACCGCCACACGGCGTAACATGCACTTTACTGGCTTCTTATCTTGCATCTAAATATTCATTACATATACAAGAGGTCACAAAGCAGTAGATACATAATATGGGGATATACAAAGAACGCTGGAATTAACCAAACACACAACGCGTGCACAGCTGTTTTTAGCTCAATTTTTTTAATTTTTCTTTTCTTTTCTTTTTTTAATTACGTAGATTCACGGTTACGGGTGTTAATGTTTTTTTTTCGTTCGGAATATTGCAACAACTATTTCTCACACCTCCGATCCCTGCAACTTCCCCTTGCTAATTTTATCGTCACGATCGCGTGCCAGGTACATTCGCCTCGTACCTTCCGACCCCAGTGTACCAAATACTCGTTATATACCCTAGCGAGTTTACACTCTTCGTCATCGCTGCAACAGTAAATTTATTGTTAGCCGCATTCGGTGTACGAAAACGTTACGATCGAATTCCTGAATCTCCTTTTATCTTTTTCTTTTTTTTTTTCCTACCTAGCGAATAGTTTTTTGAAACGAGGTATAGAGAGAGGTATATAATTATCCACGCGGTTATTTCCATGTACCGAATTTCAGTGTCAGTCACGGCTTAAAATTATCCGCCCTCATCCGATTCCCCCTCAAATAACTCTCGAGACCGAATCGTACCGAACGTCTCATTTTTTTTTGTTTCCTCTAATTATTTCCACGTAGTTTAATCGGCTAAGACTCGATTGCATATAATTTTTCAATATAGTGTCGAAGGTTGCTGCAGCAACTAAAATTTTCTCCAATTTTTTACGTCTCTGTTATAATATCGTGTACAGGATTATACGCTTTTCACCTTCACCCTTTAATGGTGTTAGTAAAAGTCATGTATCAGGTACCCGTTGCAAAATCTTCGACATTTACTACTCGGTTTGTAGGTTGGTAGGTGTACACGTTGTATGTATAGGAGGTATATAAAGTACCTTGAAAGAAAACCAACCAACCAGCCAGGCAGCCAACCCATCGGGTCAGGGACACCCGTGTGGACAAGCGTGTCGATTTACAAGCACTTTGCCGAAACTCGATATCATTTTCGACTTGGACTTTGTCTCGGAGCTCAAAGCAGAATAAAGTTAAAGTGTTGCTCGCTGCCGTCGTTTATTTTACTATTCCTTAAACGTATTTCACATACGAACCAACACGAGTCTCGAATTTTATAAACCCCAACTGTGTCCACACAGGGAATCAAATGATAATTACCATACGCACCACTAGATAACCGCCACGAAGTTGTTCACTTATCCATTTCTCCATTTACTAATTGTCACGATTATAACATTAATTTTTTTTTTTTCATCCAATTTTATTTGATTAAATCCGCAAAATCGGTCTTCGTATGACCTCGCACATATGAGACCCACGCATTAAAAAAGAAAAAGGGAAGAAAAAAAGTCTTCGAAGTCCTAACGTATATGCACAATCGGATGTATATAACGTATACATAAACTAATTCTCTTTGTGGACACATAAATTACTTCGTAAAGTCCCCCTCGTACACAAGGTGTTATGCTATATAAAACATTATACATATATACGCTATTGAATTCAATATACTCGAACAGTACGCATCCGTCTTCTGGTCTGAAGTAATATAGAGATGTATTTTTTACTGTATAGTAAAGAGCGGATCGTATATAGAGAAATGTTGGCCAATATATTTCAAGCATAATGAATTATATGTATAGTCAGTCGAGGAAAGTATTTAGTGCGTGGGACGAATTATACACGAAAGGCGAAAGGCTGATCGAAACCTCGAGTGACCTTTGAGAGGCGTGAATATAATATATCGTCATCGCTCGAGTTTATTTGTAACGCTGCTGCTGTAGCTGCAGGTAAAAACTAACGGTTCAATTTATAGATTCGCGCTATACATTCGATTGCTCACGACATCCTACGATATTAAAGTCCTCGATTTACGAGCCCTCGATTCGAATAAATAACTTCATCTCGCTTATCAAAATTATACCTCACACGAAATGATCGCTAAGGCGATGATTTCATTTTGGAGAACCGTCCAAAGTCGACGATTTTCTTCATCATATTTGTGTCCAAATAGATGAATATTATAAGTATAAGTATGCGAGAACTATTTGAATATATACGTGCAATGCTAGAGCGTGGAGTAATATTTTCGGGATGTGAGCCAAATTTCAATAAGAAAAAAAAAAAAGATAAAATATCATATAGGTATATAAATCTAGATAATTCGCGACTACGCGACGACGACGATGATGATGATATTTGCGAATATAGACACAGAAACGCGCAACAGGAAGTTGAACGACGAACACTAGCCAAAAATCCAAAATAGACTTGACGAGAAAAAAAAAATAAACCAGAGAGAAGATAATGAAAAAAAAAAGATTCGTAATATCTACCAATAAATAACAGCTATAGAGAGAAACGAAAATCCTTCAGAATCTACCTTCGCACATACAATTTTGTCAAAAAGCTTGATTAAAGAAAAAAAAAAAAAAAAACCTTTGAAAGCTCGGCACGTTAATTTGGATCGTTGGTAAATCTATTTTATCGGATCACAAGGCCAGACAAAATAGAGCCCCATAAGTCCAGTCCTTCATCCCTCGAAAGTCGCACCGCGGTTATAGGCGACGCTGGTCGATAGCGCGAGAAGCACCGTCGCGTTCGTCTCGGCGTCGACCTCGACCTCGACCTCCAGCCCGTCCAACCCGGACCTACCCCACACCTCGTCTCTACGGAATAGCCCGACCCCCCTGCCCCTGGCACCACGTCTCAAAGGGTTTCGCGCGCGAACAAACTCTTTACAATAGTTAATTGTCTAGTCTAGCCTAGAATTGCATTTTTTTATTACGTTGCACGCCATTTTTTGAATTTTCCATCCAGCCATAAAAAACTGTAGGAAATTCATTTTAGAGCGATGTAATCGGACGAATACCTGTATGAAAAATAAAGTCATTCTATATTCGAATATTGTTTAGCCAATCAACAAGTTTCAGGATCTTTGACTATAAAGAATGAAGATTCTTTCCATTTTGAAACGGTGCGGATTTTTTTTTCTTCTACTTTTAAATTACTTCGAATAAAGGAGTTTCAGGATCTCTCATAAATTCCATCTACAATTTGAAAATTAATGTTGCTGTAGGTTTACATTTTTTCAATTCGAATCTCAGTGGATATTAATTCGTTGGAGATCGTGACGAATTATTATAACAGTTCTGTGCAGGAGGCGGCGCGTAACCGCGTAGAGAGAGTTAAGGACGAAATTTGACGTTTATATTACATTATTCGTGTAATATCTATGCTTATCTATCATCCCGGCTATATGCCTGGACTAACGAGATTAGGTACAGTACAGGAGGCCCTGGAGGAGCGGAGCCGCAGCAGAGGTCCGCCGACTTTCAATTAGGCCGCGTTAATTGCGCCAGAGATTGCACAACGCGTTTAAACGCGAACAATTTAATTGCGAACGTCCGTCCCCCTTCTCTTCCCACGTTCAATTAATACCAATAATATTTCACTCGAATTAGGTACGTGTGAATAACCCTTTCCTGATCATGAAAAGCAAAACTGCATGAACTTGCGTCGGCTAAAATCGACGCATCGTCGAATCGTCGCGGCCACGTGTCCGATAGTCACGTGACTTTGACACTTGGAACGGACGCTCTTTGAATCCACCACCAGAGAACGCCACCGACTTGGAAGGGTGTGCGGAGATTTCAACGCGAGATGATGAAAAAAATTAAATAAATAAATCAACCCCAATCACCAATTAAATAAAATTCAAGATCAAATCATTCGAACAGATTAGCCAGAACTATACTTGAACGAAAAAAAATCAGCCTATTATTTTTTTCCCCCTGTGTTTTATGAATCTAAGGATTTTTTAATTTAGCATTTTTTTTTTATCTGTGATTTCAGGGTGTCTTTTGGCTCTAGCAAGGGATCGATGGTGGAGACACTCGTCTACGAGACGCCCGTCCAAGAGGAGCCAGAAAACAATCATTTTCTCGAATACAATGTTCGACTATCGGCTCCGATCACCTTGGGCTCGCCTTTGCTCTTTGCCCCCGAAACAGAGTAAGTTGTTCTCCATAAACCGCACGCAGAATCATCTGACTTTCCAAGAAGGATCAAAAAAAAAATTATATCCATACATTACACAGCACATATAATAATAACGCGAGATATTTCCTGCGTGGGTGATAAAAAAAACTATCAAATATCCCTCATCCCAAGAGATATTTTACATTTAAAACATGCAGATTGCAGTATAACTGCAACCAGCGTTCATGTGGTACGAGCTGTCGGAGTCCAGTGATATATTCCCTACCGCCCTCGTTGTCCCACATTCAGCGATGACGAAACAAAAATTAAGCTTTACTCTTTGAAGTTTATATGTAAAGGTAATACGCCAGTCAGTCAGTCAGTCAGTGGGACAGACAGGCCCTGCACAAAGTCTCGTATCTGTTATACGCTGAATAAATGATCCATCGATCAATTTTTTTATTACAAAGATTATTTTTCTCGCAACTAATTTTTCATCAATTCTCGAATGATTTTCCGCTATACATAGATAAATTATACCACATCGTGCCTATGACGATGAAGCGAACGTTAAGTAGCGTCAAGAGATTCGGAGCACGATCGTTGGTTATTATTCGACTCGAACGTGACGAAGATCATGTGGTTCTGTAGTCATGGTGAAAAAAAAAAAATTCTGCACCATTGGTTTAGAAAAAAAAAAAAAAATTATCGAACTAGGGGAAGATCCTCAATATACATTTTGGTCCCCACGTTAATTCAACATCTAATGATTATCCGATCGATTAATTAATCTACCTTTGAAGCAAAAAATTAAATAATTATAATAATAACTAATGCGCTCGCTGTTGACACGAAACCGACCAAGTCGTCGTAACCAATATGTGATTTACAAGGGGAACGATTGTCGATAAACTGATACGCCACGATAAGCGCGTTATATAGTCAAAGACGAGTTATACTTCTACATATGTAAAAAATTATAGAACCCGAAGTAAAATTTTGAAAAAAAAAATTATTTAAGTGCAGAGCCGATATAATTTTTGAATCGGAATTATCCCTGACCCCTATGACATCGAGTTATTGGCTATATTTACAAGCCGCTTATTTACACGTTTCGCTGCACCCGATGCACCGGACTCTGCAGTAGCTCAGGGGAGTTGTTAATACTCTAGAAAAATAAAATAAAATAACGAGACTGGAAGAGAAAAAAAAGAAAATTAACCGAACGTTGGTTGATTCGAAAGAAATGCAGAGGAACAGTCCGCACAAGTTTCTAATAATAACCAGCTATGGCATAGCATATCTCAGAGTTCTTTGAATGTTCACCGCCCGAAATCAGCCCCCCCTGAATTGAAATTCTGATACCTAAAAACTTTTTCAAATCTGTTTTAGATGGAGGGATAAAAATTGGAAAATTCTTCTCGTGTATTTTTCTATCCATGCAATTGAAATTCGTATTTTTTTTTTACCTTTGTTTGTACGCGAGGTGATGATACCTGTTTTATTTTCTTTACGTTTTTTTATTCTTCGGCCTTCTCTGTATCTAACGTATAATAATATCCATCTGGCATGCAACCAGTTGCGTAGTTGCAGCTTTTATGTGACTTGTATGTATTTAAGTTGCAGCGCTACTCCACTACCACCACTCTAGTATATAGACGAAATATAACGAGGATATCATAACTATATTTTCTTAATTCATATCGCGTATACGTATGAGGAATTACACACAAGCGAGTTTTCAGTCTGAATCACCGAATTGTTTACCCAGGAGTTGCAGCACCTCGGTATGCAGTTAGAAGTTTGCAACCAGTTGGAAAAATACCAACCTTATCACACCGACCACCCCCGCCTGTTTAATGATTCACGCTAATTCTACGTTTAATTTATATCCTCACGTGCCTCAAATTATAAGCACGGATGCGATTTATACAGGCATTGTTAGAAAACTGTAATTTGTTGTTCACGTGCGCCATGATGCTTATTTTGTTGAAAAATTGTTTGAGATTTTTTTTTCTGAAACAAATGTGTTTGCCAA
The DNA here is from genome assembly GCA_963932425.1 of Athalia cordata. Taxonomy (NCBI): domain Eukaryota; kingdom Metazoa; phylum Arthropoda; class Insecta; order Hymenoptera; family Athaliidae; genus Athalia; species Athalia cordata. Next base: position 3,852,731 of record OZ010628.1, on the reverse strand, counting down.
TTGAAATTTTTCGTTTCCTCTCATTTAGAAATTTTTACTTTTGATCTATACAGAACGAATTATATAAACTCCGTTTTCCTGGTTATATACATTACACAACGATACCTATAGAACAATCACGAGAAATTCTTGGGAATTCAACAAACTAGTTTACGGTAATTGAATTAAAAGTTCTTCCCCCAGTTTATTGAAAAAGAATTGAGTCAAAGTAGATTGAAAAGACCAACACGAACTGATTCCGTAAACGTATACGAGGAGTTTACAATGTCAATCGATACTCCGACAGTTAAAATCTGACCCAATACCAATATAAGTTCCAATTAACGAATACGTGCTAATCCAATTTTCAAAATCTCTATAGTTATAGAGTTTTGTAATGCGAACACAATTTTTGATTGGAAAACGAACTTCGTTCGGACTCGCGATACTATAGAAATTAAAAGCCAAAAATAAAAAAATCAGATAGAGCGTTAAATAATTTACATAATTTTTTACAAATTTGAAAATTGTAGGCCCTAATTGCGTAAAAAAATTCTAATAAGTAGGTATTCAGAAACTATCGAGATTCGCGCGCAGTTCTTCCGTAGCAGTCGTCAATCGACATAGAACGCAATTCGATGCGTAGGGAGTTTCTACATGGGTAAAATGTCACCTATATGTACATTTTTTTTTTTCACTATATACGTGCAATACATATGTATCAAAGTCCGTCAGGTGGCGCCGATACGGTCGTTTTTAGAAGCATAAAATAACGCAGGCGTGGTATGCCTTTACATTGGCTAAAGAGCTTCAGTCCGACCCTGCAGGTCTGGCTTGACGCTGCTCGCAATAAGTTTTGTCTTATCTCGAAATAATCATTTTTTTTTTTCTAACCCTTCAAAGTGTGAGTCGAGATTTCGATATAAGAAAGTACCGAAAAAAGAAGGAAATACAATTGTAAAAAAAAAGAAGTAAATAAATATATTTGAAGTTACTTCAAAATTTTGGATACTTTTGCAATCCGATTGCATTTTCACATATAAAAAAAAAAAAAAAAAAGGTGCTACGAAATAATCGCGTGTGATAAAATATATGATAATTATATATAGACATTTTCATAGACGTATATAGTATCTATGTATCGTTAAGTTGTTTTTTTTGGTTCGTCTAATCGCGCTTAATTTCGCGCGCACGGTTTTCTAATTTTTTTTTTTCTTCTTTTTTTAATTATTATTTATTTTCTGTGACCAACAAAACTTCGGAACCGCGTTACTCTCCCACTCCGGCCGATAAAAAAAAAGATACCGCATTAATTATTCATCTGTATTAAAACATCTTCAATCAATTATTGGGATTTCCCGCACTTTTTATTGCCCTTTAATTAAAAGGATCTTCAACCGCATTCGCATCTAGAGGTACGTAAATGCAATTAATATGGCAATAAGAATTGCAAAATTTCCTAGATAAAGACGGGAATAAAATAATAATTATAATCGTAATTGCTAATCAGAATCTCGTCGATTTCGTATCAGAGTCGTCCACATATTTCGGAGCAGTATTTTATGTATTGCAAAAATCTCTTTCGAGTTTCGTATAATGCACAAAAATATGATCACGATACCGAATGCATATCTATACTTATTATCCGTATAATATAAGCCTGAATACGCGTAATCTGTTGTCGCTCGATTGCCAGCAACATCACAGTAGCAACGAGCAGCACAGCACATTGCAGCCCAGTAGTAGCAGCAGCAAGTGATCGACGTTTACCAGAGAGCGCTCGTTGTAATTTCCTCCTAGGGTTCCCTCAGGGTATTAAAGCATGTAGGTGAAATGAATGAGCAGCCAGGAAAGCGAAGGGGTTTCCGTCCAGTCACAGCTCTTTTCTAATACACTTGTAATAAAAGACAAAAGAATTTTTTCGAACGTTTTTTTGCAAAATAAAAAGTACAAAGATCACGTCGCAGTATCGAAAGCATCATCAGCGAACGATTTAATCTCTCGATAAATGAAGAAGATTTTTGGACAGATATCAGAGGTACAATTTCGCGAGCTGATTGCCTGCGAAATGAAAGAAGAGGAACAAAAAAAACGCCTACAATTCCGGTATATAGTAGTTCAGGTTGCCATGGATACGCGCCATCTTGACACATAATTCGGCACCCCTTTGAGCTCGTTTCCCGTTTTCTGCCGCAGCTATGCTTCTGCCTGACTCCGAACTTATACCTATGTTTAAGGTGTTTTAATTGTCAAAGAGCCAAAAACGTGCTGCACATTACACCTTATAAGACCTGCTTTCACTTACAAATGCATTAGACGAGATGATGATCGTTTCAGTTTTCTTTTTCCTTTTTTTTTTACTTCTTTCCGATATTTGCTCGCAAAAAGAGTTCGTTCACCTAGCTATAAACAGTACACAGATTTTATATTCTCTCGCAATTTTTGTTAGAGGTAGAAAAAAAATCTATTATAATATCGACGTTTCCACATTTTGCTAACACGCTTTTGTACAAATGAAAGAAATAAAATAATTCCATAAATATACATGAGATAAAAAACAGCCGATCACATCGAATGTTTGACAAGTGTTTAAGTTATCGATGAATCGAATACAAGAAGTTCGTTTAAAAGATATACACCTATACGAATGTGTATAAGTAACTGAAGAGATTTTTCTGAGCTTCGTCATCGACGGTTTAACACGAAACCCGATAATTTTCAGACTCTGGGATGACCCATAGACAGCTTATGTAGATAGAAAACTATATACATTTTCGTATCGAGCGCGTGCGAGGGCGTATAAACTAATATTGCAATATTATATATAATATACCAGATGCCTTCGTCATTAATTCAAGTATAACATAGGATATGAGAGTGTAGAATCCGCTTCGAATAAAAACCTAAAATATCAGACATAGAAAAATTCCCCCAATTATTCAAAATACCGTAGGATTTTCTTCGCCAATTTTATCATCGCTTTTATTTCCTTCATTATATTATTTTATTTTATTTCATTTTATTTTTCTCACCGCATTACGTATAAAATTTTAACGAATTGGATGTGAATGCAAATTGAGTCCCTATTAAGGCGCTATGTAAACCTACAGTCATCTAACCATTATTTGAAAATGTCAAAATCTTCTTCCCTACTTTTTCCCCCGGTGTCCTGTATAAAAGAAAAAAAAAATCTCCTTGATACGGCTAGAAAAAGAAGAAGAATATGAAAACTAGGTTAACGCCAAACGATCTTCTTATGTACATATTACATAGCTTCCCTTAGATTGAGTTGAATAAAAACTCCCGTACAAAAACCCTGCACCGTCGATATACTATAATATCTGCGATAAGGGTGGAAAAAAAAAAATTAAAATTCTCTATTTTACACGATACGTCATACTGCAGGGATATATGGAGTAGTTCATCGATCTCAAATGAAAATAAAATCGACCATATTTTCTCGATCCTTTTCAAAATAATTAATTAAATCCGCGAGACTACAGAGGCTATAGTTAACTCGACCCATTACCCTTGCCATGTATAATCTTTTAGTGGATTATTTTTCATTTTATCGCGATGACGGCATTCCCGTTTCATCATCTGTGCAGGTTTCGACGATGGTGGTGCAGACCTTGAGTAATGACGTCACCGGCCCGTACTTTCCTCCAATCTTATTGAACCCACTCTAACAAGAATTGATATAATCTCATATACTTTAGCAAATCTACACCGAGGAAAAGAATTGAAAAAAAAATGTATAAATAAAATAAAGAACGCAGTTTACGAAACTGTTATAATAAAATTTGGATTACAAACGCTGCACACGTATATCTATAGGTGACGTCACGAGTACGCACCGAGCACATTGAATTTTATCGTCGTGTTCAAAAATTCTAACGGGTCGTATAGACTACCGTAATTTTATTTGAAAAAAAAAAAAATATAAAAAAAGAATTTCACACAATCGAACATATGACCTTTTCTTTTCGAGCCCTCAGAGAGAAGCAAAAGTTTCAAAAGAAGCGCGCGCGCCTATAGCTAAAGTTATACCTGCAGGTATAATCTGTCCAGCGAGAGTGGATCACTGGACCATATATAAAGTTTAAGCGAACTGATGTTGCGCAGATTCTATAACAATAGAAAAACTTTCCTTTTAGGTAGAAAATTTTGAAACGCATTTCGTCCCATCCCTTCGAATTACAATTCTCATCCCATAGATCAGGTATGTACGTCGTATCCCTCGTCCCTTTTCCATGTCTCATTTTTGAAAGCTGCAACGCTGCAAAGTCAGTCAGATTTTTCACGAGTAAAACCGTTCCATATCCCTTTTCCCTAACATTTTTCTAATATGAAAAAAATCCCATTGTTCTTCGTATGGTCCGTAGCACCGCGCGTGGTATGCCAAATACTTTTTCTTTAATAATTCCCTTCGTGCGTTTCTCTCTACGTATGAGAAATAACGTATTACACATATAATAAAGCAACCTGCACACATTCGAACCCTGGGCGCGAGTTCCTTTTCTTTACTTTTTTTTTTTGGATGAGACAAAACCCGTCCTAAAGAAGAAACAGGGACGTAAGCGAGGAGAGTAAAGAAGAAGGCAAAGCGAGTCATGCGACTCTTTTCGCCTCCCTTAGACGACCGATGAGAGAGAAAAAGATAGAGGAAAATAAAATAAAAGAGGAAGAAGGAGAAGAAGAGAGTCGGAATATACTGTACAGTCTATAGGTATAGGTAGAGAATGAACCGAACAGCTTCTCATGTTCCAAGAGTAGTCGCCAGTGCTGCTGGAGAGGCAAGATACTGCTGCGGTGTCACACTTGGATAGTTTGATCAGGGCAACAACACATAGGTATACATATAATGTATGGTATATATGTGTATAACGTACATATAATACCTAAGAAATTACGCCGGTACTTCATGCAGCTGACTGCTACGAAACGAGCTTCAAGACTTTACTTATCGCGAACACGTATTCGGAGCGACCAGTCTATTACCGAGGGCTTCTATATAATATGGATATCAATGCTACACGTATATCATACAACTTTGAATTTACAAAAAAAAAGTAAAAAAAAAAGAATCGTCTGACGTTTGAATGAGGAGGAAACATATTCGGTATATTTTATACGTGTGCGAGTACGTGCAGATAACGACGACTATTACGTCGTTCGCGATTACGACATATTAAAAAAAGAAAAAAAAAACTCCAGCAGGTTTGTTTGACCGCGTGAGACGTACGAGTCTTTCTCGTGGTACATTGACTTGAGAAAAGTCTGATTTACCCCCGGAAAAACGTGTCGAAAAAAAGTGAAAAGTAATTCAATTATTTCAAATAATAAAACAGATATAAGGTGTTATCTGGCAGACAGATACATGTCCATAAAATCATACCTGTGTACGCTGTACACAAATACATAGCAAGTTACCGCGTGAGTAATGTCGTCCTAGACACACCCTGGGAAAATTCAAGGTCGAATTTCTTAGGTAGATTAGGTTGGGTTACGAACCAACATTCGTGCAGGTATAAGGCAATACCCGAACGTATAGTATATGAACGCAGGTATGCATAGGAGGCAGGCGTCGCGTCACTTTGTCGTCACCTGGTCTTTAGAGTATTATAGCTGACTACCTCACTGAAGTGCAGCAGCAGCGGTAGGAGCATAGAATATTTTTCGCGTCAGTAGATCTTCTAATTTCATATGCATGATGCATAGAATATTATTTTTTGAAGCAGCTAGCGGGGCGGGGCTCTTAGCGTTCTCTTCGTCATCGTCGTCGTCGTGGATCTGGTGATGAATATATTAGAGAAGAAAATATATAGGTAATATGCATCAGGCGTACGAGACGCGGATACGGTGGAGCAAAGGGTGGAGAAACACTTGATCTCAATTTCGGCTCATTAGCGACGAAAATTCCGCGGATAGTGGGATTGTAGTTATCTCTCAGCGTCGCGTCGCGCCAGACAAGCAGGTCGTTTTATAATCATATATGAAGGAAAAAGTTGTCCGATCTTTACCGAATTAATTCCGACGGTCATGCAGGTTGTGTAAATTATCATCATCGCTGGACAATCCTACCTATACTACTCCGCGGGGATCTTGAGGTACTTTTGAACGGACACAAGCGTCGAGTCGTTCGCTCGTAACGGTGAAAGTTAATGTCGAAAGTATTTTTTTAATTTTTTTTCTCTCTCCTTCCAGAGAAAAAGAAGAAAAAAAAAAATGTACAAATGTGCGTAACGAGAAACTCAGTCGGGGTCGGAGTATATAAAAGAACATTATAGGTATAATACGAAGACGCAATCGACGACGTCTCCGCGGCCAGCTCACGCACTGTACAAAACCTCGCGTCGTCTTATAAGAGTTGTAGGCATGATGTAATCTAAATTACTGCAGCAATTGAGCTCCGTTCCGTTCCCCCCCCGCGCACGTCTGCTATACACGTCGTCGTCTCGTTTAATACTTTGCGTGGGTTGTCTGCAGTGTCGCTCAACTAAAAACCGACATTAAAAAGAAAGAAGGAAAAAATTAGAAGAAGAAAAAAAAACTAAAATAAAATAACCAACGAACCAAATGAAATAAAACCCGCAGTCTGCAGCGAGAGGCAACATCATCTCCATCCCACGTTACGAATATTATCTTGACGGGGATTCGTCAGGAACGACTAACCGTAACCCTGTTTCCGTCGAAATTCCGATCCAATTTACTTTCGCGGAGGCAATATCAAGTGCTCGCGTACCCGAATAGATATCAGATTTTTATCCCATTATTTATTATCTATAATGCGCGCATAATCTGCAGATAATAAATTTATTCCGTCGAAACTAAATACTATAGAATATGAGATAATACTTCTCGACCCCTAGGGCTTTTCGGTAGACCATCGCAACTAGATGACTCGTTAAATCAATCCCCGACTATGTAACGGTGTGAAATGCGTGATGAGTCAGACTTAGGAACGTTCATCTAAACTTTTTGCTCTCGCGCTTGAGATTTCTTTGGGCAGTTGCCCGAGGCTAACAAAAACTGATTTAAGATCCTCACTGCAGGTAGTCGAAAGGTAGAATAGCGGTTATATATAAAAAGGTGTATATCAGGATCTATATTACCTGCAGTTTTTTTTTTTCTCTCCACGATCAGCTAATGCAACGCAGATGATCGTTAATTCTTATTCCTTATAGCCTGCATACATTTTTTCTCATGGTCAAATAAAATTTCACGTCACACAAATAAAGATATATATATATATATCTAACTTTATTCTATCCTTCTATGAACTTCGTTGATCGTATATGTATAACTGGCAAATAAGGACAGGTTGGCGCCGAGAAGCTGAGATCGATGCCGCGAGTATAAAGGTAACCCAGCTCTACCCTAGCAACGTGCATGTAGAGCCCCATATACCTATGATCTGATGTCCAAATGTGACAAAAACCTCGACCTACATATACGTATAGAGTATATCGAATAAGAAAAAAAAAGAAAAGGAAATTATTCAAACACGTCTCGAGAAAAAAAAATAGCTCCATCTTATAAGCACCTGGTACGTTACATAATTTTTTTTTTCAATTATCCGCGGCATACCGTAGAGACAGGTATATATCATTGTACGCGATATACATATATACAAGAGGTTAAAAATATGTACATATATATCTGACTTGCACAAAGAGATTATTGTATTATATCATCGCGTCTCACATGATCTATGAGAACGATTGAAAACTTTGTATACGCGATCGCCTGTCGAAGCATATAAATTATCGTTATAATTTATCGTATGCGATCTATAGATTATATGAAAATTTAACCCTGATCTGAGCATCCAATCGCCTAATCTATACGCGTTTTGTATTTTCAGCGAGGGTAGAGAGAGAGTGCGAGTCTCGCTCCTGGAACCGACGCCCTGCCCTTCGACGCCGGGCGTCCTTTTGTTGGAACCTGTAACGTCGGATCTCGACGACCTACACCTTCATAATAATCGCACGATGGCAACCAGTCCTGCGGAATTATTAACTACTCATACGGAGCACACAACGCCCACCTACCACACGCAGATCAGGTTTGTAATTACTTGAACAAAAATTCTTCAAATAAATCATCATCCCTGCATCGATCAGAAAACAAAAAGAAATTAAATGCCGATGTACACGTAATCGCTGTAAAATTGATGATACCTTTACACGGTTTGAAAAAAATGTATAGAGAAAGTAGATATCAATTTGCCAGATATATAATAAAAATCACGTCAACGGATCACGTGTATGAAAATGTCAAAATTGATAACCTCATATATGTTTTACTTATACGCTGCAAGCTGATTATATTTGCAAAAGCAACGATATTATACTGTACATTCGATAAGAATTCAACCTGACTGAAAATGGCGGCCTCATATAGTAAGATGCACACCGTTCAAAGTATACCTATATGCGTGTATCGTGTAAAATATTCACATGAAACACAATAAAAAATATCGAATGATAAAAAATAATAGGAAGGTTTAAAGTACAGAAGAATAATGTGGGAAGGGTTAAATACAGGATATACTACAGGTTCCTATGATTGTCCTACCGTAAACCTATTTCACCCTACTGGCGCTTGCGCAGCGAGTTTCTCTCCTCACGGTGGTTGCAGCAGCAGCAGCAGCAGCAGCAGCAGCAGCTAGTCGTGGTGCCCACCGAAAAGATAATGATAATAATTTATAAAAAACATAAATTATAAATAAATTGCGGTTGTAATGAGTACATTGCGCCTGTCGTAGGTATATATTGCGGTGAATCACACGTCGAATGATCTCTCAGTCACCATTTTCTCTAGATCATTATTAAATCTTTTTTCTCTTTCTTGCAATCGTATGAATTTCACGTGAGAAAATATACCAAAAGTTTCTACCCATATAATATAAAAATCAAAAACCTGTACGACCGACCAACCTGCTAACTTTTTTATATCTCTACGCGTGCGGAGAAAGTATTGCGGTTTGTGGGTGGAAATAGGAGCGTAAAAAAAATAGGGCGCCAGGGCAGCAGGGGTGACAATATGGTTTTGTACGGTACTGCGAACCAGAGACGCGGGATCGATGCAGCAGCGGACGGTATAGCGATAAGGGGAGTAAGGGGGTGTGAGGGAGGTGGAGGTAAAGGTGGAGATGGAATCGGAGGTGGGTGCGGGTGGGACCAGGTGAATAGACTATACCAGCACCTCCATTCCTGATGCACGAAGTCGCAGTCACCGTGTGCAATTGCACCTGAAAGGAAGGTGTAGGAAATGTTCGGTTGAATTTCCATCCTCCTCGCGTGCACGGTAGCACAGCCGAGTAATATAAATGATGATGAACGGGATTAACGATAATTGAAAATCAAATACCTGTATAAGATCAAAAATATTAACATGGATAATATAACATGAATAATATGTGGAAGACGTGGGCCGTCTATAATTGAATATAAAAATCTCAAATCTTCGATTCACTCTCACAGGTATAACCCCACCGTTCGGATTCTTTTTTTTTTTTTTTTCTATAATTCTCTAATTTATAATTAACGGAAAATTCATCAGTACCTTACGTTATACACTGGTAACACGTGATATTCAATGAGTATCATTCGAGATCTGTTCGTAGACATTTTTGATAAATTATAATCGATAGATTTGTAAAGGTCCTACGATGATTCAACCTCGACCTTTAAATATATTATACTCTGATCGTTCATATGTCTTGAGACCTGCTGCGCTGATTTGATAAAAAATCTGATGATCTATAGCTCCCGAAAATGATCTATGATACAACTAGCTGGTCGTCAAAATCTTCTCCCATAAACTTAGCCAACCGTATAAAACTTTATCGCGGTTTTTTCACATATATAATTTCATCGATGGGGAAGAAAAAAAAAAATGTAGACTTCAACTTCCTCTTCCTTTTCTATTACATGGTTTCTTGGCATTCTTTATCTTAAAATTGCGGTGCACCGCATGCATATATAGGCTGTTGCTGATTATCCCGGAAGCATACATAAAAACTATAGGACGACGGTAATTATACAACGACAAGGTCGAAAGCTCGTTCGCGGCTTGTGTCAACATCCGCACCTACCTCCTATCCATTGCGTAACGTACATACGCGTATATTTTACATCGAGTATAACAAATACACATATGACATATGCATGATTTGTAACAATATGTACCAAAACTATCGAGAAAACAAGGTAGTGTTCTTTTTATTTAACATTTTTTATTTCCTAACTTCCTGCGTTCGTGATTTACGTGGATTTATATCCTGTCATCGTTACCCACTGTATTATATGCGGCGAAGTCCATCGGTGCCAAATTAAATATCTCAATCCTCCCCACCATGAGATTTAAAAATATATCCTATTGAATGAACAAAAACAGCATAGAACGTAACGCTTTGGTATAGCGATATACGTGTCGTTGTGTGGTTCAATTTATAGTATATCCATGTGAAGTTAATCTCGCAATCATTTCTGCATATAAGTATAGAAACAACGTAAACAAGTTTATATAAATTGAGCGATGAGTTCACTGGAAGAAAACGAATCGTTCCTCGTTCGATGAATCACCTTCAACAACGGGAAAATAGCAAAAGCAATATCATCGGGATAAACAGAAACAGAAACAGAAACTGTACGTATAACCGCGACGAGAATTTCGCGGTTCGAACCCGCGGCCCACGTTCTAGTTTATTAATAAGCCACATACGATACGACTATAGTTATAAACGTTATGTTCGGAACGAGAGAAACGGCAAAACGAATTGCCTGACCTCGACCCGGAACGAACTACGAACGAGTTCCTATACATCCGAAATTTGCGGAGGCATTTATATGTATATAACATGAAATTTACGCGTTCGTTATAAATACATATATATAACTACCCACGATACCACGAGGGTGAGGGCTGTCACCGAATTCCTATATACGCTGCACGTTACAAAACCAAAAAAGCGTTTTTCTTTTCTCTTTTTTTTTTTACACAAATTCATCACACGCGATGCGATGATGACGAAGCATTCACGACCACTGTATGTATAACGTATACCAGCGTGACGTTGAAGCGTCGACTTGTATATATCGGAACTGCTTTAAAAGAATAAAAGAAACGTAGAGAAAATAAAAAAGAAAAAAAAAAAAAACACAAATTACGAATCTGGGGCGTCGCGACGACCGGCTATACGTACATACGTTATACACGTACGTCATATATACGTACGGGTATAAGCAGCCGCGGCGGGGGAGGAAACTCGCGCAAAGCTAGAGGTGGGGCAAAGTTAGGAATAGAATATCGAAGAACTGAGGACAGGGGGACAAACGACGACAGACCAGAGCCACGGGTTCGATAAAATACACTCCCAACTATTACACATGGTCCAGTTTATCCCTGAAAAGTATAACGTACGTTTTGCGCGAGCTTTTTTCAAGCTTTCCTCGTTAAATACAAAGATATTTGTATCGATTCGCTGAAAACTACGTGAAATCATCGCAATTTTTAGTATACCACACGCCTACAACGTACACGTAATCGCGAACTGTGTAAAATTACGCGATAAGGTCGGGTATAGGAATTTAATTTAGTTGAAGTGCGAGCAACGGTAATTAATAATCTATTTTAGAATCGTGGGGGTGGTGAATAACGCGGTTTTTGTGCAAGTCGAAGTTTGTTCGCCGCACATGTGTGTTAGCTAAACAGACTGTGATAATATCATGATAATTCATCGGCCACAGTGCTGTGTGTAAAACCGTGTTAAGATAATTGTGGTTTTTCAAAGATCAATGAATAAATGAATTTTGACTGGAAATTAAAACTTGCAGTTAATCCGTCGCAATTTTCATCCGTTTTATCTTAATATACGCAGTATAAATACGGAGTATACCACGCGCCGAAATGACGCCGTGGTTTGGACCGCGAGAAATCTGCATTTCTTCGAAGTGTAGCCGAAGTAGTAGTGAGTTAGTAGTGGGAAAAAGAGGTGCAACCCTCTAGAGCTCGGCGCGATATCCTCTCAGCCGTCGTCCCCTTCGACCTATACGGGGTAACCGTAAACCGTAAACCGTTTTAACCCTTAACCACAATTTTTTTCCTCCCTCATAATTCCCTTTCGCCGTGCGGTTATCCTCTTCACCTTGTACTTCCCACCCTTGAGTCTCAACTGCAGCAGCACCTCGAGTTTTTTCTAAACCCTTGCCGAGCTACAAATGCGATGAAAATGACAGCTTCACACGGCGGACACGTTTACTACGTACTCAAGATACCGAGGGATTCGTGGGACGATGAAAACAGGTATATCAAAATCGTTCCCCAAAACAGAAAAAAAAACTCTTCAACAATAATATCCTGGGGGTTGGTTTTTTTTTTTTTTTTTCTTTGTCCAAATTTTTACGCCATGCGCGTAAATTATCACATATGCTACCTGTAGACCTCGCGGTGCAACTAGTGTTTGGCTTTGGTCGTACGTTTGCCGAGCTTTCTGGGATTCTCTTTGATTTCCAGAGCCAAGAATATTCTTGGTGAATGAACTCAGAATTCGATATGGCTAGTCATAAGAGATAAGAGGAATATATGTATGTATTTTTTTACCTCCCAACTTATAGTGCTTTTCGATCCTTTGATCGAGTCAAGGGTATGAGAAAAAATGCATCAACATTTGCTCGTTGATTAAATCAGTAGAAATAAAAGGATGATTTTTTTTTGAATTAAAATTACACAGAATCAAGCCACCGTTGATCGATCGTTATAGAATTCTATAGTTGAATTCGTACTACAATAGGTCTGTCACTTGGATATCGTCCAATTGAACCGCGTGTCATTACTCCCGACGACTTTCAACTGCAGTTCAACATTACCGTTATATATATCATGTATTACGAATACAGCGGAGAGATCATCAATGATTATCGGAAGTCAGCGAAGCGCGGACCGGAAACCTAGCGACGTGATGTGGTTCTTATCGTCTACGTATCGCGCGAGTAGTCACATACTGTAAAAACAAACCTGCATGTGTACTACGTTATACGTCTGCAATTTCAACAATCATATCTATTGTTAGTACCTGCAGTACATAAAAATATAATCGACGTTAAAAATCGTAACCGCGAAACAACGCGACTTTAAATGTTGCACGAAGCTTTTATTATTTAGGGTGCCCTGCACATACGATGCGACGCAACGCAACTCGGCCCCCTTGATGTTCCCAATTAACACGGAACGAGCCAATTAAATTCTCTTCACGATCAACGAATCGCAAGGGGGAGACAGGGGACAGAAACTTTAAAATCCACGGATTATTTGTTCAAATCTATAATTATTTCTAGTTGTAAAATGATGAATATTCGAATTTGGTTTCGAAATTTTGATTGATATGGTTTTTTTTTTCTTATATATTTTCAGCACCGACAGCGGATGGGACAATCCGTTCAGGCCGGACGGTGATCTGTCGCGAGAAGCTGACGAGATCGTGGAGTTGATAAAAGGTGGTAAACCGATAACACCAACCCCTGGACAAATCGCCCCGCCACTTCCTGGCGTCGAAACAACGACGCCCGTAACTTCGGGAGCGGTAACAAATGCAGCGGCAGTCCCTGTAAACGGTATAAGTGAACGCGATTCCGGTGCGAGTCCGCTCTTGAACTCGACCCTCGCCAATCAACAGAATTCACCGAGGCTAAATCAGGGCAACGGTAACGTGCATGCAACACCGAACAAGGGAGCGGCCAATAACGCCGCCAACAATCAGCACGCCGCGCACGAGAAGGTGACCCTTAATTTTCTGATTAATTTTTTTCTTTCAACATGCACACAACGTACGACTTGATTTTTATTTTTATTCAAATTGCTGGTGTCAGATTTATAACTATACGTATTAATTTATATTTAGGTGGCGACGAGCGTGAACGCAGCGACGGTTGAGGTTGGTCGAGTAACGGCCCAAGGACCAGGAGATGCGTCACAGGTGGAACACGTAACATTGAAGAAAAAACCCAAGTGTAAATGCTGCGTATTGCAGTAGGATGATTTTTCAATTAAGAAATAATATAATTAATAATCCAAAACTCTTAAACTCGAGACTAAACACGCTTTAGACTCGAACCAACATAATTTAAAAAAAAAAAACAATCCACAACCACCTACTCGCAAACTGCATATAGACGCGGATCGCTAATTGAACTTGCGCTTAAATCCACGCGAAGGGATGGACGTAATAGAAAAAACCAAGTAATAATTACGCGAAAAAAGCAAAATAAATAAATGACAACTAAAACAACCAAAAAAAATTGTTTCAACATTATTTTCGTCCTGAGAATATATTAAAAAAAAATATATATATATTAAATATACTGCATTTGTGTATATTGTTTTTTTTGATAAAAATTTTCTTCGAATTTTCATCGACGCGAGATGAGGCCCTGTGGATATTTAATACACTACAATTTCGCTGACGTATTCGCTGCAAGTGGCGGAGCAGGTACATGATATAAATATATATCAATATATTTGTACCTGTATATCGATATCTATATGGGTATAAAAGTAGCGATGTGTATACCTATGTACAATAAACTCGAGTCGATTACTCGGTTGTATAATTGGATTGAACTAGCTCTGCTCTGATCTGCAATGGCAACAGCAGCAGCAGCTTACGTGAAAAATCAGAGCAGGTCAATTCGCGGTTGTGAGGCTGAACGATACAAACACACTATACACTATACATATACCCGATAACGAATACAACATTCACTCACTGCACCTATGATACAATTAATTACTGCAATCAAAAAAAGAAAAGAAAGAATAGTAAGTCTCGATTTATTCGATACCAACATATCGTTGATCGCGCGCGGGAGGCAGAAAAAAAAAAAAAAAAACAGAAACAAAAAGAAAGAAAGAAATTATATTCGCTATACATAGCAGAGGATTGTGACACTCTGCAAATATCCTATTAATTGTATATGTACACTACTACTATTACATTTATAAGTTTTACGACAAATATTTCTTTAATTATTAATTAAATATCAATATTATAATTTAATAATTATTAATTTAATTTCTTTCGTCACGATAGAATATAACCGTATTCAAAAGAAAGAGAAGAAAAATAATCAAATTCCCTCTCCCAATTTCTGTCGCAAATATACAAATGTCACGTCATTTCATGAGGAACGAAAAAGACAAAAAAAAAATCAAATCATCACGCATACTGAAATCACAGGTACCTCTATAATATTTTCGAATACATTTAATTACTTGGAAATGAAATCAACGAGTCACCTAATTTTTCTTACTTAAAATTAGACAGAAGCCTGCTATACTTTCTACATGTTAATATTCTAGTTATATAAACCGCGGGACGATCTTTGAGAACAGGAAGAAAATTTATTTGGCAATTATTACGATCGATACGACACGAGAGTTAAAAAGATACACGGGGACGAACGACGAGTTGAAAAAAAAATCGAGAAGAATGAGGAGTATAAAAAGAATGAAATAAAAAAAAAAATAAAACGAAAGAAAAAACATTAACGATGACTAAAAAATGAAAATATATTTAAAAAAAAAAAAAATTGTAGATAAAAAGAGAATGGTAGCTGCAGCTTTCATGCTTGAAATAATACAATTATTATATTAAATTTTCATATTTGAGTGAATAAGAAAAAGAAAAAAAAAAAAAATACCATAAATGAATTATCTGATATACGCGCGCGCGGATATTTTACGACGTCGTTTTTGACGGAGACAAAATTGAATAAAAAAATAAATTCGAAAAAAGATAACGAAAAAGAATAAAATAAAATAAAATAAAATAAAAAAAAATTGATGTGTTTTTATCGGAATTTATCATTCTTACGATTATTATTTATACATACATATAGAAATGTACATGTACGATAAAATCATTGTTATTTGTACGCGTAAATATGTATGTGTATCTACATATAATATGTGTATAGTATACATAATATGATATGTATAATGAATATATTTAATTTTTAACGTTTAAGAAGTGATGAAATTAAATTTTTTAGTAAAAATTCAGGATTCGTACGAAGACTTTTATATTGTTATCCTTATTATTGATATTGATATTATTATTATTATTATTATTATTATTATTACGTTTTATTATTTGTAAATAATTCAATTTTAAACGATATACTTTTTTTTTTTTAGTTTCTTCAAAGATCCTATAATTATAATATGCAATACGATTGGAGAACTGCTGCTGATGCACAAATTATAGGTACATTATTATTATAATATATATAAATATGCATAATTATATGAGAAAGAAATTATAATAAACGAAACTGATGATGCAACTGATAAGTTGATAATTATTAGTGTTGAAAAAAGAAAGCAAGATGGATAAGAAGAAAAAAACTTGCAAAATTGCAAAAGAAAAGAGAAAATAGAAATCAATTATCGTCATTGTTACCTTCATCGTTGCACTTGATTGATTAAAAATACATAATAGCTGTTGTACAACTGCATGTTAGGTACTATATTTATTTTATATTGTAACGAATGAATATTCGTGTGGAAACGTGAAAGAAAAAAAAAAAAAAGGAAGAAAAAACAAGGAACATTATTCAATATGGTATATACATGTAGTATACTATATCACACACGTTATGATTTCTTTTCTAATTATTCTGTTTTTTCATTTGTTACATGTTATCGAATAAAGTAAAAATTATTTAAGTAAAAAAAAACTGCGTAAGTACTGAAAAAAAAAAGAAGAAGAAAAATAATAAATAAATCCTGAATATTTACTCTCTCAAATCTGTTATATAATATAATATGTAGGTATATGAATTATCAGTGCGGAAGATCATTTAGCAGATTTTTTTTTTTTTTTTAATAATTATTCTACCCTAATTGAAAAATTTTCAAATAAGAATAATAAGAGCTTTTCTCTCATATTCGTAATTTGCAATAGAAAAAAATTTTAAAAATAATGAATAAGGCTGCGTGCGTGGCGTTTAGATGTACAGCCAGCGAATGAATTAGCGAAAAAAAAAAAGTTGACTCTAAAAATTTCATAACATCAGTTCGATAAAACTGACTGCCGCAATTCTACGACTTTAAAGTCCGATTTCTTCCAACCTGCGATAAATCGGCATTGACATATGAAGCACCCTATACGATCTATTCCAAATGGAAGAAGAAATTACAAGTCCAATTGTCGTGTAGTTATTTTTAGTTAGAAAAAAAGTAATAGATAAAAAAAAAAAGAACGCAATTCAAAATCACAAAATGCACGCGTAGCACGAGATTCAATTTTAATTAACTATCTCCACATTTTTCGGATATCGCTTATTATACTGTTGTACTTTGAATTCACGAAAATCTTCACCCTTTTATATATTTACACAAATTTCAAATTAACGTATTTTTTTGAACAGCCCGAAAATTGGGGGAAAAAAAATTATTACCGCAGCTATTTATAATATATCGCGCTGACTAGAGTGAAAAAATTAGAAAAAAAAAAAAATTCGCCGCGATATTAAGTCAAGACAAAAACTTATATTACCCGTTAAGTTTTATTAATTCGGGCTGCATGATATTTATTTGAATAATAGTAATATACAATGATATATAAATAAATGAATGAAAAAAAAAAGCCTCGATATTTTAAAGATTGAATAAAAAAAATGTATTATAGAAACGACGGCTGATATATATTGAAAAAAAAAAAACCTAAATTATATAATATAGGTAGTGTACCTGTAATAGATAATTATGGCATTGCTGTATAAATAATGCAGGAATCATCGATAATTAAATATATATCCTGAGGAAATATTTTTCATAAAAATAATTGTAGTATTACTACACGTACTCTGGAGTGCAGTACGTGTATTATAGTTTTTGTTACTAAATCTTTTAGATTTTAGAATATTTTATAAGTTATAGCATCATTCGGGAGCGCGCGAACCGTTCACGTTTATAAATTAATGGATGTTAGTTAATTAATCGTTTGATTAATTTTCGAACCGCAGGATCCCATTCGAACTTTATTTATACAGGCTTCTAAAGGATCGCAATTACATTTATTTTTTTTTATTTAAATTTTCGCTTATATGTTTCTACCTTTATAGGTATCACGTTAAATTGCTTTGCGTCAGTCGATAATTAAACTTATTGTATCGGTATATGTTTACGATGTAGTCATAATAGTTATTATTATTATTATACATATAAAACACCCTTATAAATAATCGATATACATATGTATAGTTCATTGTTGAAAAAAGTATGATAATTGTACGATGAAAGATCAAATAGTGATGATTAACACGCACCGAATCTTCCACGACATTCTCTACTCCCCTTAATTAATTAATTAATATATATAAAAATAAAACTGTTGATCCTGCTGAGCTTCAGATGTTTAAAGAAAGAAGAAGAAAATGAACATTAAATGTCTTGTTAAATTCATAGTCCTTGAATAACGAAACCAAATCCAAACCATATCCCCTCTGAAATATCATCATTAAACAGAATAAGAGGGACGGTATAAAAAAAGAAAGGAAAAAAAAAGATAGACAGATAATTTTTATGAACCGCAATAACTTGTCAAATAATAAAAATCTGGGAGCGGATCGTGAAGAATTGTGGTACATGAATGCGACATAAGGCTACGCGATGACCGAATGCGTTAGACACGCACAAATTACGTAACTTTAAAAATTGTCACATAGTATTTACAACGTATTAGACAAGCGTGTGCCTATTTATGTAAATATTTGTTTCTCATGAGGATATTCATCGTTAATTTGAACTCGATTAAAGCTCGTGACAATTGTACGGCGGAGTTAATGAAACTAATTGTAATTAAGGACGATATATTACATAATTATATTTGAGCAAACTGAGGACAACCGCGTCCTAATCCACTTGTTACTTTATTTGGTACGGGAGAAGAAAAAAATCAAGCATCTGGTAAATACTCTAATCTATCAATCAATCAATCCTTCGTAACGAGTGCTAAAATAAATATATTTTACCGCACAGATAAATAAAATCTACAGAGATTTCGAGGGGGTAAATTAACTAGTTTCGAGAGCACTTGATCGAATTGTGTATTTTGTTGAAATGTCGTGGCCACAATATAAATGTAATAATCAAAGGTCGCGTGATATGCCTACGCCATATAGGAAAGACACACCATATAAATAGATAGATAAATCGATCCCCGCTAATGTTTGCACTTCCATAAAACCGCCAACACACCAGAGTAGTGTTGATGTTGAAATTACATCGCAAGGTTACGGAATTACGACCCACAACAATTTCCAATCGCTCATACCAAAATAAGCTTCTTTACTTTATCTTGACCGGCAAAATTTGATACAAAATGTTGAAGGTCATCGGACGCGAAATCCCATAAAAATAACCGAATCAGTTTTGAATTCAGTGGCTATACAATTATATCCGCTTCGACGACAAATCTTCGTATATATTCACATAATCAGCACTCCTTTATATACATACCTACGTGTACGTAAGAAATGCATACCCGACATAGCGATATGTGTTTCGATAGTTTACCCTGGAAAAATTTCCGATTACCGCGCGGTAGCTTATGTGCTTTACAACAACGAAGTTGACCTTTATATACGTTGTCACGTTGGGAGCGCGATCGATGTGATCATAAATATTAAGACGAATGAAGAATTATTGCAAACTTCTATGTATACATATAGAGAAATCTACAGTGCGTACATCTTATAAAAGTCTCCAGCATCATCCCGAAGGAAGAAGGGAAGGGAGGAGAGGGTTGCGCCTGTACCTGATACGGAAAAAACACAGCGCCATATGAAGTTCATTTAAACATAATTGGTAATTCTGATAGGTCACAACTGATCATACAAAGATAAAGCAATGAAGGACGCGATTCGCACACATTATCCAACGCTATAAGGTCGCCGCATAGTCATAATCTCATTTAAAAGACACCATAAGAGATGCAGAAACGAAAATCTATATGTATTGGAATAATTAAGTTATCGCCATTTTTTCGCATTTCGGAGCAGAAAAATCAAGATACCTCAATGGGATGAATTCGTAGCTCAATTTAATTGTTAGATTCGTGTTCCTGAGGTCAAAATACGTCAGAAAAGCGTCATACGATCGATTTTAAAAATACTTCATTTTTCGCCCAAAAATCATAAAAATCCAAAGGGGTATACCTTAGATTTTTGTCGATTTTGGGGTCAAAAATGAAGTATTTTTAAAATCGATCGTAGGACACTTTTCTTACGTATTTTGACCTCAGGAACACGAATCTGAAAGTTAAATTAATCAATCTATAAAATTGATGAAGTTATCGCCATTTTATCGTCTTGAAAAGTGAAAAAATCAAGATATCTCGATGGGATATTTTTCTAGCCTAATTTAATCGACGGATTCGTATTCCTGGGGTTAAAATACGTCAGAAAAGCGCCATACGATCGATTTTAAAAATACTTCATTTTTCGCCGAAAAATCGAAAAAATCCTAAGGGGTATACCTTAGATTTTTGTCGATTTTGGGGTCAAAAATCAACATTTTTTTTAATCAGATTGTATATGGTATTCTTACGTATTTTGATCTCAGGAATCCGAATCTGAAAGTTAAATTGATCTATCTATAAAATTGATCGAGTTATCGCCAATTTCTCGCTCTGAAAAGTAAAAAAAAATCAAGATATCTCGATGGGATTTATTCCTAGCTCGATTTATTCGTCAGATTCGTGTTTTTGACAAGATCAAAGGTGGAGTTTAACTCATTCACAAAACACCATAAGAGATGCAGAAAAAAAATTAAGAGAGAAAAAAAGAATCCAACATCTGTTGACTGATTACCTGCACTAACGAACGGTAAAAATAATTCACGTTTTTATATAACTTACCGCAATAAATATAATCGCATCATACGATTCAGACAAAAAAAAATCTAAAAATTTCAATATAATAAATAATACCCATATACCTATAAGCGGCTCTGATTTTGAACGGGAGGAACGAAATAAAAAAAAAAAATTTTTAAACCTTTCGCAAGGTGTATTACAAGTTTGATTTACCTGAAGTAGTGAAACTTATTATACACAGTATAAAGAAATGAGGGGTAGGGGTACGAGTATAAGCTGGCTACTCTCATATGGACACCTATATAAGGCTCAAAGATTCAGCACGGATGTCGCATCTTCTTCATCTACAAGACGTATTACTATATAATCGCTCAGCGGACAGAGTATGAGCCTACGATCTTCCCCAGTGTTTTCCGATCTGATCCAAATTGTGTTTCGTAGTGAAATTTTATAAAGTTCTGATACAGGGTTTGCGGTACCGCGCGTCTCTTTGTAAAAATTCAAAGGGATCATCTCAGCTGCAGGAATATAATACAAGGATGATACTCACGGTACGTTTTTATTCTTTTGCTAGAGTTTATAAATGCCGAATTCGGATGCCAAGAAATTTTTTTTTTCAAATAAGTTCAGCGGATAATTATTGGGACGAAAGTTAAAGAAGGATGGACTGCAGTAGCCTTTTTTCTGCTTGCTAAGATTTCTAGTCACGTAATTATATTCAACAGGACACGTGTCTAATTATCGTTGCTGTTCATTCCAAACGTATAAATTAAAGAAGACGAATAAGTGACAGTAAGAAAATATTATCCCAAAGTGGTACACGATTTGCTTCTCATTACGCAAATTGCACACTAGAATAGTTACAAATGCTGGTTCATATGTATATTCGGATGTGATCATACACGGTAATATAACCGATGGCAAAGTCCTTTCGTTTTCTTATATGTATATCGCAATTGGTAATATTTATAAGGAGACGGTCGATCATTCGATGGCTTCGGAGTTAATTCAATACTCGCTACCGTCACTCGCATTCAAGAAATCTGTTCTCTCTATTTTATCGAGTGGATAAAGAACGTATACATGTAACAAGTCTCCTAATAGCAGAGATATTGTGTAAGCTTTATCGTCGAAGCGACAAGCATTCGCCACAGAAAGTTCATAGAAAACTCTACGAACTACATGACTGAAATAAAATCTAGAGAATTGGAAAAGCGTAAAGATATTTTTGGGGAATCGCGAATGGAAACGTATAAAAATTATCTAAATATTCCTTATTACAAAAACGTGGAACGGCGAATGTTCGAAGGTTGTATGTTCCAATAGACGCTAACAGTTTCTTAAAACATAGAATCAATCGCCCCTACTTGCCTGGGGGCTAGTTGAGGTGTAGGAGTTTCCAATGCAGATAAAGCGAGGTCATTTGGTGAGAAATTTCATAAGTTTTAAAATTTTACTTAATTCGTAACCAAGGTCTCGTCATCGCGGTGGAGTCGCTTGGCACTTCTGGTATTTTGCCTAACCACGAGGACGCGGTTTTGTTGCGGCGAGAAGCTATTACCGGACTTACAACCACCTCTATACGCCACACAATCTGGGGGTCTTATACTTGATCCACCGCATAACAATAATGCAAAAACTTACCCTGCAATTTTGCGGCAGACAAACCATCCCAACATCGGGGACGGGGAATATTCCTTTAGTTTTGAAACAGAAGATGGGGTGCAGCGGGAGGAAATAGGGAAGCAGAAGAGGGTGGGGGACGAAATCATCACCGTGGTCCAGGGAAGGTTTTCCTATAAAAGTCCTGAAGGTTTAGCAATAGATGTTCGGTAAGTTTTATCATTTCATTTTTACATTGGAATAAATATTAAAATGCCGTGATCACGACACACAGATACACAGCTGATGAGAACGGGGCAAGATCGAGTTTCACCTTCGGAACGGACCCAGGACGATGGAAGCCAACATTTACGCTTCCCGGGTTACCGGGGTCGGTTGGGGACAAGGGAAAGTTGAGGTCGCAGTCCGGCGACTCGGGGAGAGGATATTTGCCGCCTCCGACATCGACTTCGAAACCGGCGAAGGTTAACAACGAGTACCTACCGGCTACGAATAGGCAAATCCCCTCTATAGACTCTAGCCGTTAAGGCGACTTACCAACATCCATTGAAAGTACAAAGCAGGTCGATTTAGCTTAGCATAAGCTCTTCATGACCAATTCTCGATAAAGAATCATTTTAATATAAATCAGCTGTTCACTTACTTAATTTTGATCCGTCGACTTCCAATTCCTCCGGATAATCTTCTCCTCCTCTTTCTTCTTGAAACGTCTTCTTCTTATGTTTCGAATACAAATTACTATGAAACTATCGATGATGAAAGTTACGCAGATAACAAAATGACGAAGTTTAATCAAAATAAGTATATTTACAACGCGGTAGAAATAAAAGTTAGAAACAACCGCCCGACAAACCCCATAAGCTAAGAATTAGACATCATTCATCAACACTGGATGTGGTGATGAATCGAAAGCGTGACTTCATCATACACAGTATTCAAGAGCAGATATTCATGTTTTTGTACATATGTACACAAAAATAATATTTTCAGGGCATAAAATAATGAAAGTAATGATAAAAGGAACAACGAACCTGATCCGTATTAGGATCCTCGGTAAGTTGTATAACCAAAGGGACTCAGCAGTACGGGAAGATGGTAATGCTCTGTGGGGTTTTTAACATCAAATATGATCTCGATGAAGGGATACATTGTCTCGATTCTCCTTAACGTAAAGTACTTGTCCACATCATAATGGAGCTTGTAACGTCCGGCAGTAAATCTGTACTTGGCAGTATCCAACAAGTCCGCACACCGACCGTCTGCTGTAGAGGTGCTGATGTCCCATGAAAGCAAAGAAAATATTCGACGATGAGAAAATAACCTTGTGTTAATTGTAGGTCAGGAAGTCCTTTAACACATTCATTTCCATCGCAAATAATACATAGTCCTCACCTTTCGTTCAGGAATGTCCATCGTCCATCCATAAGTTTGTAGAGACTGATTTGAAGCCCACCGACAGGAAGACCCTTACTGGTATCCAGTACGTGAGTTGATATATATGGCTTCTTAGCCACCACTGGTTTTACAGACTTTAAAATGATATGCTGAAACCATTAGCATACATAAATTCTCATCACCGATGAAACAAACGAAATAATCAAAGCTGACTGAGAAATTTTATGATTCCCTAAGCACTGAAGAAGCTGAATTCAGCAATTTTAATTTGGAAGTACAACCTGGTCCAAGACTGCTTCCGTTGTGGGTATTTGTTCGCCGCTCATGATTTAATGGTACAAGACTTTCGACTAACAAGCGGTTTGGAAGACCGACAAACAAAGACTGAGAATATCTCATCTGCACTACACATACATTTCGCCACATGCCAGATATTTTTCTATATTATAACTTTGAGTACAAGAATTATCAGAGCTTGGTCATAGGCCACATCTAGTCTTGCTATCTCATAAGATACGGGTCAAAGGTCGGGTCTGACTAACGAAGATGCTTCATAACAACCAAGCATAAGAAAAATCCAGCAAAACAATAACTACATTGATAAGATTTTACATACCTTCCGGGTGCTAGGTTGGCTGGTACTTGCAGCGGAGTAGGTAACTGTAGCAGCTTGCTGCTGCTGCTGTCTAGTCTTCGTCTGCCCCTGAACCTCTGAACCCTCATCATCTTTCTCACTGTCTGGGACGACCGCTGAAGCTTGTCCTTTGGCCACGTTCAATACATAGCGAGAACCCCCCGCATAACCTGCCATTGCAGAAGTATCTAGGCTTACAATCTTACCACCAGAAGTCAACGTTATCGTCTTTTTCGTTCCCATGGATGCAGTTCCATTATTGCGGCTGGTCCCCACGGACACCGTTCGGCCCATTGATGGTTTGATCAGATAGTCTCTACGAGCTGAAGCTGGCATATTAACTCGATGCACCTCAACATGCTCAGGTTCTTCAGTATCACTAGCTCCTTCACTGGACTCGGCACCATGCTATTCAGCAAAGAAAGAAAAGTACCCAAAAAAAATACTTATAAAATCTAAAAGCAACTGCCATTCCAGAATCTTTAAGAGATTTAATCCAGGAAGATGCTCACCATGGAAGATTTGCAACTGGACGTATTTCCCATGGTGTCCCGATGACTATCCTCGTTCTCTCCGTCTTGTTCCTGGATGTAGTCACCAGAATTTTCATCATGCTTAGGGGAATCAATTGCTGCTGCTTGGTCCTCCTCAGTTTCTGCTCCAGATTGCATAGAAACCATCCGGATCTGTCCAGGCTGAGAGTCGACAGATTCTACGACCATCTCTAACTCGACATTCACAGGGTCACCATTTTCGTCGAGATACTCACCATGCACGTGCGCCATCGCTTCGGCAAGGGCATCTTGACGATCATTCATTTCCTGGAAGACAAAAAATAAATATAGAGCCATCACCTCCACTCCCCAGACATACAGTTAGTTTTTGAACTTATCACAGCATGTTACTTACATTCTTTTCCATTTTAATCTTCTTAGCAACTGGTAGGTTCTCCTCTTCTTCATCTTCGGCATATTCAATATCCTCTGCATCTTTGCATTGTTCCTCATCCATGTTCTCATCATCAAGCCGCTCAACAACATACTCGATCTCTTCATCGTCATCTTCTCCTTCCGACTGCTGCAGCTTGAAGCTCTCAGCTGTCTAATTTTTAGTTAATTGTTAGTTAATTTTTTCTACAAAAGCATCAAGAAATGCCAAGAAAATTGTATCAGCATTTATACCTCTTCCATTTCATCTGGGTCATCCGGTATGTCAATGGCAATTGGATCTTTTTCTTCAGTAGCAACTGCCACAACATTATTCTGCTGCGCAAGAGCATTATTCTGCTGCATAAGAGCACACCTCTGGTGCTTCATAGTGCATGTATGTTTCAACAAGGACAAGCGATGGGCATGCAGATTCTTCCTGCAGTAAGTGCAGAATGCACGGGTTGGTTGATCTGGGACAGCCGTTAACCATCCTGCAAAAGAGCAAAGGGGCTCCACATTATCCCTGTATCGGGTGACAAATTATACTGACATAGCTAGGCGAGTAGTAACTGGAAACAATTCATATACCAGGGGGAGAGGGGAGGGGAGGCTGCTCTTGCTGCAAATTGTGGTGGTTTTGCCTTAAATGATAATTGATCACATCTTTGGCTTGTGAATAAACTTGGATATAAGGCGGAAGCATTTGAATGTTGAAACTATATGTAAGCAGAGTGATAAATGTGAGAATAATATGTAACTAGAGGTAGGTGTTCAATGGCGCAGGGTAAGGGAGGGATGGTGATAATTTACCTTTGAAATCAGGCATCTGTTCCCATGCGGTTCTGTACCGTTGTGTGTAAACACGAGTCTTGGCGTAGCTGATTTTCCCCGTAGGTGTCAACTGGGGAGCGCTGTTCAAATGCACGGCAAGAAACTCCTCTTTTACTTGGCTCAACGCTTTTTCATCATTATTCATGGTCGGGGCAAATTCGAAATCACCCGGATCCCAAAATACCCAAAACCGTAAAACGAAATAACTAAAAACTCCTGGTTATAGACCAAGCACACAAACAACCCACGAGAAACGACGTCGCCTAGTCCCTTAGCCTAGTCCCGAAACCAACTCCCTAGCGAACAAGGTACGCGGCAATGGCGACGCGAAAGAGAAGCAACTGCGCAAAATGGCCGCGGCTCCACGCACTACGCGTCGGCGCAAACGCGACAACTAATCTTGCGAATATCGATCGATATTTGATCCCCGCACGTCGATGACTCCATCGAGCAGCGCTGAATTTTAATTACCTACAATTGACCAACTTTATAACAAGTCTATGAATGCTATGAAATTATTAAATTGTTATAAAAATAAAAACTGATTTTATTCCTCATTTTATTTCAACAGAGAATTGGCCAACTGAAAGCTAGATTCTACGTATATTTTTATTCAGAAAGATCTATACTACCATACAGGGTGCATTGCATGAAGTTTAAATACGAACCTTTACTCAAAAATTTGTTATATATGATATTAAAACCGACTGTACAGAGATCCTTAGATTATGCAGTATTGATCGATCTCATTAACGTATATCCCATATTATTTCCATACCTGATCCTTCAAAGCGGGGCAATCTGATGAAAAAATATGAAGTAACGGCTCAATAATGAGAAAAGATGAAAAGTAAAAAAATAAAGTAAACCTTTCAAGTCTGAGACACGTGCATCTCAGCCTTTCTTTTTCGAGCCTCCACTACTTATACTTATAGGTATATATCTACAAGCAGGTACATACAAAAGCAGCAGGTCCTTTTGGGTATAAGCCGACCGTTATAGGATCGTATACATTTGAAACCGACCCAACGGGGGTCCTGCCTGAATTCTATCCCCTCCATTAGTTTAAATGCGAAGAAGCATTTTGGTTTGGTGTTGCTCACTGCACTGCAGCATAGTGCAGGAGGTGCACTGATGGAGGTGTACAATATCCCGAAAAATAAATAATGTTTCGGTCGATTTAAATCATTATTATCATGTTTAGTTCGTTATCCAGTATAAAATGCCACTAACTTTAAATATTTGGCACTGTGCAGCGAACGACGAAGTTTTGCGATTATAAATCGCGAATGTATACCTGCGTCTGCGGTATAGTTTTAGTTCAACGTAAAACCAAACAACGTCGACGAAGAGAGTGAAGGTGAAGGCGATGGCGATGGCGGGGGTGGGGAAGTTGGAATGCTGACGGAATCTGGCGTCGGGATTAAACAATGGAACTGTGTAGCCGCGGCTCAGATCCAAGGCCAAAAGGAATTTATGTTGTACGTAATCGTGCAAGTGGACTGTGTAGATGATTAAATTAATTAATGTAATAATAAAAATAATTCTTCTTGTTGTGGTGAAATTTGGAAAGTAAGGAATGCAGGACGACGTTCAGAATAACACGGTGTTCGTTCAGGGTGAGGTAGCTACAGGAGAGCGGAGAATTTACCGCGTTGAAACATTTATAATACCAAAACGCAACAATATATATCGATCGAGCGAAGAACTGGATGTGGAATCTCATTCCGACTTGAATAAAGAGGAAGGGGTTGTATTTTCATGCAGCATCAGTAGCGAAGTGTATAAAACTGACGATGTTGAGATAGCGAGTGAAATTAAATTGGGGGTGGAACAACAACAGCAGAACGAAGTTACCATGTACCCGGAATTTCCGCGATTATCAGCCGCTTCTTCTGAGCTCGTTTTAAACACTCCGGAATTTGCTTTGCAGGAAATAAATTCGCGGGAAAAAATCGGAGAGCCAGAGATATCTCTTCGCCATCCCGCAGAAGAGGGAACGACGGAAACGTTAGACAGATCTTTGGAAAATTTTACAGGGGCCGAGGAAAAAGAAAATACGGACGTTCGTCAGTTTCTTCGTTTTGATTATAATAACAGTACCGTGAATTTTAAGGAGAAAAAACCGATCGTGAACATCGAGCGATCCCAATCCTTTGATTTTCTACCATCCCCAAGGCACCCTTCGAATTTGAAATCGATAAAAGAAAGTTGCGAAGCTTTTTACGGAAGCTGCGAGGATCTTTGCCACCATGGGAATAAAAACGGCTGCACGGTAACAGCGCTGAGTCCGAATCAAATCAGCGGGGATATCTTCAAGGAGAACTGGATGCAGAGGCTTGAATATTTACAGCAGCGAGTATCGCTGATAAGAGACAAGGAAGTCATTCTTCAAGAACGCGAGCGGCTTTTATTGAAGAAAGAAAAAGAGCTTAGGATTCTGGAAAGACTTGTGAAGGAAAAAATTCACCGTGCTGAAGAGTACTTGAAAAGGTGCGAGAGGAACTCTCTAAATCTCGAAAATGAAAATCTGCACGTATTCCCGGATTTTCTTTCACAGAGACCTTCGCCACCGCCGTATCCCGAAGGACGCAAAATCATTGAACAAAATGATCCTAAAGTCGATGCGGAATTTCGCGAAACAAGCACCGGATCAAGGACATCCAATCGATCGTCGAGGTCAAAAGGATCCAATACTAATTCTACCAGGTCAGAAATTTCCAAGGGCGACGATAAGGATGCAAAAGAAACGGGCCGGATTTCTGCAGATTTGAATGAAAATAATTCGAAAACCCTGCAAAACCACAAAAGTATTCCGACTTCGGAATCACGAGCTCTTAATTCTTTAAAAAAATCTAATAACGCGTCAGGGTCACAATCTAATTTTCAACGATCGAAATGGAGCGCGTATAGTAGTTGGAGGTGCCGAGCAAAGCCTAGAGTCTCCTACGACGATTTGGATTCCACGTTATCAGCTGATATTGGCGATTCTTCTTTTGCAATTACTTCGAAAAAGTTTGACCCACGTCTGGTTCGTAAGCCCCGAGGCTTCTCAAGATCCGCGAGCGAACGGGGATCAAAAAACCGACCTTGTAGCCTGGACCTTGACCTGGCCAGAGAACTTGAGGGTGAAAGAGTGCTACGAAAGATCAGCGAAAACATTACTGCCGTTACCCAAAGTCAGGAAACTCGATTTCTCGATTATGGGTCAATCGATAAGGCCCACGAAGGAGGGACAAAGACCAACACGAATCCTACTATTAAAAAACCGGGATTATTGGATGTACAGTGTGCGGAAATTATTAATCACAATGTCAAAGATCATTCGAGGCCCAAAAAGGAGAGAACGAGTTTTTGGAATGAAGAGGCAAGCGATTGGCTCCGAAAAAAAAGACTAGCCTATAATCTCGCAACCAAGAGGATGGTCAACTGCAGGGATTACGAGAACGATAAAGAGAACTCAGAGAATCCAAGGAAACATAAAATCATCAGCGAAAAATGTCAAACTACCAAGAACGACAAGGGGAAGAAGTTCACGATTTTTAGATAGTAGGAACTGTGGGGAGATTTATGAGTTGAGAATCTCTAATGGGCATTGCAAAAAGAAATTCACAGAAAAAATAAAATAAGTAAGACGTATCGAGTACAAATAAATTAGTAGATCTAAACAAATATATTCTAAGGTACTCCGAATTAGAGTACTAAGTATTTTTGACAAACTTGTTCAACAAATAATAAAATTTGCAGAATTTTCAAGTAAAACCACTGTACTGTCAAAAAAAATGAAAGCACACCTCAGTTTGAGTTTAATTACTTTTCATCTGGCCTTTATTGCAATAAATTATTGTTCTACTGTAATCAACATTCCCATTCAAAGGTGCCAAATCACGGCCACGAAGGTGGCTCCCCTGGGGCAAGGGTCCTGCCATAAAGTGCAGATTTATCTCTGAATCGTGTCATCCTCAAAGATTCTTGACGGTCGAACCAACTGCCAAGAATATATCCAGCAAGAGGAAATCCAGCCCAAAGATACGAACGAGTAAATCCCAGAATAGCCATTATTCTCCCTTTTCTATAAACCCGTTTAAACCTTCAATTAGATTCTGATTGTTTTTCTTTCTGTGCCAATTTCCACTTTTGCGTATGACTCCAGTCCAAGTATATTGATGATACAGCAACCGTAGGGAAAAACACGGATACTGCGTACCGACTGATAATTTTTCCAATAGAAAGTTTACGGGGTGCAGCCATCAATCTGAAAAATCCCATTCAATTCTCACATTCCTCCTTGTGGCAAAATAAATTCTAGGGGTGGAAGCTTCCAAGTTTGACCGAACAATTCACAAATGTTATGTAACAATATCAAAATGAATGATGGCGAATTATGAGTGGAGCTGTCTTACTGTTTTTCACTATTTCAATCTAGTCATGACCAAAATATTCAGGGGTTATCATGGCAATGACAGTTTTTTTTATGTCACACGGTAAAGGAATACCAGAGAATCTAAGGTTATGCCCACACCGACCTCGACAGCCGTCCTGAGATTAGCTGATGAATTATAAATTTCTGGGCATTTCGAGATCGTCAAGTCGTTCATTCAATGAACTCCAATTTTCCCAATAACAAGGAAGCTTACCTTCAAGCACACATCCCATTGATGATGGAACGTCGTCGTCAAAAAAGCAAAATTATCTCACGAAATTACGTAGTGTACTCACACCACACCAAGCGCAGCTTCTGGGAGAATCGAATATCGAATCTACGTCGATTAAAGTTACGGGTATGTTAGGTTCACGATTCCGAAATCACGTGTCCGGTATTCGGTGCATTGTTCTTGTGTTGAATTTGTTAAAGACTCCGAAATTTCGTAAGGTGTTGCAATAGTTTTTTTGACAAATATTGACTGAAAGTGGAATTATTCTTTGATGATACGATACGGGGGGTTCTCTTAATCGTTGAGACACAGATTTTTTTTATGACAATAACAATTTCCAATAGAAATTTACGATACTGTGGATCATGAGGTTATGCCGGGATAGAAGCTTTAGGATATCAAAAACACATGACATTGAGTAGATTGTAAATATGACAGCAGCATATCATTCACCATTCAACGTATTTCGTTGAGTGTGTGTCAAAACAGTGATTTAGAAAACAATTATAAATGTAAGCAGTTTATGTAAATATAATATGTTGTTAAGGACCTTGATTAGATTGGAAAGATTGTTAAATCAGAATAGACAATGTCGGGTCAGGAGTATAGTTTCTTCTACTCATCGCTACTGCTGGGCAAGTACAGACGATGAGAACAGAGTAGCCCTCCTTCAAGTGAAAAAATCTATCAAGGCTCTAGGCATTAGTTATATAGATGGGCATGCCTGCCTTACTATAGACTGCCCAGTTTGCGCTGACACAAAACGAAAGGATAAACCAAGAGTTTTCATCAATAAAACAACAGGTAAATCAAAGAGGAAGTTAGAAAGGAAGAATTAACGTAAATTAAATTCCTAAAAATTACAGGATTCTTTATCTGTGATAATTGTCAACATGCCGGACCGTGGAATCTCTTAGAGAAATTTTTGACACCCAAGAAGACTGGGAAGATAATGAAGGAGCTTGCTGCTCTGAAAGAAACTATGCCTGTCAAAGAAGACTTCAAAGATAGATGGGATAAACTCACAAGCCACTGTACTTTAGTTTCTGCTCTCAGGGAAGAAAATTATCAAGATATGATTGATCATTTAGCCATTCCGGTAAGGAACAGAACTCATCATTGTGACTTGAAACATTTTTATTTGTTTGAAAAAATATATTCATAAATTGTTATCTCTCTCAGCAAGTGCCTCAAGCTTCTCTCTCTACTATGAACGGTGCTTATGATCCTGTGGCAAAGACACTACATTTTCCTCTGGTGGATTCAAGCGGCAATATAGCTGGTTATAAGTCGCTAACAGAAGCATCAGAAACAACGACTCCAACTTCTAAAGCTGGAGGTTTGATTATCTACAAGCAAAAGGGTGCAAGAACTGAGGCTGCACATACGGCAGTAGTAGTCCCAAGTATTCAGGACTTGATAGCCTTGGTTTCCCAAAAAGCAAGTGCACACGCCATCTGTCTTCCCCACGAATTGAAAAATTTGCCTCAGCAGGTTCTGCCTTATTTGGAATCTTACAAAAAACTCATATTATGGTTTGGGAACGATGAAACGAGCTGGGACACAGCTAGAAACTTCGCAAAAAAGCTAGATGAGCAGAGATGCTTCTTTGTCAGACCAACTGGAAATCAGCCAAACCCTAGAACCGCAGTCCATCTTGGATATGATCTCAAGACTATACTACAGAACGCTCAACCCATATGGCACAAAAGCATCACTACATTTCAGAGCCTGAGGCAGGATGTTCTGAGTGATTTACAAAATATTGATCGTGTACAGGGTATCAAGTGGAAGAAATTTCCAGCTCTGAATAAAACTTTGAAAGGACACAGGAAAGGAGAATTGACTATCCTGACTGGGCCCACAGGTGAAAAATGCGTGCTGTGATCTTTAGACTCCGAAATTAATTTTTTATTAAATTATTTCACTATATGCATTACAGGAAGTGGAAAGACGACCTTTATGAGCGAATATTCGCTCGACCTCGCAATGCAAGGGGTAAACACACTTTGGGGAAGCTTCGAGATCAGAAATGCAAGGCTTGCTAGGACTATGCTACAGCAGATGGCTGGTATTCCTTTGGATATAAATTTAGATAGTTTCGATCTGCATGCAGATGCATTTGAGAAGCTACCAATATATTTCATGACTTTCCATGGACAGCAAAATGTCAAGGTCGTCATGGAGGTTAGTGATGAGTAGACAATCCTAATAAGTTGCTTTCATTACAGAAAGCAATAAAATAAGAAAAAGATCAAGTTCTTTCATATTCTAGGCCGTGGAACATGCAACATACGTCCATGATATCGCTCATGTGATAATTGACAACGTTCAGTTCATGATGGGAATGTCAGATGAACAGAAGCACATGGATAGGTTCTGGAAACAGGACGCTGTTATCGCATCCTTCCGAACATTTGCCACAAAATTCAATTGCCATGTGACTCTGGTAATTCATCCGCGCAAAGAAAGAGACTCAGAAGATTTAACGACATCCTCAATTTTTGGTGGGGCAAAAGCCAGTCAAGAAGCAGATAATATTCTCATAATTCAAGATAAAAGGCTAACCAGCGTGAGAGGCAAAAAATATTTACAGGTTACTAAGAATCGATACAGTGGAGACTTAGGTATCATGATGATGGATTTCGACAAGGCCAGCTTAAGTTACGCTCCTAAAAAGAAATCCAAGGTAGAAGAAGAAACGACGCAAACAAGAGCGGACTCAACAAATCCAAGAGCTTATTAAACTTGTTAGACAATAGATAAAAAACCAAAAGTATCATGATCGATTGTTGTTATTTTTGTAATATCTGTTAGTAAAATATTTAAATTTGCTATCGTCTTGATTATTGCGTTATGTTGGATGTGATCTGAGGAAAACTAGGCGATGCATATTTTTGGAAGAAAATTAAATTGAATTCCACAGAAATCCGCGCCAAAGTCGAATCGCTCGATTATTCTCGTATGTCGGACGGTCAGCGACCGGCGGCGACAACTGCATCTGTTTGTCTAATCACAACGCAACAATCCCACATAGTTTTTGTGTCTGACTCTCCTTTAGGAGGGAGATTGTGGGGTTGTTGATAACAGAGTGGCGTTCTCCACTTGCTGGGAGTCACGATTTGTCCCTTTTCCCGGCGATTATACGTGGCGTTTAGAAATGAATTGTAAAAAGACCCTACTAGTTGTGTTTACCGCGCTATGGGCCTGCATTTCTGTATATTGCGATAAAAATCCTACTATTGTCATCGCGACTATGGCACGAAACAAAGCCCACACTTTGCCATATTTTTTAACCTTATTGGAAAACCTAGATTATCCAAAGGATAGAATATCGCTGTGGTAAGTAATTTTGAAAGTACTTACTTTTACCGTGTCCTCCGTTCACAGCTTCATAACCTCACTCAATATTCCATTTGAACGAAACTTTACCGAGAGTTTCGGATAACGCGTCACGAGGTCTACAATATGCAATTTTCATCCGCCTCACATCTGCGAAATGCACTCGCGATAAACTCACGCACTTAAGCTTCCGTCAAAGAAAAAGTACAGGCTATTTTATGCCGCAATTCTGTGGCTTACTGAGCACTGAACACCGGCTTTTCTCGACGCCGTTAGCCGGGCGACTGACACAATTGAATGCCGACAATCCAGGCATTTTTTCCACGGTAATCAACTGTCAATGAATAAATGAACGACGATCATTCGACTATTGAATCACGTACTACGCTACTCCCTATCGAACACGTGCGATTACTACGACTGCGCGCGCACCTTCATTCACCTGTCGATTTAAAGCGCTAAGGGCCAACGCGGCAAGAAATTCGAAACATCCAACCCGGGCAAACGCGAATTAAACTTGCAACCGCTTTTAATGATATCATATTTAGTATATCTATTCTAAGTAATAGAAATTGCTTCAAATAAATTATGATTAATTGCCCCATTATTGAATACGTTAAGTTCTTCGAATATACTTTGAAAATGGATGTTTTCTTTGCTTTAGGATTCGTAGCGATAATAACGTAGATAACACGATAGATGTATTAAAAACCTGGTTAGATTCTAAGAATGGAAAAGAGAGATACCACAGGGTTAGCTTCGAATACGATAAAAGCTCTAAAGGGTTTGAAGGGGAGAAAGGAATCGCTGACTGGACACCTGAAAGATTTAACCACATCATCAATTTGAGGGAACAAGCCCTAGAGTATGCGCGGGAAGTGTGGGCAGATTTTCTTCTCGTAAGTCCCTGTAAAATCTCCGGCAAATCTTGTCACCATCTTTTCTTTCCATACCTCATTGTTAGATATCTTCTAAATATTTTAGATGATCGATGCCGACGCATTTTTAACTAATCCAAAAACCCTCGAAGAGTTGGTAAAAAAAGGAGAGACTGTAGTCGCTCCACTTTTGAAGTCTGATGGGATGTACAGTAATTTTTGGGCTGGAATGACTGAGGATTATTATTACATGAGAACAGATAGATACAAGCCGATATTAAATAGAGAAGAACTGGGATGTATCCACGTTCCTATGGTTCACAGCGCTGTTCTTATCAATCTAAAAAGAAGCGAAAGCGATTTCCTAACTTTTAAAGCTGATAAACTTGGTCCGCAAAGATATGACGGACCGAAAGACGACATCATAACGTTCGCTGTCGGCGCCAACGCTTCCGGTGAGTCTTCTTGATCTATTTTATCGAATTAACGGAGAAAGAATGAAGGGGGGGAAGATTGAGATAAAAAAAATTCTAATTTCTTAATACGTGAATAGTCAATCTGGGAAAAACGACAATTCAAACTTCATTGAGAACAATGTCGATATTAAATTTTAGGTGTCCCACTTTACGTTTGCAATGATCAAGTTTACGGGTTTGTCATGGTCCCATTGGAAAATCAAAATGGGATTGTCCAGGATGCTCAACAGCTGACGAATTTAAAATTAGAAATACTGGGTGAGTTCACTTGCACGGAGATAAAAATAATTAAAAATAAAATATTGAGTGGATAAATATTCGCGATCGTTAATCAGCTAATCAAGAACCGCTGCCACTGTCCGAACGTCTGGCACACCTCGTGACCTACCCAGAAAAGGATACTATGGGTATGGATAAAATCTTCATGATAAATCTCCTAAGAAGACCAGAGCGGCGGGTTAGGATGGATCGGTGTTTCAAGGAGCTTGGAATTCTCGCTGAGACCATCGACGCCGTGGACGGAAGGTAAGAGAATCAGAAGTTTCAACATACTAAGGTTTTATGTAGCAGCTAAAAAATTCCGAAACCTTCTGTAACAACTGCGAGCACGAATCGGCCGTGACAAAGCGTTAGATTTAGAAAAATTCATTCGCGGGACGTCAAGCGCTCTTTCCAAAAATCTAATTTCAAAAATGTCGAAACCTTCGCGACTTTTTATCGTCATCTTAATCTCAGAAAATGGAGTTGCTAACACACATAATTAAACCAGCTAAGAAGGTTTACATATGATTGGTGCTTTATACGATGATCTGTATCGATAACAGTGCCATGTGTAATTATTACTACAATTTTTTTTTCAATCAAACGCAGAACATATAGCTATATATCTATATATACGTGTTCAACTCCCACGTGTGGCATGAAATGTATAGTTAGACATCCAGCAATGTATATAGATATACTTACATTAGTGTTATACATCAGAGCGAAATCTCAATTTACATTATCGTACACATATACTAATACACGTTGAAATATCGGTAGATATAATGGGTTCATAACATAATAATTACTTACAATATATATACTTATGCTATAATTATTATTACTACATATCTATGATTTTTTTTCAATTATTTTTAATAATCATTCTATCATTATTTCAATTTCTTATTTAAAAAGGTGGTATATATGAGCATAACCAGATTTTTTCTAGCATTCGAATCATAGAGCATCGGTTACTTGTAGGTGAAACGCGAGAAGAAAAAAAAAATAATCCGTTGTTCATTAATCATCCGTAAAATTATGCAGTCCCTTAAGTGTATTTAAATGATTTTTAAAATGTCCACGTAACTCCGATCGGGCCGCGTTACAAATCACCTGTTGAACTTGGAGGATTTCTATGCGGCAGCGCACTTCCTAAAGTGAAAAGCTATACGCTCTCGAATTTTCTATCAGAGAATAGAAGTTCCCATTTTATTATTTAATGTTTTTCCAGGTTTACCTGATTTTTTTTTTTTTCATCACCCTCTTATCTGTCAGACGTCGAATCTTTTCATTTCCAGAGCCTCGGTTGTCCAATGACCTGAATTGGCTATTTGGACAACCGGCTCCCGCCGTCCTTAGAGCACGGTGTTAGTTCTTGTAAACGACCTATTGCTACCCCCGGGGTTTCGAATGCTCACGTTACTTGCCAATCGACAAACAGCCGTCCTAGAAAGCGACGCTCTGTTGCTCTGATTTCCCTCGCTGCTACAGTGGAGGCCGATAGCCATACCATCACCTCTTGTAGGATTAAAACACCTGCAAAGAGACGCGTGCATCCGCCTTTTCGCCACCTGTGGAATGCCGTGAATGATAGTTGAGATCAAACATTATTGGTTTTCTCACGTGCGAATTACGAAAACTAATTTCTTTACCTTGATCTCGTGCATCCTGGCAGCGTATATTATCGGGTTAACTAGTGTCTTGAGAATAATTAGAAAATTGATTGCGTTGAAGAGAAAGAATCTTCCGCTTCCCGTGACCCAGTCAAACTTTAGAAGACAGTCTTCGCAAATTAGAGTGTACATTATCGTGCCTGGCATCCAACCGACTACGTAGCTTCCTGAAGAAGAAAAGAAAAAACAATTTCAAAAGTTCGTCGGTGAACCTGCTCGATACAGGGGGAAAGAAAAACGAAAAAATAATATCTTGTACGCCGCTCACCGAGGATGTATAGAGTCGTGTGGATGGCTTTGACGTTTCTGGCCATCTGCTGTGAGGAATTTTGCCCGAGGTTTTTAGAACCTCGATGGAGTGATCCGGCTCTGCTAAATCTGAGTCTGGAAGCCTGGTGCCTTTTGACGATACAGAATATGTGAGTGTAGATGCAAACCATGACCAGAAAGGGGGCAAAAAAGAGACTGCTGAACATGAACCTGAAGTTTTTGTGGAAGAGAAACCTGAAATGAAAATTAACAACGTCACTTCAGAGTCCTGGAAGATGAAAAAAGTGTTCAGAAACCCTCACGTATTTATCTCGCACATCTCCGACTGAAAACCCTGGTTCTCGATAAGCCCGAAATAAATCAGGAACAGGGAAAGCGGAAGGATCCACAGCAATATCACCAGTAACGTAGTGTACCTGACGATTATACGAGTTTGAAGAAAAATTCAGAATTAAAAAAATCTAATACCTTTATATAAAAATAAAAATCGCCTACCTGTGCGTCATGATCGAAAGATAGTGCAAGGGTTTTAAAATACCAAGATAGTGATTCGCTGCCAAAGCCATAAGATGGGCCACGGTTATGATTATAGCGCCAAGGCGTACGGCTTCGAGTCCCAATAGGAAACAATCCACACCTAAAAAGTATTTTTTTAAATTTGTATTCTTGAAAAAAATTAAAGTGCCGGCGAATTAGCAGGAAGAGGGATGCTCTGGAAGTTGTCTTTGAGATTTGCTGAACCTTTTATGGCGACTTAAAGCGGATGGCGATTACTCCGCCCGCGGCTCCTGTTAAACGTTTCTAGTCTTAAGGGGGTGGTGTCAAGATTGATCGTTTACTCACCGTTGAGTGTGAGTCCCAAGCCGAAGGGTACGAAGCTGTTCATCACGAGACCAACACCCAAGGCAATACTTGAAAATGCGTCAGCCCCGGCAAGACTCAAGCTGATGTGAAGCGTCGGGCTTAGCGGCCTCCGAATCCAGTAGACGCTTACTAATATCTCTACGTTTATCACCACAGATATTACGCAGAAAAATATCAGAGGTGGTGTTCCGTAGAGGTACAATTTTTGCGTTCCATCGTCCACCTCTTCACTCGACAATGTTTCATTGCCTGCTTCCGATCTGAAATTTTTATTACAATTGTATCTCTCCCATTCCCGCAGATATATCCAATCTATCATAGATTTTATTCATTCATCTGACCTCTCCTCGCTCATAGAGGTGAAGTTTAAAGGGGTCGGCGATGGCAAAGAAGTTGCCAACATTTCACGATAGAAACGATGAAGAGCGTGTCGAACTCGCGTCTCTCCCAGTAGTTTCGTCGAGTACGTGTCATTTTGATCGACGAGGAGCTGATCCATCACGTGTGACTTCATTTCCTATTCTTGTTCTTCGAGTAGTCCTAGGCAGGTTGCGGGCACCGATTAGAATTCCGATTTCCGTAATCGTTTGTTCATTTATTTATTTATTCATTCATTTTT
The DNA here is from genome assembly GCA_963932425.1 of Athalia cordata. NCBI lineage: Eukaryota > Metazoa > Arthropoda > Insecta > Hymenoptera > Athaliidae > Athalia > Athalia cordata. Next base: position 3,813,412 of record OZ010628.1, on the reverse strand, counting down.
TTTCTCATTATCTGTATACCTGAGTGCATTTGAAGTCGAATAAAACGTCCTACTTAATATTTTCTGCGTCCCAGTTTAATTCATCCCCTGAATCCGCCGTTTATTCTTTTGGAATTGAAATATTCTTTCGTAGACAGTGATCTGTGGTGGTCCTAACGGCCTCATACTGTTGTTGAACGGAGACCGTGATTTTGAGCAACGAAAGAATTTCACCCTATCGATCGCTCAATCCTCTTCACTTCAGTCTTAAGATACACCCTTGAGATATTTCGTTTCTTACTTTGTTGACATATCGGTAATGGGCGAGTGAAAATTCTACCAGTAATTGCGTCTCGAGTATCCTCCTCGCGCAAGTATCGTAATGATGATGACGAATATGAACTGGAGAACGTAAACGAGATGGCAAAGGGGACCTTGAAATTATATTTTTTTCAAGACTATATTAGCGAGATTTTAAACACATCGTTAGTTTTCCTCAATGATGATCCGCATGTATATATACGTATTATTGAAACCCGAGCAGAAAAAATAATTATTAGATATTCCTTCCTCTGGAGATGGCTTCCTTCCTTCTTCAGCTTTACGTTTTTTCTCTCTTCATGTATATGCTGAAAATTAAAGAGAAAACATAATCACTGTACTGCAGATCAACTATGCCAATATCTATAAGGCTCATCGTAATATCAGGTGCGAATGAAATCTCATCGTCGGTACAATAATCTGTATGGGCGTAAATTTTGTTACGGACTAGGCGTATTCCGCATCAATTTAAAGTTTGCTTCCCACCGTACGACAAGCGTCCCTCAATCCGCTTACAAGTCAAAGTACCTATACTACGGCAATCTCGCCCCGCTTTTCTCATTCCATCGTTGATGCCAAGCCTTCCAAGTTTTCACAAATCCCAATCTATTATATGTCCGTTTTAAATGAGACCCATCCACTCTCATTTTTCCGTAAATCATAGGGATGAGAATGTGCCAAGGTTGAAAAAGTACTTTTGCATCAGACGGAAGATACGCGTCGGATAAAAATCCGTAAGAAGACAAATTACGTTAGTGAATATCCATCATGCGAGACAAAAAGAAAAGAAAAGAAAGGGACAATCGGAAAAGTCGTTCGAAAATTCTAATCACTCTGGGCCCGGTAAAAAAAAAAACCGGAGATTTATGTGGGTCATTTTACAAACCTATAAAATTCTATACCAAATAACCATGAGCATGAAGGGCTGATATCCCTTCAAACTCCACTTAGTAACGTATTTTGTCAAGTATAAAATATATAATAGATGTAAAAAATAATCTCTGTAAGTGCCGTAAGTCATGCAGACCATAGAGGCCAGATCATAATATAATAACGTAGTGCACAACGCCTATGAAATGTATGCATAGCTTATCTCTCCCGACCTCTACGCGGTCCACATCCATTTGCTCACACACCATCAGCTGTTCATAGATTGTATTCTAGACGATCGAAAGTAACTCCGAAAAGTAATTTTTTCCTTTTTTTTTTTCTCCTGTTTGTTAATAATTCGTTAGTCATTATCGCTGTATAAACCCCGAAACGTTTACCTCTCCCGCGGGTCAATCATTCCCTCTTCCAGGATCACCCCGCTATGACGGTTTCCAACCAAACTATAGGTATAGGATATACCAATTAAAAAGTTTAAATTCCCCAGTGAGTTTTTGCGGGCCCGGGTTGAAGGGTGGAAGTTCTATAGAGAGTGTAGAATAGACCGCCTAAATGTTTTAATGTGGACAGTGCGAGTTCGCTGAAGGAATGAAAAAAAAGCGAAAAAAAAAAAAAATGAAAACGTGCGCTAAAGAACGTACTACAGGTATGGCGATGAGAAATTTTCGGACTAAATTTTCGCGGTAATTATAATATACTTTAGACGTTAAAAGTAATTTGGAACAAGGTGTGTACGTGGTTAATCTGTGTGTGTGTATTCGATCCAAAGGCGCGTACCTGTAGGTTTGAACCTTCCTAAGTAAGGAGGAACAGAGCAAAGTCGAAGGAGACCGAAGAGAGCTGGGACGTTTGAAAACCACCCCTTACCCCAAAACTTGAGATGAACACGCGAGAATCTCACTCCTTGTGGTTGTACTCGTAGCTCTGGGTAGTAAAGTTGCCAATGTTTCAGAGGGGTGCCTTCTCTCCACTGCAATGGACCAACAACTTTGTAATCGAGTTGTTGCCTACAGCAGTAGGTAGTTCAACTACCACCAAGACTCTCCACCTTTCTTTTTTCTTTTTCTTTTTATTTCTTTTATATCCGCCCTCTGACGTCTGCACCACCTGGACACACGCCTTACTTGTGCTCGCACGGCAATAATTACTTCGGAAAATCCACGCTAAAGCCAACGCGTGGGTGTTCATCCCGTGTACACTCGTCTCACTCTTATTTCCCCCCTTCCCCCTTCCCCCCCACTCCGTCCAGCCTATTAAACTATGATTTAGTCGGTACACATTAACAAACACAACATATACGAGCGTTGAGATCGTAGATTAAATTCCGAGGCGGTGAAGATCCAAAGCTCATCTGGTCTGGAGCAAGACCAGGCTTTCCGAGTGGATTTACGTATTCATACGTATGCAGATTCAAAAATGATGATGATGATGATGATGATGATGATGTGATCGCATTTGCAATTCTGAAGAGCGATGAGAGTTTATTCGGATTATATGTAATAGTTTATTTTAAAATAGTTGCCTGTATTTATAATCCAGATAGTTATAGGAACGGCCAGTGGGAGCTCGATAAAATGAAGTCAGTTTTAATGGCATTGATTGATTATCGACTCCTTGATACCATTTTATACATCAATTATCTCCGACGCGTTTTACGCACGTCCAATATCGATACCCCTTTTCATTATTATACCCGCAGTTCATTCCCGGCAGAGTTTACTGATAGCTACAGCGATTTGATGATTGATTTTTCAAACTATAATCTTATGTTCTAAAAAAAACCGGTGGCAACTACGTATACTGACTATAAGCGTGATCGTACTTTGTTCGACGGTGCGTTTTAGAGAGAAATAATAAAAAATAAGAACTGTGCAGTTAGCTAAATTGATTTTTGAACATAATTGGAGTAAGTGCTCTCAGCTACGGTAACCATTCTAACGGAAGTTGTCTTTGAGAAATCCCATCCAAGTCGTTACAGATTAGACAAACTTGGGTATAATTATTCAGGAACAAGGTGTGTATATAGGTACCTATGTATTCCGATTCCCATGGCCATAGCTGGTACCTTCCAACGAACGTTCGTATTGACAAACAATTCAAACATCCCCTGCAGATCAGGGGGAATCAGCATCGTAAGCCAGTTCGAGGAAATTGAGCATATACCGGTCCTATAGTCGCAAGAGCTGATATCCTCGCGATTTCGTTAGGCCATTACGTTTCCACTACAGATCCGACACGACGCACCGCGACTAGCCTCACAATTGCCCAGCCTCGAAGTAATTGAAGGAACAACGTCAACTGACACACCTTTATCTGGGGTAAAATGCGAACCTTACGCGCTGCTCTTATGGACTTGTAGATACAACGACGACGCCGCGTTGTGTAATCAGATCTCGACGAGGGTGAAAAAGAAAAATATATATTCCCTCTTTCACCCCCTTACTCACGACCGGACCGATAGCCATTGCCGTTACTTTAACCTGGCCTGATTCTCCAGGTCGCACATCCAACGGAAACTAGAGCACTCGGAATCAAAATCGACGATTGTTCATTTCAGAATATATCGTGGCCTAAGGAAAGTAAAGAATCGAATTTCTGAATCCATCAGTGATTACCTGAAATTTCGGTCCACTCAGGAGAACTAACAAGAAGTTCTTTTACTTGAAATTGGTGGTTCGGAAGATTTTTTTTTCTCTCTTCTCCCAAGTAATAAGCCTTGCGAATTTTATTCCTAATTTCTTTTCGCACTTTCGTATCATTCGCGCGTTGAATAAAATATCTGGACCCTCCCCCCGCCCCCCTTATTATTTTACTTTGATTTCGGTCCACGGTGTGATGATCGTCTCATCACCAAAGATCGAGATCAAATAGATCTACACGTACTCTTATAGAAAGCATTTCAGAGCTTATTTCACGTTGCTTATACATAAGGAGGGTAAGAAGCGTCCTTGCAATCTCCGGGTACTTAAATAAATTTCATGCCCCTCTTGCCCCCCGCCAAACCTTTCTACCGTTATTTTTATGTTAAAGAATTTCAAGTTATTTCTCACTCGAAAGGATGAAAGAAAAGATAAATTGAAACAATAAAGAGTGCTATACAGAATTATATAGACGAGAGAAATCAGAGACACGTAAAATAAATCGTTGAAATTCTTCGTGAATTAGCACAAAAGAAAAAAAAAAGGAAACTGGAATTAAACTTGAAAATCGTCTCCGTTTTCGTCACTCGCGATAAAATATATAAGCCGCGTTAGATTAACGCGCATAATTAAAGTCGAAGTCGTCAAACCCGTTGCGGCGTACCCGAGGTGGTTGTAGAAAATTCGGGCTTTTATTATAGTTGAAAAATTTTGATGAAGAACCCGTTGGCCCTTCCTTACTTTCCTTCTGTAGCCCTTCGGTGATCGATCAACCACAAGATTCGAATTTTCTTAGCAGGATTATGGGCTACCCCTCGATATTTCTCAACGCCCATTAGCGGGACTCTTGTTTGCACTTGGATTACACTTATTAAGGGCAGATCTCACGTATTCGTATTGATTTAAATAAAAGATCAATATAAAATGCGAATTTGCAAAAGAAAAAAAAGCTCCTCATAGTGCAGAACAAAATGATGTAAGTACCTCAAGATGTTGCTGAATAAATTTCAATTAATATCGCGAATTATGTAAACATCGTAATCGCGTTACATAAAATTGTGCGCGTAACACAAGCGCTGTTATACACTCATTATAGAATAGGGTATAAATAATGAAACTTCTACGTTCGGAAAAAAGAAAAAAAAAGCACACGATTTTGTGTTACACAACTTTTCTGAACTCAGGAATTAGAATTCGTTAGGAAATATCGTTGGAAAATCTGGCTTATATTGTTAATTGAAAAAAAAAAAAAAGAAGATGTCGAGTGAAGGAAGATTTAGGATAATTTTCGGCTCATCATCATTAATTCCTCTTAAATATATTTAGCGGGATATAATAATTGTTCCTTTAGCTTGCAAAGGGTTGAAATCTAATCGAGTTGCCAACGACAAACGTTCGTTTTTGGCTCGTTCAGTTTACGCGGTCTATTAATATCCCGCTGGTGACACGGAGATATCGTTAATGACTCAAAAGCTTGCTTAGTAGGAGGCAACGTCTTATATTCGATTGATTGACACAGAGCGAAATTTTCGTCTAAAGAAATTTGGATATTCCATCGGCGGATAGAAGGTTGGCTCAAAGGAGATTCAACGTAATTATGATCTGCCAAGAAACCTGTAGTGCTGATTATACCGCTCTCCCATTTCACCCCATTAATAAAAGCAATATCTGCAATTGGCATTAAATGACAAATTTAACCAGAAATAATTCTCGAACTTTATGATATAATACTGGGATTATCACGATCCGGTTAATTCGTTAGGACTGTTATCCTGGGTTTGTATCATAAGAGATGAAATTTTTCGATTTTTTATTCAACAAACTCGGAGAACAATCAATCAATTTATATGAATATTAATACATCGCCCATCACGCAATTAGCGAAATAATTCGTGCGATTCGTCCTTTGCCCGATAATTGGGGTAACTGGGATTCGCGCTCTCCGGGTGGATAGAGCGAACGGTTCTCGTGACCCATAAGTTGACCAAGGGCTGCGTCTAACGCAATTAAATCGGGCACCCGTCTAGTACGTGTGTCAAGTGTTGAGCTGTAAATTCCCCCTCCCCGATCTAGTTTCTCCAAGTTCTATTCTTCGCTATCTGAGAAATACCCTTCGTTTTATGGGGTGGTAAACCTTCAAGATTCCACGATAAAAATGGCGGCGAGATACGATTTTTGAAAATTCGATTTCTATTCCCTCGGACACCCTGTTCAGTGACTAGTTCTTACTTTTATAGGTATGAGAAAATAGAACGCTCGATCTTCGAGGGAATTCTTTTTTTTTTTTTTTCCCCCGCAAACAATGCTCGAGTGCGGTTCTCTCCTATCTTCTTCAGTTTCCTCTTTTCCTTATTCTTGTACGCCTTGCCGGAATTCGCAAACCTTTGTCACTCGACGTGTATAGCAAAAGTTACCATATGGTCGGCAGCCTGTGCAAGAAGTATAAGTTTGTCAACGTCAAAAAAAAAGAGAGAAAAGTTCTAGTTTCCTGCCTTGAAAATAGGAGGAACAAGGATAAGGAATAAAAAATATGAAGGACCTTTTCATGGTTATAGGTCAGAACTGCCCGAGATTCTGCAAGGGATAAAAAGGGCTGAATAAAGTTAACAGTGCAGCTCGGTAGTCGCACGCACATTATCGTCAAATAGCCCATAAACACCATCCCATGGCCTACCATTTTATATCCCATCGTTCCTTTGGTTTTTTTTTTTTTTTTTTTTTCCTAGGCGACATCGCGGCGTAACTTTCTTCAGGTATATAAGTCCCGTTCACGCAACCTCCTGGTGAATGAGAAAAGTGAGGAAGAGGCAATCAATTTATCGAGCTCTGTTCGTACGCCCCCCAACTACTTCCAACTTTTGCGGTGGTGTGAAATATATTTCTTTCCCTCTTTCGCGTTCTCCAGATCTCTGAAACGCGGCCATGTTTCGGTTTCTCGTCGCATCATTCACCGCAGAAATTTTTTTTAGTCCTCGTAAAAAAAATATATACGTGTGAGAGCGAAATACGTCGCGTACAATTTTTCAGACGGATGATAAGATTTGAGATATATACTCATCCCCGTAAGTCCTCGCACCCGGTTCGTGCAATTTTCTCACGCTGAGGGGAGCAGAACGTTTGCACAGCATTACGCTAGAGTACACGCGTTGCTTAGACGTATATTTGATTTCATTCCTCATCTTTTTTCAAGATTTTTTGTATTTTTTTTATTTATTTTTTTTCACTTCATCTTTCCTCGGCATTCAAGACGCAGACACCGCACCTCACGCGTTTGCAGATTCATTCAACCATCGTAATCAAAGTCGCGATGCTATAAAAAATCTTTGCCGTTTAACGGGGTAAATAGAAAAGTGGGTAAATCATTGTTCTTTATATTGAAAGACAAGTCACGCATAAGGAAAAAAGAAGTACGGAGAATTGAAATTATAATTCTTCACTTTTAGATATAGCAGGGAAAAAAGAATTTGGATTTTCGCAATCACATTAGGAAATACTCCTCTTCGAGAAGAGTTAGGATATAAAAATACCATTAAATTTTTCGCACTCAGGCTTTTTACTGAATATTTTCCAGATCACGGTTAAAAAAAAGGACCCTCGCTTTGTCGACTTTCATACTCTTCAAAAATTGCGCAAGTGAGCTTGATTTAAATCTCATACATGATGTGAAAAAGAAAGAAAAAAAAAAACAGAGAGAGGAAACAAAAATTGACAAGTGCGGTGTGCAGAGATGTGACAGGCGTTTAGCGTTGAATATTAATTAAAAATTTGTTCACCCTTTTCTTCTGTACGTGGCATCTATGGTAATTACTGTTAAAATATTCGTAAATTTAGTACGGAAATTTTCGCTGAAGAGGGTCTCGTCTCTGCAGAGGTGAAACTTTAGCAGTCGGTGGAGTTCGTCGTCGCGTACGAACGTCCGAGTCTCATAGGCGACACAATGTGCCGGTTCCTAAATAAATAAATACTAAACATAACTCCCTTACCGCTCGCGTTCAATTTGCCGGGGTAATTAAATTACCCTGTTTCCATGCTTCTCAACCTGCGGTTATTATATGCTGCAAGAAATCCCTGCGTAGTACACGATGCTTCTTTTCCGCCACCACCACCACGGGCAGCTAATTAGCACATGAAATGCTGAGAGGGATATAAACTGGAATCTGGGCGAGCATATCGTAAATTATACCTCTATCCGAACATGTTACCAGTTTCTATCTCCCCATAAGAGTAGCTACCTTATTTATGTATACCTTTGAACTTTGAAGTCATTCGAACGTATGTTTAGGTCGCTTTTATACATACGATGAAAACCTATGAGATGCGCTTCGAGAATAGAAAACTATGTCGGTATTCGGATACCTTGAAATGGAATTCGAATAATACCGGCGTATCTAGTTCGTTTCATTCTTTGCCTCCGCTTTTACTGTATGAACTAGGAATACGCGTATCTATGACAGCGAACGGAACGGATTGTATGCGGGTACGAGCTGGAACTAGCTGGCGTAAAATCTGAGGATGAGAAATTTGGATAGGAAACCACGAAGATGTGGGGATACGAAGCGATGGGAAGCCAGGGTACCAGGTGGTTCTTATCGACTCGAACTACATCAGCTGGTAAATTTCTGTTCCTATTTTCCTCCAACAGATTGAGAGAGAGACAAACAAAGTCCCGTGGAGATCCGGACTCTGCCTCCTTTTTCTTTTTTTTGTGTCTGGATTTATACGCTAGCGGATAGCGTGCCAACTTTTATTTCATTATTACGTGCAGTAACAGAAGATGAGAGAACGAGAGAAGAAAAGAAAGAAAGAAAAGAAAGCAGAAACAACGTAAAAAATTCGAGTGGATATTAAATTGACGTCTTTATCAATACCGATGATTCATTCTCTTTGTCGATCAGACAACAATTATCATCATTTAACTTCCTATTGTGTAGCGATCATTTAAAATATTCATTATTCAAAATTTTCATTTGTATTTAATTAATTTCCAGCTCCGGGGGATATTTGCATTAGCTTAATTAATTCATGTAATTCGCTACAGGGTTGACAGTATAGGGCATGGAATTTAAGAGTAATTCAATTAATAATCACGTCGTCGTTGGACGAGCGGTCCACCATTTTTTTCTTCACTTACTTTTGCGTTTAAAGTTTTTTGCGGTTTGCAACTTCCGGGTTCTGGGTCTTCGACATATGTACCCAAAAATTAGATACTTTTTCTACCCTTTATTTTGTAATTCTTCAGTCGCGCACGCAACGTTTATTCAGCCACTCAAATAAAATACATCTCGATTATCCCGTCCACTAAGAAAAATGGGCGCGAGAATTCGATTTATCAGTCGAACGTGCGTTACAAGAGCCTATCCTCAGGGCTATATAAACGTAAATATTTTCACACTGGCAGCAGCCTAAAAGCGACGATCATGTCTTACCCAAAATCTTTGGCACGCGCGGCTCAATCTCTGTTGAGAATAAACAACCCCATACGTTGTATAGACATAAATGGCCGCCCCACTTGGACGTTGAATCGAAAAACACTTGTAAAACAAATCGTGCGTAAAAACACCGTGAATTAAATAAGATTAGATTGGTAATTCGCATGATCGCTCATATAAACTTTGGGGCGCAATAAGTCACGTACGGTTTTTTTTTTATCTCCTATGTTTTATGTATTATAAAAAAATCTTTTTTCGGAGTACGATATATATAAAAGTCTGCAGGTGTTCCACACACGAAATATTCTGTAATAATCCGTAAATCTGTATAAATCAAATACAATATATACGCACGTGTAGCTACGATATTTTGATTTTTTTTTTCATATCATTTTTTTCTGTTTCAATCGATCCTGGAAATTCGGTCTACAGTTATGAAACGTCACGTGTCAAATCCCCCGTTATAATACAACGATATTGAAAGGAGCGGGGAAATGAATGGAGTATAATAAATCTATAGGAATTTATTTTTGGGCTTGCAATTATATAGTTATCCGCTTGTTTCCTTTTCTATTATCTCATCACCGCGAACGGGTCGTACAGAGTATTTAGTAGTATTGTTATTTTAGTTGGTTTTTTTTTTTTTCGTTACTCGAGGTATAGAAGGAATCCTCAACGCACCTGGGGAATACACACGTAGTTTGCATGTTTTTTTTAATTTAATTTCAGGTGTTGATTGGTTTTTCCCTGTTACGTACTAATTTTGTCCAACTGAGTCGTCGCCCTATGTATACCTGGTGGAACACAACCCCTTCTCGATATCCTCCAATGTATCTACATACCCTGGGTAAAAAGTTGATGCTGGTATATCGTATCCCCAGGGTGCAGGTTATAAGCAGTTATATATAGCTCGTAGTCGTTGCTAGACTACAGGAATATTCGATATCGCCATGGGTCCGCTCAGCAGCCCTCGGGAGTTCAAAGTTCAGGCGTGAGGGAAGGACTGTAAGAAGAGTGACGTACGGGGTGCGTGGTGGCACCCGAGAAGCTGAGAAACGAGGGATGTAATTTGGAAGGTACAGCTAATGGACTAACTATAAACGCGAAATATACGCTCAGGGGATGAGGAGATATATGGTTCGCACATATATACGGCTTACGTTCACCCGAACAATGGATGAAGGGCTACGCACATACCCTCTTGGTCATTCTTTTTTTTTTTCTCGCATCCCCGTAGATGAGGGGCGAAAAAAAAGAATTAAACAAATAGAAACAGAATAATGTTGGTACAAAAGAAATAAACGAAATATAACGAAGCATCGTCGATACTCTTTTTATCTTTTTTTTTTTTCTGGAATTACTATACTTTGGGGGGCACGCGAATCCACATTTTTCCGATCACGTGACTTCATCTCGTGAACAAATAATCTTATAACGTGAATATATGTTCGTAAATGAAAAAACGAAAGAGGTAAATATTTAGCGCGACGATATAGTCATCGGACAGTAATAAACGAGAGAATGAAACCCCATTGGTCCTGTTATACCTTTTTTTTATTCCCTTCCTCTCCTTTTCCGTCGCTGACATATATATATATCCGCGCCTACTCGTACATAGCGATCTTTCTTTTTCTTTCTTTTTCTTTTTGGCATTTTTTCTTCTTCTCTTTTTTACGCCTCAAACTGTTTATACGATTTTCTGCAAACGACGTATACACATCCCATCGTTTCTACATTATATACGCCTTGTTGTTCACCTATATAGTCGTATACCTATAGTCATCGCCCCGGAGTTTGACGACCGTTGGGTCTCTTCTTCCTCTCGGACACGCGGGGCCGCGAGATGAAGAAATAAAACTCTGTTTATTTCCCCCGATTTAACGGATAAATGACGACGTATAAAAAAGACGATACCGTCTCACCCTGTTCCCCTTTACATAACCCAGCATTATACGTTTCTACATACTCGCCACAGAGGCCACCCGTTATATAGTTTTTCATATGATTATCATTTTTTCTTTCCATTCGCCCAGAGATCCGCAGATCGTTTTTATATACAAGCTGAGAAAAAAAAATATGTGTGAGGAAAAATTTGCCAACGTCGATCATATTTGTCGTACGTGAGGTGAAAAATTTTCGAGAATTGCAAGGTGTTGGCATAATTTGTAGTTTAACGCCCCGGGGGATTTAGGTAACTTAACTTTGGATGGTGAAATCCGGCGGTCCTTTTGCCAAGCGAGGCGCGGTATGAGGTGGTAGTAAATGTGCATCGGATAACCGGGGGTTGCTTTGCGACGACGCGGAGATCTACCGGAAATATCGATAGCTAGCTAGGTAGCTCATGTCACGGTGCACTAGGATCTATAATCCTCCGATGTATGCCGCGGGCTCTTGCCAGGATCCATTTCATACCGCGACGAGATAGTGTCGGGTGTTTGCTGCTCCGATGCACCGCCCGCATGCAATCCAAACTACCCTGACTTATTCCTCTGATTTGATACCTATTTCCGCGGTCTTTGCTGCAGCTATAACATGTACAGCCTTTAATGTATTTTCTGTCCCCCAGCTACTCTACCGCGTGGATCGCAATTCCGCAATGATAATAAAACTGAATATCGTTTTTCTTTGCTTGCGCGGAGTTACTCATTATTCGCATAGATATATTTATTTTTATTTCTTTACGGAAAAAAACTTTTCTTTCTTTTCTTTCCATTCATCTCTTCAGGAGTGGTAACAAAAACAGTTCAAATATTAGCTAATACCCCGGAGCGTTTATGCTACCCGGTGATTTTAGTCGGTACCGGTGAAATTTTTAGTACCCTAAATAAAAACCCTGAGGGTAGGACAATAAGTTACGATGTCACGATCTCCTTCCATATCCTGTAGAACAAAAGGTAAAAAAATCTATATATTTTTTTTCCTACCTCGTAGTTCGCCATGTATTCATTTCACTTGTAATCGCGAAAAAATATATTCTACCCTGCCGCGGTTAACTACAAGCTTTCGGAAAATAAAGAGATGTATTACATTTGAGAAAGTAAAAAGAAAAGAAGAAAATAAATTATGAATACCGAGGGGATCGTTAGACACGATTCAACGAAAGACGAAGTGGAACTTCGAAATGATAACAAAACGTCGTTCTCCCGTTGTTGTAGCACTAGAAGTTACGTTTCGAGTCGACGAACAACGCGAATTAGAAAATCTCCACGATTCACTGAAAAGGTGACGGAGCAAGGCGGTGGGCTAAAGAAACATGAAACAGACAACGAAAAGTGATGGGGAAATGGGAGACTCTGGGTATATTATACTTATACACCAAAAACAGGGGTAGAGGAATATTATAGGCGACAAAAGACAAAACTATCTAGTTGCAACGGATTTTCTTTGCTGTATACTTCAAAAGGATCTTTCGAACTCTACACATTTCCTATGCGTTAAAACGATGAAAACTCTTCGGGGATGAGGAAACTCTCGTTTTTCAAAAATAATCATTTCAGAGAATTTTCAAGATTTTTAGGTCCTTTGAAATTAAGACACTCTCTCTCTTTGGTCCCGCATGCAGGGGTAATTCTTAGTTCAAGTCGCGGGATCGTTGGGGAGAAAAGTTCACGTACGGCTGGGTGATTATCACATACCGTATTATCAGATTCTTTCCTAATTACCCTCGCCTTTGATCTAATGAGTAACACGTTCGTTACTCCGTTATTTTGCAATTGCTCAGTGAACGCGGATGATATTTCTTAATGCGTGACTGGCATATGGGATGATGGCTGAAGAGGGAAAGAGAGAGATAGATAAAGGGAGAGGAGATTTCGTATTAGAATATGTTAGTTAATTGAGATGTTGAAGTTACGAGCTTTCGGATCACCCAGAGGTCAGAGAGCGCCATTCGGGTATTCGGGTCTTCAGGTCTTCTGGGGAATCCGGATTATGTGAACTAGAAAGAAAGGAACAATTGAATGTTCACCGTCCCTTTGACCATCGCAGTAGAGCGAATCCCGGGACTAAATTTTGGTGGCTCTTGGTATTAACTACAAAGGTTACCTCTGTAGGCAAACCTTGCATCGTTGAACCAGCTGTTCCAAAAATTTCGATAGAATCTAAAGTCATTTTCGTTACAGTTCTCCACACCGAACACCCGAGACAGAAAGAACAGTGGAAGCCAAAGAACAATGGCCGCAGATTAAAAGAAGACGAGTTTCATTTTCCCACAGGGCTGCTGATCACACGGAAAAAGCTTCACCTTTTATTCGTTCTATATTTTTATTGTATCATTGCGTTCAATCTTGTCAATGCAGATTTACACAAGCCTAGCGGCTTCAACACGATGACCCGTGAGAATCCCGAGGGTCCCGGATCGGGAGACTTATGACCTTTCGTTATAAATTTGATATATTCCATTCCTCTGTTAGCTGGTCGCAAACTTTTGATCACGAAAACATTTATGATATTATTGCAGAGTTCGAGGTTCGGCGCATGATAAAGCTAATAATTCATAAGCAGCTCTCTCTTATCTTTCGCATTGCCTCGTCCTAATTGTTCTCATTTGAATGAAAATAAACAAACCGTTGTTTCAATTATATTTTTCGTTCGGTAGTACTTGAAAGGATCGAGTGAAAATTTATTGAAAAAGTACGAAACTTTCGAAAACATACACCTTGTATATACGTGAATTCCGCACACGTCCGAATCGGGAAGCTTTTTCTTCTTCAAGGGTACAAACGTTATTGTTTCATTCCTCTCTTTCCTCCTCATCTCCTATCTTTCTCTCGCCACAGACGAAGAGAGGCCAAATGAAAGAACAAAAAAAAATATACCTCGAAACGAAAAATCTCGTCCCGGCGCGATTTACGGGCGAACGGTTCCGAGGGAGATTCATTTAGCTCTTGAGTAACGATGTGCTTCTACAAATCCTTCGTTTTCCTAAGGGGTGACGAAGAGCTGCTGCCCTTAAGCCGGAATCAAAGTACCCCCCATATACATCGACTCTGTGAATATTAACGTGGCAATGTCTAATACGCGGTGAAATCGAACCATCCCCGTTTTTTACTCTTATTGAGCTGAGGAATGAAATTTTTTTTCTTCTTCCATGGGAATTACTTATATGGGACAGTCATAGGGAAATAAAAATCGATAATAGTATATGTTACCTACTTATAGTTCGCCTAGATTGTGTTTTATAAGTAAAGTGCAGAAGCTTGTCAAACTCTATGTGAATATATTATCAGACCCTCGGCGAAAAGGACCCGGCCACAAGTAGCTATAGTGACAGGGATCGCGTTATGCGGATAGAATAAAAGTGTCGCGATATCGTTATACTTGTAGAATTTTTCCAAGAAGGTTATTCAGCCCACAGACGAACACGAACAGAGTATGATTTCCACCCTCGCGAAATGAATATTACATCGGCCCCATTCCGTGGCGGTTTGCCTTCCGTAAGGCCGAATCTCGACCTCAAAGGGTCACTAAGAATGTAAATACATAAAATATCTACCCCGAAAAAAAATTGAGCCAATGGTGACGGAGGATCGATCATCTACTTTGGTATAACGAGGTTATAACACCCCCGCAAAGAAGACCCTGTGGATTTACTTATTCAAATCTCGCGCACCGGCGATAACCCACAAGAGTATAATAAGCAAAGTGAAAAAAAAAGGATTGCAAAAATTATAAGCGAAGAAAAATCGGAAAGAGACGAAAAGTGACTTGGAGAAATCGTTAGTTAGCTCAGGGTAGTCTGGAACACATGGGACTTTAATTACATAGCATAATTATTGAGGAAACGGAGTAATAACAGCTTTTTACTCTAATGAAGATTGCGAAAATTATTGAAGGTGTTAACTTTAGGCAGGGCTGCAGGTCCTCCTAATCGCTTCGAATTAGTCTTCGACGTTTACTCTACTTTCATATAACCTCTGCTTTTCATCTACCAGCGAAATGTAGACAATCCATGTAGATGTACATACCTGTATGTATTTACGTAGGCACATAACATGTTCGTAGGTGTAATCTGGGTACATACCTACACAGATTTACCGACTACAAAGAAACCCTTCCTTCGACCAACCCGTCGAAAATCTTCCTAGCGTAGAAGATTCTACGAAGGCATAACGTATTGTTGGATTGAGAATGATAATGGAGCCTTCCAAGTACACGCCCTCTCAGCAGAATTTAGTAACCCAACAAAATTGAATGGGAGTAAAATCGTTCTGCTATATATTTTGCGAAATTACAGAGAATGATACACGCCGGGCAAAAAAATTTCAACAGTTTCTACGAGAGGAAAATAATTGAGTGAAATAAATTTATCTCATTCATGGAACATACGGTGTTATTACGAGAAATAGAAGCCACATTAGCTAAGCCATCGAGATTTACTCGGGGATGCGTGAATTTTAGCCACATACCTCATCACAAATTGCTTTTAGAATATTCTCACAACGATAAATGTATTATAATAACGTTCTAAGAAATGCTAGAACTAAATTTGTTTCTTCTCTGTAATTATTTTCAAAAAACGCAGTACGTGTAATCAATTTAATCCGTTTTGGTGATACTTTGATTTCACTTATGGCCTTTGATTTCTTCGGTTTTCGAGCCAAAAATCGATATCTTTTTTTTTACGTTTTCTTATGTATTTTGAGCCCAGGAATCCGAATCTGAAAGTCAAATTAATCTATCTATAAAATTGATCGAGTTATCGCCAATTTATCGATCTAAAATGTGAAAAATCAAGGATATCTCGATGGGATTAATTCGTAGCTCAATTGAATTGTTAGATTCGTGTTCCTGAGGTCAAAATACGTCAGAAAAGCGTCATACGATCGATTTTAAAAATACTTCATTTTTCGCCCAAAAATCGAAAAAATCCAAAGGGGTATACCTTAGATTTTTGTCGATTTTGGGGTCAAAAATCGACATTTTTTTTTTAAGTCTTTTCTATGGTATTCTTATGTATTTTGATCTCAGGAATCCGAATCTGAAAGTCAAATTAATCCATCTATAAAATTGATCGAGTTATCGCCAATTTATCGATCTAAAATGTGAAAAATCAAGGATATCTCGATGGGATTAATTCGTAGCTCAATTTAATTGTTAGATTCGTGTTCCTGAGGTCAAAATACGTCAGAAAAGCGTCATACGATCGATTTTAAAAATACTTCATTTTTCGCCCAAAAATCGAAAAAATCCAAAGGGGTATACCTTAGATTTTTGTCGATTTTGGGGTCAAAAATGAAGCATTTTTAAAATCGATCGTAGGACACTTTTCTTACGTATTTTGACCTCAGGAACACGAATCTGAAAGTCAAATTAATCTATCTATAAAATTGATCGAGTTATCGCCAATTTATCGATCTAAAATGTGAAAAATCAAGGATATCTCGATGGGATTAATTCGTAGCTCAATTTAATTGTTAGATTCGTGTTCCTGAGGTCAAAATACGTCAGAAAAGCGTCATACGATCGATTTTAAAAATACTTCATTTTTCGCCCAAAAATCGAAAAAATCCAAAGGGGTATACCTTAGATTTTTGTCGATTTTGGGGTCAGAAATGAAGTATTTTTAAAATCGATCGAACGACCCTTTTCTTACGTATTTTGACCTCAGGAATCCGAATCTGAAAGTCAAATTAATCTATCTATAAAATTGATCGAGTTATCGCCAATTTATCGCTCGTCGACGAAAGGACGATATGGAGAGATTTCTATTTATTCACTTAATTTTTCAAAGTGCAAAAAAAATCCCATGCAATAACGGTGATGGGAGTGTATGTTCAATGCAAGGGAAAAAATATTATTGTTTCCAGCTGTACTGCCAGCCCTTTTTTTTGCTACCCAGAGCCACCACCTGTTGGAACGATGATACTTCAACGGAGAGAAACTCCCCTGTAAAACCGCTAAAGCTCTTAGTCATTTCGCGCTACCCGGTCGTTCGTCTTATTCCAGCTTCCACTCGTTGAATATAACCATCCATCATCCTCCGTTTTATAGTGCAGATGGAATAATTTATATCTAAATATACTATGAATAAGGAATAAAAGTTGAAAATATCTCCCGCAATTTAGAAGGCTGGAGAATTGTTGGACCACGAATATCCACACGGGGCGAACCAACGAACGAACGGTCAAATTACGTTAATTCCATCAGTGCTTTCACGCTAGGATAACTGCCGTGTTACTTCGGCTGGCGACTGCTTCACGAATCAGCAAGTGATGACGCTTAATGAAATAAAATAAAAATTTCGATGGAATAAATCAGACCGAGATGAAATCTCCATTTGTAGATAGGCAGAGCGAGTAGCTGCTATGGAAGAAAAGCGGATCAGGGGTGGCTTTTTCTTCGAGTTCATTTCTTGAAACTTTCTCAGATTTTTCTTTTCCGGAAACCGTTGTGAGTCGTGGTATAAAGTTGTGTTAGTTATGGGCGAAGGGGTTTGTACAAGTATAAGTGTGAAATTCTGATTCACGTCTATAGATTTTCTTCGATATATATCCACCCTTTGATTGAGTACCAAGGTAGCTACGGTTCCCGTTTACCGACATCGAATTTCGAATTGTGACTTACGCGACCCTCAAAATTAACGGGAAAAGAGAATGGAGGGAGGAGGAGAGAACGAAAGAGCGGAGAGGGAAAGTTTCAGTTGGTGTGTGAACGAATTAAGGACGAGACGGCTGGGAGCTGAGCGAGAGCTTTTAGCGACACAATTCTCCAAATTGTACTCGCGTACTTCGGGGATCGTAATTTGCGAGGCACTTAATAAAAGGGACGATCGTTTAAAACACAACTCGGTACAATAAATTATACACTACCTCGCAGAAGGGTGTTTAATTTAAAATTCCTGAAAATCTTATTACAAATTTTTTTTGCCACGTATGTTTTCCGATAAACATTTATTCTATTTTTTATACTTCATATTATTTCTGACAAAATTACTCGTACATACAATTTTTCATCAGCTGATTGTGAGAGAAATCCAAACCTCGCCGCTTTTATTCGCGGTTAATATATTTCCTCGTGGGTTTTTAAGGTATGTCGTGGTGAAAACTGGGAGAAAACTGTTGAGGATGAAAAGCTCGGATTAATTAAAATGGGAAGCCTCGTCGCGAGCGCTTAGATTCTCGGCGTCCGAGATCCGCGCGGACCCGGTGGACCACCTCGGATTCGACTCGAATCTCGAATCCCAGGTCGGACTGGGCCGGGGGATGTCCCTACAATGATTACTTTGGTCCGGTGTAACTGTTACTACCCTCCAAAGACTCGCCTACTTCAATTTCCGCCCGCCCTTGATTCGATGGGCTCTCGCTTTCACGATAATATAGAAAGCCTTTATAGATAATTAAGAAAATTGACCAAAATTAAGTTGAAGTTGTACATATACCATAATATTACTGCGATATTTAATCAGATCTGTCAGATACTGTAGGGGTGGCTAATCCCTCGCTAGAATACGTCAGTTTTCGTTTTATCCCTTGTCTTTCTACGTCGTTATTAATTAATTTTTTTCTTTTTTCATCCCATCAATTAACCCTTTAATTTCGTCATTTCGTAAGTGGTTCTTTTTTTCTTTTTTTTTTTTTCTGCCCCGCATAATTTTCTTCATTCACAATCCTTTGATTCGTTAAATACTTTGATTGCCTGCGCGCATTCAGATTCGCAATATTAACGGTCCTCTTCAGACCCAACTGCATCGTACCTTTTAAATAGTCAAAGCTCTGATGATAAAAATTCGCATCTATCAAACGGTAACGAAGTGTCAAATTATTTGTGAAATATTTTTAAGGGTGCAAATTTATTCCCACAAGAATTATAGATCTTCGTTTGTGACATTATGGTGAGATTTTTTTTTTTTTAATATAAATTTATCAAATTCAAAAACGGAAGCGAAGGTGTTTGTATGGCCAGAACTGTTCCTCTAACGATAAGCGAATCGTCGAGACGAAAGTTAGGAAAGACGTATCCTCGATACCTGTTTCTGACAAGGCCGCGAAAGGACAATTTTTTTCCCCCGGTATACCTATATAGCTATGGGAAGCAATCGGATAGAAGAGAATAAAAAGAGAGAAGGAAAACCTTTTCTTCTCCATAGTCTGAAACCTGCAGCAGCTGCTCCCTTCGATTCCTCGTCTTAATCGGACGACGGAATTGCTGAAGGAATACGACACTCGCTTTACCGGTATTTTCTGAACCACTAACAATAAGATAGCCGAATTGAAAGAAGGATCCTTTTCTTTTTACATCCTTCAACAAAAAACACATATCGTGCTAGTTACAGAAATAATACGCGAATCTTTCACTTTTACTCTCACGACATAAGTGGTGGGCGTTACAAGTAGGATAAGAAGGATAAGAAGGACACATAATAGTTACGGTAAGATGGCGGAAAACGCCAACTTTCAAACATGATTTTCGACGAGGGGGAAAATCTCGTAGTAGAACATCTAAAGTTTACGAACTTAGATAGATGACACCGAGGAGGATGTAAAAAGAAAAATAAAAGCATACACCAGGTATAATCCGCGCGCGAGATTTCGGATCGAGAATTTCGTAATTCTGAAGATAAACCTGCGTTACTCGCAAAAATCCATGAAAATAATATTTAGAAGGTATACACGTAGTTAAATTTAATCAAACATCTCACCGCCAAGGGCAAAGAGGCGAGAGCTTCCCTTTTATGTTCCTTTTACCATTCTAAAATATTTTTATTTTTGATCAAAATTGGTCCCTGGCAGTTTTCGTTTCGTAAATGTATCATGTAGGATATGTAATAGGAGATCAAAAGACATGTAGAAAAAAATCCCACTCAGCTCCCTCGCTCACCTGTACTGATCTCTACACATGCTCAACCGAATTAACTCAACGTGAAGACTAAATCCCCTTACATTTCATATAAAGAAAAAAAGCTCGACAAAATAAAATATCATCGGATGTTATCGAAGACCAGAAATTTAACGAAGACGATTGCGACGTCGGAAATTTATAAGGGAGAAGAAACAAAGGTAGAAAATGCAGAACTGCAGCTGCATAATTTGGAAAGCGAAAATGAGGAGATAAAAAAAATCTCAAAGTTCCATGAGAATAGTCGACATGAACGTTGCTCTATAGTATGTAAATTGGCACTCTGTTTTTAGTAGAAAGAATAAATATTTGATTGGTCCATATACCGATGTCACTCTAATTGCTTGTACCTACTTGAAACCGTGATGGATTACAATGCACGGTACGCTTACTTCGTTATGATTCTTTTTTCATATATTCAGGTAGAAAATAAAATAACAATCTTCCTTTCGATGGTATATCGGGTGGTTAATTTAAAACCAATTTTTGTTAATATCTTCGCAGATTTCGTTTACAAATTTGCATACCTGTCTAGATACCGAATTTTCTGAATATATATTCCTGACTATCGAGGGTTGATATACAGCGCAAATTGAGTTGAAAAACTTACAGACGATAATAATGTGTAACTTCTTGAGTTTCATAACTTGAATTATCGAAACTCAAAATAGTCAGATTTAATTAAGATCGATTCGTGGTTAGTTACCTTATCACACACTACTGCAAAATCTGGTGCAGTAGATCAGTGCCGAGCATCCGACGAAAGCACTGCTGCTCCTGCTTTTTTTTTTTATTACTTCGATGTCTTCTTTTCTTCTCTATTTCAAAAATCGTATTCGGACGAAGACGACAGTTATTTCGTCGGCTAACTCTTTATCTCGTTCCGTCGTCACTATAGTTTCTGGTTTCGGGATTTCGAGTACTTCGCTATCAAAATCGTATTACTTTTGCGCTGCCTACATCACGAAGGCGGTCCCGATTACTTTATGCCCTCCGGACCGCAAGCGCGACGACGTTTTTTTTAACCAAGCTGTAAAACGAGACGACATTCCTCTTGCATACTTTCTGTTTTATTTCATTTTGTCTTTTCTGTTTTTTCTGTCTTTTTTTCTTTTTTTACTTCATCTCGCCGTCTCTTTTGTATATACAGGTCTTAAATTTTTATTGGCAGCCCCCAAGTTTATTGTTATTTACATTTCAACGCGAGAGATATGTTAGCCCATCTCTTTTATTGTATTCTATTTTTTTCTTTTTACTTTTTTTTTTTTTTTTTATACACCCATTGCCGGCGATTAACGAATTTAACAATAAACTAACGACCGTGGTTTAAATATACAGAAATCCGTATGGTTAATTAAACTTAGCGTGGATACGTTGAACTCTTACTTCGAAAGTGCGAAGATTCAAGTTTGATGCGATTACAACGCGCGAAGTATTCAAGTATTCGTTATTCCAATATCGTATCACTGATTAAATATATTTATTAAATACATCTCTTCAATGTTGAAATTTGTTCTTTGTGGATCATTTTGATAATCTCGCGTCTCGCTATTAAATGTATAGTATATCGATGCTTTTGATACCGACGATTCTCTCGAACTGGTGCGCGGCGTCTCGACGCTCGTCAGCATCACGCTTCGCGTTCTATCCGCGGAAGTACATACCAATGCTAAACGAAACGCGCAGACGCTTCTCTTGTGGCCAGTGATGATGGCTTATCGTTCCATCGTTTACACATATAGGTATAGAAAAATTTTACGTGGACACCATAAGTAGCACATTTTAAAATAATTCAAAATTAATCGCTTACATCAAACACTTGTTATATCCGATTCTCGTATACCTATAGAACACAGCGATGATCTTCCAAATATTAAACCAGATGTGGATTCGAAAAATGAAAATCATAATAACGCGGGTTGCAAAAATTGATTGGAGAAAAAGATTCGAGCATAACGTTTGGAAACGAGAGTAAAAAATAGGAGGCTATTGGGAAATATCGAATCTCAAAACGCTGATTCTCTCTAAGCTGCATAAAATTCCTCGGGAAATTTTCTCGCCCGCGATTCAGATTCGCCACTCACCGTCTGACTTCTAAATTTTTTCTTTCGTATGTTTGATATATCTATATTATACCTATGAGGACGGCAGATCTCATCTCCTACCGAAGGCATTTTTTAATTTCATCCGCTTTGCTGCTTCTGAAAATCCATTCCACAAAAAGCGGCACCAGCCCCTGCAGTTTTCGACCGACGTAAATATTTTTTAGAATCTTCAACAGCTTCTTTTTTTCGTTTCTTTTGCGATTTAGAATAAAAACGTATAAATATATTAGCTAAAACGTGCACGAGAGAATTATCCAGTATATCTTCTCTAGCTCTCGCGTCTTGGTTCCCGTTCGTTGATTTCGTGTCCTGGCAATAATTTCTATGGGACAAGGAGGTATTTGAGGCAGGTGTACAACATGGGAATAATATACGATATTCTATGGAAAAGTGTCGGTAATATATTACATGAGGTTGGATTTTCGTTACATGGGCATCGCACACCGTATAGACTTTACGAATACCCGAGGGAAATCGATCGTCGGTCCGGAACTGGCGGGAAGGGTTGATGGTGATATAGAAATTCGAAATAGATAAACAGAATGAAAAAGAAAAAAAAAAAATAATAATAAAAATGCCGTTTGTTGAAAAGCCGAGCCGCAGATATATATTTTTAAAAGTTTATATATAGGCTCTGTATATATATTTCCGTTGCCTTTTTTTGCCATGGCATATGTTCGCTTATCCTTCAGGTATTTCGATATTTCTTCAGACTATAAAAAAAAAAGCGCCGCTTATCGCGAATCGCGATAACATTGGGGAGAAATTCTTAAGGCGTATTTCTTATTTTTAGACACTTTTTTTTTGTTCTCTTCCCAATGCCATACCATAGTAGTTACTTTGATGTGAGAATAAACGAGTCGTAAGTAAGTTGAAAGAAAATCGTTGTTCGGTGGAGTTATACAATAAGGTTTCCGTCCCGCGAATTTTCGTTGATCGATACCCTTTGTCTTTCAATTCCTCATTCCCAATTATACTTGTCGATCAACGCTGCAGGGAACGATGGTTGAAACTGCAACAATTTGCGCGAGGTTTCGATTACCCGAATTTAGGCGATAATCAGTTCACCTGCGGAATTAATCACTTCGGAATCCGCATCGCCCACGGCGTGAGTTTAATCCAGTTTTTGAACAAATGTCCTTCTGGTCGTGTAGGTATACACGGAATAATTTTCATCTGTATCCAAGTCGTCGGAATGTTCCGTTTCGAGCAACGCGTTTATTCGTGCAGTACTGTAGGTACGTACCTGGGATGTTCGGTAATAACCCGAGGGAAAAAAAAAATATTTTTTAACTGCGATGTCGATTCCAATAAGATTATTCATCAAAGCACCACGCGCACAGAGGAAACCGGGTTCATTACTTTTATTTCGATTTAGCAAGTGAGTATGAAAACAGAAAGAAAAAAAAAAATTTCAAAACGAAAAAAAGAATAAATAAAAAATAATTTTAATTTCACTGCGGTTTGCTTGATCGTAGGAAAAAAAAAAAGAAGTTGAGCGCGCGGTTTGTATTTGATATTTTTTGCAATGGTGCACAGCAAATATGAAGACTGAAGGGAAAAAACCTCTATAAAATAATATAATAATTTTCCAATAACGAAATAACGGAATAACGGAATCAGTCGGATTTACATCGGAGTATACCGGATAATTTTGTTCCAAGTATGGAGGTGTGAAAAAAAAACAAACATGTACAGAATATATGTATGAAGATCAGGGCTGTTCTGTCGTCGAACTTTCGAAATCTGAGTGACCACTTTGCTTTCATCATTATTCGTCCCTACAGAATCCTTGGAATATATCATAGAATCGCCTTTCCTTGGCCTGCATAATTTAGCAGGTGTGATATACCTGAAACTTTTAATACCTTAGCATAGGATATTCTAATCTGTAGATTATCTGAACTCCCCCCGGCCGGGGCCCCAGCTACTTTCTGAAATATTCCTACGTCACCATTAATTGAAGAACAATATTTGTCAATGTAACGCGGTTTCTAGTTTGGAACGCTATAACGACATTGAGATTTTCCCTATACTATATCCTTTCTCGGCATCTTGTTTATTCAACCACAAAATGGCATTCCCTCCTCTCTCGCGAATAATATACGCCCATCCTCGACCCCATGCAGATAGGGAGCACGAATTCCGTTGTGCAAATTGACGATGAATTACCATCGCGAGTGAAGTCGAGGACACGCCGCCGCTCCTGTCATCACCTCACGTCGGAGCGAATTTCGTACGCTTCCGACCATTCGACATCTCTTTGTTAGAGCCACGCGTGAGGGCCGGATAAATCATCCCTCAGAGAGTCGAAAACTGGAGAACCATAATCGGACAAAAATTGGTGAATGTTCCAAAATTGGCGTACGTCTGAATAAGGGCTTGATTATTAACTCGGGAGAAACGGACCGAATTCAAACCTGTAGGGGATGAATAGAGAATTTTATTCTAAACCGAAGGGCTGCATGTTTTCGAGTTCAAAGACCCGCTGGGTCCCTTAAACTACCGTAAAATCGATAAGAATTTCGCAGGTTAACTCGACATAGGATACGATCGTGACTAGAAACCTGAAATGAAATTATCGACGCCTATTTTACAACAGGACTCCAAGTCTTTATTCTATTGTATGAAAAAATGAGTCAGAATCAATCTCACCAGGCGTACCCTTCGCACGGTATTCGAGTGTTATACGCTATAAAATGAAAATATACATGCCTATATAGCGATTTATATAAAATTCATCGGACGGGAAAATATCGTGCCCAACGAGTTTTCCACGCGTTTCACGCAAGGTACAGTTCTTTTTTTTTTTTTCATTTTATTTTTTTCTAAAACGATCCATTATTCAGTTTCACTCTATGTATTTTAAAACGCCTCTACGATTTTTCGTCACACCATATAGGATGTTCAGAACCGTATGCACATTACATGTTGTTCGGATTGTCCATTTCCTTCCCTATTATACTTCTCTTTTCTATAATAAAAAATTGATGATGATTTCAGACATGAACTATTAGGCAGGTTGTTCGCAACGAGTGACTCTCCGAAGCTAAATTATTTCATAATGTACACTCAGGGGTTGTAGTTATAATCCTATTTAAGACGATGAGAAATTTCGGTTGAGCCGAATTGGGAACCGCCGATTTTGGACCACTGTCTTATCTCGCTCCACCAATTCCCTCGTTACATATGTATACCTATACAAACTAGCAACCAAAGTAGGTACATATGTACATCTATAATTTGAATCTGTTAATTAGCTGCATGAGAATTTTGAAAGCGGAACCTGAAAACCGCGTTTATTGAAATTGAAATGCTATAATGTCAGGAAATTATACAGTCCTGATAAAATAAAAGGAATATGTAATATAGTATAATCTATGGATATTCCCGTAAGTAAATTCTTCGGCTGGATAAACAAACGCGAACGTTTAGCCACCAGCCGAACTGCAGGAAACGATATCCCACGTTGGTTTTTGATTTGCGAACGATTCGGAGAAAGGGTATCTTACGTACACTAACCCGTGCAGGTCCCTCGGGTTTCGGTGGTTCTCAGAAAAAAGCCTTGATATAAGCGGATCTGGACTTATTGTTAATGCTGCGCCCCAGAGAGACGTATACGGGGAGGTTCGCGGGTTCCATCACGTACCGAAAGAGATGGGCACCGATGTGAGCTGCCGAACTCTTGTTAGATAAATAAATTCTTATGCGTGACGTGGGTTTTTTCGTATTATCATTCGGAGCGTATCTCCTGTAAAATATTCCCCCTTTTTTTATTTTCCCTCTAACCCGACTGTACTCGTTTCATTCTCGTCGTTGCTTTTCCTAATTCGATATGTTTTGCTTACATTGTCTCTTTCTTTCTCGACATCATTTTCTTCTTTGAGCTTTGCTTTTAATTTCCTTCCGTTTTCCCCCCATCGCCCTACTTCTTCCACTTATACCGATAATAACCACGAACGTACATACCTATATTATAACCGCGTCAAGGGACATCGAAATTTATTTTCATCTTGACAAATCCTTATTTCTTATATTATATACTCCTCGTGTATTCGTTATACTACTCCATAATGAGGGTATCAATTATTAATCATCCGCCATCCGGTTTATCGATTAGCTTGGCTTATTGCCCGATAAATAATTATCTTGCTCTCGACGCAGATTCATATTTTATTATAATTTTTTTTTTCTTCTCAAAGATTTTCTAAACTTATATTTCGGAGAAGGGATATCGACTTCTCAAATATCCCAGCGATTTATCATTATATATTTAGGCCGCCAGCTCGCTATGGTGGCAAAACTTCTTCCATTTCCGGTCGGAAACGCGCCTTTAGAAAGTGTACATGTTTCCTTAGCGTGTTTTCAAATAATTAACTTGGTTCTTCTTCTTCTCCTCTTTTTACCCCTCTTTACTGATTGATGTTTCTGTTCTACAGAATGCTTAACGAAAGCACGCTCAAGGAACGAGGGGTTAAAATGATGCCGGAGTACGCGGACCCCTACCATAAAAGGTGAGTAATTTACAGGTATTATAACCGACAGTAATCGTTGACCCTAAATACAAGAAAAAATAAAAATGGGGAGATAATAATTTATCTGTGTTCCATTAAATGTAATTGCCGATGTGTTTCCGGTGCGGACGGATGGGGTTAAATCATCAACCACATTGCCGCAGCGTGGTGTTCTTATATCCGTTCCATATGTGACGAATAAATGGCATTACAATTTTTCTTATGCAGGCATCAATCACTATCGACGTATAAAGGCGTTGAACGGTTAAACATCGATATGTATACAGACGGAGATCAGATTTTTTAATATGAAATTTCGGCAAATAATTTATGTTAGGTGAAATTTTTACGAGCAGAAACTTGTGAAATAAATTTAACCACGTTTTACAGAATATAGAAGTCGCCCGAGTCTTATAGTCGATGGCGTCTTCATTTTGCTCTTAACAAATCGACAGAAAATTCATTATTTTAAATGTACGGAGTCTCCCATAATTCAAATATAGGAATAGCAGTCGACTGACTGTATATATGCGATATGTAAATCGAGAACGTATCGAGGTCAAGTAAGCAGTCTGGTAGATCATTCCGGAAATAGACTTACCTTCAATAACTATACCTAGAACAAATGTGCGGCGACCGATTCTTGAAATATTTTTCAAATTCCTTATCGCTGAATACATACTGAAAAAAACTAAACGGTTCGATGTATTTTATCTTCTATAAAAAATGTTTTTTTTCATACCCTTCTAAATTCTTCTGTAACACCCACGCCGTTTCGGACAGCAGCTGTGGACACGTGCCATCGGGTATGAGGCTGCGGTCCATGAATGACCGAAGGGATGTGAATGGGTTCGAGAATATAACGACGCGTTTGAGATCATTAAAATTTTCACACAGTGCGTTGCTGGCACGTTCGTTCGATCATTAATCGCCTATATTATTACAGGGAATAAAAAATTTGCAATAATTTTACTCACACTGCCACCTGATTTTCTGATTTTTTCGTCATTTCCCTTGCACAAATTCTATCATCATCCATTGCCTCTTTTTGTTGTCCATTTTCAGACCGATGACCATGGGCGAGGTAGGCTGCTTCCTGAGCCACTTTTCGATTTGGAAAAAAGTAAATATAATAGAAAAACATTTTTGTTTCAGTACAACGCTGAATAAATGATTAAATGTATTAAAGAATGAAAGTAACAAACGCTTTTTATCAGGTGATAGAAAAGGGATACGAAAAGGTGATGATCCTGGAGGATGATATTCGGTTTGAGCCGTTCTTTCGTCAAAAAGTGAATTTTATAACGCATGAGGTTGAGAGACTGAAGATCGATTGGGACTTGGTGTAAGTTGGCATCAGTTATTCAGCTCATATCCAGTATAAACCACGACGAATATGTACTTTACTTTAACATTATACTTATGAGCTTGCGCGGGGTGGTTTAGATTGTAAGAAAACCTGTGGAAGGGGTTTCTCTGGTACGAGTGTACACGCCTGTCATTAATTACACCACACCCAGGTCTGCAGGGCGTATGTTACCGCGGTAACCGTGACTACAATTTTTCAACTTATTAGCAAACATTTGATCAACGAGTAATGGGCTAATTAGCTGTGCAGAGTAATTGACGGTGAGCTGATTGAGACGTAGATTCTAAATTTCGCTGAGTTATGCCGAACTGTAGCGAGTGATTTCCCCTTTCCGGAGCTAATTACCTCCAAAATCCTCATCCTAATTATACCGCCACAGCTACGTCAATCAGGTGTGACCACGTCCTGGATAAAACTTTATACCCATCCCGATCTTCCTTCTTTCCGCAGGCGTTATAAAATCGATGGATAAATAGCCAGGATGATTCCCTTGTCCTGTTTATGTTTTCCATTATTGTTTCCGTTCCTCGAAATTTACATTAGTTCAAACCGGAAATCCCGTAGATATTTGGGCCGGAAACGGCTCCAGGATCAGGAGGAACCTCCGGTCGAGGGATCGAGATACTTGGTAGTAGCTGGCTACAGCTATTGGACCTTAGGATATATGCTTTCGAGACGAGGAGCTGAGAAACTTCTGAACGCCAAACCGCTTGATAACATGGTCCCTGTCGACGAGTACCTGCCCATTTTATTCGACAAGCACCCAAGGTGAATTGAATTCTTCGCATGTGTGAAAATCAATTTTTAAACACTATATTTGTGAATCTCCTTTTACTTTTGGGATTACAGAACGGCATGGAAAAATCACTTTCCTGCTAGAAATTTGGTCGCGTTATCGGCTGCCCCGCTTCTTCTCTATCCGACGCATTACACGGGGGAAAGGGGGTATATAAGTGATACCGAAGACTCGACGGTAATCACGACCTTTCCGGAGACCAAAACCAGAGAGGAGCTCTAATCGGGAATGACGCATCGATGCAGATAGCAATGCTGAAATGCTGTCCCGAGGCTGAAGCTGTGAATGTTTTATATCTGTTCTCTAGATCTGCTTCGTTACTTCTCACACTTTAATCCACTTCAATCGTTTAACTCTATACGCTATTCGAAGGCTTCCAATTTATAGGGGTTCTATGGTAATTCTCACGTATAATACCAATGGACGTATGATCCGTATTTCAATGAACCAGAAATATCAGTGTATTATACGAAGTATAGGCGAATATGCAGAGAACTATTTATAGAAAGTGCGTATGTACGATCACGCCGCGTAAGGCGTGTTATAATTTGAAATTTTTACCATTAGTTTTCTACTTCGTGCCATATATATGTACTTTAATATTCGTATCATATCTTTGATGGTTGAATAACCACTTTATATTTTTATACTCGACGTGGTCGGATTTTTGATGCAGAGAAAAATGAATATGCTGATAATCCTACCGCGGTGCCATATCAATTACGTACCATTGAAATCTAATAGATCTTTGTGTACATATATCATGCATATCCTTTATACTTGTGCTATACATAAAAATGAGAAATGAATAAACAATATTTTATTACAAGGGCTGTTTTTACCAATCTATTCATCAACTTGGTGACCCGAATGAATCCCTCGGGAAATAAGATGCAGGTCTTTCGCGGGCCTTGCGGCTAAAATAGTCTTCTTCATCAGCGTAGAGGTCGACACAGTACGGATGAATAAAGCGCGTTCACTGATCATTGCGACAGCTTGAACGACAGAATCAGAGACAGAATTCAAGTGGCTGGCGCCATCTAGCTCCTATTTGTAAGGGATCTGACCTCTTCCTGGTTTTGATCCTGATCATTGGGCCTGCCGCTTGACGCACTCTGGAGAGTTGACAAGTAGACAAGTAGGGGCCCCCTTATCACTCATGCGAGGTGTGGTTTTCGGTTTATAAAATTCTGTTCGAGTTAAAACCTCTTTTTCTAACCGGTAATAAAACCTAGATACAATGGCCGGACGCCTTCCTGCGTGCGTTATTGATGTTGGGACCGGGTAAGTATCTCCTTGTTGATTTTTTTCATCTATTATCAATTTGACAAGCTGACTCCTTGGTTCATTTGAAATGACTAACCACAAATTTCCTACTCAACTGTATCCGCCCTCATTTCTTGTCTTGGCAAACTCAAGGTGTTGCTGAATATCATTCTGAAATCAGTGATCTGTTCTTCATTCTGAAATAACTTTATTTATGTTTATTCATTAATTTAACATAACTTATTAGGTACACAAAGCTGGGCTTTGCGGCTAACAAGGAACCTCAATTCATCATACCATCTGCAATTGCAATTAAAGAAACTGCAAAAGTTGGGGACAACTCGGCTAGACGTGTAACCAAAGGGGTTGAGGATTTGGACTTCTTCATCGGAGATGAAGCTTTTGATGCTACTGGATATGCTGTCAAGGTAAGCTTCTATCTTCATTTGTGTTGAGAGAGAGAAAGTCCATATCAATTCTTCAATGTTAATAACTCTTATTGCTAAACTTTCAAGTACCCAGTCAGACATGGCCTGGTTGAGGATTGGGACCTGATGGAAAGATTCCTAGAGCAGTGTATCTTCAAATATCTAAGAGCTGAACCAGAAGACCATTACTTTCTGCTAACTGAACCACCGCTCAATACTCCTGAGAACAGGGAATACACAGCTGAAATAATGTTCGAATCATTCAATGTACCTGGTCTATACATCGCGGTGCAAGCTGTTCTAGCCTTGGCTGCCTCATGGGCTTCCAGGAATATCGAGGACAGAATATTAACAGGGATTGTTGTAGATAGTGGGGATGGTGTCACTCACGTTATTCCTGTGGTAATAATAATTTGGCTCAACAGACACAAGTTTCTTAATCCTCAAAACCTGTACACATATCAACTGTTTTTTAATTATATTTATTTTTAGGCAGAAGGATATGTAATCGGGAGCTGCATTAAACACATTCCTATCGCTGGACGAAATATCACCTATTTTATTCAGAGTCTTTTAAGGGAACGTGAGATTGGAATACCACCAGAACAGTCTTTGGAAACTGCCAAAGCAATAAAGGAACGATTTTGCTACATCTGTCCCGATATTGCTAAAGAATTTGCAAAGTATGACAGCGATCCTACCAAGTGGCTCAAACGATTTGAAGGGATAAATAGCATTACAAAACAGTCCTTTGGAGTTGATATTGGATATGAAAGATTTTTAGGACCTGAAATATTTTTCCATCCAGAGGTGAGACTCGTAGCTATTTTTAATAATATCAAGTGGTTCAAAAAACTAATCGAAAATTATTGTTTCAGTTTTCTAACCCAGACTTTACAACTCCATTGAGCGAAATTGTGGATAATGTCATTCAAAACTGCCCCATTGACGTGAGAAGACCATTATATAATAATATCGTTCTTTCGGGAGGCTCAACTATGTTCAGAGACTTTGGAAGACGCCTACAGCGCGATATAAAAAGAACTGTAGATGCCAGACTGAGAGTTAGTGAAACTCTCAGTGGTGGACATATCAAGGTAAAGTAGCAATGATATCCGAAGTTACGGATGAGTCTTACTTTTCTCTACTGACAATCTTCTGTACTATTTTCCAGCCGAAGCCAATAGACGTTAACGTGATATCGCATCACATGCAACGTTGCGCCGTGTGGTTTGGAGGATCCATGTTAGCAAGTACTCCAGAGTTTTATCAAGTTTGTCATACGAAAGCAGATTACCAAGAATACGGACCTGGGATTTGTCGTCACAATCCAGTATTTGGTGCTATGACATAATTGGACCGGGATTAGTGAGGCAATGTGATAATTAATAACCGTCGATTGAAATACGAAAGAACAGAGAACTTAATTGATTTCCTGTTTGTATCAATTTTTACAAATCTAATGACGGTATAAGAGTTTATCCCAGGTTAGATTGTTGACATTGAACTGTAACTAAAACTCTGCTCATTCATCTCGATTCGCAATGCATTTTAACCTTACTTCGGTTTTAATAATTTATGAATGAAATCCAGACAGTGATTTCGAATATGTGTACCTCCATTGAAACACTACATGTAATTCAAGTGAGGTAGGTTATTTCTTCCGATATATTTTAAACTAAAACATGTTGATATAAATCGTATAGGTATGTATATCGCATGTCATTAAAGTTTCCATAGCAGTTGAAATCAATAATTAAATATGTACACAGAACTAAGGAAAGAATGCAGAATAATTGTATAGAGAATTCACATACAGAAAGGTATGTTGAAAAATATTAATAAAAAATCTTTTTTAATTACATCACTTCAACATTCTAGATTTTAATTAGAATCTATCACAATAATTGGATCTGTCCTCATACATCAAAAGCTAATCTACTTCCTGGTCATTATCCGTATCCTCATCTGCGTCTGCATCATTAATAAAATCAGGTGCCCTGATCGACAGCAAATTACCCACCTCCTGCAGAAGATTTGCCACAGTTCTTCTCAAATCAGCTCGTGCTGCTTCTTGTGCAACCGCGGCATTTCCTGCATCTTCCATCTCATTTTCAAATAAATTAAATCCGTTTGCCGCAGCTGCAACCACATCCTCCTCAAAGTCCGTAAACAATGAAGAAAAGAAAAGTGAAAACAGATTTGAGTTGCTCTGGTTGGGTCTGGCAGTTACCCGAAGCCTGGTGTAGAAATCTATTGAATCTGCAGGAGGCAGTGGATCATGCGACAACACAGGTCCTTGATTATGGACTTCTTGTATGTCAACGGTAACTTCCTTGATGTCTGATAAGATGATGTGTCTCAAAATGTTTTTAGGCAGTTTTCCTTGATATCGTGTAGTCCGTTTTCCTTCACAATATTTGACAAATTCGTGCCCAGACTCCACCTTGTTCAGAACTTGATTGACATTTCGTTCAAGCCATGGTAAAATGTCTGCCTCCTTCCACAAGTGATAACTTCGCGCCACATACAAAGTCTCCAGTTTCTCCAGAGCTGGAGGAGTTGTCGACTTTGCATGGCTGTTGAAAAAATCGGAACCTATTACTCTCGAATCCGTTTGTACGCCGCATTTGTCCAACAAAGGAATAAGAAAACTGGGAAACATAGTCAATGCATTTTGCAGCAGTTCATCCGCCAATTCACCAGTTCCTAAATGAAAACTGGCCAAAGCTAAACTATACGCAACGTTGGGTAGCTGGCTCAAGTTTCTAGCGCTTTCCCAAGCGTTACAGAATCCCACAAACCATGTGTATTCTCGTGCTCTTAATGCGTAAAAGTCTATTGCGAGTATAACTGCCAGAGGATCATCATTTGGATCAAGGGATAGCAACATTTTACAAAACTCTAAGCTTGTTCTGTAGCAGGCTCTACCCCCAACGAATATCAGATGTTTAAATAAAGTTATGTACAGTGCACGGTTCTGTTGTTTTTTGTAATCCAATCTGCAATTGGCAGTAGTCACGTTGAACAACGGGTGAAACGCGCACTCTAAACAGTACAATGCTCTTTCTGTGAGCTCAGCAGCCATTGCCAGATCCTCACTGAGTTTGCAAAGTTCTGCCAGTTGCAGAAGAGCATCTACATGATACGGATGGGCGTTTATAATAGCAACAATATTATCGGGGTTCAGGCTTTCTACTGCTTGTAGAAATTTCATTTGAGTTTGTCGGTACGACGTATTGTGTTCATACACAAAATATTGGATTCCCTCTTCCCTTTCCATTGATTGATCTAGAGACATTGAAAGGCCAGATTTACCAATAGGTGGCCAATTCTCTCGAGCAGAAATCAGCCATGTCTTCTTTAGGTGCCCTTGACGACCTCTGCCTCGCCGCTTACTCTGCTCTGCCTGAATGGTTTTGCTGCCAAATATCCTCTTCAGTTCGTTATATGGGTTTAAATTTTTGTGCTGAATAGTGAGGACATTTTCCTTGCTTCTCTGCGAAGCCAGACCGGGATTCTCAGGATCATTTTGACTAGAGTTAGGCACAGGCTCACCTAAAAGTTTGTTTATTTCTCTGACGGTCCTCTCAATTTCATCTACTTCTTCGTTGTCCTCCGAACTTCGTCTGGTTGTTCGGTGAACCTTTGAGCTTTCAGATTTTTTCCGTTTCTTCTTTTTTTTCTTACGTTTTGCTTCTTCTGACAAGACTCCAGCAGCTGTTGAGGTCTCACAGTCATCATCCTCCTTTGCCTCGCTTTCAGAGTGCTGATTTAACTGTAATTAGGTAATAAGATAGATTAGGTTGGATAACCCTCAACTCGATCCTCTCATGATCCAGCTAACAGCAGGTCGCTAGTTTCATTGAGGCACATAGCAAGGGTACAGTTACGTGTAATGGAGGTAACAAGTGTATTGAAAGCTGAGAATCGAGTGTCAGCGAATATAGTCGGATAGAAATAGATATTTATTTTACGAATGAAGAAATTATTTCTAAATGCAAATGACAGTACCAAGTCGAAGACATTGAACTGCTTTCGCCTGACACCTCCAATGATGGGATTCTCATTGTCGCTCGTAACACACTCCTTTTCGATTGCTTCATCGCCCCCGTAAACCTTCTTCATGTACCGTGTCGACATTATTCGACGGTAATTATCCTGTCATATGTCACGCGTTATATCAGGATTTAACTCGACTACAAACGTTAACTGTTATACGGAAAGATTATCCCTTATCAAATATGCTATGCAAATAATTTAATGAACTACGTGCACGGCGCGCAACTCGTGGCGGACAGATAGCCATTTTGGAAGTTAGCAGCTGTATGGAACATGTGACGGACACGCGGGAGCAAAATCGAGAGCACGAATTATTTAAAGACCAAAGTTTGTTGAAGACAATGCTCAACTAGTTTTGTTGTTTTTAATATAATTTATTATTATTTATTAAATTTTGATTAAAATAAAACGGTATTTTTATAATACATAAATAGGTAATTAATATCATTTAGATCACATTAATTGATCCGCGATCGTTAATTTGTATTGTGCTATTTTTTTTTTTTGGTTTAGACTCTTGTTCATTTTTACAGTCACACAGCGAAATTAAACCTTCTTCATTTTTATTCATAAACGAATAATTGGAATGGCGATAATTTTGGTATCTGATCAATGCTACATTTTAATTTAGGATACCCCTTCTAGTATATAATTAATACAAGCGAATGCGTTACATTTAGAGTACGGTATATTTCCTATTAAACAACAATACTATAATGAATATATTTTTATCATATTAAAACTGTATACATGGATTGTTATCAATATGATTATTAATAATTCCAATCATATAGACGAGACGTCCCGTGCAACAGTACGTGACCGGGTTTCACTTTCCAAAGATCTTCGCTTTCCTAATTCCCATATCTCGACTGCATTAATCGTCCTTCATTAATATATTATGTA
This sequence comes from Athalia cordata, assembly GCA_963932425.1. Classification (NCBI taxonomy): domain Eukaryota; kingdom Metazoa; phylum Arthropoda; class Insecta; order Hymenoptera; family Athaliidae; genus Athalia; species Athalia cordata. The sequence goes on along the minus strand of OZ010628.1, from coordinate 3,777,874 downwards.
ACGTAATAATAGTATAATACAAATATATGGGACTTTTCTATGATTCCTGATCTCTTGCCTGATTTTTGGAGGTCCCTATTTATAATACAGCTTAGAGACGTTGAATCATCAGTGCGAGACTGTGTTACCTGGCTTTGGACGAATTCAAACTTACTCGCTTGAGAAACGCAGATCCTGCTGCAAGTTGAACGTGACATTGGTTATCGAATAATAAACTCACTTATGGCTCATGCAAAAATTAAAATATAGAACTTCGACTTGTTTATTATGATTTGGTCGGAAGTTCTTGCACGATCTTTATGCAAGCTCATGCAAACTATCTTCAAGGGAATCACAATCATTATTCCATCATTGGTTCAACAGATTTTCGCAAACACACTGCCCTTTCTTAGCACCAGTAACATTCTAATTGCGTTAATTCTCTCCAGCCAGAATAAGTACGCTTTAACAAAGTTCATTCTAATCTCTTTCCGATTTACATCTCACGTCACAACGCCATTCTGAGACTTGTCTTACGACGTTTGCCAAACAATTATCCCTATCATAATAGATAACACAACAGCGGCAATGACGATAAGTATGCATTTTTTTTTACGCAATTTTGTCTGATACGATGAAGCCTGCTGTAACTGCTGTGCACCTTCGCTAACAAAAACTTCAGTCCTTTCAACAGAAGCTTCGATCGAGTCAACTATTTCCCCTTGCTCATGAACTAGAGCACCAAGTTCTTTGAATATTTGATTGACATCGCTTATGTCGCTCTGCAAAAAAAAAGAAAAAATTACTGAATATCGTGAAACATGAAGTGGGTTTGGAGGTCCAGCAAAAATTTTCTTACCTCTAACTGACGTATACTGGCTTCATGTTCTTCAAGCATTCGCAAATTCTGTTCCTCTTGTTGCTGCTGTTGCTGTATTTGTCGCTGGGTCCTATTATCTTGCAGCTCTATCAACGTTTCTTGCTTCTTCTCACCAAAAGGACTGATGCCGGCATTCGCCTTTGCTTTACGTACCATTTCTTTTTCTTTAGATGCTGCCAGCCTCTGTACTGATTGAAAACTGTTGAGTGCGGCTGTAAACTCATCTTGAAGCCTTTCCCTCTGCATCTTCTGCTGCCTCTGCTCTCCTGGACTACTAGAGCCTGCATTGTTGGTCAAGTTTGCCAAATCACGCAGATGCACGCTTGTATCTTTTGCCAACTGCTGCGTATAATGCTGGATCTGATGGCTATGAGTAAACGCAGATTAATCATTTTCCAAATGTAAGTATGGACCTACTATTATTCTGCTATAACCAAAAGATGGAACTATATAAGAAATTAAATATACTGAACTTACAGCTTATTCCTAAGTTCCTGAGAGTCAGTAGATCCACCCAACTGATTGACCATTCTTTGCATAGAAGAAACTACAGAAGAAGCAATTGTTTTAGGTATTTTTAAAGTATAAGTAATTTTACCAGTCCGATGATCAATCTCTTACCATTTTGGGATATCTTGAGTATTGATGTGCCAATGGACTGAGAAAGTCTGCCAAAATCCTGCTCCCTTGCTGGGCCACCATTGTGGTATGAAGAAAATCCAAAATCCATCTTTACCCAAGTTTATCCAACAAATCTAGATTCAAATAATGAGTACCAAACGATTGTTGAGACAGTAATTGACATAATGAGTCTGTAGGTAAACAAGAGAGGGGGGAAAAATGATGAACATCAAGGTAATCAGTAAAATTCATCCAGATAAGAGCAGCTAGTAGAATGGTAGTAATTTGCAAGTAATAACGAGTTACTGGAACACTGCAACAGTGACAAGAACACAATAAGGGAAAACCATGATAACTTATTGAAATTTTAGGAACATTCAGCATACGAAATACAGCATCTGTGTGGTTTAAAAAAAATGTACAAAGCGGGTTAGTTAAGAAAGAATATTGTGCAGTTTATAACGTCAAGCGCTGTTGGTATATCGCGAAGTCCGACAAATGCCTCCCAATCCCAACCTCCTGGTGGGAGTGACTCAGAAAATTAGATTACCGAAGTGTCAAGCTACGCATTTCGACGAATCATTTATAAATGTCATAAATGGAACACCTACCTCACTCGCAATAACCTGATGATTATCCCATCAATACAATACCCTCGAGTCTTGAAGAAATCAATGTTTTTCACGAAAAGAAATGCAAAAACCTTCCTCACCAATAACTGAACTCCAAGCCAACTACAGCAAAGAATACCGATCAACTAGTGATTAATTTATAGGCAGCACGAATTTAGCCAGAGTTGACATGCACTGCAGGAAAGTTTCGAGTACAGATATCGACGAGCCACTCGATTATAGCGGTGGTCGTTTTGACCGCAAAGGCGCAGGACAAACTTCTTTTCCATGCGTATTTTTACTGTTCGACGTGCGCGTTAAATAAACAATATTTATTACATTGTTCCAATTTTGGCGTGCTAAATCTATTGTTCGACGTTACATCTAGTTAAAAAGTCCCTGTTTACATCTGTAGAATCAGCTCAATGGATAGTGCTATTGTTTGCTTACGCGTATAATCATGCCTAAAACCTTGCAATATTAAAAAGATTCTACACTTTCGCAACGTCCTTAGATAATAAACATAAGCAGAACACAATGTCGATACAGAGCGAAACCCCTGGGATTAAGCAGCCTATAAAACGTTTAGAAATTCCCATAAGCAAATTCAATGATGTCGCAATACCACATCACATTGGAATGCTGAAGAGACACAAGACTAATATTGCAAAGGTTAGGCAAAATATTATGTCACAATTGATTCTTTGTCTACGACATTTTTCTTAGATCATTACTCAAAGACTGTTACAGTTACGTCAAAGTGGCGATTGGGATCGTGTATACAAAGAACAGGCAAATGCTTCCCGGTTAGTATCACAACTGAAACATTTACTCTATGAAATGGACGTTCTTCGAGGACAAGTACAAGACAGCGATATAGAGAAGTTTGACAAACTTACCGCTTACTCTAGAGCAACTACGATGAATGCAATCAAAGAATATTTAGGTAGGCTTCAAGTTCTCTTTTATTTGTTACAAACAATTCATTGATCAGACAGTTGAAGCAGAGAAGATCAATTGGGGACTACATTTAGAGTTGATGATCAAATAGCACATGCTTCATGGTTTTGTGATTTATTTGAGGTGTGAATATGAGGTGAGAAAATAGTCATCTACGAATAATCATAGGGTTAGAATTCAGTCTTCCTCCCAAGGATCTTCAATTATCCAAAGACGAAGATCAGGCCGCAGACAACCCATTTCAGGATAGCAATATCCAGCTGCACGCAAAGAAGGAAGAACTGGAACGGCAAGAGGCCTGTCTCCATACCTGGAACTCCTTGCAGGATGACATGCAACAATTACATCAGTTATTTGTAGATTTCAACCAAGTTGTTCACGTAAGTTTATGATTACATCAAAGTCAATTCAATAATAAACATGACTAATTGACAATACAGGATCAGAGAGAGCACGTCAACAGAATAGAGGAAGATATCGAGGAAACTGAAGTAAACGTTGTAGAGGGTACAAGGTTCCTAGACAAAGCTGCAAAGTACAAAACAGCAGTATATCCATTAGCCGGAGCTTTAGTTGGAACTTGTCTAGGGGGTCCGGTTGGTTTGGTTGCTGGCTTGAAATTCGGTGGACTCACAGCAATCGGATGTGGGCTATTAGGTAAAAATTGCACAGCTTTGTTGCTTGAAATTGGAAGCTAAGTGTAAAACACATACTGGACTAATCACTCTGTCAGGTTTTACTGGAGGGACGTTTCTGAAAAAGAAATCGATGAAAGCAGACTCCGAAACTCAGTCAAAGAAGTCGGAAGAAGAAGATGCAAGGATAGAGGGTTCAGTTTCAGAGTTGAAAGTTGTAAAAGCAGATAATAAGCAGTTATGACCATCATCGACTGGCGCGAGCCAATCTACAATGCACTGTTCCATGATATAGCTCACTGCTGGTGGGATATTCGATTCATCATCTAACAATAATCAGCAAAGAATCCTGGTACTATTCTGGCATCGAAAATGAGCAGGTGCCTCTTTGATAACATAACTGTGATCTGAACGAATAACTATGTAAATGCCTACTTCTGACAATTATGTACAAATATTTTGTGAATTAAATAAAACGTTACTTAATACTTTCTACAAACCCCTGTTAAGTAGTCGTCTATCTAACTGATCAGATTTACCATAAAACCAGATTACTTATACGCGATGTCTAATCACATTCCTTGCTATTTACTGAGATAAGCATGAGATATTGATCCGTGGAGCAATTTCTCTGAAAGCAGAGTTGTATCTACAGAAAAAACTTTACTGTATTCTGGAGAGTGAAAATCTCAATGTCTTGGGACGTTGACCTCGATCACACCAAATAAAGTACTGTTGCAAACAGATCTTTAGACTAATTATTTTATTGATAGAGGTATAATCTACAGACAAATAAACTGAATTTATGATATTACAAACAATTACCGCCCGATTTGGAAACAAAATCTCAATGCAATGCAGCCAATCGAAAAAATCAAAATAATTCAATTGATAGATGACTGCTATATCCTCTGGCACAATATCTATCATCTTTCTGAGCACTGACGTTATTTGTTGAAGCGTCGCGTTTTTTTTTCTCTTCATATTAGCATTTATTATTTTTAATAGCTACGCAGGCTATTGGGGGTAGCGAAGCTGCGTAGCCAGTCAGTAATCCGTTCTCGGATAGATCGCCAGAGGCATGGCGAGGTGTATTCGAGGAAATTAGATGGACTTTTGACTTGACAGCGATTACATATCGACACGAGAGCCTTCCCGGATAAAATTTAATGCATGTGTACTATGTTCGATTACTTTCCAAACCTCACGATTAACTTATCGGTCGTTCAGACTACAACATAATAAATGTTTCTGCATTCCTTGGATAAAGAAAATTCAAATAAAAAACAACAAAATAAACAAAAAAAGAAAAGATTTCAGTGGTCTATTCGACTGGTGACCAAACTCGTTAACTCATAGCTGTGTTTATCCTTCAAATCGAACAAATTAGTTTCAAAAAGGTATAGAAGATTGTTGTAATTGATATATCGGATATGGAGCCTACAACTCAACAAATCGCTGATCTCAGGAATAAATTTTTAAAGAAACTCGAGGCTGATGGCGCACCTGAACCTGGTAAATATTAAATATTATTACAACCATTAGATTTATCATGTAAAAAATCACGAGGTTTGCACGCCTCATTAATCATTCACTCGTCTCGAGTGGTTCCAACTTTTAGCCAGACGAAAACCTTTTGTTATCATTTAGCATAGAAGAATTTAGCATCAATGGAATGATGATTTATTTTTTTTTATATTCTCTACGCCTCCATTCAGATATAACCTTCTGAAGATTGACTCACACAACGTATCTGGAATTATAACAACAATAATTCGTTCATGAATTTATCTCACTACAGAATTGAAAAAGATTCATTTCGAATAGTTGAACTATTTTTTTTTATGCCCAATTCAGCAGATAATACTTGTTTTTGTTTAACAATCGTCGCTGCCTGGTAATTTGTACAGAAATAAAAACGCAGTCACAGTTCAATGTTATCTTTGCGTTCATATTCCAGATGGCTTTCATCCGGCTGATATTGCCAGGATTAAAGATAAAGATGACTGGCTAAAACGATTTTTGGAACACAATGAACTCAATCTTCAAGAGTCGCTCAACATGTTATGGGAATCTTGCGAGTGGAGAAAGAAATTTGGCTGCAATGGTAAACGAAACAGTAAAATATTTTCTCCCATAACTATTGAGAATTAAATTTGTACCAAATTAAGCTCGATGTTTATTCAAATACTCATTATACTTGACACGATTTTCCTTTTGGTACAAAGTAAATAGGATAGATAATTGGAATAATGGAGTCAAGGACAGTACTCTAGTTTTGCGTCATTGCCAATATCATCATGCATGCATAAATAACATAGGAATCTTTATGAACTTTGGCGCGATACATCTCAAGAGCCCTGACACATTTTTCTTAACTCTCCATTTTGTACCTCTTGCAGATATCACAGAAAATAACGTAAGAAGAGATTATTTAGAGGAGGGAGCATTTTTTGCCCACAGTAAAGATAAAGATGGAAAAACACTCCTTATATTTAAATCCAAGCTCCACAATAAAGGAACCAAAGATGCTGCTGAGCTACATCGATGCGTCGTATATTGGTTTGAAAGATTGGAAAGGTGGGGAATTATTAGAAATCTCTCTGATGTTATTTGCCTTGGTGAAATAACTTTAGAGAATAGCCACCATAAAATGTGTGATTTTTTATATTGCAGACAAGACAAAGGAAATCAGATATCCATATTTTTTGACATGGCAGATACTGGCATATCAAATCTGGACATGGACTTTACTAAATATCTGATAGGTCTTTTCAAAACTTACTATCCAAACTTCCTCAACTATATCATCATCTTTGAGATGCCATGGGTTCTAAACACAGCCTTCAAAATAATAAAATCTTGGCTTCCCACAAAGGCGATTCAGAAAATAAAATTTGTCACTAAAGCTACCCTCAAGGATTACGTTGAACCGGACAACGCTCTGATTGCATGGGGTGGAAATGATAATTACTCTTTTACGTTTATTCCTGAAGCACAAGCAACACCAGGGCTGACTAACGGAAGATTTGAGAACAAAAAGGTAATAATTATTTACAAATTTTACAGTTGCAAAGTAGCAGCGATGTCTTCCTATATTCCCCCTTTATATTTTGCACATATGACAAGCTTATATAAATTTCATGAAGTCCGATGAATCCGTGCCGTCTAAAGAGACTTCCGGAAAAAAATTAGCCATTCAAAGCCAAGTATTTAAATACATATTCTTCGTTTTTTTTTTTTTTGTTTTATTTTGCATTACGATTGATGGTAGACTCAAGGAGTCTCTAAAATGAATCTTTGTAATCATGCATCTAAGAGAAACATTGACTTTGATAGTTGCTTTTTCTCTGACATGTAATCAGAGTCGTCTTACTCTGTATAACAATATGATAGAGAATTTGAGATAGTTTCGCTGGTTCGTTTTATCAAGGTCTCAATACATCAATAGGGTCATTGACCCAGATCAAGTATTGATGGGGATCCCACTCTCCTGGTCACCCCCACTCAACCTAAAAGTGGCATTCTGCTGAAAGGTCAGATTTGAGCGTGAACTATGCACACTAACTAGTGACTCAGCAGAGGCTTAGCCTGCCTTGCAATTTTCCCACTCCTCACTTTGGCATTCACCATTTCTCACTCAATCTACTTTCGATCATCGCGGTAAGCTATTCTTACCAAAAAACGTACACCTTCGATTCGTGAAATGGAACCAATTCCAAAGGTATTCTTGATCTCTTATAAAACACAAAAATTGGTTTCAGCATAGTTTTAAATATTTATGTGACGGATATTACCTGTATTTATTCAAAGAATCTTGAATGTTACGCGCGTTATTCATATTCTGGTAAAATATTCGAATTGCCTGTAGTATAGTATGTGCTGCTAATTAAAATATATCGTAGTTCTTATGATTGTTGAATAATTATCGCCTTGGCTCAGAAGAGAAATTTTTTGCTTTTTAAGGTCCACTTTGATGACGGGTCACCAATGACTGAACAGGGACCCAGTGGATTTGGGGATCATGAAAGTGAAGAACCTTGTAAGTCCAAAGTATTTCAATTGAATTTGCATTTGATGATTCCTGGTTTTTCATGACTCATACATTTTTTTCCTCCAATTGTGCTAAATCATTTACCTCAGTAAATTGAAAGCAGTGTATGCTTTACAATGTTGGGATAAATCTAAATAATTATTATTACCCCACTATATTATTCCACAGTGTTATCCATCGAATCAGAGGTGATATCTTTTAGAAAAGAAAAAAACGAGTATACTGGAACGATATCAATAAAAAACATTGCTTTGGACAAGTGTGTTACTTATAAGGTAACGTTTTCTATTGGTAAATTCATTGCATTATCAGAGTAGATGAATTCTTTCCAAAGAATTGAAAATAACGCTTTGTTTTAGATCAAAACAACTTCACCAGAAAAATTCAGAGTTCGCCCTAGTACAGGAATTCTAAAACCTGCACAGAGTACTCAAATTACAGTAATGCTACAATCTGGTTATACTTTACATGGGCTTCCTCGCAATGATAGATTTTTAGTCATGTGTCTGCCAGTTAAAGATGTGAATACCTCCGCACAGGAGCTAAATGAAATCTGGAAGGTAGTTGCTCGTTCAATTGCAATTAATACTAAGAAATGAAGTTTGTTTTTTATCTCTAATAACTTCATTTGTCTTGCTTCAGACTTCGGGGAAAAATGCAAAACAACATAGATTGCGATGTGCGGGAGCAGGTGGTGAAAATGAAGAGCCATCAAAGTTGTCATTGTACAGCAACTCCGGGAGCAACGGCGACCGAACCATAGATCGTCTAGTTTCTAGAGTATGTTTCATGTGTTCAAGTTATTCGATTTTTATTTTGAAGCTCCATTTTCTGTTTCAGGTAACACAACTAGAAGACTGCCATGGTAGGCACCATGCAGAACTATTGTTCGTTAAACGATTACAAATACAAATACAATTGATCTCAATTGCCCTAATTGTTTTCATGGCGATAGCAATTGTTTATATACTCAGATCCGATATTAGGAATGCAGCCGATCAAGTGTGTCATCATCGTCAATAATATGTCCAGCTTAGTCGGGAAATAAAATCTAAATATCATAGATGGGTACTACTTTCGCCGATGCAGTTCCAATACGCTAGCTATACTACATGCAGTTGAATAATCACGTGACTGAAAGCGGACAGAGTAACTTATAGCTTTCGCGCCAACGAACAACTGGTATAAACGAAACTGAACGAGTTACACTAATTTTCCACAGAGGTAATTTAATGTGCTGATGTAAGCTTGAAATTTCCTTCACATATTTTTATAAGCTTTTTTACATACTACCCGTAACTATATTCTAGACCTGGATGATTCGAAATATTGTCTGGTCTTCGATCGTCAGATGATAAGCTGTATAATATTTCGAAAAAATGTACACCTATATTTTTTGGCGCTCGCTCTATGACATCACAGTATCACTTGATATTATTACGTTATATCTATTTTTTTCATTTTCATTATCAATTCATACGGTACAAGTGCGCATTATATCAGAATTTCTGGATCCCTGAGCTCAAACTTCGATTACTTCGTACTCAAAGTTGTTTTTGGAAACTAACGCGACTTCCAAAATATATTCGTCTGAAACTAATGAAATTCAACAGATTTGTCAAAGTTTATCAAGTACGTACGAACGGTAAAAACCGGTGACTCCTCGACTGTTTAATAATTATAATATAATCTATTTTCGTTGGACTTTCCGCCCAATGCATATGAGGCGAAGTGAGAATACTGTATTCAATTACAATTTCCTTTGCTACTTCATGTTTTATTTCAGAAATCTATCTAAAGTCTAACTTTATATGAAACATTGTTTTTTCAGCCCTTACTATTCGTACTTTTCTACATGTATTATACCCCATACGTTATAATAATATAATTATTATTGTCATTTAGGTTTATTGTTATATCCTTTACGCAGATTATTATTAGATTATAATTATTTGTATGGATACTGTTATATGAGACGTAAAAAACATTACGTTGAAATAGGTATTTTATCTATGCCAGGCAGCTACACGAAGAGCCAGTTAAAAAAAAAAAAATAAATAAGATGTTATCCCCATGATAATTATACAGTGATTACTCCTTTATATCCTCTGTACCCCCTCGCGACTAATTGATAACGAAATTAAATCTACCCGTAATTTAAATTTGAAGCTCTCGAAACTGTTGGAAAAAGTTTCATTAATATTAAATTATAAATCGGTGGGTCGAATTTTCCATCCCTACACAATATAGTATGACGAATTTTTTTCCCTAACTTCCCGCCCGTTGAGTTTCGGTGTATTGCATGTTCGATTATTGGCCCCACCGGTTGTGCACCATATGGTCGGTGCAACGATGCATCGTAGATTGCTATAGATGACTACAGTAATTTAGTAAAGATGAAGTAATCATATCAATAACGAAGATTCAGTAGAACGGAAACGACATAGCGTCTGATCCATGTAATAAGCGAGCGTATACCATGGTACGTAGATGTGGATTCGTTGATGGGTAGGAGGACGGAGCCCGCGTACCGCGTACCATGGCATCCAGCGAGTCAAGTGCAGCGGGCTGAAATCTCCGGGGGCAAATGCATAGGAGTGATCGCGCAGCCAATTCGCGCAGCATTTGAACTTTCGCAGTCGATCGCCATGTTGGCTTGTAGCTCTTACACAACGCCCTCACACAAATAATTTCGAGTTAAAAGGTAAGCGAATATTTGGTGTAAAAATGCGATGTGAGTGACATGTTAATGAGATAATAAAAGTACAAGTGAAGGCGTGAAATTAGTGATAGTTTAAAGTCGTGTTAGGTTTGTGCATATATTGGAATTTTCGAAAACTCTATCAGTTCGCCTTGTGGAAGAAGAAACGGCATCTCTTTGCTGCGCCCTCCATATTGATGACAGCGCCGACGGTGATAATTTTACGAAATTTTTGCCTTTAATGCCCCCTGTGTCCTGAAATCCAAAGCATGATATTGTCTTAAAACCTATCCGGCAGAATGCGCGATTTCTGATCTACGAGGGCTAACGAGAATCAAAGAATTTTTTTCATTATTAATTTCATCACACCCCAGCTTACGCCACGCTACTTCCCGATGCCCTGCCACGAGACCCGTACTTTGTGATGCCTTCATCCTGCCTGCCTATGGCGTCCGACTCATGCCGAGTTCTCCTTCCGTTCAGCGGCCTCCTCTCCACGCTGTTGCTTTTTCGTCTATTTGCCCAAACTCAACGGATATTGACGGGCCCCTTGGCATCACCACGCGTCATCGAGGTTGCCCTGATTTTATTCATGTCCCAATGTCCGCTGGGTATCAGCCGGAACCCCACGCTTGATTGAAGAATAAAAGATGTCGAGGCGCTTGGTTGATGATGATCGGCGGTACGGCACGTTACGTTGCGTGTGCGTCGTACCCCATGATACCCCTGTTTTCGGAGGAATGAATTTTTTTCTTCCCTATTGATTTTTGCCAATCCACGAATTCCTCACGAATTATACCTGCTTATCCACTACATGCAATTGGCCCATAGGCACAAGCGTACCATATTTTATCCGTATAACCGTTGGGAGACGTTTTTTCAACAACTGTTATTTTAGATTTCGGACTATGTTGCTTGGATTGAATGCAAGTTATGCGCGTCGTATCCTCATCATGGGAAAAGAGCGAACGTTGGCGTGCGATTTTTTTTTTTCATAGGCAGGACGATTATTATGTAGATATCGAAAGTTAAGAAAAATTCCAGAATGCTGGTACAGACTGAAAATATGTGTAAATATTATTCAACGCAATTCGCACGATTAAAAAACAAGATTCGTGCTAATATATAGGTCTTTTAACAATATGGATAATATATCTATAGGTATACCTATCGTATATATCTCAGCAATTATTTTTCTTCATTCATGACTGCAATCTTGATTTGTTTTTGTTCACCTACAGGAATTTAAGACTTGTAAAAAATTTGAAATGCATTAAAAATGTGAGTAACAATCAATTAGACAATGAAATTTCCAGGTAGAGAATTTTGAGAACCAAGGAGCACAATTGAATGGTTACGCGTCATGTCCAGTAACGTAGCAGAGATAAAGTTGGAGGAAGGTCCAGAGTCTGTGACGGAGATCCAGACCTACTTAGAGACTTTCAACAAGGAAATCGAAGGTGGTCAGGGTGAACAACTGCAACATGTGCAACGTGAGTAAAATTTTGTCTCTTTATACTTGAGCTTCCATATTTTTTTACTCATTTCCTAACACCAATACTTTTCCAACTGTAATAATAGTGCAACAAGTAGAAGGTCTTGCGGGAAGTGATGATGGAGGTACTTATTTTGTCGATCAATCTGGCCAGTATTATTACCAAGCAAGCAGCGACGATGCACCAGTCATAACACAGGTACAAATTCAGGAAGCTGAAGATGGAGATATACAGAATGAGGGAGACGAAGTTGTGGAAGATCAATATCACGAAATAGAAGAGCTAGAGAGTGTGGACACTGGCGAAGATGCTGGCAAACAGGTTTGGTTTACTTTCTGTTCATTTTTTTAGTTCTTCATGAACCTTTATTTATTCGTTATTATTTATAAAAATATTCCTTTTCATGATCTTTCAGGAAGCAGTATCGACGAATGGGAGTAATCAGATGGTTATAAATTCCGGAGATGCTTATCAAACCGTGACTATTGTGCCATCTGATACAAATCCAGGAGAAGTGAGCTATGTGTTGATTGTCCAGCAGCCTGAGTCTGAGGAGAAAGACATCAGAGCAGATGAAACAGAGGTAGCCGAAGGGGAGGATGGAGAGCAAGACCTGACGGTCTATGATTTTGAAGATAATGAGGACAACGAAGCACCTGTTGAGTCCGAAGCCGAAGATGATAAGACTAAAATTATCAAGTTCATCCCTAAAAAATCGCAGACTGTTACTCAGGCTCACATGTGCAATTACTGCAATTACACAAGTCCTAAACGGTGAGTTTTTTTAACTACGTCAGTATCAAGTAGTGGTCTTGATTATATAATTTGAAATATTATTCGTTTTACAGCTACCTCTTATCTCGCCACATGAAATCTCATTCCGAGGAAAGGCCACACAAATGCAGCGTTTGTGAAAGAGGCTTCAAAACCTTAGCCTCTCTCCAGAACCACGTCAATACGCATACAGGAACAAAGCCCCATCACTGCAAATTCTGTGACAGTGCTTTTACTACATCCGGTGAGTCATGTTCTTCAACTCTATTGTATCATTTGGGATTCTCGTAGCATATATTTTTTCTGTGTGAGTACCATCATAAATAGTCGTGATAAGAATTATCGGAGTAAATGGTTTGAGAAAGATATAAAATCGATTTCTCCATGCATATTTTATCGACGTTCTCATTATCGTTTGTTATTTGACGTATTTATGCTTGTGAATTTGTGTATATCTGCATGTGTTGTGTGTACCGACATGTTTTTTTCGTCAAAAGGCTCTTCAGGAATTGAGGTAATCTGGTAATTGATATTTTCCTATTTTCTTCTAATCGTAAGTGGTGAAATTATTACTTTGAGCAGCTCTGCCCGAACTATCTTTTACTGTTCACCTCTCCAAACCCTTTTTCCCAACATTGATTTGAAATACATTTAGACCCATCCTGCATGATTTATCGATTTTTGGTTCAATTTTGATGAAAAAAAAACATCTGAAAGAACTATTACGATATTGCTTGATAACGAGTATGAATAATACGTATTGCCGTACACGAAACGAGCGCTTTTATTGGATAGGAGTTTTCTTCTTCTTGCGTAAATGAATCTGAAAATGAATTCCAAAACGAGTTGCTGCGTTTGGAAGCGATGTTTATAGTGTGGGTCTTTCTCTTTGGTTGCAGGTGAACTTGTAAGACATGTTCGGTACAGACACACCCATGAAAAACCGCACAAATGCCACGAGTGTGATTACGCCTCGGTTGAGTTGTCCAAACTTAAACGACACATTAGGTGCCACACCGGAGAACGTCCCTATCAGGTACGTTGCTACAATTTTTTACAAATTGTTTTTTTTTTTCTTCATTATCTAGGAGAATTGGTGCGTCACACGCGGTACATGCATACACGTGATAAGCCTCACAAGTGTACCATCTGTGATTATGCTAGCGTTGAGAAGAACAAACTGCGACACCACATACGAATTCACACGGGAGAACGTCCATACGAGGTTGTCTATTCTGTAGTGTTTTTGATTATTGCAGAAAATAATCCGATTTTCTTAGATATGAATAAAAGTCGCAATATTATTGATGCTCGTGATAAGTTGACCTGATATTTCGTTGTAAAACGGCAACACACGATTAGTTGTTCTCTCTGTTCCTTCATTATTTTCTTCTCCGTCTTACCAAGTCTTCACTTTTTAATATTCTAGTGCCCGCACTGTACATACGCAAGTCCAGATACCTTTAAGCTAAAGCGTCACTTGCGTATTCACACAGGTGAAAAACCATATGAGTGTGATATTTGCCAAGCAAGATTTACGCAATCCAACAGTTTGAAGGCTCACAAGTTAGTCCACAATGGTTAGTAGTGACCTATTATTAGGTGTATCATATTACGTTTTTTGATACAAAAACATTATCTAACTAAATTTTAACTTTCAACAGTAGGAGATAAGCCAGTATTTCAATGTGAACTATGCCCGACTACCTGCGGGAGAAAGACAGACCTCAGGATTCACGTTCAGAAGTTACACACCTCTGATAAACCCCTCAAATGCAAGCGATGTGGCAAGACATTCCCTGACAGGTAGGAATCGTGATAATAAGCAAGACGGAATTTTTCTTCCTCAGCGATAATGAAATTCGCTTGAAATTTTAGGGATAGTAATATGATCATAAATGTGCGTTCCGATTACAGGTACAGTTATAAACTTCACAATAAAACACACGAAGGTGAAAAATGTTACAAGTGCGATCTTTGCCCTTACGCGTCAATATCAGCGCGTCACCTTGAAAGTCACATGCTGATTCACACAGATCAGAAACCGTACCAATGTGATCATTGTTACCAGTCGTTTAGACAAAAACAATTGTTGAAACGTCACTGCAATTTATACCACAATCCATCTTACGTACCGCCACCACCTCAAGAGAAGACCCACCAATGTCCGGAATGCGAAAGACCATTCAGGTAACCAATAAGTTTTGTGTTCAGATAAACCCTCATCTGTTTATCTTTGCTGTGGAATATTGAAAGCCAACGTTTCGTCGGCATACAGAAAATTACGAATATTAAATTAAAGAATTAGATGCAGATCATTTCATTAACAGAGATCTAAGAATGAATTGATTGTTACAGTCTTCTCTATAAAATCACACTTTCCGCAATCAATTAATTAACCCCTTCACTATTGCAAAAAAAACCGAATCGTAAGAGATTGATTATGTTTAAAATTCTCATTTAATTTGAGATATCTGACATTCAGCTGCGGCTTCAAGTATTGGCAAACCGGGAATAGCTATCATGAAATTATGTTTGTATTTTTCTGATTAACAGCTGCAACCCGGTTATGGGTTGGAATGAGACTTGTTCTGGTGCAAAGTGCAGGTGAATATTTGCCGATAGCGAAGGGGTTGAACAAATTGCAATATTTTAGATGTATACGTAGAAAAGTAAATAATTTTTGGTATTCAACTAGGCATAAAGGCAATCTTATTCGACACATGGCAGTTCACGATCCAGAATCATCTCTTCAAGAAAAACAGCTTGCTCTTAAAATCGGTCGTCAAAAGAAGATCCAAATCATTGATGGTCAGAGGGTTGAAGTCATGACTGGTGAGTTTAGAGTACTGGCATCAGCATGCCCTGTTATCTCTGGAGTTTAAAATTATTTGTTTCTATGTTAATGGGAAATTTTTTATGCTGGTGAAAAATATCCATGAAAAACAGTGATCAGGATCATTTTCAATCGGTGTGCTTAAATATACATATGTACAACACATCTATACATTGAATGAAGTACACTCGCAAGGATGCTTACGATATGACTTAGATCATTGACTAATCTCCATGTGTTATGTTGTGGTGGCAGGAGACTTAGCTTCTAAACTTAAAGGTTATGACGATGAAGAAGAAGAAGACGAGGATGAAATGATGGCTGTTGAAGGAAGCGACGGGCAACAGTACGTTGTCCTTGAAGTTATCCAGTTAGCTGACAACCAAGGAACTGATCAGGTAAATTGATTGAACTTTCAGCGACTGAGGGGCTTAGTGTTAGATTACAGATTCTAATTTGATTTCTTGAATTTCTCTAGCAAATGGCAGTTGTCGCCAGTGAAGATGGTGATTTGGTGATGCAAGATCCATTGGGTCAAGACGGCGTAGTTGAGGGAACAGAAGAAATGGGCGAGGAGATGGAAGAGGAGGAGGAAGAAGACGTTGAATTGAAACTAGAAGATTCTGCTCCCAATCCTCCCCGTCGGTCAACGCGATCGTCGCAACCCTCTCAAAGTGACCCGAAGTTGAGAAAAGACATGGAGACTTGCTTCGGTTTCGACGAGGTGATTAATTGATGCGATCATGATTAAAAAAAATAAATAAATAAATAACTTTTACACATCTCACAAATTCCGATCTTCATTCTTTTGTGCAGGAAGAAGAAGAAGACGATGAAGATGACAGCAACATCCATCTACTGCAGTCAATTTCGTAATAAAGGAACAGCAGTGGTAACGTACCTACCTACTTAATAGTCAAATATTTTTCTCTTAATAATTTGGTATACCATACTACACGTGTAAGCAGTGACATTGCCGAGACTGTGTAAGCAGAGTAAAGGAAAAAAAAAACAAAAAAAAAAACACCTCGAAAAAACAACAAAAAAATCAGACATATTATGATACATAATTTATGAATATGTAGTAATTTTAAGGTTTTATAGGATATATTATTATGAGATAACGTATGTATTGTAATGTTATGTAAAGAAATACGGTAGAAATATTGTGGCAAACCAAATTTCACCGATATTCTTTAAAGTGATTAGCAAGGATTAAGGATCTAGATTTACTTTGAAGCATTATTGTTAGTGACATATGATACGGCATAATATTTGGAATTTGTTATTTCGAAGGAGAAATAGTCAAACAATTGAGAAAAATTATCAATTATTCCAACTTTGGGATTTCTCGCTGATTTCATAAAATATGGTGAGCAACTATCATTGAATCGAGAGATCTGGTGGGCCCGCAAAGTTAGTTCAGTTAAACGCGCTCTGTAAATAAGTGCTAATTGTAGTAATATTTGATTAACTTTTTAGTATATCGTATACTTTGGGCCGATTAACAATAACTAATAACATAGCAATGAAACTACAATAGGATGTACTCGGATTGAACTTCACAACGCGTCTTGTACGAACTTATCGCTTTCATTGCATTACAAATTTTTTCCCCCTTTTCTACACATCAACAGAAGTGAGTTATTCGACAGCGCTACATCGATTGGTGAGTAGTGCCGCCTATTTATCACCATTCATTAGGTAGGAATTATTTGATATATTGTTTCATGATCCTTTGCTTTCCGAACAGCTGTTAAATTCATATCTAATTTTACTTACATTTTTTCATTTAATGAACTAGCAAACTTTTCAGTTATTCCTCACGGTTCGTGTCATAGAGGCTCACTTATTGTTCCGGGTTGATTGGATTTGTAGTTTTGGAATAGTACAATATGAACCCAATTGATTGATATGTACAAAGGAAAAACAAATTCTTATAAAACTTGAAGTAAAAAATATGTAATCGGGCAGAATAACGAATTCACTCAGACCTCTGAGAATGATTTTAATTTATCTTATTTAGATAGCACGGCAATTATTTTCATGGATTACCAAATTTTTCTTTACTGCAAACACGATGGTCAAAATGTGTGACCTATATCAGTAAAGAATCAAGAATAACCGAAGCATCGATGATAATTTCACGTTCTGTAGCAGTATGATCTTTACGTTTACTATCATATACCCTTCATTGCGATGGTTTATAAAAATATTTACTAGTTACTATTATTGCCCCAGCTAATTTTATGTGGCGTAATTATTTGTGTATTTCTATACTTACTATTATAATATCAACTCTATTGAATGAGTTTAATAAAATCATTAATTGTCTAGCGATATACTTGTTACCTGTTCTTCTGCTCGTTACTAAACTAAGCTAAGAAACTAATTCTAAATTTAAATCTAGGATTAAAAGAGGGATAAAGGGATATAGTAATAAAAAATACAAAAAACAAAAAAAAACATCTGTAAAAAGCCTGTACAATTTTTTTTTCACAATTAATTGTACATATTTCAGTAATTATCATTATTATTATTTCTATTATTTCAGATATGATTATATCTATGTAATACAATGTGCACTATTATCTCAAATTGTATACACTTTCTTACGTTATTCCAAAGAGAAGTGTAGTGTTTTCTCGATAATATACGTTAATCAATCAACTTCAAAAATGGCTAATAGTTTTACTTATTGATTTTTAAATCAGAACGCAGAAATGAGTTTATCTGAAATCTTAGAATACAACACTGAACGTGTTTCTCTTGGCGAACTGTTATGAGAAAATAGATTGGTATTTTATTCCTATTTCATTAGTCTCTTTGAATATCGTAATCAGTGTTGGTAGCTAAAGGTGCAAGTAAAAATAGGTAAAAAAATTAGAATAAGAAACGAAGACGAAGGAAGGAGAATTTGACACACAGACGTTGCCTAGTTCATCGCTAGACAGCGACTGCGGAACCGTGGATGCAATTTGGATTTCCGGCGCTTCCGCTTCCCCCACTCCAGAGTAATCGCGCAGTTAATGGGCGGGTCAATGACCTTTAATTCAGAACTGCAACCCCTATCTACACGGCGCGCCCTAGAGATGGGGCTACATGCGTCGAAATTGCGAAAAATTCACGAAGGCACTCGTCAGCGGCCGGAGCGTGGGAGCTGCACTTCAGAGCCCCGTCTTACACGCTGCAACGATGACGAACGACTGGTAGCCGATCTGATCCTGAACCTCTGAACCCCCACTCCTTCCTCTACAAATATAGACATAGTAATCATGAAGCCTGAACATAATGGAGTCGTTCTTTCGTCAAAAAGAGGGTAAGAAATGAGCGAGTTATTACAACTTACAGGGTAAAGTTTACTATTCAGATCTCGTTGGTTCCTGCAGGATCTGTATATTATAACGATGTTCCTCTTGTCCCACAAAGGCCTGGAAATGTACATTACAAATACGCATGTAGTTCCCATTTGCCAAGGTTCCCTTATACCGATGTTACAGAGGTGCCACACCCAAGCTCTCGATGGTCAACAACCCCAGCTGAACGAACGAACTAACCCTCCATTATCCCGTCGTTTTATTTATAGAACGAACAACGGGTGTTGCCCACGGGAACCTAAGTCCGATTGACGCGTAGAAGTCGATGACGATCCGTATATCTCTACGTCTATAATCTATACTCTTTAAGGGGGTTGACGAGGGTTCGGATCTCTCTTCTTTTTCGTTCACCTTAGGAGCGAATTTAATTATATCTAATTGAAGGCGTGAGCTTCCTTCATCGATCCGTGTAACTATAGTACATGACGATAAACAACGATTAATCAATCAGCCCCTTCAAAAGTTGGGAGCGCGTTCCCAGAATCTCTGCAAACATTTCATTAACTCCCTGAGGGGGTGCGCTTATTTAAATTAACCATCGGATCCATGGCTTTATATGCTGTACTTGGTACTGCAAGTATAATACATATAAGTATGTAAATAGTAACGCGACTCCGCAGGATCCGCGCTAGTTCCAAGTCTGAAGTTTCTTGAGTCTCTTGACTCTTGACTCGTTGAACAAAAGGAGCCTACAGCTCGTAGTACGGGGTATAGCATAGCTTGGCACAACGGCGGTCGGTTGCGTATTGCGAACGCGTTTAATTTACGACTCACAAGTTGCCGCTGACGAAACCCTCCTGCACGCCGTGTCGTGCCGCCGTTATAACGTCCGTGCACGTGGAGCTGAGAACACAATACCCTTGGATCAGTGTCGCTGTCACCTTCTCTATCGCTGATCTATTTCCTAAGGCTCAAAGAGACCAGCTATGTAGTCGCCAACGGCTAAGCAGCACTCCTGCTGCTGTTGCATTCGACGGAATCTTTATTCCTATGAAATCCCTTTGTATAACTCACGCGTTCGTGCCCCACTTTCCGAAACCCTGTTACTCATCGATCAGATTTTAGTCATTTTAAACGGCTCCCGCAAAAATTGTCAAATTTTTCACGAGTCACGACGTTTACGGAACAGTTACGACGTTATCGTTCGTTCGAAACAAGATGTTTAAAGGCAAACTTTGAGGTATAGGGGAAGAGGAAACAAGCATTTGAGATAAGAGGAAGATAACGTGATGTAAGAGCGGAGCGTGTTGGTTATTTGCGCAACACGGTATCTCGGTTTACAAGAATACTAGCATCCGTGAGCAGACAATCAAAACCCTGTATACGCATTACGATATGACCTGATCTTGGCAATATAAGCGCCGTTATTTCGGTATTCGTATATCACATGATATACACTACATACATTTATACGAGAAACATGCGTTCTCGACAATAATCTTCAGGTCTTTTCCTATTTTGTTTCAGTTCCCTCGTAGTCCTGCAAGGATTCAACATACATATGAAGTTGCGTAGGTGCAGGAGCATTATGTCTACGTAATCAGACACGTAATATAGATGCACCTGGGCAAACGTCTTCAACTCTACATATTACATAGTCCGGTTGTAAGTATCTCTACGAGATAAATGACGCCAGAAATTTTCTGTAATTAACGGAAGACTGTAACCGCAGCATTTTCTTGCTCGGAGGAGATATACATATGCAGGGTAGTGAAATGTGTCCGGAACTGAATCAGCAGCGTCTGGAGCAAATACAGCAGCGGTGAGTCGTGTGACTCGTTTGTTGCTATACTGCCGTTCTGTACGCGGCGTAAATGTCGGTTACTTTGGCTATTTATTCGTTGGATGCCGACAAAGAGTGATATTATTTCCTGGTTCTTCACTATCCGTATACGTATTATGAATAAACGTGAACCTTATTCATCTGCCAGGGACCCTCTGCATTTCTCTGCATCAGGAGCCGCAGGACCCCAAGGTACGTGGGAACCCATGTGAACACTGCGCTCATTATCCATATGTGTAGACACCCATGTCTGACGTATTTCGGAAAATAATTGATTCGCAAACATGCGTATAAGTATCTATGTAACGTAAAAGGCGTAATGAGTTTAGACGATATCGATCGCTCTTTTCATATCATGTCTGTAACGGTTAGTTAATCATAGAGTCAGCAATAACGCGATCAATGTGGGGCTGATTGCAATTCATTGTCAGTCGATGCACATTAAAAGCTGCATCTGCTTCATATATCATGTAGCGTAGTATAGGCGCGTCGACTCTGCGGGGGCGTAAAGAATACGGGGTGTGGCGCGAAGGGGCGAAAAAAAAAACGAAAAACGAAAAGGGAAGAAGTGGAGAACGTATAGACAATATGATGGAGAAATTGAATTAGCTGCGTTTGTCAGGTTCGTCGGTAGTTGAAGACGAGAGTCGATATCATTTTTATTTCAACCCCTCCGCGGTCGCACGATTGTATATTATATGGAGGTATAGTCCTGTTCGAGGAGCCCATTCCTGATCATTTTCCTAATTTTTTTTAAATTAATTAATTCTTTTTTCATACTCCCAAGCACGTATAATTGAAGAGTAGCTCTTGCGTAACCTCATCGCAGCAAGGACGATGATATGTACAAGCATATATATACATAATATCTATGTATCAAATCACAAAAACTCAAGGACATGTTCCTCGTTTCTCATTTCTGTATAATGTACATTAGTTTAAGTACAAGAAGTTTTATACCGCGGATCCGTAACAAATGATACTAATTATTTTTTATTATTTTTGCTCACTGAAGACAGCTAGATTTGAACTTAACCTGCGGTCTTTTCTACTTATGCTAATATTTCCCGCGATTAGACATGGTACAATTATTCATGTACCGATTCACAATGTAACGTCATCTCTGAAAAAGCAAATGCGAAAAAATAGATAAATAAGAACAGAAAACCTTTGGCTAGGAATAAAATAAGAAATTGAAAAAACGACAGGTGCGGAGTCCTGTAGGAAATGGTTTTTTTGTTTCTTATTATTTAAAATCGTTATGCAGGACCAAGAATCGGGAGGTTTATTTTATTTTTTCTTCCTCTCTACTTCCCACCAGTGGTATAATTCCCGGGTTGGAAGGATTACCTGACAATGAGTCAGTCTCTTCGTTTAACTTATGAACGGGACGACGCGTCGTGCATATGAAAGAACCGGCATCAAGAAACGCATCCTGCTGCACCGGCGATGCAGACAGACGTTCGACCCAAAGTCCCGGTTTCTTTCCACCTAAGTAAGTCTATACCGTAGCGAAGCAGGAGTGAATGAGCTCGCTTGTGTCCCGTTTTCCTTATTCTCTAATTTTATTTATCATTTTTTCTTTATCCGCTCCTCTTTTTTTCGTCCTTTCACTCGGTTTACAACGTGCCCACATTTTTTTCGTAACCACTGATATCGTCGCGAGACGGACATTTTGAAATTGATGCAAGAAAAAGAAGGGGTAATTTATTAATGATATGTTATTTTTTGGGCGTGCCTCTAACCGAGGGGAAAAAACTGAATCGAAGTTAACGCTGCACTTTTCAGTTCGGTCTGGTCCAATGCAACCCGTTGGGAAGAGGAGAGAAAAAAAACTATTGATTCTGTCCTTCAGAAAGTATAGGTAACTATCCTATATACCTGTTGAATGATCGTCCGCCGTTCAGGAGGGACTCGAATATATTCTGACCTGTGGTCTGTGGAATATAGTTTAGTCACGTATGCGTATAGGAACCGAATCCGGTTAGGAAAGACCCGTTTTTCCCCGTCGGATTTTAAGTCAAAAACACCCCTAATTCTTTTAGCGATCTTATGCATAGAACACGCGTGCCCGAATTATAGTTTATGGTGCAGGTATTATAACGCGGTGAAGAAATTAGAAACTTATGCTATAGGTGTGATATATATCCAGGTGGATTCAGGATTCGAGTTAATTACTTAATTAAAACGGAATTCTTCGTTAATTGCGGAGAAATTTCACGCTACCAGTTGCGGCCTTTTAAACTTTGTTCGTTCAATGAAATTGAATTGTTAAATTTCAAGGAGACGAGAGCTAGATCGGTGCATGATATGTTTTATATGATATAGGCAGTTTCCATTCGCTAGGAAGGTGATCGCCAGGTAGCCGGCCGCAGCTTCGGCGTCGTAATCGGCGTCGGTGGTCGCCGGGGAGTTGCCTAGACCACGCGGAGACGCGAGACCGTCTGCAAAGCCGAGTTGTGAGCGTCCCGGGATGGTCGCGGGTCAGGCGACAAAGGGGAAAGGAGAGGGTGGCCAGTGTAGGTAGAGGAGACCAACCGACAACGTGACTCGCAACAGAGCCCCAGCCTCGAAGCCGTAAGTGCTGAGAGAAGTGAGTCGCGTGTGTTTTGTTCGTTGAGAGTTTAGTGTTGTAGTCGAGTCGGTTGTTAGTTATTTCTCGGCAGTCAGAGCCGTCACACGGGGGCGAGCAGCGCCGTATTTGAACGCGGTGCCGGACCCTTTTCAGTTTATTCATTTATCGTATTATTTATAATTACGATATTCAGTCTATTACGCTTCATAATTGCTCCCCCGAACGCGAGGGTGGTTCAACGTCCACCCACGTATGCGTTCCGCGTATTTAATCTGTGGATAATCTGTGCGCTGAAACGCATTTAATGTATCGGTGCATGTGATTCCTGCACACGTTGCACTCGGCGTTTACTGGCAGCAACGGTAGGAGAACAAGAGGCTCGCCGGAAAAGGGCGATGACTTTCGCCGAAGGTCGCGACAGTTTGTAGTCACGTTGGCGGTTCGAGTCCGCGGTTGGACCCCTTGCGGAAAAGGAGAACTGCAGTACGAAAGAGCGAAAGAGTCGAAATATAAAGTATATTCAGTATTCATTCGGCCGTCAGTGAGCCGATCGGGACCCAGAGGTAGGCGATAATCCGCATGATATCTCAATTACAAGGTGTGAATTCGTTGTATTCAAATCTGCGTATAATCTCTGTATGAAAAAAACGCAGGCGGCGATAGCGAGGCGAGCGGAGCGACGTGAACTCCGGCGTCAGTTCGTATCAAACCGCCTTGCGGTCCGCGCCGAAGAGACTTCCGATCTTCAATCGTTGAACTCAAAATTCTCGCGTCATTGTTTACAAATCGAAGCGTAATTTCGTTCTTGTCCTTCTCCAATAACAAAATCAACGCTATTCTTGTGATTATCGTGACAAAGATTGTTGGCACATGCATTTTTATAATAAATCCCGCAGTTTTTGAGCTTACGCCATTAAACTAGTGCGTTGAAACATTGAATTTTACAGGGATATCCGCGCCCGGTTCTCTCGCATCGGTTATTCAAGGACGACGATGCTATCGGGGATATTTGAATCTGCTGCTGCATGTGCATCGGTAAATGAAGTGCGGCTAATTCAGGAATTGACATTTGTGAGGTACAATGATTCCGGTTGTGCTAAATACCGTACCCTGGTTGTGAATCGACGACGGTTACGAAACGTGAGTTTTATATTCGGCAATGCCGTTCTCCGCAAATCGAGTCCCTTGACTCTAGTCTCTGACTCATTCTCTACACACCCGATCAACGATCGGAAATCCGCGCGCGGGTGTCGCGCTTATGAATTGTGTAATAGAAATGAGTAAATTATCCACAATTCCTTACAATTTTTCACACCTATACTATATTACCGTCCATAAATGAAGCCTATACAACGGTATCTTTTTGCATTGTCTTCGTTATTTTTTATCTGTGATTTATCCTACACACACGTACGAATAATTTAACAGTGACTATATACGATGTGCGGTGCGTAACTGTGATTATGGTGTCATCGTAGTCGTCGCATAGATCCTGAAAAAAATACAGCAAAAAATCCTGCGAAAGATCCAGAAACTGCTGCAGCAGAGATCGCCATGGCCTACGTATTCTGGAGGGTTATTATGAAAAAGTACACGAAGGTCCGGCTGGGAATACGAAATTTACCGGTGAGTTTCATTATACTATTCGTTATACCTTTTTGTCTTTATTACGGTCGACAATCGTATGTAGCAAAAATAGGATAGCTGCGGTGCGGTCTAGTTGCGAGTTCTGTTCTTATAATAAATTGCACGGCAATGACACAACGCGTCAACGTAATAGAAAGGGACAGAGAACATACGGTTAAATTATCGTTGTTGTCATTACTATCATTATTACTATTATTCTTATTGAATGTTCGCACATGAATTGAAGCCTGCGAGCGACTGAGGAGGACACAGCAAAAACAGAGTACAATGCACGTCACGAATGCATTGAAGGACTGTGAGTATGGGATAAGAATTGTCTCTGCAATGAGGAGTGAAGAAAGAAAAAAAAAAAGAGAAATTTCAAAGTCATACACCGCTATTTATTATTTATTATTATTTAGTCAGAGACAAAGAAATGGTAACACGTATAAGCGAATGCAGAATATCTCTGCAAATTTCACTTTAATAATTCTATATCGTAACTGGAGATTGAAGCGATGAAAATGTTAATGATTAATACACCCTATATCGATACATCCTTGAGATACCTGTTGCACAGACTTTAACGAAGATGAAATTTGAGCCCATCGGTACGTGTAATAAGTTCTACGCGCGTTCACCTATGATGATGTTTACGTTTCCGGCCAAAACCGCTACCTATACTGTACACTCTGCAGCATCAACAACAACCAACGAACTTGAAGTAGCGATGTAGCCACTAATTCCCCGTGTCACGTTCAATAATTATCATTGATATAGAGAGACGGCTGGTGTATAGCGGCAGCTTAACAGCTATAATACAGCACAAACGTCGGCTTGGATGTCCATTCGGTATAACCGCTCGCTGTTCATGTACTCCGGGTGCATCCGGACGTGCCTTATAAGTGTGAAATTGACACCGTATAGATACGGACTTGATCAAATCTTCACAGAAATTCCTTCTTGTCATAAAAAAAAGAAAAGAAAAAATCGATCGTAACTGTATTTGGAAAAGAACGAACAATCCTCGTTAAATTGATGGGTAAATCTTATTGTTTTCCGGTCTCATGTATATCTGGTATATAATACGGGTAACCTAGTATTTGAACTAAAGTATTATAAAGTATTACACGAAGAGTTGTACGCGGTTGTATACCTGCACATGCGATTTGCAGTTTATGCATCGCGGAAGGTCAGAGTAGTCTGGTGCATATATTGTGTTGCATACATCGTATATCTAACGTAAC
This sequence comes from Athalia cordata, assembly GCA_963932425.1. Classification (NCBI taxonomy): domain Eukaryota; kingdom Metazoa; phylum Arthropoda; class Insecta; order Hymenoptera; family Athaliidae; genus Athalia; species Athalia cordata. Next base: position 3,751,719 of record OZ010628.1, on the reverse strand, counting down.
ACCAGCAATAATTGTTGTATACGGTATATAGGTATCCATCAACTTAATTTGCACGGTAATTGGATAATTTAGAAACGGTATTATATGCGATGCCTCAAAGTGATCCGGTTCAATTATATAGTCCCAAAGCCTGTACAGCTTTTTTTGAGTTTTTTTTTTTCTTCATATTCCCCTATGTAATATTCATCGAAAAGTGGTTACCTTGTATATATTTACGTAATTCAGGAGCGGATTGATTCAATTATTTCATTCATGTATAATATATTCTTCGAGTTCTGATGTACGTTACGTACCTACACGTATACCTGTTTTGTGTTCGCATACACGTTTATTCTGCTTTCTTTTTTCTCGAGTTTTATGAAGTTTAGCCTCAACAACACAGTGGAAGTTTATATAAAAGCTGATGCAGCCGTGCAGGCATGTGCCTTTATACCTTATAACTTATTTCTTATGCCTAGGCGGTTGGTATTATACACTCGGTTAGCGGTCAGACTCTGACCGTGAACTTAGGTCGAGCCGCGACACAAACACACAACGAACTGCACTCCTCCATAAATCTACCTATGGGATACATAGACTGGTTATACCCATGGACCCTGATGATGCTGCACTCGCTCCGACTTTATACCTTCGCTACTCGATGCTAGACAACCACTATTCGCTCTGTCCCGAGGATCCCGCTTAACTCGTCCATATCCTGCACACGTGCACGTTGATCTTTTGCTTCGAAATCTATAGGAAAGAGTCAAGAAAATGTTAAGCTAAGGAAATAGTCGTTTTTGGCCCAAAAATCGAAAAAATCCAAAGGGGTATACCTTAGATTTTTGTCGATTTTGGGGTCAAAAATCGACATTTTTTTTTTAAGTCTTTTCTATGGTATTCTTATGTATTTTGATCTCAGGAATCCGAATCTGAAAGTCAAATTAATCTATCTATAAAATTGATCGAGTTATCGCCAATTTATCTATCTAAAATGTGAAGAATCAAGGATATCTCGATGGGATTAATTCGTAGCTCAATTTAATTGACGGATTCGTGTTCCTGAGGTCAAAATACGTCAGAAAAGCGTCATACGATCGATTTTAAAAATACTTCATTTTCGGCCCAAGAATCGAAAAAATCCAAAGGGGTATACCTTAGATTTTTGTCGATTTTGGGGTCCAAAATGAAGTATTTTTAAAATCGATCGTAGGACACTTTTCTTACGTATTTTGACCTCAGGAATTCGAATCTGAAAGTCAAATTAATCTATCTATAAAATTGATCGAGTTATCGCCAATTTGTCGTCTTAAAAAGTGAAAAAATCAAGATATCTCGATGGGATTTTTTTCTAGCTCAATTTAATCGACGGATTCGTGTTCCTGAGGTCAAAATACGTTAGAAAAGCGTCATACGATCGATTTTAAAAATACTTCATTTTTGGCCCAAAAATCGAAAAAATCCAAAGGGGTATACCTTAGATTTTTGTCGATTTTGAGATCGAAAATTGACATTTTTTTTTAAAAAGGTTTCTATGGTTTTCTTACGTATTTTGAGCTCAGGAATCCGAATCTGCAAGTTAAATTGATCTATCTATGAAATTGATCGAGTTATCGCCACTTTATCGATCGGAAAAGTGAAAAATCAAGGATATCTCGATAGGTTTTAGTCCTAGCCTGATTTAGAAATACATCAGAATACTTCAAGAAAAAAAATGTTTATCTCTATCCCTAAAATCTAAAATTTCTGAAGGGGTATACCTTAGATATTTGTGCAATTTTTCAGAATACATTATCGTCTGCACACGTGGTACAAGCTGAGGTATTATAATTCCTTATACATAAAAACATAGGATGGTGATGGGAATTTTTTCGTGTTTTTTGTTACCCTATGCTCGATGTCTATTATACCATGTAGCACGCGAGACCTACGTCGCGTGTAATTAGTTCGCGTTGAAGTAGGACAAATACACAAGTATGCACGTATACATAGTTTTTATATATGTAGATATACATGCCACTGCTGTATAGGTATAATCTAATAATTAGTGACGGATTCTAAATTCGTTTAGAAACTGGATTTTCATTGTCACCCATGCGAGCCTTTTTTCCCTTCCGTAGGTTTCTCTATTCTTGAAACTGTTCGGTCTTTTTTTTCTTTTTTTTATTGTTGCAATATCCGAATTTCACGATATCTAAAGAAATTCCGTACACGATTTATACATCCGGTCTGGCATACGCGCGTACATCGGTTTCGGGTCTAAAAATAGACCAGCTTCAGGTCGGATTTCCCTGCTGTTTCAATTCGCATATCAGCGATTGTGTTTATTATCTTACGAATATAGTCGGATATTCGTAAAAATCAGCGGGAATGAGTTTCGTTATTGGGGTTAACACAATATAATGTACCCGCTAGTTCCTCTCTCTCTTTTTCTCTCCGCAATCCGTATAGATTGCTCATCGCGATTCGCGATTCGCGATATTCGCGTCATCGTTTCGCGCGCGACGACGTTGTATACCGTGGGCGTTATAATACATAGGTGGATTTTCTACCGTATGTGCGACGATTACGTAACGCATAAATAATAGCGAACAACTAGCTTCGCAAATGTGTAGGTATAATACGCGCAACTATATCTATAAGGTAGATAATATAACCACCGTCATTTGCGCCAAGGACTTGACAGCTTCTGCTGCACAAACGAGTTGGTATATTATATAGCCTCGAACTGCAATGTCCGCGGATGACCAAATAACTAAAATCTGCAATCGCATCTCCAACATCACGTATATATTATACCGGGGACATTTTTTATTGTCGCTCGAGAGTAACGGATAATTTTTCATTTTCTTTTTTTATCGCTTGCGTCACAGACATTATGATGAAAACGATGTATTAAATGAACGGATAGACACTTCTAAGATTTTTGCCTTGTTATTTACCGTAAAGATTATATAAAATCGCGCTATGTATAAAATATAACAAATTGTTATTAACTAATGCTTATCAAGTGGTTTCTACACTTTCGTTTCGATCACATCGTGCGCACTCCAACCTTGATGGTAGCTACATTATATTATGGGGACGTTTTTACACTTCGTATAACATCAAGTTGTGAATTTTTTCTTTTCCATTTTTTTTTTTTTACACGTCGTGTTGCGACATTAAATGAATACGACGTACCCATTCCCATATGTGTGGTATGAAATATTTTCTGTCTAATATTTGCGCATCGGTAGCTCACGCATTTATTTTCAAGACCATGCACATTGCAGACGTATTCAGAATGGCGTGCGATGCACCCGCGGTGCATACCGATCGACAGGGCATCAGCTAATCATGGATACCATATTTCACCAACTAATGAGACGCGTTGTTTAAAAGAAATAAATGAATGAAGAAGTGAACGAAAAAGTAAAAAATAAACGAAACACCATGAGCGCGTTTATTCCCCATAGATATCCTACACTCTATACTATTATATAGGTAAATCTTCTTTAAGTAACGGACGGAAACGAGACGCGCTTCACTATATGGTAATTTATTAACTAAGTAAAGTTAACGCTACGATCCGGTGAATAAGGATCACCATTAGTGAATTTTTTTTTTTTTTTTTGTCTTAGATTGAATTCACGTAAATTAAATAAATATATAAATCGAACTCCATATTTTACATGCGGTGAAGTTCCAGGTTTCCTATTTCCCGTAATGCGCGCGCTCCATGGCATTAATTATTTTAATGAATTCAGAATTAGTTCGGTAGAAAAGTTTATAAATAATTGATAGAACTTTTCGACGCTGCATTTCTTTCAATTACACATCTTCATACTCATCCGAACCTTCTCGAACCTTCGGTTTTTTGGGGCTAGCTGAAGTCGAAGTCATATCCTTGTAGATTTTCGTCCTTATATAAGTTTCGCGCCATCACATATGAGATGATTCTCGGCGTTCTTTGATCCTGAAATTTTCAGAACACGATTTCTTTTGAGCTAGCATGCGATATTTGAGGACGTTGTAAAACTCCGAAGAGTCTGAAATCAACCGCGCGTAGTGTACATGGTGATTTAGTACCTAACGCGTACTTTAAAACGAGATTCGATCGTCTGCTGCTGCGGCAGTTGCGGGTCCGGAGGACCCTCGTAAAAATCTCAAGTATATTATGTCCGCTATTCTTCGTGTGCTGCTGCAGCGTTGCAGCACGAACAAGAAAAATGAGACAGCAAAAAAAAAAAGTCACATAAACGTGCAGTCGAATGTAAAAAAAAAAAAAAAAAATCATGTCGCTACCGTGACAAAATGTAATAAAAAAGGGAGACACGAAAATTGAAAGTAAAATCCACTCGAAGGCTATGGCTGTATAATATCCTTTTTCTTTTTCTTTTTTCTTTTTGTTTCTTCACGAACGGCTGTTATATTATATATTACGTCAAAAATGACATCAATTTGTAGACAGAGACAAATCGTCTTATCGCAATTTATCTCTGTCTGCCGATAGCTTTTTTTTCTCTTAAGTTTTTGGAATATCTGTGTTAGTTCATCGTCGTAGTTTTAATGATAAAATACATATAATAGGTATGCGATGCGATAGACGCGATAAAGATTGTTTGTATCCAGATATAGATATATCTTTCGAAAGAATTGTTCCTTTGAAAATTGAAAATACCCATTATGTTACGGATGCTTCTGCACGGCTATTGATAGCGCTGGAAATTTCACAGCGTCCCGGTAATAAAAAAAAGAAAAAGAAGACAAAAAAATATCACCGCTGGATTAACGGCCTTAAGTGTATAATATTAACAGGGCGTTAACACGGTTCTTTTATATATCTTAACATGAGAAATCAGCCGTCTGAATTCTGTACACGGTATGTATACAGCCGGAAATATGAACAACAATTATAATTTCAATTAGACCAATTTACAACGTGTATTTTCGCACATATAATATCTATATCGCAAGCGGTATTTAAAATACCTTCTACACTTTGATGGGAATTATATTTTATCGGTTTGCAAAATTTTTTTTTCCCTCGTCCCGATACTCAAAATTACAGTTCGTGTCGCGTATAACCCGCGTCGTCGTCTTTTCTAGCGGGTGAAGATTTTTCCTGTCGATCCCTTCGCGTTTTTTCTATATGCAGGCGATGTTGTAATTGCAACGATGTTGAACGCAAATCTCCATATTATGGGTAGACATATTATAATATACGGATATCCCGGGTCACGCGTGTCTACATGCATAGGTATAGTATATCTACATGACAATGCTAATATGGTCTTTCTATGTGCATTTGGTATTTAATTAGTGCGGGTGGATATCGACCGATAATATAATTTTGCGTACAATGAACCGTTTAAAAATTATAATAATTGCAATACACCGCACATATGTATGGACATGTTTTTCTGAACATTATACGTCGTGAGGAAAACGTGAGAACTGTAGAAAATTTTTGTACCTAATGTGGTAGGGAAAAAAAAAAACGATTTTTAACTCCATAACGGTCATAATTACGCTGCACGACGACCTCCTATATTTGCACCTATGCAATTCTCGTTCACGCAATTAAAATCTTGTACGACAAATTGCAACTAAAATTATTGTAATAATCACACGTTATAGTTGTACATGGGGTATTCCACGCGAAACCGATAGGCCCGTGAACTTTGACCTCTTCGATTTGACTCATTATTTTTTCCTACGTAATATGACCAGAAAAAACTTACACTTATCTCGTACTCTTTCGATTCTCCTCTTGCCCTAGGGCGAAAATGGATTTTCCCTTCCTTCCCTATCTATCTTTTTGGTAATGAAGTGCGGAAAAAGATTCTACCTGGAAAAGGATAATTTTCGAGCTAATGGTTAGTGAAATATTGCTGCAAACGAGAAAGTGAAAATTCTATATTTTCAGAAACGGTATATAATAATTTTGTTTTTTTTTTTATAAATTTGATAGCTCGCAGTTTTCAAGGTCTCTATGTGGTGGTCCGACCCCTCGCGCAGGGGGAGTAGGTACGTGCAATGATAATTAATTTCAAGTAAATTATTTGGCACAGTAAAACGGTATAGTTACTTCCTGTTCTCACCGCGTAAAAGATGCTCCTGACAATGAGTGATAATTCATGAACTTGCCTTCTAACAATATATGTATGCGTAGATGTTTAATGGAATAAAATACATGTATAAAATAACTATATTCGTTGAGCTACTTGTGTGCTAATTAGCCTCATATACAGCTATATTAATACATATCCTTCGTACTGTGAAAAAAAATATTCATTCGTCACAATACTTCAATTTTTCGATGCTAAGAAAATTCGATAATGGATAACGTGGGGTCGGAAATAGCTGTATATTGCTTTTCAAATTTTGAATTCACTCGGTTTGAATATCTGGTTAACTTTATCGAGTGGAACATTTCAATTCGTCTGCTAATCATGCAAATTGCTTTTATATTTCGCGGTGGAAAAAATTATTTTTTAGATTTTGCGTATCCGTATAACACCAATTCTAACAACGGAGAAAGACAGCTCCTAATTTATCTTATAGATTTGAATCTTTCGCACGAATCTCTTATTCAATTTTTACACGCTCACACCGCTCTGGAAAAAAAAAGAAGTGTTTTAAGATAAATAAAACATAAATAAAGTTCGCAGCTTCAAAAACAATTTCTTCAAGGTTAAAAGTACGGAGTAAATGTGTTTTCTAAAATTGAAAATTCAAGTTTACACATACTCCAAGACCTGAATATTTGCTTTCTCTGTAACTCTTCTGTTTTTCTTTCTTTTTTATCTGTTTATGAAAAAATTGGATTCACGTAGCTATAATTTAATTACTCGACGGTGCAGGTAAATCATCTGCTCGTCTACAATTTGCATTTGTATACAGCTAATGTGGTGTATTACGAACCGCGCGTTTTCTGTATGCACACACAGGTATGACAGATAACGTTCCATAAGTTTTTCTCTTTGTATTATTATATTATATACGCGCTGCAGGCAATGCAGTCTCTTGTTACTTGTATAACGTGTACATATAATAATACTAACTATACCTCGCACGTAATAAAGTTTGCCAATTAATGTGATATCGGTCGTGTAATCAAATAGAGAGTCAAACACGTGTCACTTTATACGTTTGCAATATCGCAAATATCCATCGCATATTCAGACTTTCCAACTCATCCGTCTCGCATTCCCCCTCCCTCTTCATACATCGCTTATCAACTTATTAATATTTAGAAAAAAGAAAAAGAAAAAAATCCGGATACATTTGAATCATTCGTGCGAGACGTTATGCGCTATAATTCGATGGGCAAATACAATTGAAATCAAATGTATAACAAGCAGATCGCGTTGATTATCCGGACACGTGTATGTGGTTGAAAAAATGATCGAATTGGTGCAATGTTAAATTTATATGGCATAGATTCACCACATGTACACCTGGTTGGGTTGATTCTGAATCGTTTCGCGGCCAAGTGCGCGTTTGGACAACTTTTTTTTCCTGTAGCTTAACCCCCTACGAAAAGTTGTCCAAGCGAACTTGGCCGCGAAGCGAATCAGAATCAACCTTACCAGGTGTACATAAAGGTATTCAATATGTATATGGTTATAATATAGTTTCTACTCTTGAACGCGAACGTATGCGCGCGCGCGGGAGTATAACGTCTAATTAGACTTTGCGGGTATAATTACCTCGAGATTATTTTGAACGCTCTCTAGATCGGTGCGTGATAAATAAATCTCTGGATAGAGCAGAAGTTTATATGTACTTTTTTTTTTTTTTAGTACAACATCAATACCTTTACCTTACGTTTGCTGCGTGTGTATATGAGGTACGTACCTTTCGCGTGCTGCGGGTTCCGATAGGTACGTATTAAACAATGATCGGTGATCGGTTGTCTATTATCGATCGGACCGAGTGATCTATATGGAACAATGAAACGACGCCGGAAGGACGTTTTGTAGAGAAAATAATATATGTTACCGATCCACGCGACTGCGGTACGCACTGATTTCTATATCTCATGCAGCTGTTCCGGCGCAGCTGGAAGGGAAATAGAAAAAAAAAGAAAATGGAGGAAAAGTCTCTGAAAACTTTCACCTAAACTGCATCGCATCCGACTGAATATGAGAGACGCGTCGAAAGAAAAAAGTTTTTCATACGATGAAAAGAAAAGTAGAGTACGCGCTGCAGCTTCGCATTTCTATTGTGGTATTATAGAGCGTTTTATTCGGACAACTGCAGGTTTTTTTTTCAACTTGTCTATGAGGAATTTGCTCAGATTAATTCTTTCCTGTTATATTCATACCGCAATTTCCAACACCTACGCGTACGGTCGGTAGTATGCATATAGGATAATAAGGTGCATTCAGGCGAAATAGAATCGATCGTTAGATAGTTTTTTTTATTTATACGCGTATTCCTATAGTAGTATATAACCCATCGCGAAAGTAATTTATGGGTATTCAATTATCTGAGATTTGAAAAGTAGTTCGCACTCGGCTGACACTTTGATTGCCAACCGCGGCAGACCGAACGGCTGCAGGTTCGGATTATCCACCGGTTGAGCCTTATCGTAGCTTTATGTACCGGGGAGGCTGCAGCGTGAGTAAGCCATCGTTTATCAGCTAACGTAAACATACAGGGTATGTGCGATGAACACACGTACGTACACAGATTTATCGCGTCGTCTCTCTCCTTTATTTCTTGTCTCTTGAGGATCCGGTAGAACCGCAGGTGTGCGACGTTTGCATATAATCGAGGAGGACTGCAGAGAACCGGGAGGGCGTAACCCACAAAAGTAAGAAGAAAAAAACGTCATCAAATTTACGGATTTATGATCTATCCAGGCGTATACCTTTACCCGCTCGCTTGTCTCTCTCTGTTTTTACAAATTACGTTTCGCTCAGCTGCGACGCGGTAGTTAAAGCGATACGACTCAGCTCTGCTCATACACTCGTATACTTTCTTATTGATTAATTACACACTTGACAAAGTCATTTATTCTATACGGAATGCCTCGTGCGCGATTGTAAATTTCATATTATATACCTGTGCAGGACGATACACCCGCGTGCTTAGGTATATATTATTATATATTATAACTGTGGTATGTATGTACATATTCATTATATAGATAGATATATGCATACTTTCTCTGGGAGACTTTTTTCCCCCCTATGTAATTTTTTTTCTTTCTTTTTATTTCCGTACGCCCGCAATTTAAATCGTGTAATTAGAGATCAATAATTCAGATGTCATTTGACTGATTGCAAACCTTGATTCCCCTTTCTATATCCTTTTCTCTTTCATTAAGATGTGATTTGAAAATTATAATCATGATTATAAGATGGCCCAAATCGAATCGCCTAAATTAAAAGACTCCGAGGTAGGTTTAACGATCATCAATCATTCCGTAGATTTTTTTTTTCTTTCTTCCTCTGCATCCGTCCAACTTCGGATCGGAATTGAAATATAATCTTTTCAAAAAACTGTAGTACGGGTATCATTATATAGCTCGATTTTCTATTTCTTGATCTCTTGACCTAGGTATACATTATCTTTATTCGATGATCTATATTGTTTCTCATAGTTTCTTGGGGGTTCGAGTAATTCAATTGGATTATTATTCGCTCGATTTGTTTTTGATTTCCCAAAGGGGTTTTCTCCGCACTTTCTATTCTATTTCCCTGCCATATTATTCTTTACCCCCCTTCGATGCGACGAAGGACTATACAGTTTATTTAAGGAGCATTTGATCCTGGTAAATTCATTTCTTTATAAAATACACGTAGTAGGTAAAAAAAAAATACGTTTTCGACCGTGTACATTACAGTAGCAAGTACCACCTTTTTTTACTCTCACCCCTTCTTCTCCCCTATATCCATTGTTAAACAACGCGTTCAAACTTTCTCTCAGAGATGGCGTCCGCGTACGCTTCAACAAAGTACGGAATTGTTGGATAACAAAACGCCGGAGGAATCGGGTTTTAAAAATATAATTAAACAAAAAAAAAAAAAAAAATTATGGAAAACTGGAAAAGAAGATATATTCTTTTGATTTTCATCATATCGATTATCACAGATATAAATTTTGCCTATAGACGGTGTTAAATTTATTTGTTTAATGAATTTATGCGCTGCGAATCGACACGTGTATTATATGAACAACATATAATACGCGGAGCTATTGAATATCACGATTTACGTAACACGATCATGGCGGTACATTGGTATATACTTACTCACCTATAATGTCCACATAGGCAAAATACGCGTATGTACCGAAAAAAAGCACAAACGGTAAAAAAGAGAAAAAAAAAAAGACATGATCAGTAACGAACCTGTTGTTACTTTTTTCCGTTTTCCTTTCATTCTTTTTATTATTAACTTTTCATAGAGATGTGTGCGATACCCGGACTATATAGGTATACGTGTACGTTACTTAGACAATGAATAAAAATGATTAAAGTACGACGTGACCGCAGTTTCGAGGTTGAGACCAGAATATCGCAACGCGTCTCCACATAGTAGACGTAAGTTGGTGCGATGAGGAGGTGGCTATGCAGTATTTTATTGTTAGATAATTCACGGTGTGAACTGGAGTCGGGAAGAAAAAGGATATTGAATTTATAAGGATCCATGATAAAATTGCGAATAACGGATTGGATACCGTTTGGAGTGCTCGAAGTTAAATTGATAATGTATAAAGGAAGACGCGACGGATACCCCGCGACGTTGTGAAACGGCGGGCGAGGGCGTCGCGCAGGCGTCCTGATATCAAACACCGCGAAGCCCGAACCCAGAGGAGGCCAGCAACCGGAGCTGCGTCGTTTCGTCGTCGCGTTAAATTATCCCATATCCAACCCTCGCCTGCTCTCGCTCCCCGTCATATTTTGACAGTCGACCCTCAAGACTCGCGGGGGTGTTCGCGATAATATTCTACGTCGCGTAGTTCTCCGCGGCCCAGACGAACGATCGGTTATCTTTTTTTCACACCCCTGAAACCGCCCAACCCTCAGCTTCCAGACTGCCCTCGAATACCCTCGCCATTCCAAACGGACAACGGACGTACGTCCGCGCCCTTAACGTCGCTATCGGTTCTGATGTTAAATTCCTATAGAATCGCGCGCACGTCGATCAACTGCCACGACTAATCGGGTCACCGAGTATAGTCTTCGGTGACTAAATTACGCCTTCGATTATCCAAACGATAAATGAAACCCGAAGTAACTTCGATCGAACGATGCAGTGCCGATAGATCAATTAATCTCAAAAACATCGATGTGATAGCTTTAATTCATGTGACAAATGATAAGGACGTGTTATACCTTACGATTTAGTAAAAATGTGTATCAAAAATCAATATCGATATCAGTGGTTTTCGGGTAGGTTAATGACTGAGTAGATATGACGTGAACTTCGAAGAAAAAAAAGAATATTAACTATACAGACATTTTCGAGTTAAGCGCAGATCGGTGAATAAATTTGATCGGGTTGGTTAAGAAGAAAAAAAAAAAAGAAGAAATTACGGTCACCGTAATATATAACACATGACAAATCAGCTAAATAAAATATATATACGAGAGTATATAGCTATATAATATACGATGTGGTAGAGATGAATGAAATTTATTCACGTTGGCGTTGTTGAACGTGTGACGGCTTGATAAATGCAGCAGCAACGAAGCTGCAGCAGTTTGACCGTCGCGTCGTTGTCCGGTCTTCGCGTATTATACGTGGGAACAAATTGGAAGTGTTACCCTCGTTTCTGGTGCTGTTGCAACGAAATATCCTGCAGTAACTCAAGACCTGAACCCTGCGCCGGATCAACTACTACCTGCGGTTTGCGCAGGACATTTTTTTAAACACACAGAATGACTCATTTCGACTGGAAGTTATTACGCAGAAAAAAGGTAAACGAACCGGGAAGTTACAAAAACCGTAGTGAATGATAAGAAATAAAATAATATTCATAAATAACATTTTTGCAATTTTTACCAACTCGGTTACAATTAATGTAAAATTCAGTTCTAATTAATTCATGACTCTGGAATCAAGACAAAATTCCAGGATGTGGAGCCGCGTCCTTTCTTTTTATTCCGTATATTATCTTCTCTCGAGATAACATTTTTTTTTACACTTATGATTATTATGTTGGATTAATGATAAGTTTAATTGAAGAGGAAAAAAACATTATCAGCTGCTCGTATACCTTCTCAGCGGGAGAATCAAAAAAAAAAGAAATTTTGGAACTCAAATACGGTGCAGGTAAAAGCACACGAGCCTAATTAACGGGATAATAACCCACCCCATTCATGGACCGTTAGGAAAGTTTCAGATCGCTAGCTGCAGGAATAAATTTTACGTTTTTATTGAGCTGATATCAGGCCCACTTGTGGCCGAAGAACTCGCCCTGCGGGTCTAAAATCAACTCTGACTTTATGTTATACACGCGTATTACGTACATGTATAATACCTAACCATCTTATATCCATGCTTGACCTAATTTGCCTCAGATTGTCCGAGTCGCAGCAACGTTTTAATTGACAATAGTTAAATTTAACGCCGGATTGGGTCATAGGCGAGTTGCATTTCGTAATTTATACAGGGTGGGCGTATAAAGTAGAGGAGTGAAAATAATCTAGGCAGTATCGAATGAACGAATGAATTTCTTATATTAAAGAATCTTTAGCAATCTACTTCGTGTGTAGGTATTTCACATAGATACGCGTAATGTAATAAATTGTGACAAACAAGTGTATAGGGGGGTTTCATTTTAATCATTTATTTATCCGGCTTCACATTATACCCTGAACACAAACACGAGCGGTATTATATGTATACGTCATTACGTGTACAAGTGTGTGGTGAAAAACACACAGAACGGACTGTGTAAATAAACTGACGTGGCTTCTTCTTCGTCTTCTTCTTCTCTTCGTCGTCGACGAGTGATCGGACCCTAATGGCACTGTCAACACTTTTTACAGTTCCGCTAGTTTCCCCACGCCCACGCGACCTACGCTATTTACCGGGGCAAATAATTCCACCGTCGTTCGTTTTACGTAATTCAAATTCCCATTGAAAAAACACCCGTTGCCCCATAGTACTCCCCAGTTGATTCTTTTGCTCTGCGGAACAAGCGGTCAAAAAATTGATATCGACTTTTGATTGGTTGGACAATTTTATTTATAGTCGACACGTTAGATCGTGATATGATGCGGTTAATAATAAAAATCCATAAATTGGTAATGAGCGAGAATATCAGGCGGGTCGGTCATCGCGCTTGGTATACCTGGGCAGTTATAAGTGGATGTTCTCTGAACTGGGTCAACTTAACCGATCGATAGACAGACTCTATTCGTCAGCTGACTGTAGGTAGGTAAGCACTAAGCAGTCAGTCAGTAAGTTCCGCCCATAAATAAACGTGAAGCATTATAAGCAGCCTGGAGGTTTTGCCGGGCTTTGGTATACCTATAGGTATGTATTATAGGTGAAAACGTGGAGGTACGTTGGGGTGGCGAAGGAAATTGAGCACCTAAAATCACTCTCTCCTAGCTATGCATAGGTAGGTGATATTAACGTACGTGTAGAATTTTTTCTGAAAAGAATGCGGAATCGGAACCGCATATGGCCGGTGAAAGAGACGGGGATAGGAAGCAGATGAGAGGAATGGACGAGGCGGCTTTGGCACGCACAACTTCGCAACGTAATTCAATACCTGCGCCCTACTATATTATAGTATAAATATCTCCTCGCGACAAACTGAAATTATAAATTCGCAATGATCTCAACGTCGGCAATGATCGAGTTCGGAGAAACTTGCTATACGCGAGTCTCAGATTTCATCGGGTACCAGGTGTACCTGTAGGAATTATAGAAGCTTGTATAATACCTTCGATAGAAAATCAATTTTGAAAGATAATTGAGAATTGACGAGATTTTTTTACACGTTTCCAAATTTCTGTTTTCTGTTCGCTTACGTTTTCGAAGGAAAAAACTAAAATCATCGCTGTTTTAATGTTTCCAGGTGAATCCAGCCGAACGTCAGGTCCTGGAAAAAGATGATACCTGGACATTGGCCTCGGAGAATCAGGAGGCATCGACACATTTGGAAATTACAAATGATGGAAAATCCTGTGGGCCCAGTTTCGGTTTATCGGAGGCGGAGAGCTGTAGAAAACCAGTTTCTGAACCCCAACAGCAAACAGCTTCGTGGGAATACGAACCAAACTTACCCCGTAGTCACGAAACTCGAAAAAGTAAGACAAAAAGAATGAAAAATTATCTGAGAAAAAAGTGCAAGGACGCTCTGTCCAAGTCCGAAGATAGCGGCGGGGAAAAAAGGAGGGAAAAATGCACTTCCTGGTACGTCGATGAGAGGTGCGATGACGAAGTCAAAGAAAATTCGGATCTCGAAACGGTGAGTTCTCAAAAATGTTATAAAAAAATATCCGAACATCCAACGCTGCTGCAGTCCAAGGACGAAACAATCGGAGGTAGTCGCTCATCCTTGTACGAAGACGCGCAGGACGTCGAAGCTCTCGTCGAAGTCTGTGAATCTCATGAGAAAATCGTCGCTGTCGAGGCTTCCGCCTCGTCTTCCGAAACACTGGTAGTTGATATGGAAACCAAATTGGATTCGAAGTGCGAATCTAGCGATACTTTGGTAGCGGAAATCGCTGAAGGTGTACCCAAATGTTTGTTAGATCATAAAAATGAATCTGAAGTTAATAACTTTGATGTGCAGGACAAAAGTGATAGTGATAATCTAGTGGACGGAGTCACGGAGGATTTAAGGACTCTGGAAGGGATCGAGGAAACTATTTCCGAACAACCCTCAGCCGCCGCTAATTTTATCGTGGTGAGTTTAAATTTTCTCAATTTATCGATTCTTCGTGGACTATTAAATAATAAGCAGGTATAATATGAGGAGAACGGTGTGGCCTGGCCGACGTCATAATGGAGCGAGAAAGAAGGACGGGGGGAAGAGGTGTGTATGGGAATCGTGGGTCGTGCTCATTAATTATATCGAACTGATCTATTGGGATCAGAGTATAGGCTAATAGGCTAATAGTCTCAAACTCCGTATTCACTTTCCTGTCTCCGATATAGTCCGCGATAAAAATAATTCACTTCACTCCGCGAATCGAGGTTTCGTCGTTTATACGTTGTTACTTACTATAAGGGGGTTCGTTCGTTCGTTCATTCTATCGATGACTTTTCAGTCCCACGCCACAGTTTTATTAACTCGTGACACGCTACAGATTAAAATCTTACGAACAAACGGGACGAAACTGCAAGAAAACTTATCTACAAGGGGATTAGACATTTTTTTTTCAAATACTTCGGAGTTAGCCGCATATTACGATTCCCGGTTGACGACGACGAAGCTGCAAAATAGAAATTTCAAAGTTTCAAAAATGAGGATTTTTAGAACGCTGGAGTTCGCTGCAGGCGTCTGATTTTACATTGACTGCTGACTGGCTGAGGGAGCAGATAAGGTGCGCTGTGATGATTTTGCATACAGTGCACAACGCCACTTTCTCAACTGATGATCGGGTAGCAGCTGAGTGCGGCATCAACGCGCCGCGGTTTAAGTTTTGCATACCGTATACGCCGAGTCGGGATTGTAGGTATACACGGTACGTATTGCGAGCTAAAAGGGAAAAGATCAGCACGTCGGAGGTATCAAAAACAAATTTAGCTGCCTAGCTCCGATCGTAATCTTAGGCATTGCAGGAGATATACTATGATTCGCAAACCGCAACAACTCGTCGAAGGTCACAAGCTACCGCGATTATTATTTTTGTTCATTTTTTTTTCTTCCTTATTCTTATTCTTCTCCGCACGTTTCGGTTTTGCTCATATATAGTAGATGAAATTGCCGGTTTGGATATAAGGAAACAAAAAAGGCTCCGAGATCGATGGCTTGTACTATAAAGATAATGAGCTAACTGGGGTAATTAGTCCAAGAGCTGCAGAGAGCTGGGTGCAAGTTTCAGATTGCAGCAGCGGCAGCCAGCACGTTGCCAGGGCTGTTTATGAACGCCAAAGGCTTTCCGCGTGAACGAAGAATCGCCCAAGGTTGCAGAACCGCACGTTTCGCTTTCGCGCGCACTTCACTCCACTGCACCGGTGCACCACACTGCAGCGTTGCACTGCACTGCACTCCACTTAATAAACAAACAGCCACAGCTCACCTCAGCTCAGCTCGAGAGCTCCGCTCAGCTCCGCGGCACCGGGCCGCACGCACGGAAATTAAATATCTTCACCTCTCCGTACCAACCGGTCATAAATCAAGCGTGCAAAACGTAGATATGTGTAGGGGATATGACGGGACGATTATCAGGCCACCGGCGTGCAACGCATTATTGGTAAATACTCATTTCTTCTGCCATTACTGTACCGTGAAAAATCGTCCGGTTAGATCCGCATGTGCTCCGGAAGGACGAAAATGTGGGAAACAATTCCCAAGTTGGTGTCCCGAATCCATGGAAGGATGATTGAGGCATATGCATAAGGTATATGCGATTACGTAATGATCGGATCAATTAATAATTTCGAAGTATAATCAATAACCAACCTGGACTGCAGTCTTTTGTCGGCAAATAATATAATATCGTAACGAGCTTCGATGCCTGAAGGACCGAGAGAGAGCCATTATGATAGATATATACAGGGAGATATGCATATACTTCTATCTTATTCTGACAGATACGCGTCACGTGGTATTCACCACATGTGGCGATGAGAATTATTGAAATTGAATATCCGATACCACCGGCTCTCTATACTACCGAAGCTCGCTTAATTTAACCGCGCGTACGTCTTTCCTCTTCTCGTTATGGTCACGCGATTAGCGCCGTGGTCAGTCAGGTCGCAATGGCGCACCATGAGATTTCGTATAATAATATGCAGTTATAACGCCTACGATAATGTAGGTCGTAACCGACTATAACTAAAAATAATTGGACGTCGAAACATTATCGACACGTTATATCATAAGAATTTACAGTTTTCAATCAATTATTCTACTAGAAACCTTTCGATCAACTTGAATTTTATCTTCAAGGGTACCTGGACTCTTTCGCAAAGGTCAACTTTGTAACTTTTTTGGTTCATGAAAATTACCACCGATTTTAATGTCGATTCAGAAATTTGAACTTCTGTAATTCTTTATTGTAATCTAGAGAAGTCTTAATCATGTGGCTCGATGCGGTAACCCCATTAGCTTAAGTTTCCTGCCTGTTTATATGCGAATTTGCATATCAAGTTGAAATTCCCGGGAGGTATGTCGGGGACGACGAGGAGCTAGACTGTCGCCAGGTAGTCTGATAGATGAAAATCGGTGCCCTGTACGGAGAAAGTGATTCCAACTCCGCGTATTATGTATAGGCGAGGTGCCTATTGTGTGGAACAAAGTTAAGCGATATTCTATATATTCGAAGCTAGTAGTTTGTGCAGCAGGAGCCACGGCGGCGGCAGTTGCTTGCGATCTATGGAGTCGAACGAAGTGGCAGAAGGGGGTCCGCGGGTCGGGTGCCTTTAGTCCGCGGCGGCACATCGTGTGCTTCTAATACCGCATTAGGTCACGTTTCCGGTAATTAATGGCTCACGTCATCTCTGCTCGATGGGGAATTACATCGATCGTTTGTTCGATCTGCAGATCCATAGATCGGTGGATCTACACATCGAATGCGACGTTTGTAGGTGTTTTTTTTTTTCTTTCTTTCAATCCTTTTTTACATTCTCATATTATATTATACTCCATAGAAATGCAATGCACTGCCTATACAGCAGTTATATATCCAGACATATTTTAGTACCTACCTTACATTACCCATCGAACTCGCTTCTGCTTTGCTCCCGTTGCAAATGGACAATAGAAATTGTATTCACATACGACGTACGTGTATCCAAGATGAAACTATAACGTAACGTAGTGACGTAGGCGCATTTATATCATGCCTTGAAATTCTTCCGCTTTGTACTTTTATGAATTATGTTATGCCAACTCTGTCGCGTCGTCGCTTATCATTATTGTTATCTCGATCTTCTAACAGACCTAGCACGATATTTTGTGAGGATGAAAAAATCCTCACATCGTCTTCATATTCAGACGGGGATCTTTGGAGGCTTCTTCGACGATCGCGAGCAGAATTCGAATCCACGAGATACTTTGAGATTTGTAATTTACCTTTATATAGATGTGTTCCACGGTGCAACAGGCATATATACCTACCTACTTTGATACGGCTTGCGGGGTTGATGTTGCCGCAAGACACGAAGAAAGGTAATAAATAATGAGGCAATCCGGGGAAATGAAGGCGACTTCGTGACGCTCGAAGGTGAGACGACCCCTGACCTCACCTTCTAGATCCCCTTATAGTCCCCATATTCCCTCGGCTCTCATAGTCCCGACCCAACTAAATCGACTTTGTAACTCCGTAACAGACGACCATCCTGGTCCCACTCGTCGTACTCGTCGTCGTCGACTCGATCCGGAGTCTGACCCGGAGTCGTTTATTTATTTCTTATTATACCATTGTTTGTCAGAAAATTTGTTGAAAAATCACACGGGTCGTGAACGATCGGGTGAAGCTTTTTTCATATACATTGGACTTTTTTTTCTACGATCGCTAATCGAGCGTATGTGTAACGTTCGGTAATTAACGTCAAGACGCGTATAAATCAGGATAGTAAAGATCTGTGAAGGAGGGAAAATAACTCTCTAGAATTTTAACCTCGGGGATATTTCAGGACATGTATTATACGCTGACTTCCGCTGTTTAGCGAGATAGCGCGTGTAGCAAAGTGTAAATATGGGTGGGCGGGTGCATGGAAATTATTATTGGAGAGAGACTATAGATGCAGTTGTAATAGGTCTCCAGCATCAGCAGCGGCTCAGGCGGCGCGTGGTGGTTGCGGTGGCGGCGGCGGCGTTTGCGGCGGAATTTGCACGAGTGGCAATTACGCGCGGCGATGCACGGATCGTGGATTGTAAACGGCGATAAGTGAGACACGGGAAAGTCAAGAAGGATAATTGCGACGATGTGGGTTAAAACCTCAACGTAGTGCTGCTGTTGCTGCCGCTGCCGCTACGGCTTATACTATATCTTTCCATATACACACCGCTCTTTTCGTTCCTTTACACTTCGTTTCATCGTTCCCTAGCAGCACACTTAGTTCGTTACATTCGCCTTGAGACTCGACGCCCGACTGCCTTCAAACGTCGTACCCTATACCCTGGCTTGACAGCCGCCTGTAACCG
Source organism: Athalia cordata (assembly GCA_963932425.1). Lineage (NCBI taxonomy): Eukaryota > Metazoa > Arthropoda > Insecta > Hymenoptera > Athaliidae > Athalia > Athalia cordata. The sequence goes on along the minus strand of OZ010628.1, from coordinate 3,732,462 downwards.
CCGAGTACAACGTCGACAGCAAAACTCACCTAGTGTCTTACCAGATGCCCCGCACCGTACAATCTATTCAACTTAGTTATATGCATTCCTTCCTCACAGATCGACCGACTCTCGGGTTAAGCTAATCGCGATGGCCTGCACTCCTTCCTGCAACACCTTATTCCCCGTGCTTCAATATACATCTGGTACAACCCGCTGGGGGCGTGAAAAAAGAAGCCAGAATCGCGACTCCGATAAATTGTCCGAAATAACCAAACGGTTATAGGAATCGGGAAGGGGAGTTCGAGGTTAATTGAATAATTATCAAAAATTCCTCCTGACGATCAACGGGACTTTTATATTCGATCCTTCCATCATCGAACGCCTGAAAATATCGTAAACTGGTAGCCGTAAAGGGTAAAACGATGCCCAAGGGTCAGACGTATCCAACCCACCTACATATTCACTCGTTTACTTGCCGAGAAAATTCTCTCCTCAAGCTCCACCGTAAGTTCTGTTGACTGAGAAGATTCCTCGTCTGACGGTTCAATTTCTCGTATACTACTTTACTTGGTGGAGAAGCTGCGAAGCCTTTCGTCGAGCTTAGCCAAGGGTCACCAGGGTGACGCGGGAAACTTTCGGAATATGTATCTTATACGTGTCTCACGTCTGTCGGTAATTCTTCTCCTCACCCTTTGCGTCTATTTTATCCTTCAGGACTTGAATGGTCAGAAAATACCCCATATATCGGGAATGCAGGATATGGATTTGCAAGATGTGATGTCCGGATCGATTCCGAATCATTTCTTCCCGTTTTTTATACTCGCGAGGATTTTTTATTTAAAAATTTTCTATGGCTCTTTCCTCTAATCCTATTCAGCCGAATCAAAGTAATAATGGAACACAATCGAGGTAGGAAGGTTAAAACTACAGACACTGCAGTTCCGAAGCGGCTACCGAAGTCATTAAGCGAGTAGCGAGATGAGATTATAGAGATTCACCACCCACGCAATAATTCAAGTTCTTGCTTCTTTATTCTTAAAAGCCAATTGTTTCGCCTCGCCGGATGGAATCCGACCCGTCGGTACCATCGCGATTTCGTCTTATTACTTATTGTTACTCGTTATCCCCCGCGTTGGGATTGTCTCTTTTCATCTAAGATTTGCACAACGATTTGAACTCGCTGCACAATTTCTTAGCGAAGAAAAAAATTTTACAAGGGCAGTTGGAATCGACCCACGGATTCGGTACTCGAAGCTTTTCGTGTAGGTTTCCAAATGTTCTTTTTTTTTTCGTTTTTACTGCAAAGATATTTGACGATGAAACCAGATCACCGGATGTGCGGTTCGGTCGTTTCTGTACCACTCGTGCGGAGGAGGCGGGAAAATACATACAACAAAATTTTTTGCATCGCATTTATCGATAGATTCCCACGTAAGAATTCATATTACCTATACCCAAAGATATCACATTGTTTCTCTCGAGTTACTACGAGGTACCCACATATTTATATGAGCTTTTCATTTTTCAATTTCCTTTTTCGAATCCTCTCATCGATCGGGGAGGTCTTTTTCTCTCTATGAGAATATCGGGTTATATCTCCAATGGGGTTTTCGTTATGGTATACGACAACGAGAACCGGTTGCCTACTAAATTGTCATAAACTTGCCAAGTTGGGTGTAACGAAACGGGTAGGTAGGTAACGGCTATAACAGGTATAGAAAAAAAAAGAATACGGATAAAATGAAATTCGGAATTTATTCAAACGACCCTGCAGCCCCTATCATTCTGCTTTCTTTATCTTTTTTTTTGCTTTACGAACATAGAAGAGGTGTAAAATAAAATCGTTGATCTAGGTCCGCATCGAGGTGTAATTTAAGATCGAATTTATCAGCTATTATACTTTTGTGAATATGTAAAAACTTCGATAACCGGTCAGCTACGGGGATGAAAATTGTGCATTTCGATGAGGGAATCGCATTATCATTGTTCCGTGTTATGGGAAATCCTCAGCACATACGTAGGCGAGATAAGTAAGTTTTACGTTGGCCTAGACTCTTGGGAGCTACGGCGTGGCGTGGACCGCGAAAGGGGCATAAATTAGCCGGGTACCTACTCGGGCTGCCACCCAAGGCGCATTTCCTCAGTCTCTTGCACAGCTATCAACGCGCTTTTATTCGTAACTCGAATATTAATCAACAATCTCGACAGACACGCCGTCCGCGTCGTGCAGTTCTCGCTCTTTACTTTGAATTCTCAGTTCTCTCCGCTCAGCCCCGTACGATGCAGCGAGACCTTAAAGGATCGCGTTTATATATACGTGGATGAAATGCGGGGCTGCAGGCTGCTGGCAGTTTCCGTAATACGTCATTCCTCGGAACTGGTAATATGCATATGCTGCACCACCACCATCTAACCTACGCGAAACGCACCTAATTATAATACCTACAAGCCTCACTTTGTGCACTCCACCCTGCACCACAGTTTCCTCATACTATCAAACTCGCTCTACCTTTCGCGACTTTTATCTCGTATAATTCTGAATCACGAAGGGAGTCGGTGTGCAATTTATATATTGTTAAGTAGAACGCTAAATCACTTGCGGACACTTCTTTTTTTTCCTTCTCTCATTTTTTTTTTCTTGCATAATCAAAAATTCAAAAATTGCAATTCCGAAGATCTTTGCGTTGGGGTGTTGGGAGTTTGAAAAAATTGAGGAAAAAGGAAGAATATAACCGGAAAAGGAAAGACGCGACTTTTGAGTATCGAGATCTGGAGTCTGTTCTTTAATTTACGATACAATAGCATTATACTAATTCCCTTCCTGGCGCAAATGCAAGTGCAACGGTATAATAAAAAGAGCAAGTCTTTCGTCTACAACGAAATACATAAATGGCAAACTGCACGTATGGGTATAATAATATACAATACTTTAACTTGAGCGCCACCATCGATGGCTCCAAGATGTGGATGGTGTTGGTGGTTAATGTTGTGGTGGTTAGAGACCTCGTACTGCAGCAGCCTGCATTATATATGTATACACCGGAGTCACAAAGGGCATGGGAGCGACACACCCACCGGATGTACTTTATATGCCCGCGTTCGTTGGTGATATGACGTCACAGGTCTATATACAGGGTGCGCCATTCCTCCCGCCTCGTTTATTTTATTTTATTTAACTTTGTTTAATATTTTATTTGCATTTTATTATATAATTTATTCCCAAACTAAATTTCAACAATTGTTTCTGGGTATATTTTACAAAACTGTGAGGGTAGATAATAAGAATCGCTATAAGTATGTAAATTATATCCTGCAGCCGTGGTCGGAATTGATCATCTTCTTTATCATTTTTTTCGTACATAATTCTTCTCCAACGACCGTATGTTCTTTGAAAATTTATATCTTGTCCGGCGCCCACTTGCAGCTCTTTCGACACGCGGAAGTGAGCTACCCTGTAACGATCTGGAAATCGTCCGCTAATGAGGAGGAATCTTTTTACTCACGAATACATATGTATGTCCGTTATATACGAGTACATACTTGAGTGTAATTACGAGAGCAACAGGTTGCTGATGCTGCAACGTCGATGATTATACCTAAATATGAATCCTAATCGGTACCAATTTGATTTACATTCGATCATCGGGGCTCGTGTTTCTATATCGTTAATTATAATCGCTGTCAGAATTCTTTTCGTTAGGTCGCAAAAGGTTTTCGCTCGCTGCATTCTTACCTGGTTATTGTTCTGTACTTAACGTACATGGGTATACTGTAATATACGTATTACGTATACCTAGGCAATTGGATCGCATTAAATCAAGGCAGTAATTAGCAGAAACGGCAAATTAACGCATGCCTTCAAGTTAACGAGGTGAGTTACTGCGTTCCGACTTATAACCACGACACTTATTATGCTTATATTAGACTTATACTTAGTTAGGTAAAAGGTCAACGTTGTTCTACGGCTGCTGGAGTTCGAACTCACCTATTATAATACCCGACACGCTATTTGTATTACTCTACTTTTATTACATCGTGGTGTACGGATAAAATCAGAATTGATCGGATAAAATGAGGATAATAATAATCATCGTCGATCGATCCAAGGAAGGCGAGAAAAATTAGATGAATCAAAGTATTAATCCCATCGCTGAGATGATGAACCGAAAACAGCCAAAAAATTTCGAGGTATAACTTAGATTTTTGTCGATTTTGGGGTCAAAAATCGACATTTTTTTTTTTAGGATTTCCTATGGTATTCTTATGTATTTTGATCTCAGGAATCCGAATCTGAAAGTCAAATTGATCTATCTTTAACATTGATCGAGTTATCGCCAATTTATCGATCTAAAAAGTGAAAAATCAAGGATATCTTGGGAGGAATAATTCGTAGCTCAATTTAATTGTTAGATTCGTGTTCCTGAGGTCAAAATATGTCAGAAAAGTGTCCTACGATCAATTTTAAAAATACTTCATTTTTGGCCCAAAAATCGAAAAAATCCAAAGGGGTATACCTTAGATTTTTTTCGATTTTGGGGTCAAAAATCAAGTATTTTTAAAATTGATCGCAGGACACTTTTCTTACGTATTTTGACCTCAGGAACACGAATCTGAAAGTCAAATTAATCTATCTATGAAATTGATCGAGTTATCGTCAATTTATCGATCTAAAAAGTGAAAATTCGAGGATATCTTGAGAGGATTAATTCGTAGCTCAATTTTCTCAACGAATTCGTGTTCTTGAGGTCAAAATACGTCAGAAAAGCGCCATACGATCGATTTTAAAAATACTTCATTTTTGGCCCAAAAATCGAAAAAATCCAAAGGGGTGTATACCTTAGATTTTTGTCGAATTTGGGGTCGAAAATTAAGTATTTTTAAAATCGATTGTAGGACGCTTTTCTTACGTATTTTGACCTCAGGAACACGAATCTGAAAGTCAAATTAATCTATGTATAATATTGATCGAGTTATCGCCAGATTTTCGCCTTACGGATCAGAAAAATTGAGATATTTCGACCAGTTGTAGTGGTAGTTCGATCTAGTCGACAGATTCCTTTTGATTACAGATGAGGTGATTCACTCGACGTTGTATTAAATTTTTCTCCGTCGTTATCGTCGTCGTCGTCGTCGTTTGTACAAAATCGTAAGCCATAGGTTTTACTCCGATGTACGATGAAACGATGTGGAATGAATATACTCGTGTATTTATTTAGTTGTAGATGCGGAAAGTACGTGTGGGTGCGCAGAGTCAGGTGGCAGGTGCCAGGGAGAGTGATATCCTGTCTGTATACAGTGAATGCATTAAATTATATTCCTGCATAAGTTGCCAGTTGTAGTTATACGACGTTTATCCGAAGGTATCGGTGGTAGAGGAAAGCACGGTATAAGTACAGCTGATTGGTCGGTCAAACCACTTCGTGTGAAGGCGACTCGATGCAGCTGCGTTTAATACGTCCTCGTTAATTCATACTCATATCTTTGATATTTCATAAGGATTATTACCGTACCTATACTCGCACGTAGTTAGATACCTTAGTGAAATTTTGATTAATCGACCAAATTAGGCGACGATCTAACGACTATTTCCGAGCTCAAAAAATTCGACCAAAGAAAACGCGATTCCCTTCGGAGATTATCATTTTACCTTCAAGGAAGAATGTTTGGATAATTGAGTCGCGTAGGTCAGTGATTTTTTTTTTATAGAGACAGAAAAGGGGAGGGTGAATAGTGAATAGTTCGTTAGTGTATTTCACCAAGAAACCGGAAGTTGCGGGACGTACAAGTCGAGATGATAGAGGAAGTCGTTAATACTCACCTGATGAGAAAGTCGACGATTTCAAGAGATTCTACGCGATTAAATTGTTAACGAATGAAAAACGGCGATTTTCAATTATCGAAAAAGGAACAGGATTGTTATAAAAAATATTATTCATACGACGGGCTTATGGTTACCATGAATTATTTCTGTAGTAATATAACAAACGGCGCAATATATTATTGCCGGGGTTTATCTGTACACACATATTCCGAACCCCAACCCTAATTCCAACCCTAACCCTGTTCTATTTTATTAGGTTCAAGGGGAGAGGAGAGTATTGTTTGTGGAGGAGGGTTTAAGCAAACAAGATTCGGAAATGGTAAATAAGACGCGGGGGGTGAACCGCGAAGCACGTGCTTTTCAAACGGATGATCAAAGCCATTCATTCGAAGACCCAGAGCGAGTATAGTAAACTTGGCATTCTGCTTATACGATGTATTTGCACTTACCTCGACACGTGCGATATTACGCATAATGTATAATACACGGATATCCTGCGACCGATAAATTTTCCGTCTACCCAAAAATTTGACAAAGCGTATTATATGGTTATCGAATATTCTTACGAATTTTATATTGTTACCCTTATAGATACGGTCGCGTGATGGATTACATAATATTATATGAGGGCGGAAACGAGTTGTGGGTGGCCTCCGTAGGTTGGAACAAAAAACTCAGAGCCGGGTTACACAGCTTTTTGCCCATCTCTCTCCCGGTACTCTAGATAATATAACGCGAAAATATAGGTGCACTAGATGGAGCGTAGAGAGTCCCCTCGGTATCGTATTTTGGAGGAACACAATGAACCCACATGACCGAGATGAAACGATCTCGAGTACTCTCGAATTAAAAACCATAACTTATCGCAAACAAGAATCATCCCCCTCCTGGGCGTTATTCCTTGTTTTCTAGGGTCTTTTTTTTCCACTTCATCGATCGACCATGTTTGTGCGTCTACGTTTCATATGTGCGTATTTTATTTTCCAGCACAATCAGCTCCAGCTACATCAGGGACGGTCTGACGTCGCGACGCTCGTTAGAGGTCTTCTGGGGCCTCTTTATGGGAGCGGAGTACTCGACCTACTGACGAGACAGGCACGGGACATCCTGGTCTGCGCCTATCACGGAAATCTCGATGAATTTCTAAAGTCCTTCTTGTCTCCAGCGGCCTCCGTGCTCGCCGAAGCCAAGAGAATCGCCTCCGAAAATGTGAGTCTTTCTCAAAAACATTTCATTCGATTCGTCTGTCAAAAATAATCATCAGGACCAAATTCACCTGACATTGATAAACCATCTTTTCAACCTTATCGCCTGGAGAATTCGATTAGGTTTTCTTTTTGATCAGATATTTTCAAGAAAGTATGAGAAGGTTTTGTTGACTCGTGCGTAAAAAAATCTGCAGTATCCTGAGCTGGGAACCGGTTAGCGTCTCCGTCGCCCTGGCCGGTGTAGCTGAAAGTTTAATTAGCGTTTGTCGTACAAAGGGCGTAGCCCTCGGGGTTTGAGGGTTCAAGGGGTTTAAAGGCAGTTAAGAATGTTTTGCCGTTGAGAGTCGTGAAAATCGTTCACGACATAAACATTTCCCTGCGGTGTCGTTGACACGTGCGAACAACGGGGAAAAACCCCCGAAGCTAACCGCGACTGGGTAAAGCTCGAGGTTGACACTTGAAAAGCCACGTGCACGAGGCGTTCCAACTTCTCCGTCGTATCGCGCATAGGAGAGAAAGAGAAGAGAATAAAGGTGCGGCTACCCCAGAAACCGAGTCGAGAGGGCGAAGGTCTTCCCGTTTTTAGGTACACTAAAACGATTCGATATATGAACGCGGAGGGTTATAAGTAATATTTGGAGAAATGGTGAGCGTCTCTCAAGTTTCTCACGTCAGTTCTCGAGTGAGAACTTTTGTTGACACTCCTCGCCCACATCGGACTCTATACTACCTCGGACTCGGGCATCCTGAGAATATTCCGAGACTACGAGTTGCAACGCCCACGCAACCGTTGGATGACCGGATTCCAAGACTCTGGTCCGCGTCTCGTCGAGGAGTAAAACCGCATTCAAACGTTGATATAGCGGTGTCGTTGACGGGAGAATCATTAATCTCCAACAAATACTACCTTCGTATACATTATAATGCGGAGATCATAATTATTCAAGTTTACGAAATTCGTGCTCCAAAAAACTAAAATAAACTAAAATCAAATAAAAAGAATATCGTTTCAGGAAGAACGACTGTCGTACGTCGGGTAGTCGTTATCACCGGAGTGTAGAAAACGGGACTGCAGCTACCACGGCGGAGGTGTGCGCGTATTATACAGCCGGGCATATAAAGGTAAAAGGTATAGACTGTAGGGTACAACGTTCCATTGCTATTACCTACCTGCCTGCCAGCTGCATGTACTCCGGTATAACGTGTACCCTGGAATGTCAGGTCGGTTACGACGTTTTCGTCCTCTTCGTCGTCTTCGTCGAATCTCTTCGCAAGGCGACGGTGATGACGTAACGGTGCAGCATCAGCGCCGTTCTACCTGATTGACAATGATTAAAGGTTTCTCCTGAGAGGGGGTGGGGGGGGGGGCGGAGAGGGTGTGTATCTGTTGCGCCTGGTACTCGCGCGTCTCTCTGAACTATGTGAATTTTTTTATATTATTTTTTTTCAACTTGTACATACATATGTATAATATATATAAGTATAGAAGTTACAACACAACGTCGTGTAAGAGATCGAGTAAACTCTTCTCGAACCCCCGCGACTATCCGCCCCGATCGCTGCTTCCTCTTATACACTTCTCGATCTCGCGGACGCCGAGCCTGGCTCGTCTTCTTCTGCATTTTAAGATTTTGAACTCTGAACCTTACAACCTCTCGACCACGTATCCATCTACCTACCTACCTACTAAGATAAATTTGAACCAAAGCCGGTAGGAATTTCTTCAGACTATGACCCCCCCCCCCGTCAGAGATAGATATACTCGTCGTCGTACGGAACGCGCATCTTCACGAGAGTGCGAGGAGCTGCTGCTCATGGACCGGTCGAGACATCGAGAAATAGTGAAAGATCATCAGGTATTCCGATACCCAAATATCCCTCCCCTTCTTCTACGAACTTTCCTCTTTGTCAAATCATTTGATAGCTGTGTAGAATATGATCGTAACTCGAGGAGACCGCGATCGAATCGAATCGACTCTTGAGAGAAATTGGAAAAAGAAAGAAATTTTTTTTGTTACCAACTAATCGCAAATCCCGGGGCAAATATAATGTAACGAGAGGCTATAGCTTCGGGCTTCCATGGTGCGTATATAACCAGCCTTTTTAACGTCTAGGTTACGTACCTATTCTGGAGATATGAGGAAGTATTATAAAGTGCGTTGTACGTACCGCGGGTGTCGAGACCTCAGCGTGCTTAATGAGCCCTATAATTGGTTTTTACCACGTTCGTCTTTGCGGCGAACTAACAAGTATAATAATGTACACATTCAAATGGATTTTTACTTACATTTATAACCAACTATCTATACATACGAGTTTACTGCGAGCATATTATGTAGGTAAATAAATTAGTAGATATGAACGCGACGGCTACCGCGAAGCGAACATGGATCATATAAATATACGTAACTTATACCCACCTAGATGCCGGTGATTTTCAAACATTAAGGTAGGCATATGGGTGATGGACTAGGAAACGCGATGCCTACCTACCTATCCTAGTACCATATGTATACGACGTCTTGCAGCATCGCACGCACCTGCATCCAGGTAACCAACTTGTAAAGTACGTAAAACAGTTCCGTCTCGATGATTTACGGAGCGATTTCTTACTACGAACTCCCTCTTGTGTACCGGGCTGTTTTATTTTACCGAATAGAAAAAGGAATCGAAAAAAAAAAAAGGCTAAAACGCTAAGAGAAAGAAATGGGGGAAAGGAGTATGGGAACAGTGGAAACGGGTCTATTACGACATTTTTATACCTTCTTAATAGCGGATCAACTTCGACTCGGCCATAGATCTTCGGCTTCTACGAGACACCTCGAGTATCTATACTTCTGTGTACCTACAACGGTCTAGGGACGTATATTACCCCGGGGATTACGAGTAGTTGGAAACGGGACTCTGCTATCTGTTCCCTAGGGATCTTGGAAACATAAAACGTCCTTGGAACTTTACTTGGATGTTGAAAATTAGCTGTATAGGGTCGTTGTTTATGGCCTGTTCTTTTTTCTATCTCTTACTTTTTTACCTTAGGTTTCTTTTCGTGATTATTGAATGATGAAATATCTGATAGATCGCGGGGAACTGCAGGAATTACCGACCAAATTGACACCCGAGGGCTTTCAACTTTGCAATTAGAGAAAATTTGACCAATCGCGTCGCGCAGGTGCAGTTTAATAGAATTTCTTATCGTTTTTACTCAATTCGTTTATGGACTGATCTATTTGCTCTCATATGGTTCTCCAATCGAACAAATATAAAGTAGATAAACGAGCTAGTTAATTAATAGATTCCCGCTGTGATGCGCTGAGGTAAGAAGAAAGTCAAACTGCACAGTGAAACGTTGAGGATGTCGAATATGTCGGCAAAAAGTTAAAACTTGGGGGGCTAACTTCAGATCGGTTGGTAGGCAGCGGAGGTGACGTCGGCATGTAGACCGAGGTTTATGGAATTCTAGATCTACACCAGCTTGACAGTCCGATAGTTAATTGGAAGATCTTATAAGTAGGAACATCGAGACCTTGACACTGATGAGCAGAAACAGGATATATCACTCCGTAATCGTAAGGCTAATAATCGATTACTTCCACTCACTAGCTTCGGTGTCGATCAAGGTAACGAGAATCTTTGCCTTTTTCTCGCTCCATCTTATCTCTGGCTTATCTATCCAGCTTCTCGAGAAAATCCGGATCCTTAATTTTATCCTGGCGTACAACACCTTCCGAAATCGCTTTTTATACCAATCGTTTGAAATGTTGTAAAAAAAATATTATGTGCACATATTTAATCACCGCTCTCCGTATATACCAACCACAGTACGCATCGATCTTTCTCTACGTGCAGTGCAGCGGCAGGATGTTGTAATATTGATTGTCGCATAGCCTGAAGGGAGCGTCAAAAGCCGTTATACCCTCTTTCAAGCACAAGCATGCAGCTTTCGAATCGACGTACACTAATTAAATAATTACATGTTTCGTGTACTTGCTGTACTCGTACTTGCACGCGTAATTGCCACTCGATACATTAAAACTTGACGGAGCTGAAGGTAGGACGGGATGCATGAAAATTAAATTCTTTTTTCTAGTCGCTCAGTCGCAGTCGAAGAATATCGGGTCCGGCAGGAGTGACGATGATAGCGATGAATTTAATACTTTGATAAGTTTTTACGCCCACGTATGGCGTTTCGACTCTTGAAACAATTTAAACGTCCAACAGCTGCTTCGTTCATTGCTTCATTTCTCGAGTGACGCTGCATCGGTATATGAGGTAGTAAAAGTTGAGTAACAAGGATGAATTGGTCGATCAGGCGACCGAGGCGATAAAATTAACGAACCTTCAGAAAACATCCAACGAATCGCAGCGTCTCATTACAATATTTCAGATCGCCGGGAAACCTGTAGAAGGCGAATGGAAAGCACAAAGTTTTCCTACCTACATCGTTCAAAAATGAAGTTGAAAAAGGTTTTTAATCATCCGTTTTTACTAGTCTGTTTATTTTCGATAGTTCCAGTAGATTACGAAACGCGGAACCCCGAGGGAAATAATCTTCGGAGGTTGTTTCTGCGGTGGTTCCGATATTTGGGTGGCTGCATCGAACATCCCATAATACAGGGCCTATTTATAGTCGATGGAATAGTTTTATGATACTCAACTTTCCGATCGATGTTTCTCCGTGATTATTGGGGCTTGTCGAGTGGAGAGAAGATACCGCGACTGATTTATCGTCACCCCCTCAAGCGACGAATAAAAATGTTAGCCTAATTTTTCAACTACAACGTGTTCTATCCGTATAGATATATTATGGTCACCGCGGCGATAAAACTAAGTTACATACGACGACGTGGAAAATCACCATATGAATTATAATCGAGTCGCTATATAAAATTTAAAAATCACATCAAACTCCGCTACGAGCGCAGCGTCATCCATTAGTCGATAGACCTTTTTTTTAGTCTCCACTTCGGAGAATGTTCTACAGGTGAAACCCTCTATGCCGCTGTTAATGTTTGCAGAGCCCGTGAAAAGCTCACAGAAAGTCCGAGTTCTGTCGTGTTCTATTAAAAAGATGTGGACACAGCGGCTCGCTTACGAGTAGTTCGTATCTTCTCATCACGTATAGCAGATATCCATGAATAAAATAAAACACATTTTCTTTATGCTTCCGTCGAAAGCTGCGAGGAATTCTAATTTACTCCCCGCAATTTATAGTTGGATCAAAATATCTTCCGGTGAAAAATAATCAACGAGGTTTTACCGTGCAGGTTGAAAATTTCCATCGGCAAAGGATCGTAAGGAAACTGAATTTTTCTCATCTCAACATTTCGCATGGATTTTTATTACCTCAGATTTGTCTCGCGGCAGTTGAGATTTCACAATTACAAATGTGTTAGTTTTATTAATATTTCTCACGAGTCCGTTAAAAATATTAAGTCAAGGAATTAGAAACGCGCTCGTTCCAGCGTATAAGTCATCGTCGTCGTCACGTGCGACACGAAACATTCGCTAACGAACTAACGAGTGACGCGTAATTAATTTGACACCGTGTCCAAAAAAGTGTTTTCGCGCCTTTCAGATCCGAGGAATGGGAAACAACGTGACTATATAATTTTTTTGTCTCCTATCCTTTCCCTCCCAGGTCCGCAAACCGCCAAAAAGCTGTAACTATAGGTACGAGAAAGGAATTTCCAGGGACCTAAAGTAATTAATAAATTATTAATTATCGCCTGGGTGATCGTGAGATTTTTGTTACCGATTAAACCGGTGCGGAGTAATATAATGTGATATAATTTACGCCAGTGAATAACAAAAGCTTCGATATACCTACAGGCTGCAGTCGTGTGATCATTTAATTTAATCCAGGAAGCTAATGGTTGTTCATAGCTTCATTTTACTTCTTTTCCTTTTTTTTTTTTCACTCCGTAGCGCCAGTCGTTTAAATTACGTGCAACAAAAGCCCATCTATGGGTAATTTTGTTCGAACTATTGCCTAGGCATTAGCATATACCGTACCTACCTATACGTGTTCCGACTTTCATTCGTTCGTTTAAATTACTTTTGTTTACTTTTTTTTATTCCCCCATTTACCAACCTGCAGGGCCGAGACAAACGATCGACCAAACTGACATCGACTCATTTTTATTTCTTCCCATCTCTAATTTTTTATTTTTTTTTTTTTGCTCCGAATCGTAACGCCCACTATTATTGTAGTTGCAGACGGTGCTTCAAGATTTTCACGTTATAACGTTTCATCGCGTTGCGTGTTCATCGACGTTCCTTTTTCTTGTTTCATATATCGTACGATACCCACCTACCTGTCTGTTGTGTACGGCCACGTAAAGGTATGTTTTGTATAACACACGTGCATCGGGGATTCACGTTGTGACCAGAACGGGTCGAGGTCGAATGTTTAGAGCCGGTGATCGGCCATGCAAACTATTTCCATCCAGTGACCACGATCAATAGATCCATCGCCCACCTCTAATACATACCTATATCTCGACGTTAGATCGTATTTCTAAATTATAATCTATTCTGCAACGAGTCACTTTATGCATTGAAATTCAGACGTGCGATCATCTCATTTCTAATTCTAATTCTATTCGCAGAAAAATCAGGAATCTTAAACGACGAATCTGAGGGGTGAGAAATATTTGAATTTATACAATTTACCCGCGATTCGTAAACCGCATCGCCTCCCGCAAAAAAAAAAAAAAAAAAAAAACTCTGAGAACCTTATCTTACGTGGGCACGTGCCGAGCAAACTTATATGCTCTTAATTGTGGCGCAACTTTATTGCAAGCAATTAAAACTTCGCCCTTAATTACCGTCTCAACTCTCTTTTCACCCTCGGTTTATTCTCCTTCTCTCTTCCACCCTCGCTTTTCTTTTTTTGTGCCATTTTTTTTCATGTAACCTTTTACTCGTTTTTTCAACATCTTTTTGTTTTTTTTTTTGTTTCTCTCTCTACTTCGCGGAACGAATTTTCTGCTCTCACGCTTGTCAAGTAAATCCTCTCTCTGCGTGCGGAAAAAAAATTAAGCTTCGAGAACTCAAGCGAACTGCATTTATGATTCCGCCCCCTGCAGATGCACGTGAGAATTATCATTAATATTCATCTCCGTTTTGGTTTTTTTTTCTTTGCTTTTTTTGCGTTCTCCTTTTTTCTTACGGATGATCCGTGAATTATTGTATAGTATAAATTTAGTCACTCGCATTGTCAGTGAAATTCATAATAATACGTATACACCTGCCATATGTGAATATAAAAAGAAACACAGGTGTAACGATCTTATAGGAGAACGATGACCCCGTCTAACTATAGGTAAAGTGCGATGGATGTAAAAACGTAAAAGAAAAAATGAAACAAAAGATGTTTAAGAAACGTGAAAATAAAAATACAAATAAGCGAGATATTTCGCGTGCGCTATTATAGTCAATGAACTGTGCGCGAGGACTAAAATGAACTTGGCTCAGATCGTAGTGAAACAAAAACTGGGCAGCCGCCTCTAAGGCCCCGAAGCTATAAACGTGATATTCGAGAGTTACTTCGTGGTAAAATCGCATAGAAAAATTCCTGGCTTTTAAGTCTCGATGAATTCTCAAGATCCAACGACGTTGCAAGATTTTGGAACAGTTTTTCGAAACAGTTTTGATCTAGTTTTCGACTCCTCACCGTTGAACGATCTTTTCGAATGTCAAGTTTATCACACTTTCATATTCACGCGGGTGAAATTTCTGGTCATGAATTTTTATTGAATGAGATCTAATAATGACACCCCGCGGTGAAATCGGAGATGGCAGATCTTCAAATTCTGAAACAATGACAGGGCGGATCATTTGAAGAACGAAAGTGTCGTCGTTCTCAAAATTAACTATCGTGACTCGTGTGCAGGGATATAAAAATTTCTTGGTTTTTTTTTTCCCCCACCGTTCAATTTTTCCATTGAAATTTTTCATTTAAATTCAAATTAATTCCGACTCCTTCTTTTTTTGTTTTTTTATTCTCGCAATTTTGATCCACCTCTCTTTCACTCATCGCAGAGTTTTAATGTAATCGCATGTATTATACACCTATGTAGCAGGGTTTTCATTCTCATGGTAATAGAAATTACAATACCAGGGCGTGCGCGACGGATCGAGAAGAATCGAACGCTAAATCGAGTCGCTGACTCGTTGCTAATGACAGTATACGTATACCGATGACTGCTTTATATAAAAAAAGAAAGAAGTCAAATGAAAATAGAGAAATATAAATAAAATGACGAAAAAGAAAGTAAATAGTTCTTTATGCTGTTACAAAGATGGTCGATAGAAATAGAATTTTATTTCCAATCTAAATCCTCTTTCAATCTTACGATTTACAACGATTCCATTATTGGGATATTTACGGTACCGTTATATATGCGCGTGTATTAATTAGTTTTAAATCTCATTGCAATCCGAACCTGTGCAGCCGCACATAACCGAGCCCGTAGTTGTCTTGAAAAATCCACCCACACCTTCCCATTTAATATCCTCATAGTTATAGTTCTCCGCGTTGTCGTCGTCGTCGTTTCACCGAGCGAATAAAGTTTCTTTGCACTATAGGTATACGATACACATATAGTTCTTCTTTTTCATCGTTCACGCCCTGATAGCACCGACTGATATCGATCATGCCAAATAAACCAACCGACCAACCAACCCTCTCCCGACGTCCTCCGCGTCTCTATACGAATAGGTATTAGTTACGCGTCGCAGAAACATACTTGATGAGATATTGTGGCCATAGAACGAATTAAATATATTTATTCCATACAACGGATATTAGAAGTGAATATCTGGTACGCGCGGAAATTATCCACGCTTCGGTATTATATATCTCTCATATTCTTCCTTCCTTAGTTAATTAATTTTTTTTGCTCTTTAGATTTCTTCAATTTTTCTTTTGTTCCTTTTTTTAAACTTCTTTTCGCAAATCGTTACTCATTTTTCTTATTTAATGGGCACCTGTCCGGCAGGACTAATAAATTAATCCAGCGATTCCAAAGTTCGGAGTCACGACAGTGCACAGGCATAGATTATGTTATACTCCGTACCTACCTACCTATCAGAGTTACGTTGATATATTTCGCGTACTACCCTAACTGCGAACTATAGAAGCTAAAATCGAACATCACGAACCCCGTTTACGGTACCTACAGGGGAAATTGCGGTCGCGCGATGCAGATATAGACTATGGCATGATTGCAGATCTTATGATATTTTTAGAACATAGTATTATATGGGTTACGTTATATGCACTACGTTCATTTGGACATCATCGTGTGTCTCCTGCCTTCTGCATGTGCGGGTTGGGTTTTCGCACACATAGAAAAAAAAAAAAAAGAAAAAATGGCGAATCACCCGGCGGCGATCGATAAATGCAACCCCGATTCAAACACATTTATGTATTACGAAAGGTTCGTAAAACGACCATTGATTATACGTGCAGGAAAATTTTGTGTAATCCATACGCTTTGATTCCTGCACCGTTGATTTTTCCACCCCCTTAAATAACTGGGTAACACAGGACAGTACGCGTTACTGCAAAGGATGAGGGGATCAGGGTATTTCTAGTACAGGGTGGTAGGCACCACCTGGCACCGTTTTGTAACTGCAACTTGAAGCGTTCCAAGTTACCCTACCCTATAACGTTCGGTGTAGGTATAAGAAAATGAAAATAGCTCAGCATCGAAATACAGCCAGATTTTCAATTTTCGAATTCTAGTTTTTGATCGTTGTCGCCAATCGATGATGAGCTAGTTACGGATCGCATGGACCGTGGTACACATACGAGTTATAGTTAGATTCCTACTTGTCGACTACTGTAAGTTTAAGGCTGGGTCGTACAGAGACGAGGAAGAGAATGGGGACAGGGGCAGGAACAGGGACAGGGGCAGGGGCACTCAGCCGTCCTGAGCACCAGCTCGGAGTCGCGAGTTCTGAGGCATTGCCGTTGCGGCCATCCGATAGGCACCACCGCGTTGGTCGTCGTCGTCGCGTTCTCACTGTGCTGCTTTTCGTTTATTTGTTCCGTTGTTAATTGTCGCTCACATTCGACTTCAGTTTATTACCTATGGTCGAACAGAAGAAACGTGATGGAAAACATTTTTTTTTTACCCCTCCTAAACGTGAGAGTTATTTTTGAACTATGAGGTTCCCTCTATTATACGGTTGTGAGTCGATCGAGTGCGGCAATGAAAATTATTTGGAGATAAAAATTTAATTAGTGACGTTAATTGAATATTCTCGAAGAATTACTGGTGACTGGATATTTTTATTGGGGGAAATTCACGATGAGTTGAAATATTTTTGGAGCACGGAAAAAAAACTTTACTCTCGATTCGGTGAGAAGGGATTTAAAATCCAGTCGTTGGGGGTATTTAAAAATTTCTAACTATATCTAAAAGTGCTTTTATAACACCGTGAGATTTTTTTTATCATCGCGTGTGTCATCTTGTGTGTGCCTTCTTCCTGATCAACGGATGAACCTCCATTTTGGATAATTTCTTCTCGTTTTTTTTTTCTTTTTTAAAAGTGCACTGGAATTGATATAGTTTCGACTCTTACCGATTACCGAAATTCGTCTGTGGATTCATTTTTGTATCACTGGTGAGTCGAAATTTAATGTACTTTTACACAACTGCTCTTATTAATTACCTACTTTAATTCTTAACGATAATTTGTTTTCATTTATTAATCACCTATTACAGCAGGTATTAAAATATTGTCGCACCTGTTGGCTGTTGATCTAGTTACGTACGCATATACAAGGACACCTTTGAATCGAACGTTTCACATAATTACGTCTTTGATCAACATCGGAATTTAATGTAATCACTTTATTACAACTTAATGGATTCCATTCATGCAGCAATATGCTTGAAACGAATCCCCGCAGATATCCTAGACAGCGAATTTTTATTCTGCTAATAAAACGAGAAAGAGAAAAAGAAGAAGAAGAAAAAAACGTATTTAATAAAATTGCGAAACACGTTATGTGCAGTACCATCAATTAAAACGGGGTCAAAACTCGCGTTGCGTAAGCGGTTTCGAGATAGTCATATAAGACGTAAGGAGCGAGTTGAGATCCTGCAGTCAGCATCTGTGCATGAAGTCGAAAGTTGCGATCAAAATATTTCTCGTCAGGCTAACACGGCGGTTCGAATTCATCCGAGTCTCCACCATTCATACGCGTGTTTCTATTTCCTCTGGCTAGTTCGCTGCGAATTCTGGGATAGCGAGGAACGCCCTGGGGACCTTGAAGGGTAAACGGGTTTCGGTTGATGTCCGTCCAAAAAGTAGATGGGCGGCGTAGCGACGCGACTACCTGTAGCGGAGCGAAACGATCCCTTTCGATGATCCTTTGCGTCGGTTACGTAATGACCTGACTATTCGCGCTAACGTTTTCCGATGATATTTTCGAAGCGTGTTTTACACGGGATATTTGCTTCTGATTTGCTTCTACGCCCGCAGCGTGGGGAGTACGTAGGTATCATGTAGAGATGAACGTAAAGGAGAATATCGATGATATGAATTATCTAATCCTGGATCGTAGGCGGATACCTGCTGTGGTGGAAGTTGAGTTTGATGCAGATCCTGATCGAGGTATTCGAACGACCCTTGAGACTCCGCATGTGTACGTATGTACAGTTGAGTCCGTCCCAAGTCTCGGAGATTTTGCAGCAACTAACAATACGAGTACGTTAGCATAGTAGAAATACACCCGCTCGAAGGCAACCATAAATACTCACCCATACATTACATTTTACATACCTCCGAGGATATACCTTACCAGGTATCTCTTTGGACAGACCAGAAGACGGAAGACGTCCCTTATCGACAGACGCAGAATGCGCCGTTCTTATTCAGCCCTAGGCGAACTTCTCCGTTCGTCAATCTTCCGCGAAGAAGCTATCTGAGGATTTCTCTCAAGTTCTTTCCTTTTCATCCAGAGAAGTATAATCTCAGAATTTTTTAAACCACCACGATAATTTTACCTATAATGATTTTTCGACCGTTTGGCAGGATGGAAATTCTAATATAGGGTGCGTCTTAAACGATATTTTATAACGTTTTACTACACAAATCCCTTGTGGTACTTTGGGACTTATGGTTTTTTTTTTTTTTTTTAATTTACTTACGCCGCAGGTAGGCAGCACGGGGATCAGGTAGAATTGTGCGACATATCTAATGTACTACGTGTTCATGTACGAATGTATGTAAGCCGATTGCTATGCACTGGCTACAGCTGTCAAGTTAATAGCATTTAATGGTTTCAATATACGTGGGCGAATGGCCCGCGCCTATAGGTAGATACAAACAGTAACGATAGAATATAAGTACCATGACTCTGGGGGCTGGTTGATTGTGAGCGTTGGTTGTGGGGAGATTTTGAAAAATTACAAAGACAGGAATGCGGATCGCTATCTATGGCTCGCGCTGGTTTGCAGCAGCAAAAGCTACCCTACAGTGCAGCATGGCGAGGGAACTTTGTTCGATCTTTATATACGCCTATAGAAAACCGTGTAGGCATCAATATTTTAAATGATCCTGAAATAATTTACCCTTGATTTTTTTCAGAACATTTACTTTAGAATAACGAACGAGCGACTAAAACCAATCAAGATGTCTCGATTTTTCTGCTCCGAAAAGCGAAAAATTGGCGATAACTCGATCAATTTTATAGATAGATCAATTTTACTTTCAGATTCGGATTCCTGAGGTCAAAATACGTAAGAAAAGGGTCGTTCGATCAATTTTAAAAATACTTAATTTCTGACCCCAAAATCGACAAAAATCTAAGGTATACCCCTTTGGATTTTTTCGATTTTTGGGCCAAAAATGAAGTATTTTTAAAATCGATCGTATGACACTTTTCTAACGTATTTTGACCTCAGGAACACGAATCCAACAATTAAATTGAGCTAGGAAATAATCCCATCGAGATATCCTTGATTTTTCACATTTCAGATCGATAAATTGATGATAACTCGATCAATTTTATAGATAGATTAATTTGACTTTCAGATTCGAATTCCTGAGGTCAAAATACGTCAGAAAAGTGTCCTACGATCAATTTAAAAAAATGTCGATTTTTCGCCCAAAATCGACAAAAATCTAAGGTATACCCCTTTGGATTTTTTCGATTTTTGGGCCAAAAATGAAGTATTTTTAAAATCGATCGTATGACACTTTTCTAACGTATTTTGACCTCAGGAACACGAATCCAACAATTAAATTGAGCTACGACTCAATCTCATCGAGATATCTTAATTTTTCTGATCCAAAAAGCGAAAAATTGGCGATAATTCGATTAATTTTATAGGTAGATCAATTTAGCTTGCGGATTCGGATTCCTGGGCTCAAAATACATAAGAATGCCCTATAAAACCCGATGAAAAAGAATGTCGATTTTTGATCCTAAAATTGGGAAAAAATTAAAGTCTGTAACCTCAGAAGGATTCCAGTATAACGCCACAATGCAGTCCTAGTTTACTGTAAATTGAAGATCGAAATAGGCTCAGAATATCATCTGCTCCTCGGGGCCTTGACTATACATCCGCGAGAAGACGCATTTGAGCATCATTCATAAGCGCATAATAAATCTGAGTATGGGACGTTAAAGAGTTACGATAAAAAAAATGTCGTAATAATGATGATGATAACAGTAATAATAATAATTTATGAGAGTCGTAGAACTCCACGGAGTCGAGCTTCGATCGATCCCTTCGGTAAATTTCTAGCGATAATTCCGCGAGTGCCGCAGTAGTCTATTAAATTAAGATTCAATGCGTATTGAATTATTGATGAACTTGGTTATACAGATGTGCAGGAAACGTGAAGTATAATTGATGAAAAATTAAAATACCTTTCAATCATCGACGTTATAATTATTTAACCTAGTATATTCAGCATTTGAAAAATTATTCAGACAATTAAATTAGATTCAGTCGTATTTTATTTGCTTCTCTTTTGCAATCGTTCGATCGGTCAATCTATTTCAACTCTTATCCCATAGCATCGCGATAATCCGAATAAAACTTTCCTTCCGGTGGGATCAAAATGTGAAGTCAGCGAGAGTGTGAAACGCGAATTGGGCGATTCAATTCGCTTTGTCCGCGTGTAATTCGTGATCCAAACTTTATCGCGCTTCGTAACCACGTCAAACTGATCCGGATTTTGATCCCGCGATGATTAAATCAGATGTATACCTTCTATAAATTTCATGAATCATTTTGTCTGTAAATAATTTTCTGAGAAGCTAACGTTCGTTTTATGTTGCAATCGTTATGGGGAGACAACTAGCTAGTATTTTATTCGATATTTGTTTTATTTTACCGCTGTTGTATGAGGATACATTCCTCGGAGTGGATAGGATCGTATTCCGCATAGTTGCAGAATTCGTCGTCGTCGTTCCGAACGTATTATAACAATAATTTATTCCCAGAAGGTATATCGCGAGGTATCGTATCGTATAGTATAGTATCGAGAAAGTTTGTTTTATGTGTTCGTCTTATGTGCTGTTGATTCCGATAATTAACCTGTGCAATGTTCGATTGTAATTGAAGTTGAAGATTTAAAAATGGTTTCGGGTTTCTTTTATAATTAACACGTAAGCGCATACCAAACTCTGACGTAATCGGCTATCACACCCTTTGTCGTTTTTGAAAAATGACTATTTACCGTTCCCTCATTTGAGTGACATTCGAGTGACTGCCCAATACCTTTTTGTGTTCAAAGTTAAAATTAACATCGATCATTACGTGTACTATATGATGAGCCGCTGTGTTCGAAGGCACACAATGCGATCGTCGAGTGGCGGTGCAGTTGATGAGGGACGTTCGTCCAACGTGAGCCTTTTTAAAACCCGTTGTCGAGTCAAGCTCGATGTTTGTACATTAAACATATTACACATACATCTGTATGGTTTAATACGAGCTTTAGGAGCCGGCGAGTCGTTCCTCTCCCCTTTTAATGGCTGCAGTTTCTAAGCCGGCGCAGATGAAGTGGATAATTGAAGAGCGTATACCTCGTTCGTTACTCATTTACATCTGTCACTCTCCTCTCTAAACTTTCCGTCTGCTTTTTACCCTCATTTTCCGGTCAACGTTCGAACAGGAATAATGAAAATTGATTAAAATACGGATGCTGGTCGAGAGAAGACGTCATCGTTATAGCTCCGATCGAACAATGGCTTTGTACAATTTGTGCGAGCTGATCGTACGGAGTGGTATAGGGTGAATCAGAACTCCGGTTTTATTGTCCGAGTTAATTTCACATCCCCGTGTATAAATAAATAGCGGCTACTTCACCTCACCAAGTTGATCGGTAGGCGGGTACGTAGGTGGGATAGACATACCGAGCATGTATATCTTAAGGAACGCCCAGGTAATTGTTACTTTACACAATTACCCGATAACATCTCCACCGCCGTTCGTTTCTTCCCTCATGATGCTGCCGCTCCTGCACTGTTGCGGCTCCTGCTGCTGCTGCTGCACCTGCGGAAGCTTCGAGTCAAAAAGCAAATATCTGCAACACTTACACGCACTCGACTCGCTTAATTATTATCAGATCGGTAATCTTTTTTTTTTTTTCTCATCACCGCGATTCAACTAAGTAACTTTGTGTGTTAAGCCTTATGCAGATGTTGGAACGGAACCATCGATTGATCGATCGATCGATCGATCGATTGATTGGTTGATTGGTCGACGGTGCGTGGCTTTAGATTATGTATTTATGCATACGTACACACATGTGTACAAGGATAGTTAAGGTACTGCGGGGATATTCACCTGAGAATAATTGAGGAATTTCCTCATTTAATATGCGCATAGTAAGTTGTCAGCGAATTTGATTTGCTTATGTGGTATACAAATACATGTACATGTAGAAATTCTACCTATATATTCCTTGCTGCTGCTACCGTTATAGTTCATTCATAAATGCATTCATAAGTGCGCCTTGAATGGCCATAAGTTTTTTTTTCTAAAAATCAATTCACGTATCGGTCTTAAAGCAGAAGCTTCGAGCTTCGATTTCATTCAAATTTCATCCGTTTCGATGGATTTTTTAAAAAGTTACAAGCGTTCCAAAATTCATCTGCATTTTTTTTTGGGGCTTGGTGTATACGTAGACGTTTATGGGTATCGACAGCTGTTCGTAAAGCAGAGAACGGAACCGTTGGCGACTTATGCTTTAATCTCATATAACTCGCGGAACTCGCGGCGATCTTGTCACTTTCGCTTCTCAGGTTCATTGCCACACTTATGTACTCGGGTTATATAGAAGCGACTTATGTGTCGTTGACACGCTGCCACTATAACCGAGCTCGAAACTCGCAGGTATTATATCCATACAAATTGAGTATACCATCGAGTCGGGCTTCACCCGGCTGATTGATCGATCGATCGATCTTCTCAACCATCGATCCCGTCCCATCCGCGCATATACCTTCCATTCAATGATTTATCGACGGACGTATAATTTGCTGACACTGTCATATTAACGGCGACATAAGATCGGCAGTCGTTCCGTCATATTTTTTTTTTTTTTTTTTTAACGCCAATATCAATTCGCTAAATTATTTTGCAATTTATTTAAAGATTACCCTTCTAGGAATGGAGATTCCTATCGCGTGGGTGTCAACGTGTTGTCTCATGAGTCGCTATCTCCATAGCACGCGTGTGACTTGAAATTGCGGTCGTTGCTGGTAATCTACTTCGTAGGTGGCCTAGCGTGTTTTCTACTCGCGGGTGACGCGGCCACGCGATTATTATAAATATATTCCTATTCCTGTTTTACACAATCTGCATTACCGACACATGCGCAATCCGAAACAGCTAGTTTTATTCAGAACGGATACGAACGAAACGTTTAATCCATTTATCTGGAAACGATTATGGATAAGAAAAATCTAATTTTCATTGCAATTCTCAATCGCGATATCATCGAGTAGGTAATCAATGTACGCTATGTGGTGTACGCGACTGTAGTTTGCAGAAAACTTGTGGGAAATGATCGAGGTTCAGAATTGCGTAACTAGAATTGAATCGAATCAAATTAAAGAAGAAGTTGAACTCTTTACTATAAGGTGCATTGCACTATTGCGCGATGTGTACGTACGTAGACTTAGCAGTTTATTCTTCTATAGGGAAAAGAAAATAGACACGCGTGTCGGTTTGGCATGCGAATCCTGCTTCGCTCAGACATACCCATTCGGAGAACGGCGCCGACGAACCGGACGACGCGATGGGGACTCTTCTGAGTTCAGAAACAGCAACCAGCAGGTAGTATCGACTATACTCGTCAGTACTTACAGTCCATCGCTTCGTACCAACGCGTATCTATTCTCTGATATACGGGAGCGCGTGTATGCGATACATAAAATCCAATATACTTTTCCTCTCCTGCCTCGGACTTATTCTTCTTCTTTTTCTTCCTCTTCTTCTCCTTCTTTTTCTCCGATATACTCTTTCCGTGAAGGACTTCAGAACCTACAGCGCTCTGGCTCCGCATGAAACAATTCGCCCATAACCCATTCTGGGCCGTTGCGAAATGCTCGGTATGCGAAACGTCCTTTCCGCGTTTTAATTCTTCCTTATTATTATTTTACCTCACGTTATCCTCGCTTCACAACTTTTCTACAGAATTTACCAAATCGGGAAGATCGGCTTCGTTTTAACAACGTCGTGTGCGATTTTATTAAATATATCTTCCAACTTTGAATTTAATTCACACGTTTCCAAAGACGGATGCGTTGGAATCTTTGCGTAGGTGGAATGAATGAACTTTCTTCGAATTTCGAAACACGTCTAGTAGGTACAAACGGATGGTAAACCTGACTCGGGCTAGGCTAGGCCAATAAGCTATCGGTACCGTTATTTAATCCCGGTTTGAAAATTTTGTAATTCGGTAATTGGGGAACACAGGAAGCCCGATGGATCGGTGATTTAGCCTGTTTCTTTTTCTCGATCTGTTCATAAATCTAGCTATAAAAAAAATTACTTTTATACACAGATGAAAGTTTTTTTTTATCCGCATGTATACGCGTTTTCAGTATCGCGTGACTCTATCGAAGGCTCACCTCTAGTGAACGTTGCAGATTAGGACAGAGAATAATACGAGCTGGACGAACCATAAATCAACGTGGTATAAATTCCTGACCCAATACCTCGAAAGTTACGTGATACTCGTTTCTAGTCCTGCCGCAGTACAAGCATTCCTAAACCAAAAACGACGATAGATTACATTTGCACGTTACACTTGGTTCAAACATTTACGAAAGTGTCAAGTAGGTATTTTTGAATGGGGAAAAAAAGATTAAAAAACTAAATGCAGACATACAAAGAACATTTTTCTAACGTTATCCAGTTTTGATATTTGAAAAACGAGAGATGAAGGGTGGTTGTGATTTATTGAGGCTTTCAAGCTTCTATTATTATACTTTGTAGAATTGATATAAACTGTCGGTTGCAGATTCTTGTCGAATAATAAAATTAAGCCATAAATCATTTCTCGGTTCATTGAACATCTGAATAGTTACGACGATCTCACACCCAGGTCGTTTCAATATGGCGTCTTTTGTATTTCATATACTTAAGCTCCGCGCGTACGTTGCAGTGCGGAGGCTGCAGTTAAATAAACTGAACCGTATAGCCTCAGCGTTACGCTGATACCAGGTCAATAACACCTCGCGATAAGCGGTTTGTATAATAACAGCGAATATCTAATAAGCAAAGCTACATTTCTCACGTATACCCCACGATATAACAATCGAGCATCCGATTCCATGCGGAATTATAATTGCAGAAAAAAGAATAAGTAAGAAGAAGCTAAATAAAGTTGAAAATAATCGTCGGACAAAAACGTGGGTCAATTCTTTTTGTTAGGCAATATATGTAGAAGTAATTGGGCAATTTTTGATTTTTTTTTTGCGTTCACTCGGGTCCCCCGCGTGAGTTTTGGACAACTTCCAGGATACAAGATTCATAGTTAGGGTAGAAAAGGACGCTGAAACGCGAGTTGAGTTTTGAGTTTAGCTCGCTTAGCAGCAAAGCGCTAGCTGCAGGAGCGACTAAGGCGACCGGCAGGATCTCAGGAGCGTCGTTTAAGAGAGTTATGGGCGCATTGTATGTTAATAGGGGCGCGGGGCCCCCGTGTGTACCTGTAGAATTTAAAAATAGCTGCTTCTTTTCAGTTCCGAGTCCTTCACGTGGACAATTTTAACCGCGCTTTTCTCTTTCCGTGTGTTTCACGGCGATAGCTATCCCATCCTACTTTTCTCTAAGTCCTAATTCGTAATGACTTGAATTTGAAATCAACTATTATAGCCCGGAGAGTTTCGTCTTGCATCCAGCGAACCTCCAGCTGCACTCAGATCCGTACAAGAAGAGCGACTAGCTCTGGATGTATTTTTAGGTAAATATAGCACGTGACGCTCAGATCTGTATTTATAAACGCGCATGCTGCGCCTATTCGCATAAATATAGTGGTAACCTACGTTGGTTCAGGCTCTCACATGGGCGTTATTATTATGTCCACACTTATTTACTGGAGTGCAGTGTCCGCGTAGCTATTCACACGCACCAGGGATATATTTAGGATTAGCTAATTTTTTTTTTTCCCTTCTTTTTTCTTCAACTAAACTCGTACTAAACACTGCAATTACCACGTTGCCAACCTTAAACAATCAAAGCGCAATTTGATTCCCGTTAATCGGAATTTACTTTCATTATACTTGCATTTGCAGGTCATTCTTTTCTTCGTGTGGGATTAAGAAAAAGAAATGTTTCGATTAGTCTTAAACGATGAGTCTGAATCGGATTATGTCATCCTGACCTTTTTACCCGGCGTAATGTCTCGTCCTGTTTATCTTATACGTGTGAGATACAATAAGCCCGTCACGTAGCACCGCGATCGTCAATTGAACGAGATTGATAAGTCAGTCAGTCAGCGCTGAGCAGTGTCTAGGCATAAGGTATAAGGTTCCGCTACTTAAGAGTTCCTTTCGCCAAGTGAAATTGGTCGACGAAGCGATAATTCCAGTATACCTATTCGACTGGCCGACCGATTCTCACCACTCATTGGTGCCTTCGATTATGTATTTTTTATCGATCCCGGAAGTCTAGGAGGTTTCTTTGTTATGTGTTTTCTTAAAAACGTGAACCAATTGGAAAATTCGTCAGATTTCCTACACGTTTCGTACGCACTCGTAACATCGATCACGAATTTCTCTCGCTCACGTAAAAAGTGATATAGTAATCGGCATTTTGTCGCTCATTTCTGCATCCGTCCTCCCCTCTTCGCTACTCTTTTTTCAATTCCGATTGAGCCATGCGTCTCCTCCCGTTCCCAATGGTCCCATAAAATATACTTACGACAATTCGACGACAAAGACTGCACAGTGCAACAAATTGCTCGAAGGGAACGTCTCGCGTGAGCCAGATTGCGTCGGTCAAATTGAACAATTGCAGACAATGGATCCGCAGACCTTAAACACCTTCTGTCAGCTCCTTCTTCTTCTTATCCTTTTTTTTTTCTTCCCACGCGGAATATATCCGAAGTCGTCAGCAGTGCCGATATACTCCGATATTCAAATGACGAATAAATCTTTTCAAAAATTCTAGGAAGCGAGAAAAATTGTTTCCCGGTTTTATACTTTATTCTTTCATCCCCAACCTCGGAGCACAGCTCGCTGGTCGAACAAAAAACCGGAAATTCAACGGACCTTTCATTATATGCGCGATATCGAAAGTGAAGGAAGGAGAGAAGGAACGGCCGGTTCAAAGCGCCGAGGTGAGATTTCATCTTTACAGCTGAACAACGAGGGTTTCACTCGCTCTTGAAAGATTGCCTGCTGCTGCCTTTGAACGCATCTTTTAAAGTCGGTGCGCCACGAACTTAGAGAGACTAAAGAATGACATCGAACGCCTGTAGGCGCGGAACAGAAAATCACGTTTAAAACATAAAAAAAAAAGGAAAAGAAACAAAGTAAGAGCTAAGAGAAATAAAAAGACGTAGAAACGGTGCATCTTAGGGCCTCGGAGCACGTGCTGGACTTACGGACGTACGGACGTAAGGATGGACGGACGTGATGAGACGGTGCCCCGGTTGCGGTTCCCAGCGAGTGAATATATCCACTGTACCTACCTACCTACCTACCTACCTACCTACCTACCTACCTACCTTCATACCTTCCTGCCTACCTACTTCGCCATATCCATTCACCAGGCAAACCCTCGAGCATGAATATGGATCGGACCTCGTCGCATAATTTAATCCATGCCCAGCACCAAACCAAATGCCCGAAGAACCTGGAGCGAAATGGAAACACGATTTAGGAATTCGAACCACGGAGTGAAGATTAACTAGCCTGAAGGACAACGTGGAATGATTTTTCCCGCTGAGATTTCCATGGAAAAATCAAGCGAAATCTCTCTTATAATTTATTTTGGAAGACGTCTAGAGAGGCCGGTAGGCATATGGGAAGTAGTGAATTGATGTCTATTTTAAATCCTAAATCATTTCACTGTTCGTTCATTTCGTGAGAAACTACAACCGTTGGAAAGTTAATCAGTGGTCGTCCACCCCCATAGAGCGAGTAAATGAGGAACATGTGTATTTGTAATATCCATTAACTTTCCCTGCCTCTTCTCTCCTCTACCCTCCTATTTATTTCTCCTACTCTCGTATGTATAGCTGCGTTCGAATCGTACGGTGATTTACAACTGAGAAACAATATGAATAATTTATGCGTTGTTTAATAATAAACGTTCGGATTTCCAGCGGGCAAATAGCGAGTTATCTATGGACTTAGGGTTCAGGTTTCGTATATTAGTGATCTCAACAAACATATCCCTACGCGCACTCGCTTTGTGATTTACCACCGGGCGACGGTTGACCCCTGAACCGATAGAACTCTCCCGGTCCCGTAGGAAAAAGGGGAGGATAATAATAAGTGACACTCTTTGTCATCTCGTACCAAAAGGGAGATCTATCCGACTCGGACTTTTAACCGCCTCCGGTAATTCGGATTCCAGGAGTTTGGAAGAACAGCGCCCGTTTAGGTGCCGCGAATCTTGATCCACGCGCAGAACTTAAATTATGATTTTGATCTGAATGTACGTACGTTACGACCGTGTCCGTTATACTTCGCAATTCGAGGATCTCGTTACGGTTGATCCGAGTTTAGGTAAACGGAAGATCCGTCGTTTCTGCAGTCCTGCGCAGGATATAAGAAAAGACAACGGAATAAACAGGAAACACGTTTTATCGTACCGTTTTTCGTACAGCTATCTAAATGTCCGTTAGGAGATTTTGTGACGTGAAAAGATCCATGAAAAAAAAAAGAAATTGCATCATCCTGTTCTCTATTCGACTACGATGACGATCGAGATCAGATTAGGATTTAGTTTTACGTAATTCGGTAACGACCGATCACCCTTCCATTTGCATATTCCCGTTGGCTCGTGCGTTTCTATTATCGAATAAGATCAGTATATATAGAAGTATCGTACTCGGGTTCCGGCTTACCGCATACTACACAGCGTTACGAACAACCGCGACCGGTAAAAGTGATAGTGTGATGAAACGAGGAGAATGCTGCCTATGCCGGACCTTGACGCCAGTCTCAGGTTGTCGAATGCGGTGCGACGCACTTAAATTGTTTGCCTTGGATCTAGCTCTGGAATAATCTTCCGCCCTTAATCATCGCATTATACGGTAATTTTCTTTTCGCTAAATGTGCACGTGCATCAGATCCGAGACCTTCTTCTCGTCATAGTCGGTCCAGTCGCAGTTAGGTTTCTCTGTTAGATCGGAGCGCCCGCTTCTGGACGCGGCGTCGTCCACGAAGACCGTTAGAAGTTACGATCCTGATCCCAACGTCTTTGTCACGCGGCCTCACGTTGACCCCTGTCCTTTAGTTTCCTCACTTTTTGTTCCTCTATCCTCCGGTCGGCCAAGTTGCGGTGGTCCGGGCTCCGTCGACTCGCCTCTTCTTAGAGATAAATGGGAAATAATTCTCCCAACGATTCGCTTGATTTAATTCTATCTCCATTCAATTCTTTCGATGTTGGAATAAAATCGAATACCTCCTCTGAAACCGATGAAGGGATACAGTCGCATAGACGCCTGCCTACCGCTAATGGGCACAGATTCGTTGAAAGGTTCAAGAGCCCTTATGACCGGAAGTCGTACCGTTATTCACGAGGCTTGGCTGCTGCTAAGTTCCCGGCTAGTTCCCCGTAGGGTCTAGAGTTCATTAACACTACGTTGACATAGGTGCGTCGCCAAGTCGCCGAAGAGCCTGCAGCGAAGTAGAGTCAGCTATCTTTTCTTACCTGGCCCTCCACCCGTAGCAGATGCGAAAGCTTTTCTGATTTATTGTTAATTATTTAGCATCGCGAAGACGATGACCTGCCTGTCGACGTTCTCCATTTTCATCACGTTTGCTTCGAACTGAAATTTGCAAGGGATGAACGTCGTTGGGATTCCATTCCTGAACTGAATTCAAATTCGCACAGGAGTTCTTAGCACGTAAGGGTACCACGTCGCCGTCGTCGTTCTTTCTATACTTTGGCACCGATTTACACTAGCTACGGTAGGCGAGTTTCCCACGCTTCGCAAAGCTCGAATACAGACAAACGGACTTACTGCCTTCTCTTACTTCTTAGCTCCGAGCAAGTGAATTGAAATCGGTCAGGGAAATGGAAATCGCCAAACAAAGCCGCTGCTCAACATATACGTAGACTATCGTGGTTTACCACGAACCTGTGAATAGCTAGATGCAGATCGAGTATCGTGTGATCTAGCGAATGATGAATATTTCACGTTAACTGGTCCAGCGATTCTGTTCCTATTTGTATAAATGAAGTGAATGAAATTCTTTCATGCGGCATAAAATCTCATTAAAATGCCACTGGTAAGGCGACAGAGGGATGGTCAAGTTCTCTTGAAAAAGTATGGCGAGTTTACTCGGCGATAAAATTGACACCCAGCGTCTGAATAGCCTCGGACTTATTCCGCGTCTCTTCAAGTCTCTCGGGCACCACCTTTTAGTTCCGCTTTTGTGCTCGATGAAAGCACTGTCACTTTCATCCAGCGCGGATACAGCCGATGCGATTGCATGTAATATACAGAACCGACAAAGGAAAACGGCGCCTCGTGGTCCTCTTATTCGTATTCGACTTCTTATCCTTCTATTTTTTTCCTTTCCGTTCTTCCACCTTTTCTTTTCTTGCCGCAGAAGAAATCACCTTCTCCTCCGCACAGACGATCTTCCACACTCCCTCTTCGGCCGGTGTAGCCTCATAGAGATTCATGTATTCGAACCCCGAGCCTAGAAGTCCTTCCTCTTCTGCCTTCTAGGAATACAGGCATTAGAAACCGGTAGATCGATAATGACGTCCTATCCCGCCAAGAGCCAGGAGCTAAGTGTCAGCCCTGTAGGACTGAGGAAGACTCTTGCTTCTCTTCCTCTCCCTCTTCACTTCACTTCTCTCTGTAAACTTGCCTCATCTATACTTGAGGGGCGTAGGTACCTTCCTTGGCTAAGTTTCCTGGAAGACCCGTGCCTCGGATGAGCTTCACCTCTCCTTCTCTTCTCTTCTTCCTCCTCCTTCTTTTTTCACATAACACACACGGTTCTTTGGTGTATGGCAATGAAAAAGAAAAAAAAAGGAGAAGAGAAGAAGACGACGTTGACGGCGAGCCACAGAGCTGTGAAATTAGAGGAGCGTTATTAACGTCAGATTCTCGACTGTTTTAAAATCTGAGGAAAAAGAAAAGAAGTGTTCGGAGCCTCGAATTTCTCGGCACCCCGCGGTGGTCCATCAATTACCCACGTATCACCTGTGCCTCATCCCTTCCAAAAATTGTGAATCTCACGCACTAAAAAATCCGATGGCAAGTTAATCCGAGCGACGGTTTTTTTCGACCCTTTAAAATAATCTTTCAGGATGTATACCTAATCCTCTCTGTCTCTTTCCCAACATACACTCGTCAATGGCATTAATCCTCGAGGTAGTAGGAGGCGTCTCTCGTCTGTCAGTCGACGCCGCAGTTGACCGTAAATTACGAATAGAGTATTATTTACGACATTTCCTATTCGACATCCCGACGTCATGCAATATTTATCTGCGTGCCTGCAAGACGCGGTTCGTCCTGCAAACTCCTTTCACATCACATGCCGTGGAAGAGGGATATAAGTGGAAACGGGCTGGCGCTTGAATAGCGGGCGGACAGACCTAAGTACGGACGGAACGGACGGGACAAACAACTCCGGAAACTTTTTCCTCCTCATACTTACTAGTTACTTTCCACTACAAATATCCACCTCGCAACGCGGACGATCTTCTTCGCCTCCATCTACCGCAACCTCCTCGGGGCGAATTGCTCGCTACAAATCGATGCCAATAATAAATTCACATGGCTGTACAGGTTTCGGTCTGCATTTCCTGATTCCCTCAACTCTAGGGAATATATTCGCCGTGCTATACATTCATGTGATTGGAGGCCTTGTGAAATCATTCGTATTAACGGAGGGGCGAAAACCGAGCATTCGACATCGAGCGAGGCGATTTTCTACAGGGTGTAGATTTCCAAAAAATTTTATTCCGGATTTACAGCAGAGGCCATGCGATGGTCGTCGATCGAGGTACACCTGCTAATACCTACACCTACAGACCTCTACCTCCATACAAACGCGTAAGCGTCCCTGAATTGTTGTCGACAACGTAGGTACTGTGGAAATCTTGGTGTACCAGTCGCGTGGCCTTCGACGTGCGTGGAATCCCGCATCCCTAGGAAACTAAAAAAAGGAAGGAAAGAGACGCGACGGCTCTTCATTTGAACCTGGCAAAAAAGTTGGAGGAAAAAAAAAAAAAAATAATACA
Organism: Athalia cordata; assembly: GCA_963932425.1. Classification (NCBI taxonomy): domain Eukaryota; kingdom Metazoa; phylum Arthropoda; class Insecta; order Hymenoptera; family Athaliidae; genus Athalia; species Athalia cordata. The sequence goes on along the minus strand of OZ010628.1, from coordinate 3,699,532 downwards.
CCGGATGTGGCCTCTCCAGCTCTCTACTTTTTCGAAAAAAATTTTTATTCATTCTGGTCACCCGCGGAGGAATTACCCGAAACCATTATTCAATGGTGGCGATTTCTTTCGGTTATGTGACAGGACTCTGATATAAATCCAGACGATCCTATTTTTAATGGGGGATTGGTAGTAATCCTCGTAATAGATAGATGCATTCGTCATTGTTCCCTTGTTACCGCGGATGACAGTGTGAGCTGGTCAGAAGGACGGGATGTGGAAGAGGATGAAGAGGAAAAGGAGGAATAGAAGATGAGGCGAGTAGTTGGACGTCCTCTCCGTCGGTCGCAAGAACTAGAAACTTGCAGAGGCTCTCGTGTTCTTGTCCGGCAGTCGAGATATCCGATGATTATCGCTAACGCTGGAGACGTTTCTACCGCTCGATCGTTCGCTTTCATTCCCTCGTTCAGATGTACACTGCACTGATCCCGCAACACACAGATCCAAAATTATTATACTTGGATCGATCGGCTAACCCCGGAGACCAGTCCAACTTTTGCTCGATCGGGTGGTCCAACTACTAGAATCGAAATCCGGATAAGATGGGCACACTTATTGGCGCCACTTTATACCTCATATATACTCTATGTACATACCCTTCCCCGAATCCATTTGCATTCCGAATCGTGTAGTGCCACTTATATTATCGTGACGTCGCAGTTACATTCGGAATCAATGGCTCCACGATGTCCGGAACTTAGAGGATCTTACCTACAAACGACGAACACGATGCCCATACCATTTTAACCAAAGAAAATAGAAGAAAAAACGAACAAAGAAGACAAAACAATGAGAAATTGATAAAATTGGAACGTCTATAATTTCTGTGAATATAAATAGCGAGAATCACGGAGAAAAATTTTACTACCAGTTTGAAATCAGGCAATAAAAGTCTCGTAACACTTCGACTTTTCATGATTCAAATTAGCGCTGTACAAATTTGCTTCAGCACTATTACTATTGCGATATGAAATTATGATTTTCTGTCTTTCTACGAGCTACGCGCGGGCAACGGCTGCAGCATTACCTGCAATGACCCCTTCGAAGAAAGGATTGCAACAGAGTCAGATGCGCGATGGGGAGAATAGCAAAGATATGCGAAACTTGATGCGAAATGATATTCTCTCAGACCTCCAATGTTAGTCGTTGATTTTATTTATTTTTTCACGTTTTACTCAACGCGTGAAGTTTCTTTGTATAGAATAACTCCTATTTTTTTTCTGCTTATTTACTCATTTATTTATTTATCCATTTTATCTGACCAGTTGCAGCGGTCTGACGCAGACCTGCAACTAACGAGGAGGCGCTCATTACCGAAGAAATTGTTACTCACTGTAAACCTTTGCGCCGCAACGTTCATGGCTAATTATAGTATAAGCGCCTCGCGAGCCATCGCCTCGTACTTCTCCACGGGGTTCAACTTCTTTGGTCCACAAGCCAATCAGCATCTGCCTCTCCGTGTCGCTAGGTCGGTCGATTTACATCTATAGAAAAATTGGGTGAATTTCTTTTACTCGATTTTCTCCCCTAAATAATCCGATTCCTCCATCGAGATGGAGATGAATTAATCCGCGGAAGGTGTCGCGGCGTCTCAACTCCGCAAGATAAATATATGGAATCGGTACACCTATAATTCCTATGCGCGTACTCAGGTCATTGCGGATGACCCCATGGGTTGGTATTTTGCGCGATGGGCCAATTATGCTGTTACCCACGGGACGATCCGGCAGCTTCCTTATGTACCCGAGCATGCCTCCCATATTGTGTTTGTGGTCAGCGACGCGTGGACGTTTTCTGTCTCGTGCAGCAAAGACTCGAGGCGGTCATTGTAAAAAAATGAAAATTGGACGTCGTACCGCCTAGTCTCGTCGTTGTACAGTTAACTTTCCTGTTACGTATCTCCCGGCCTCCTCCGGTACAGGGTCAGAGTTCACACCTGAGGGTCTCGGTACACACTAGCCTCGGAGAAGACGACAACGGCAAGCTTGGATACGGGCGCTCAGGGTTCCAACCGATAGAAAAAAAAAAAAAAATATGCAGCAAACTGACGGGAACCAACACCAAATAGACGCGAAATTATGGTATTTCATTAATTATGTTGTCGCGTTTATAGTTACTGGACGAGTAGAGAGTATTAAATGCGATAATTGGTATGTGTGCGTGCAACGCGCCGTTGATGTGACCGCGGTACGACGGTAGTCTAGAATCGAGATAATCTTTCTTACGTCGATGATAAATCGGCAAGGGAATTCCCTCGACGCTCCACGGGTAGCCGGTATGAGGCTAAGTAATTGTCACGCGGATATTCATTTATTTCTCTGGAAACTGCATCGCCTCAACTCTGACCCTTACGTATCTTGTTTCACCGCTATCTAGATTCTTCTTATTCTCACTCCGACCACGCGAGCCTCCAGTCTTCTCTTATACTTGCTTATAATATCTACCCTCCACTGCCCTCGCACTTCTTCATTTCCCCCCTTTTTTCTTTTTTTCTCTTCTTTTTTCATGTAATTCAATTACTTCACGGCTTCCGAAACAATCATCGTACTCGGTACCCATATGAATCAAACTAACTCCTTCTTCTTTTTTTTTTTGCAGAAGTAAGTAATAAATACGGTAGTCTTTTTTTTTTTATGTCTTTTCGGACAAGCATCTTAGCTGGCGATCGTATTCGCGATGATTTGAAAGCCAGCAAACGGCACGATGACCGATCAAATCGATAATCGATCTGTAATTAAGTTTACAAGATAAAACGAAAGAAAGAGAAAAAAAAAAAAAAAATGACCTAGACCGCGAGTTACAGTTAGCCGGAAATATCTAACCTAATGGAATAAAATTAAATTCAAAGTCGAAGGGGTGAACAGTGCGGTTGAGAAAATTTTATTATTATTATTATATAATTTGTTCACATGTCTTACATTCATGCAGAATACGCTCGCGGGCATCGCGTGCTCGAAAACACTGTCCAGTTCAAACGGTATACGTCTCTAACAATAAATTCGACCAGACCCCCTCCAATGTGGGGAACGGTGAAACAATTAAAATATTGTCTAGGCTCTCGTCTCTTCAGGCCGTTGAACCTTGACTCATTCCCGAGTTAATCTATCGGATCACTTGAGAACCAAATAAATATTGTGGACGAAAGAACCGCGAACAGTTATGGAAATGTTGAGTATAATTGAATTGAATATTTTCTGTAGTTGAACTTTTCAACTTTGCTGTGTATTACGGTATTGGAATAAATTTTTGGATAAGCTGAGATGTTCGAACACGTGGAGTACAATCGTTTATCTCGATCGCGAGGTCGGTATCAACGTCGACGTATCGTTGAGAGTAAATCAATCAAGTAATAGGAAGGAAGGTAGAAAGGTAGAGAATCGAAGAGGCGAGGGAAGAGATCTCAGGCTTACGAAGATGTCGTTTTGATTTTATTGCAGCATCGTCTCTTCTGGTCTCCTCGTCTCTTGTAGCTCTGAATCATGGCCCTCGAGGTGTCATTTCGCTTGTACGAACCACCCACGTGGCGAGGAGCCGATCCCGGCGATCCCACCTATTCCGCCGATCCTTTTCATCCCAAACGAGCACTTCAAGGGCCCCAGGTTAAGCTCCGTGTGCCACTATATTGTCGCTCCATCCCTCTGTTTATCCCACTTCTCTCCCTCGGTTCTCTTCCGTTCCCTCCCTCCCTCCCTTCCTCTCCCTCACCTCCCTTCACGGACGCGGTGTGTGGTCCTCGGGGCTATCCTCTTTATTGTCACGTTGTTATTATGAATAGTCCAACCGTCGACGTTTGAGTTAGCGACGATTTCTTCAAAGGATAATAATAAATTATCGATCTTTTTTTCTTCTTCACAATTTTCTTATTCGTTCAAAAAAATTTTTTTCACATTAAAACCTGTACATGTGCAATTGGAGACGATTAATTTAAAAGTATTGATTATTTTTCTGTTACAGGTAAGCTCGAAGACGTTATTCCTTATACATTGGTTCGATATTTGGTAAGTCAGTCTTTGGTCGATACCCAATTTTTTTATTTCCAAAGAACTTTTTAGCAGAGTGACCAACGATCTTTTATCGCTACCGGTCTAACGAAGGCTACCGATGCTGTACGTTTTGCCCCTCATATCTGAAATCCTCTCTGATGCGATCGATATCTTAGCTCCTTCGCCGCAGGGAGTATTAGGCCTGCATTAGTCTAATCCATTTCTCGTTTTATCATCGCTTAAGTCGAGGCAGAGGCAATCAGGGATGCCCCTTTTTCTGAGAGTAAAACTAGCATCTTCGATCACTCGTCTATTAGTCCTAAATGACAATTACCGCGTTCGTTATTTGCATTTTCATCGTTTCAACGATCATTTCGTAATAATAATTCTCGACTAACACTCGGCTGATGCACGCGAAGTCTGTAATTATTCGATTCTATGATTTCCCACGCCCTCATCATCCTGGAGAGGGAAGATCCTCGCATTTGTTTCAAGAGACAGACTGTCTCCTGCCCTCCCAACGATCGATAGTTTCCAACTATCCGAATCCCCGTAATGGCCGCCATTGAGAAATTAAATTTTGTGTATCTATAGTGATTACCGAAAAAGCATTGAAAATTTTATACTTTATACGAAGGGTTCGTGGGTCCTCCAGGGAAATTTTGAGCTGGAAAATTATAATGATTCTAACTCCGGTGCTTCGTCCTTCAATTATGTTAGAAACTCCTTCGTAATCTAATCACGTATAATGTCTATGGGGTAACTATTTTGCGTTCGTGACTTTTATTCCTAGAAAATCAGCTTCTCTCGAGGGAGTTCGGTACAGTAGATTTTAATTCTCTTTCTTGGGAATGAAGTCGATTAAAATATTCGAATCGATCTCTCCATGCACTTTCGACTTCCTCTTAGGAATTCGCGTAAATTGTTCGGAACGATGATGACCCATGTATCAAATGATATCAAAGACCCGCGTTCAGTTCGCCGATATTACAAGTTTTTAGATTCCTCATTTCTTGAGATTGCCCCGAAGGATTCGAGCGCATGTGTTAGGCGGTTGTATTACCTTTGACAAGGTACCAATCGTCGCTCTCGGTGCAGAATCTCACAGCAGGCAGCTAACTGAGATGCAAATCCAAAGTCGGAATCCCACTTTCTGGATCCTAAAGCTCACATATTCTATACTCGGTTAATTTATAGCTCGCGGCACAAGCGGACGGAGCGTGAAACTCAATCACCGTACTTCTAGGTACCCACCTAGTTGTTGTCGTCGTAAAGATTCTAAGCTTGTTCAACGTATTACCTAGTGAGATTTCAGTGCAGCACTTTGTCGGAAGAACTCGCATCATCCTTTTCCTTTTTTTTTTTTGTCTTCTCTTCTTTTTTTCAACTTGTCCACTCTGATTCTAGCGTTATTATTAATCATACGTTTCATTTGACGAGATTGAAACGTTGCTTTCTAGGCTCGTAATGTGGGACGCGTTGGTCGTTGAGTATCTGTGGGTACCAGTGCCGGTAGAAGTTAGTTCAGATAAAACGGCTAATGATGGGTTGAGGTTTTGTCGCTTCAACTAGACCGAGTTTCCTATCGTCTTCCCTTAACTTTTCGTTCTTTCTTTTTTTATCTACATGTCCGTTGGCCGGGTAGCAGGTGCGCTCCGAGATAAACGTGACATAATAATTTTCTTCTTCTTATTTCTCAACGTCTTCTGACAAGGCTGACAGGACGGATAATGTGAAACTAGAGAAAAAAAAGTATTGAGATCAGAGTTGGTTTTTTTTTCTTATACTGTATTTTAAACAGAAATGCAGTTTTCGCCTGGCGAATTTAACGGTGCATTTCGAACGCCGCACCGTATTGGTTTAGTTAGTAAATCCCGGAAGTCCTTAGCATTGTGATAATTTATTGTCAGGCTCATAAACAACGCGGTGATAGGAAATTTTCAAGCGTACAGCATAGTACAATATAAAATAGCTTTGCATTTATGGGTTGAGAAACTTCTCGGACAGTTTTATTTTTCACATTTTTTACACAGCGGCGCGATCCAACGCAGCTGATATTCCTGTAGCAGTTTAAAGTAATTTGCTCGATTCGTCATTGCAAATTTACGTCATGTACAGAATCGAGAGTCATCTCGCGTTCCGGGGGTCAGAGACTCGCTCCTGTAAAAGTGTAGAAAATTAACATGCGCTTAGTTCTACATATGTCTGGATTATACGCACCGGCTAAGGGGTTTCTGGTACCCCTTTACCTCAGGCAAACGGACAATCAAACCCGGAACTGTGACTTAGCTAGGTTTACTTGCATAATAATTTAAACCCGCGAACGCGGTCACGCTCGGCTGATACTCAACCGCCTGCTGCACGCAACGAAACCAACAACAACAATAACATCAACAACACCAACATTAGCAACAACAATAATAACGACAACACAACGACAAGTTGCAGTGCAGATCGCAATGGTGTTGGTACTACCCACTTGAGGTAATGACTATACGTGGAGTTGGATGCGTACATTTATTTATGCGCGAGCACGAAGCTAGCGACTGTATAGCTGCTAGTCAGTTGAATCCTGATGCCTCGGGGTACAAAATAGAAGTGGGTTTTTGCTCCTAAAGGAATCGGCAGCGATCACTTGATGCTACCAATTTCACCCCGAAGGGAAAACGCGGCGCTACAAAGAAAGATCATCCGCGTCTTTTATACCCACGATTTCAATTTTCCTTCGTGATTTTGAGAATTTTCTGAAAGACAAAATTCTACTTCAGTTCGATCGAAATTGCAAGTTCAGAAAGAAGTCCTGATCCTAGTTCCCCACGGGATGGTTTGCGAGACACACCGTGCGATGCAGATGAAGAATATAAATGGCCTTTTGCTTTGTCGTTTATAATCTTAAACAGGAAACGCCTGTCTGCGTAGTGGCGCTTTGTTTGACGACAAAGAGGCAGACACTAAATTGATTGGCAGTTTGCTAATTAACCAGCGGTTATGTATATTGTTTATCACATGCCATACCGCGCCGTGCGTTATTAGCTTATGAAGTTATAAATAGATCGTGCGAATGGCGCTCTTAAAATTCAAAACGATCGACCTAACGGATCAATAAACTCGCGATCAATGATCACGCGTTGGAAAATTATTAGGAATTCTTTTTCTTTCTTCCCTCCTTTTCTTCTTTTTTTTTTTATTTCTACCTATTGCAAGAAATTTCGAAAGGTTTTTATATATTATACAAGCGACTTTATACCGCAAAGCGCCCTATCATCTACGTCTTTATATATTTTCATTCTTTTTTGCGTGACTCCCGTGACTTTTGATCCCTGAAGTCTCAGAGGCAGATAATAATACCGATAATTACACCACGAGAAGACAATCGCGAGACGAGATCTATTCTCTGGATGCAACAACGAATGTCATATTTTCATGAAATGCCATATCAGATGTATCATGTTATACGTATATTCATAGACAAAGCCTGAGAACGAAGCTAAAGACCGATCGGAACGAATGGATCTTTTTTGCACGCTTATAATGCGACGGGGCGCGTGGCTTACGACTGAAAGAAGATAAAAGTAAAATGAAGAAAAAAAGAAAGGCATGCGGCAAAATTAAAATAGGAAACGAAGTCAGTTCCGTGACTCCAGACCAGGACAGCTGCTGCTGCGGTGTGCAGAATTTATGGTCATCGCTCCACGGTCTGTCGAGTACCCCGTAAAGCTGAGCGCAAGAAGTTAAAGAGGTAGCATTTAAGGAGTAACCGTAATTATTGCCACGCAAGATCTCAGAGGCAAAGAGACTTGGAGAGTATTAGATTATGAATTATAGTCAATCAAATCAAAGACTTGCAGGGGCGTGGGCTACCGCCGTTCCCGATGAGTCTTTCAAGTCCCGTTTTCATCTATCGCGGATGCTCTCGTAACTCCCCATCATACTCTTGATCCACGATCAACGCGTCAGATATCGGGATCGCTTGTCACAACGACAAACTTAGAACTTCCTCTTCGACGCCATGCAACTTGCCTAAATAAGGTGGAAAGCATTTTTGAAAAGCTTTTTAGTTCCGACACCTCATGGAATGGAATTATTGATCGTCACTCGAGTAAAAGATAAGTAGCTCCTAGTTGAGATTATGAAGGGACTCGTAAAGATGGTGTCGGGTGAGAAATGAGAGAATCGAATCCGAATGAATAAAGTCAAACGGTAAACGCTCGGGGATCACGTTCGGACAAAAGCCAGTGTATGCTAATGAGGTGAATGTTATTAATCATGTTGCAATAGATCGATATTGCACCATGACGTTGTCGGGAGTCGAAGGTCCCGAAACCCCCCCGGGGGACGTCGGGGTCTAGGGGTCGTGGATCGATCACCTGGATTGCAAAGGTCGCGACAGGTACAACCAACTCCTGACGGACGCAACAACATTTTTTTATTCGCCCAACATTTTTATTGTATTTCGCTCGCGAAAGGGAAACGGAAAATTTAAAGAAGTAGTGGGGAAAATAATAAAACCGAAAGGAATGGAATGGAATAAAATAGAATGGAATGGAACGAAGTTCCGATCGGATGTTGAGGAGTCACGTAATCGAAGTAGACAGGCGCCACGTTCGACCTGACCTGGCCCAGCGATATTCTTGCAACGCGACGGTTTGTTCCGAAGCTAATAACACAGAAGCAATATGCACATCTATGCATGCAATTATGCGTGTATCGAAGACTATAAAGTCTAACGAACTACACCGCTGCAGTGCAGCTTTGCTGGAAGCGCGCGGCGGACATAAAGCCGTAAAGTTTGTATCGTATCTAATTATAACGCCCCGTTAATTGCAATTAGCTACGACGGTATAATTCGCCTGAGAATTCTGTGCGGCATCAGTGGGCAGTCCTCGTGTGCTGCCACTTAGCGTCTCTAATCTCGGGTGCAACGTTAGCAGAATTCACGCCGCGAGATAAGAAGAACGTCGAATGGCTATCGGAACTTTATTTTATTTTTTTTCTTTCCATATTTATTTCCCGAGGGAATGAAACGTCGTTGTTTATTCAACCGATCGAGACGGTGGAATATTTGTGGTAAAATTATCGGAGTTTGATTAAAGAAAAAGAAAAAAAATGTTATACGTAGAATTTTCTTAGACTTCCGGGCGATAATCGCTTTCCCACGCGTCTTACTCTCTAATAATTTTCGCACAGTGCGATCGTGTCAGCAAGTGGGTAAAATCTTTTTGCAATAGCCGGTCGCTTCATCGCGCGGTACGCGGCGTGGAGCCGTGACTTTCTATATTGTCATTAAGTAGTGAACACTGCCATAGTGGAATGGCGCGCGCGCTTAGCAAAAAGGTAAAGACAAAGAATCGTTTAGAGGCTGCCATGCTTCGGCATTTCGAATCGCGTGCGTACGTTGGCAATATACGTACAGCTATACGGCGGATGTTCAGCTTTGAACGTTCTCCAATAATTTCCTTACTAAGGAAAGACAAGACCGGGTGCTGTTACCAGCCGTGTGGACCATTTTATCAGAAGGTATATACCTACCTAGGTATACCTCGTTGGCAACGGCAGCACCTACGGCTACCGAGGAGGGTAACCTTATGACCTCGTTGTCGCGCGCTGCAGCAATAGCAACGTTAACACCAACACAAGCGGCAACGTTTGCAAAGGGGGAGAAAAATCACGCAGTTTTTTTATACGCGTTCCGCTGAGGAAGCCCTATTATGCACCTCTTTCTTTCTCCTTTCCACAAGTTCACCGGTTCACTTTGCCTATGTGGCGGTAAAACGGAAGACAAAAGATACCGATAAGTTTTCCATGCATTCTTCTGATCGCCCCCACTGATTAAATGAACCGTTTTAAACGACTGTACGGACAGTGGTGGCAACTGATCAAATATTCCGCATTCGCGGAAGTGTGTCGTCTCCGATTTCTAAAGACTTACCCCAGAACTGAGGAATATATGGTTTACAAACCGTCCCCCATTCGCGATAAACCAACCGTAGCTGAAAACAAAGTCAAAAACTAGAAACTATAGCAGAAGAAGAAATCTCCCGCGATGCGATCCGACAAAAGGAGGGCGGAAGGAAGGCAAGCCATGAAGAGATCTGGAAGACAAGGGAAGCTCTGATCTACATTTTAAATTAACAGCGAACTCCTCGCGATGTGTATTAAAATTGAGGCGTAAAATATGCATCTCCTCGTGCCCCTCGCGTTGCATTTCTGCATAAAGTCGATACACAAGAGTAAATTCTGCGTAAATCCCATGTTCGTAGATCCTCCGTATATTCTTACAATTGGTATTGCTGTTCAACGTCTTGAATGGATTTTCGCAGAAAAGTTAGGCGATTCTTGGACAGCCGGATCTGGGGGGTCGAAGGAATTATTTTTCACCGGTATTCCTAGTAGCGAGTCTGGACGCGAGTTTAAAAGAGTTTGATGACTGTTTTGATTGTATTTCTAGCCCGGGGAGATCGAGGCGGTAGATCAGGGCTCATTAGTCGGAGTTTGTAGGTGGTATGGGGCGCAAGATCAATCGGTGCTCGATCGGCGATCGATCGATTGCTCTTTATTCTCGCTCGTCACGTGAAACTACTCGGACTCGGCAATATAACGAATAACCGAAGACGGATCCGTCAGTCTGTCAGTCCCTCCGAGAAAGTGCCGCGTCGTAAGATTCGATCTTGAGCGACGTGTCACGTCGTCGCGAAAACCAACCGCGAACTTAACTAAGGGAATGGGGAACAACGGATCGGATCGGATCGGATTGCGAAACTTAATAACAATTTCTTTTATAATGGGTCGCCGACTTTCATGATCGGGTCAAGGAGAGCCGCGTCGTTGTCTTCTCGAAACTTGAAACCTCACCACTCGACAAGTTACTGTGCAAATGTTTGCGCTAATTAGCGTCACGGCCCTCCCAGTCGCTCACTCCACCACCCGTGCTAATTACTCGCCGAACTCATTTCCTCGCCGCGAATAAAATTCACGAGAAAATAACGTGGGTGGGAATTTTTTAAATTTTTTTAAACAAATTTTCTACCGTTTGATTCGTTGAGATAATTCGAACGTGATTCGACGACTCTCCGTCTCTTTTATCAAAATAGGGTGCGATCGTTCTCGTTTCTCCGGCTTCGTTATTGCCCAGCCACGCCCCATATCTCGGCTTCTTTAAATCTGCGACATAATCTCGTTCTTGTTATTCAAAGTAGCTGTAGATATCTACGTCTTCAAAATTGGCTGCAACGCATTACACTGCATACCGGTATCAGAAACGATCGGAGATCTAGAAAATTTTGTACAGAGTTGGACCTGGAGGGGTGAAGAGAAGAGAAGAGAAGGTATTTAACGAGGTAATGTTGCTGCTTCGAGGTGGAGCTGGCGGTGACAGAAGCTTGTGCTTATCATTTTGATCGTTTGGATCAGTTCTGCAGTCCGTGCATACGTCGCACACCATATAACGCTGTAACACCGAACGGACGGCATCAGCTACTTATGGTTGTTATCATAAATTGTTCCGCGCTCCAGGGGCGTGCGTTGGCTAGCTGGGTGCTGCCGACAATGAGGCATTCAGTTCTTGCATACGTCGTTGGTTAAGGTATCTATGGATTGAATACATCTGTATATATTGCAGATGAAATTTCGCGATAACCCCCTTCCCTCGCGGATAATTCTCTACCATGCGAATGCGTCGGTAACATGCGGTCCCGGAATCTGGGGCAGTTCCTTGTCGTGTTCCATCCGTAAACTCCGGTGCAGCAATTCTCAATTGGATCGAATGTCGCACCGGAACTTCCGGAGCGAATTAATTTTAGAAGCTTGACGGTGACCTCTGTTAGATCAGCTAGAAAATTATGAGTATCGATCCGAGTACTGCCTTAGCTTGTAACCATGATTTTTGGTAGTTCTCATGGGGATATTTTTTCTCTTTTGCTACAGGGTAACGAGTCGGTGGTCCCCAAGGGGTGGCCGCTGACCTTGGGCGGTATTGGCCTTGTGATACATCTCGGGGAACTGGAAGCCTCGGCGATACGTGTCGGGGAATGCTACCTCTGCGTGAGGAAACCAACGGCCACGATCATAGACCGTAGATCTAGTCTAGATCAGAAACCCGTCGAAGTAAGTCTTCTGATATGCACCCTCTTGAATATCAATGATCAATTAAACACGTCGGTGATTACGTGAATGATAAAACGATTTTATTTGTGATCTATTTCAGATAGCCCTGGTGTGGCGATCGTCGATGCGGGCCCCAGGGATCCTCGGCTGGGACCGGGAGGACGAGTACATGGACTGGAGAGATTCCCAAAAACGGGATTCGGCACCTGCTGACGTTTTAGGTGCCCAGAGTCCGAAGAGTTGTCCGCATCGTCGTTCGCGCGATGAATTAAAGCATCCGGTAAGCGTGAGTAATCAAGTGCAGCACGGTGGTAGTTCGAGCGACGCTGAAATATCGGTCAACAACGGTGTTTGTCGGTCTGAGTCACCCGCGGCTCGTATCAGGCCGGATTCCGTAGAGCGTCTAGGTCGTGTTCAGAAAAATCCGTCTCATTCGGGTTTATCGAAATCCCGTTCAACCTCAAGCGTCGAGTCGTGGAGCGACGATGCGAAAACGGAACAGAGACGTCGACGCCCTCGAAACACGAGTCCCTCCAGAGACGGCGTCGATGCGCGTCCGGAAGCCTCGAGAATAAAAAGAGGAACGAGCGTGTCGCCGATGACAGTTGAAAACTGGAAAGGTGGCAGTGCCAGATGGGAAACGAAAACTCGAGCTTTGGGTCTGCAGGATTTAAAAACTCCCTTGGATCTGGAGTCGGTTATCGTTGATTCCGAGAAAAATGATGCCTTGGCTAATCGGCTCGGTGATCTACGTCCGGAAGCAGTTTGCGACGAAGATTTACCCGGATATATCGGTACTCTACTCGTAAGTGTGGAACGAGCTATCGAGAGAGTTTCCCTCGACGATCTGCCCTTCCCTTGCCCTTCCTGCAGACACGCTGATAGCGACGATCTTCTCCTGGGATGCAAATGCGCCGCAGAAACAACGTGTGCTTGCAACACAGAGGATTGTCGATGTCCCAGAAGCAGACCGGAATCTTGTCACACCTTTGAAGTCGCTGGGATTAAACATATCGACAGCGATGACGAGGAGGAAGTTCGTATGGGGTTTGGTGAGTACTTTTTTATTGATGATTTTTATTCAATTTTAGGGTAAAAAATCGACATTTTTTTTTTTAGTATTTTCTATGGTATTCTTATGTATTTTTATCTCAGGAATCCGAATCTGAAAGCTAAATTAATCTATCTATAAAATTGATCGAGTTATCGCCAATTTATTGATCTAAAATGTGAAAAATCAAGGATATCTTGATGGGATTAATTCGTAGCCCAATTTAATCAACGGATTCGTGTTCCCCGGATCAAAATACGTCAGAAAAGCGTAATACGATTGATTTTAAAAATACTTCATTTTTGACCCCAAAATCGAAAAAAATCTAAGGTATACCCCTTTGGATTTTTTCGATTTTTGGGCCAAAAATGAAGTATCTTTAAAATTGATCGTAAGACACTTTTCTTACGTATTTTGACCTCCGGAACACGAATCTGAAAGCTAAATTAATCTATCTATAAAATTGATCGAGTTATCGCCAATTTATTGATCTAAAATGTGAAAAATCAAGGATATCTCGATGGGATAAATTCGTAGCTCAATTTAATCGACGGATTCGTGTTCCTGAGGTCAAAATACGTAAGAAAAGTGTCATACGATCGATTTTAAAAATCCTTCATTTTTCGCCCAAAAATCGAAAAAATCCAAAGGGGTATACCTTAGATTTTTGTCGATTTTGGGGTCAAAAATCGACATTTTTTTTTATAGGGTTTTCTATGGTATTCTTACGTATTTTGATCTCAGGAATCCGAATCTGAAAGTTAAATTGATCTATCTATAAAATTGATCGAGTTATCGTCAATTTATCGATCTAAAATGTGAAAAATCAAGGATATCCCAGCGGGATAAATTCGGAGCTCAATTTAATCGACGGATTCGTGTTCCTGAGGTCAAAATACGTTAGAAAAGTGTCATACGATCGATTTTAAAAATACTTCATTTTTGGCCCAAAAATCGAAAAAATCCAAAGGGGTATACCTTAGATTTTTGTCGATTTTGAGGTCAAAAATCGACATTTTTTTTTATTGAAGTTTCTATGGTATTCTTACGTGTTTTGAGCTCAGGAATCCGAATCCGGAAGTTAAATTGATCCATCTATAAAATTGGGCGAGTTATCCCTAATTTATCAATCTAAAAAGTGAAAAATCAAGAATATCTCGGTGGGATTTGTTCCCAGCTCAGTTTAATTGACGTATTCGTGTTCCTTACGCAAAAATACGTTGGAAAAACGTCATGCGATCGATTCTAAAAATACTTCATTTTTGGCCCAAAATCCAAAGGGGTATACCTTAGATTTTTCCCAATTTCGGAGCGTAAAAATTGAGATATCTCAATCAGTTCAAGTCGTAGCCTAGCTCTCATTCGATTGTTCGTTATTTCCATCTAACTCGACTTTATAGATCCGCATTCTCTATTATCCTGAATCGCAGAGATTGAAAAAAAGGAGGTATGTGTGGTTTGATTGTTAAAAATATTCCATTTCCTAGCATAGCGATGAGAACAGGGAACCACAGAAGTGGAGTGAGCGATGATCGAAATCCGGGAAATCTAGATCCTCGCGAAAGTTTAATATATGCGGTTGTGCTCCCGCTACCGTTGCTTATTACTTATGGAAAGCGGTGATAATAATCGTCATGAACAGATACATATGGACGCTCATAGTCTCGCTATAGCGTAATTAAACTGATGCGAATATCCCACCGCCAATAGCAACTATACACCTCCTAAGACGGACATATCGAGGATATTTAATAGTACGATCGTAAAGCGAAAGAGAGGGCCTCATTCCTACACGCTCATTTCTAGCTCGAGCTGTACGTTGTATTTAATACACCGAATCGTTGCACGAATGTAACCAAAATATCGCAAAAAATTTGACCTTCACTAAGTCGACCTGTTAAATTCAGTCTGCTCCGAACGCTATTAGAGACCTTTCATCTTTTCGCTCAACGATCCAGCCGCCGATATTTTTCTCATACTTTTTTATTGCCATTATAAAAACATTGCAGTAAATTCATCTCACTTTACCGCATTGTACGGACAAGATCGCGATCAATGTTCAATTCGCGATAGTCGTCGCCTGTGCCCACACCGTGCCACACCTTCTTCGCCGGCTTCTTGTTCACGGTAAACCGATGTCCGATGTGAGCATATGTGTAACCTTTGTTGTTGTTGCTATTGTTGTTGTTCTTTGTAAGTTGCGACGCAGCAGTTATCCAGATAAAGTCAAGCGATGCAAAGTAAAGGGTCAACAGTCTCGGGCAGCACGGTTTTTCTTTTTCTCCTCTCTCTCACCTGACAGACACAATTTATTCGCCGCTTCGTTTTAAACTCCAGAGTGGCGATACGGAAGAACAAAACACGTAGTGTAGGTACTTCGAGTTCTCTTTCGTCCTGTCATAAAACCCCCGTAATAATTAGCCCCTCATTTTTCACTAAGTTGTTTGAAAATGTTTCTCATTTTTTTAATTGACACACAAATCCGCCGAGATTCATGAAGAGCATTAAATTCGTGTGAATGGGAATTGACGGCGGGGCATTAGAGCCGGTTTTACTTACGAGTATTATAGGCTCGGGCATTGAGGAAAGTCAATGAATGGCTACTTGT
Organism: Athalia cordata; assembly: GCA_963932425.1. Lineage (NCBI taxonomy): Eukaryota > Metazoa > Arthropoda > Insecta > Hymenoptera > Athaliidae > Athalia > Athalia cordata. Next base: position 3,683,748 of record OZ010628.1, on the reverse strand, counting down.
TCGTATTCCCATGTACGTAGCTACCTACCTACCTGCCTGACTGCCAGCCTTCCTCCTCACCGCTGCAGTAGCGTTCAAAGACTCGACACATACCAATTGGTTAGTCGTTAATCAACTACGTTAATTACGCATTACGATGTACAGGTATGTCTATACATGTACGCGCTTTACCTATGGCAAGATGAAGGTGACAGGCGCCAGACGTTAAATTCAATCCTGTCGTTTGCACGCCTCGGCTCACCTACGCCTTTATCGTCGGAACATCACCACAGGTTGATCGGTAAACGAGGTGAATTGAGAATAAAGGGAAAAAAAGGGTTTCCAATTTTTCCCTTCTCAATAAGTTCGGAGTTTTACGAGCTAAAGACGCTTAAGGTTCGATCCATTTCCTGTGTAGGTCGATTGCCCGATTGTTGCAAGTCCGACGTTAAGGTTTCGACGGTTAAAAATTTTCGAAGCCAGTAACCGTGACCGCAGCCGGCCGGGGATCTCCAACGATCCAAATAAACTCTTCGATATTACACGGGTTGTTAGGTACTACAGCTTTATCCCGCGTCGATACACCGAGGGGAACGACGACTCGATCCAAAGTTCAACGTTCGTATGAGAAAGAGAGGAGAGAAAAGTTTTACTCGATTGGTTTTAAAATCGTTTAGCGAAGAATTTTTCAATCTAGTTTTCCGTTTCTTGTTAAAACAAATATCACGTATACAACTATCTGAGAGCTGTGTTGGTTTTCTGCAACCCTGGAATTGGAAGCTGCGGAAGTAGTTGTCTGACTAAAATGGAAACTGGAAAGAGATTCGCGCTCCGTACGTGGCCAAAGATCAAGGGAGATGCCAGCGACGTCCAGCTCTTCCCAACCGCATACCAACTATCTACGATAGCTCAACTCGACCACCAGGTTCCTATGCAGTTTGCGAACAGTTCAACTCATCTCGAGACGACGACGTGATCTTTGGATCCACGTGCTCAAACGTAATTCCAATTAGTCAAGTACGTCGCATCGAACTCGCCCTCCCAGACTCACGCCGATGATGCATTGAGAATTTTCTTTCCAAATAATTCACCGGCGAACTTTCTCACGTAGAATTCAACGTGGTAGCGATTTAGTTATTTGTCTTCGTAGTTCAAACTCTGTTTTATAACACAATCGGAACACAATGGTCGATAATAATGAGATCAAAGAGATATCTGGGGTCCACGCAGTGTGGCAAAGATCTGTATCAACCTTTGACTGTAGATACGTACGACTCAATCAACTCGCGTGGTATAGCGTGGCGAATTAATTTATGCTAATTGTATATCGAGCTGTGATACTAATAAGACTGTATCTCCTGAGCAACGCCGTTCGACCGGCACACTCCCGCGTTATTTTACATTTCAAAGAAAAACGGGACTTTGCTTCGCGATATTGAAGAATTTATCTTTCTTGTGAGAGAAGACAATGAGAAATGTTTTGTGGGACGGATAATACGTGTGTAAACGAAAGGTGAAATTATAATAATCCAGGGCGATTTAATTCCACGTTGATTAACGCAGGTGGTTTCATATACATATGTGTTATACGGCATGAATATTGGTGATGATGATTACACGTACACACGTATATCTTACTTCTAACCACCCGTCGATTTATCCACGTTCTTCGATCGTAATTGGATCTTAAATTTAATGAGATCATTGATCGCTTCTGCCGGTATAGCTGCCGGTGCCACTTTCCTAGTTGTCATTCGCATAACCGTTCCGATCTTTCATGTATCGAAATTGTTTTTTTTTTCTTCTCATACGAGCCACGTAGCTTTCAATTTTTCGAAATTCTTCGCGACCCTCAAAACCTAGTATATAAGCTATAGAAAAAAGGGAAGAAGAAGAAGCGAATGCGGAGGTGGAGGATGTTCCAGAGTTGTTCCATTCCACGAGGCGTATTATACTGCACATACTGCGATAGCGATCATTCGTGGCGTAGAGAATATAATAAAAGGCAAAAGCAAAGCGACGTTTATAAAGTATAAACGTAACTTAGCACACGACGCGCGGTGCGTGCAACTTATTCGTTGGCCATAACGTGTTAGAGGTAGAAATTCCTTAGCATGATGTGAAACGCGAATGGAAGAACGTCTCTAAAAAACCATCGTGATATTCCGATAACAAGTTGTAGTTATTACGGCATGTACAATGTTACGCTTATTAAACCTGCCATTGAATTTCTCAATTATTAACATCCACCGCTAAGGTCATCGTGAAAGTTATTTCGGAAAATCATCGACCTAAAGATGATTTGAAAAAAATTGTACATCGCGTAGAAGGGAATACAATCGATCACAATCGCGTCACTTGGGAATCGGAAACCAGTCCTATGATCTCTTTGTTCGACTTATCGCGCTGCGTTCTCCTCTACGCTCGTTTATACATATATACATATATTTATATACCCACACTACGCGGCAGCAACACTCGATTACGTATCGTTGACCTCGATACACTCTTTTCATTATCCGCACGCATTTATACCACCACCTCCTGCAGAGTTAATGTCCTCAAACAGTTTACTATAGAGTTTATACCAGTTCACGACAGCGTGCGTCACGTAAAGTAAACCTGTTTTTTTTCTCTCTCTCTCTCTTTACCTATTTTTCTATTTTTATTTCCTCTCCTAATTTTCACTTATTACAGCCGATAACAGCGTTTCATTATTAAAACATGGGAATAATTTTCTATCGATTACACGAGTCGTTGGAATGTGTTTTACCTTGTAAGTCTAATCGGCTCTCGGTGTTATAAGTTCGTGAATATTTTATCCACCTATAGATACGTATGTAACCATAAATATTCGCGGTAGAGATCTTTTTCACTGTGTAGTGTAATAAAATAGGTAAGAGTAAATTTTATCATCAGTTGTTGTGTTTTTTTATTTTGTCTTGCTCGACCGCTACGTCCTCTGCGCTGTTGTTGCCGACTCGCTGGAATTGAGGCAGGTTGGGGACCCCTGGCCGATAGCATAATATGCATATTTATGCAGGTAGAATGACGTCAGGCGCGAACCACCCTGATTGCGTGACTAAATTCATTCGAGCCGATCCTGAGGTGAAGTCATCGTTCTCCTCGCGAGACTCACCTTACAGAATGTATTTTTTTTTCTTCTTCTTCTTTTCTAAATTCGCAGTATTTTTATATTTTTTACTTGTAAGTTTTTTCAATCGTTATTTTTCCACTATAAGGACATGCCTAAGGCGATCGCGAAATGTTTGCGCTGCAGGCAGGCAGCGCGAATTCCCACAACGCTCTGTACGTTTTACCTTAGCTTACGTTACGTTACGTTACGTTACGTTACGTTACGCAAGTCGACGAGATGCCGGGGCACGCCGGTATAAGCGCAACTGAGGTATTAACTTGTCTACGTAATTAACGTCTCGTAATTAAGCTTTTGATGTTGAAATCCACAATGACGAGCGCATAAAAATTACGCGACATACCTAGATAAACGTCCTAGAGAATTCTTGTACCAGTCTTTTTTTTTTTTTGGGTATTTTATTTCATCCGTTATTATATTATAGTTTTTAATTTCACTCTTCCTTCGACTCGTACTGCACGGGCTAGAGAATTCGTAATAATTACGATAATAATTCGTCGCAGATTTGTAAAGCTAACTACCTATACGCTAAACTTCGGCTTGCTAAATTTACTTGATAAATTTAAACGGACGTTGGCTGGCGCGCCGCGTTAACGAGGCTAACGTCTCAATTAGTTACGCAACATCCTTCGCGATCCTTGCAGAAACTAATCATTGTATAACGTCATATAATATGTATATAAAACGATATCGTACATAAAAAATGTATTATATATACGTAAGTTATTTCTATGTGGAAAAACATTGAGCGCATTGCATGGCCGTCGTAGTCGTAGTCGTCGTTGTTGCTGCAGTCGGCGACCCGCCCTGACCCCGATATCCACGATCCCACGTGGCGCCTATGGCTGCACTTCCACGGGCCTAACAATAAGTGAGATTCACATTATGGTTATGTGGATATCCGTATCTAGGTAACTATTTATCTCGGTTAACTCTGTCCACGGAATTCCCACGATTCTTTCGTTATTTTTTCATTCTTATAATAATGTTTCGTTTTTTCTTATTCTTCTTTTCTTTAATTCACTTTATTTTCTATAGTATTTTACTTTTATTTTTAATATCGATATCTTTCACATCTATTCCGCAATTGTGGGCCCATCCGTTCAACCTATTTTCTTTCTTGTATGAAGAGGCGATTTAAAGTCTTGTCCGTTTCTACGCCGTACATAACGTCAACGTCTTTCGAACCTGGTATACCAGCCAGCTATGGTATATAGACACTCGAGAGATCGATATATAAGATAATTACAAATCCCCGCATAATTTGTAAAAGATATCTGATCGTGACGGCTTACATTTACTTGACATGGGATCGCAGCGATCAACTTCTCTAGCCAACTCTAATACACATGCGCCCCTAATTGTAATCGCTTCTCATTGCCGACCAGATATTGTCTGTACCTACTTTCGTTGCTGCTGACTTTGGTATTTCATGTCCAACTTACGACGGGTCAGCGCGAATCATCAAACTTTTTGGTGAAATTCAACCCCCATTTTTTATCGGATATTATTTGTAAAAATTGAAAGAACGTTACATGAAACTTGTTCCGTACTTTCTAAGGTAATTCCGTATATCGCATCGTTCAGAGGCACGCGTCTCGTTCCGTATAATCTACAACTCTGGCGTATACCTATACGTACTTATGCGAATGTGTTGGATGTCTGGAATTGCCGTTTTCATATACGTAGGTGTGGTTTTAGAAAACATGTTATTGGCATCGTATTTCATTCTCTTAGAATTTCTACTAGATTTGTACTTCGAGCGAATTTAATTCTCTACGAAACTTACGGAAATCTGTGCAAGTTTTTTTTTGCCTTCTCTTAATTACAATAAGAGCAAGTTGAAATGATTTTTGAATCACGGTTGTTGAACTGACGAGTAACCATTTATACGTTTCGACGATGTTTCGATTCGTTTGAACAGACATACGATACGTGTTAAAATATTGAATATCACTAGGATAAGCACAGCTGTTAGAAATTAGCTAACGAATGTAAATCCGCTCGCTAAGCATTTCGTCATGATTCACTCTCTATTTCCTTCACGCTTCTATATATATTCGTATCGAATGACAATCAGCCTCAAAAAAAAAAAGAAAAAAAAAAAAATCGTTGCAGCGTTGAAATCCAACACCGAGAAAAGTGTCCCCCGCATATCATCCGCAGATGTGAAAATATATGATCGATTATTCGTGACTAATTTTTTGATCATTTTTAATGGTTTAAATAAAAAGGATTTTTATGGATTTTTTCAGGTTCGAAAAGAAAAGGAGAGGACCTCACGCCGCCTAGGAGTATAAACGATATTTCGGAGCACCTGCTTACAAGCTGTGGTCTCACGTTACCAGGTAAATTGAAATTCCTTTCGAGCTATTCTCGTAAATTGTAATTATAACAATGAGATTTCTAATTACTCGAATATAACCCGGTGAATAATCGAGATACAAATTTACTCTTCGTGCGCGGCCGGGTCTCCTTCACCGTACAGACAGACGGCAGCAGCATGATGCTGTGATGGCGAAGCCTCCGTCTCGCTCATTGTCAGTAGCGTATTCGCACTTATACTGCAGTCTCTGATTATTATATTCATCCTTATATGCATTGCAAAAGCGTTCGCGAAATGGGGGACAAAAAGAAGAAGGGAAAAAGGATGTCTTTTCTATTTAGAAAATCTATTTTCTTCGAAATTTATCTATAGATAACTGACATTCCTATCGGAAAATAGATCCTGGGTGACCGGGTATTCCTTATAGTTAGGTATATGGTGGTATCTAAATGCTGAAGCAAAAGAGTATGCGGAAGCTGGGACACACCCGCGCCGCGTACGAATACGAGATTCACACGCCATCGAACCGCGCGCACGTCGCGCATTCGCCGCTGCTGTGCTGCACTGCTGCTGCAGTTGCACTCGTATTCGGAGCTTCGCGTTATGCAGAGATTTCTTATGGTGGTAGCCGTTTATAAAGGTATAGTCGTAAGTTGTACACGACTGAAAGTACCAGCTACACACTGTACGGTATTCACGTACGTATAACCATACGACTCACCAGATATACAGGGTGGTTCATTCCAAGTGTCGAGAATGGGAGGGACTCGATAGGCACGAGGTCCCGCCCCTTGAGCCAATCAACGACTAGAAGAATTACCAAGAAATTGTATCTTGGTTTTTCGTAAGAATTTCGGTCGATCAAATTCTTCTAGTTGTTGAATGGCTCAAGGGGCGGGACTTCGTGCGTTTTGAGTCCCTCCCATTCTCGACAGTTGGAGTGAACCACCCTGTATATGAGAGCAGCAACAACAGTGTAAAAGTAACTTCGTTTCTCTAGTATACCTATCCTACCTTAAACTCCATACTGGGCATACTTATACTCGTGTACGGTACTGCAGGCGCGAGTTGTGCAGCTCTGCATGGGATACGTAGACCCGATTCGCGTTACTTATACTCCTGTATGTAGGTATAAGGTAGATGCACGTATATAGGGGGAGGAGGACATATCGTATTGCCTACTTATATACCGAGGCACCACCGGCCAACCACCAAGCCTGCACATGAATATCGCGTGTAACTGTATAATAATCCACCCAAGACCAGGTTATAGGAGCTAAGTTATAAGACCGTCTTTGGAGAGATAGAGGGAACGAATGTACGTGCTGTGAACTATTACAGGCGCATGCATCGGAGGGCGGTTGATGAATTATTTCAACGAAACGGGATAGCAAATATTATGTAGAAAATTTATTTAACAGATGCGAATAGAGTGGAAAATAATAGCCGATAAATTAACTCTATTTTCCCCTTAGGACTTTGGAATAACTTTGGAAAAGATCATTTTCAATCCACGCACATATTTTCGCTGATTGTGAAATTATTTCCGAGATTTTCTGATTCTCCGTGGTATTTTTTGAAGGTACTCGAATGCACGAGGCCGCTGTTGGCTTCGGGTCGTGCGAAAAATGATTTTGTTCACCGAGACCCGCGCGCGGTTGAAGTTGAGAGAGGAACGTGCCGTAAATTACACGACGTGTTCGATATTATTGATGCCTCTGACCTCCTTATTCGACGTATGCATACCTGCCTACCTACCCGTAACTCGACCCCTATTAAGGAATCCGTTTTCTCGAGAACCTCGAAAAGAACCTTATAGCTATGAGATTAGATCGAGGGATTATCCCCATAGTAATTAAATAAATTAACGCGATGATAGGTATAAGAGATTTATGGTTAATATAGTGGGAGGAAATTTTCTAACGGGGTGAAGTTAGGCTCAGACGCATTACACGATGCATATATACGATAATTCGAATATTATTCTAGAAGTATATATGAAAGGTGTGTACAACCAATTGGCGACCCAGATCTATCACGTTAGGCGTTGCGGTGCAGGTATGGTTAACGATAAGTAGGGAGGAGTCGTGGCCCTGTGGCTAATGGATAATTCCTCATCCCATACGTCCGATACGATCTCTTCGTCGTTCGTATATATAAGACGCAGGGACCGGGTTGTTGGATGTAAAACTGTGTCGTGGGAAGCGTGAACGCATCGCAACGCAGCTGCAGCAATGAGTTTGCGATACACCGCGAAGTGAACGAAGAAACCCCTTTGATCGTTGAAGTTCGCTGATCGAAAATCGCACCGTCTCTTAACCGCTGATAGGATATACGAGTACCGCAGGACCAGAAACCCAAAAAAGAAAAAAAAGAAAAATCACAATCATTTCATTTTATTAAAATGCCAGTTGTAATATCCGGGGAGTTTCCAATGGAAATTTTTCTCCTCTCCGGGGCGGTACATTATGATGAGTTCGCGTATAATATGTGCTGGTCAAAGTTATACGGGGTAATTGGACTTGTTACCGCGAGGGCGTGGGAGTTGACGAAGAGTCAGAAGGTTCGAGTCCCCGAAGGAACGCGTGTCAGCGAGTCACCGGGTGACTCCACCTCAGCTTCAAGAACGGTACTCTTCTACGTGCTTTTCTATACCTCCACGCGTGCGGCACTGACGAGCTTTTACCAACTTGCTAAAATTCAAGGGGAGTTTGAAATCGGCGAAACAGAAACAAGTTCCAATTTTTTACCATCAGTTCCTACACCCAGCGAGGTCACGCGGCGTCTTCTTCCGAAGGAATGTAAACGTCGATTCCTTCCTTCAAGTTCTTTGCAGCTATGGCACACCATAGTCGCTGCTGCAATAACGTCACGTTCGCCATGACCGTTTGTATATACGTATAAGAGCAACGCGTTTAGACGTATAGTATGAGGTATGCCTGTAACGAACCATTACATATGGCAAAAAATTCCTGGGGTTAATCGAAGGTCATCGTTTATCGTTTTCCGTTCCTGCCACCCGCCACCGTTCCTGCTGCCGAGTACAGAGTAGCTCGTGCGTTATGTGCACATGCAAGTTCATATGAGGTCCGCTATTGTTTAGCGTGTGTTTTAAAAAATTTGTCAATTTTTTTGAGGGGGAAAAAAAGACTCTTCTTACTTGGAAAAAATAACTGAAAGAAATTGAAAAATGATAAAGTTTATACAATCTGCACTCAATTCACCGGTTAATTCTTTTACGTTCCTCATAATTTCTCTCTTTATTATCAGCCGATTCGTTCTCGTGTCTATTTAATTATTCACGATGTGCGTGTGCATGGGCGTGTAATTATAATTGAGGTGCTAAGAAGATACGCTCTTAATAGTAAATAAATCTGTCGAGATTTATCGCGGTCCCTGAGGTGGCTGCTCGCCTCTGGTCGTCGCGAGCCCTTATATTCAGCGTTACATAAGTCGTTGGCTCTTGGCATCACTTCGTAAAGTAATTACCCCTCTCGTTGAACTTCTTGCGGCAGTTTATATGTATGTATATATATAAACCTATATAACGACGTGCTCGTTGGCTACGGGATAAGCCACCAGCTATGTACATTGGAGTCGTACATATATAACTATGGTAGCCTATATCCTATCTTACAAAGTGCAAGTAATACCCTTACAAACGCAAAGTTATGGCGCGTGTGCTTCAATTATTACGCCTAAGGTGTACGCCCCGAAGGAACGATTCTTACACCATCAGTCTCTGTACTTTACTCTCATGCTACTACCGCTGCTGCTGCTCCTGCCGCTATCGCTGCTATGCCGACAATGCGATGCACCGGTGTAACTTATTTTATATTCAGTGAACGCTTGCTCAGCAACGACCGGCTGATGACATCATTGCTTTTACCATATGCACGTACAGACATCATACCACTTTTACTGCAGCGAACAATAATTATAGAAATTAATTTTTTTCTTTTTCCTTCTTCTTCGTTTTTTCATTCCGAACATAAAATTCAAAGATAATAGTTGTAAGTTTTTATTGAATTTTTTTTTTTTTTTTTCAGGGTACAAGGACTCGGCTGGAAGACCAGTTCTTGAATATGACAGCACCGTTTCGCCGACGGAGGCTCTTTCGCCGGTCGAAGTTGCCACTTTTATTCTCTACCTCGCCCACCTGCCCAGGTAATTTTTTTCCGATCATTTTTTTCATCTCCTCAACGATATCAATTGAGTAGAATAAATTCTCCATGTTTTCTTGGGTGAAAAAGTTCTACTAGAATTCGAGAATTTTAGAGGCTCGTATTGTGGAGACCACCCAGGGCGAAGGTTGAACCATCGCTTCTGCTGAAAGCTGCATGTGCTTTTGAACCTTTGGGATCCTCGGGGTAGACTATAATAGCGGCATTTTACAGACGACAAGGTTTACAATAGTGCTAATGCAACGCGGCATCGGCTTCGTATAACGAGGGGGATTCAGTGTCTGGAAAAAGCAACGGCGTAAGAAAAAAAAGTAGCCAGAATTCAATTTCTTATTACACTCAGCCAAACTGTAGAGCAACTGAAAAAAACTTTACATCCGAACGTATTCATTAGGACGCGCTTCCGTTGTTTACGAGCCTCAGTTAAATTATTTGAGGTCGTTATATTAATCGTTGCAAGTTAAACAACTTCGTGTTACGCTTCACGCCAATGAATGGGTGTGTAAAAACTGGATACGGATAGAAAAGGCGTGCACGTGTCATAACTTAATACGAGCCTTTAAACTTTCTACGATATTTTAGCCAAGTTACGCACGTGGGGCAATAAAATCCTTAACTACTCAGTTTTATGGTCATTCATTGTTAGATTCTTCACGTAGTCCTGCAGCGCATAGTACACGTCGTACTTTTTTTCTCACGGTATTCTTTATTCGTTTTTTATTATTTTATTTATCTATCTTTTTTTTCTTTTTTTTTTTTGGATGGCACAGTGCGGACGCATCGGATACTCAGTTTACCCTCCTCGTAACCGGCGAACCATCCGAGGAGCTGGACCTCCTTGACAACGCGTTATGCCTTCTGCGGGTGAGAAATCATGAGTCAAAAGTTCAAAGAAGGAGATAGCAAAACGAATTAATCACTTTTATCTTCAGGGTACGTTGAGAATTTCGCAGACTCTGGTTCTTCGTAGTTCGACGACCGAGGCACCTGGCAGACCACTTTTACCCCGCAGTCAAATCAAGGTGAGTTTGATCCGATCATTAATCAAGATCCTTATTCATCATGTTATTTTTTTTTTATCTTCTTTAGATCATCGTCGTAGACGACGCGACGATCGGTAGGTTTATTCCGAGACGGGATGAAGCCCCCGATCATTCCGATTGGATCGCATTTTTCAAGGCAAGTAAAATCCTAACTGTTACACGTACGCGTTCCGCTACCTACCGATCTCCGGAGTACCGCGGGTTGCATTCCGATTGTTTACCGATCTCCGATATACCTGTACTCTCGAGTTTACTCGGGAATCGAGGCCTCTCAATCGTACTCTTGAGGTTCGTCAAAGGAATTAGGAAATAAATTTGTTTAAGCGATGTATGTAGGCCGGTTTCTCAGAAATCGGCAGAAGATCGATCGGAACGAGAAACAGCGGTAAGTTGGGCAAGCCACACAGAGTCCCTCGAGCACCATGAGCCGAACTCGAACTCGTGTCCACAGAATTGCGGAGAAACCGCTCCGGGACGTAAACACATCAGCTGACTCTAATTGACAGACGACAGTGGTTCTCCGTCATGAACGACTTTCCAGCGATCCCACACAGTGGAATCGAAATCTCCTCAACCGGTTTAAATCAGTGCAATGCCTCGGATATTTTGAGGTCGCAGGTGATCCCGATTCGTCGTTTTGACGAACAATTGTGATGTATTTTTTCAGGAATATGACTCGGTAATGTCCGAGTGGCAGGCTGCGGGGCGAAAACTTGCTCTTGCGATGTCGGAGCTCAAGGAGTGTTCGACCGTTCAGAGACCGCTCGTACCGCTCAGCCGATTGCTAACGGATCCAACCGTCAGACGAACCCCCGCCGACGCAGACGAAGTGATAGCGAACCTCGAGGGACGCGCGATGCGAATTCAACACGTCGAACAAGTCAGGTGGGATTATTAGATCAGACCTCATGTTTCGCAGCTCCTTTCTTAAAAATCTGCACGACGATTTCGAACAGTTCTCACTCTTTTTCGAATGTTCAGATTGTCTCTCGAACGGGCTCGCAGACTTCTGAGTGAAGTTGGAAACGCTGCGACGCGATTGGAGGCAGCCTGCCAAACCAGGAAAGCTACAATCAGGAATTTAACCGTCCTCAGGAACATAGAAGACCAGGCGCGAGAGGTGAGTTAAAATCGATTATGATTTTCTGCCTCGCAAATTTGTTTCTTTTTTGCTTTCTTTCCTTCTCATCACCCTCCTCCTTTCGATTAATCGCCGCAGACATTCGGTGTTTGCTGTAATAAATATAATCTCAAATACGATCTGTATACCTCGCTAATCGGCAGTTAATAATACTTATCGAATGAGGTATACGTAAGAGCAAGTCGACCGGGACCACCAACCACGCCTATCAATCTTAGGATCTACCTGGAATTTTTGCGCCCACGCAGCGCGGCGTGAAAGCCTCGGCAAAGTAAAACTCCGCGTGTGGCACGTGGCCCGCAACGTGATCTTGAACTTGAACCGCGTAATTACAATTCCGTACCTTAATTTACGTCGATTTCAGCGAACTCTGACGTATCCGTAATACGCAATCGTTCGCGGAATACGGATTTCGCGATTTTTTTTAACCTTTTTCAAATTTTCCCGATACCCCCATTTGAATAAAATGAAAGAAAAAGAGATTGAGATTATACTTAAAAATATTTAAAGTGGTAACACAGGGTATACTACCTGGGTATACTCGAGATGTAGAATCGAAATATTGAACGAAGGCGGCTCTTTTCAGCGGCACAAAGACATTCTTCGGTAATTAGATCCGAGAGATGGTAAAAGAACACGCTACTCGTATCTGCATGTAAGACACGCCCGCCCCTTGGAACCTCCTCTCTTACACTTATATGGTAGCTTTTACTCTTTCACTCTCATACCCGCTATACGTGATGTACAGTGAACGTATGTTGCGTATGTAACGAATATAATCTACACGGTGGTACCCGAAAAAAAAAAATTAGAAACGAAATCACATTTCAACGACTCTATCTGTGCCTTCCTTCTTCAGAGAACTTCAACGAGCGTAAGGGAAACGTTGGAAGATTTTCAAGTTTTGTTAGAAAAAAAAAGCGAAGATCCTAAGGATTTAGGGCGATTGAAATAGATTTTGTCTTACTACCTATTACACCTGCACCCCTTACGTAGGACAATATCTTTGGTGACTTTCACTTCTTAGAGTGTCGGATTTTGGTCGATTACACTGGTTAGGCGGCCCTATAATTGATCGGAGAGGATAGTAGATCGCTTATATTTTCTAATTAGTAGATCTTAGCTCCGCAGCTTTATAGTCCGAATAAAGTAAAAGGCAACTCGTATACGCCGTTGATTGTCATGTGCTAAAACAAATTGAGACATTACAATTTTTCCACTCCAAAAAGCGAAAAATTGAAGATAATTCGACCCTCTTGATAGATAGATCAATTGAGTTAACAGATTCAGATTCCTGGGCTCGAAATACGTAAGAATACTGTAAAAAACCTTTAAAAAAAATCTTGATTTTTGTCGAATTTGAGGCAAAAAATCGACAATTTTTTAAATTAAGTTTTCTATGGTATTCTTTTGTATTTTGATCTCAGGAATCCGAATCTGGAAGTCAAATTGATCTATCTATAAAATTGATCGAGTTATCGCCAATTTATCGATCTAAAAAGTGAGAAATCGACGATATCTCGATGGGATAAATTCGTAGCTCAATTTAATTATTAGATTCGTGTTCCTGAAGTCAAAATACGTAAGAAAAGTGTCCTACGATCGATTTTAAAAATACTTCATTTTTAGCCCAAAAATCGAAAAAATCCAAAGGGGTATACCTTAAATTTTTGTCGATTTTGGGGTCAAAAATCGACATTTTTTTTTTTAGTCTTTTCTATGGTATTCTTATGTATTTTGATCTCAGGAATCCGAATCTGAAAGTCAAATTGATCTATCTATAAAATTGATCGAGTTATCGCCAATTTATCGTTCTGAAAAGTGAAAAATCAAGGATATCTCGATGGGATTAATTCGTAGCTTAATTTATTCGACGGATTCGTGTTCCTGACGTCAAAATACGTTAGAAAAGTGTCCTACGATTAATTTTAAAAATACTTCATTTTTGGCCCAAAATCGACAAAAATCTAAGGTATACCCCTTTGGATTTTTTCGATTTTTGGGCCAAAAATGAAGTATTTTTAAAATCGATTGTATGACGCTTTTCTGGCGTATTTTGACCTCAGGAACACGAATACGTTAAGTAAATTAAGCTAGAAAAAAATCTCATCGAGATATCCTTGATTCTTCACATTTTAGATCGATAAATTGACGATAGCTCGATCAATTTTATAGTTAGATCAATTTGACTTTCAGATTCAGATTCCTGAGATTAAAATACAGTGGAACCTGGCTAAGTGAGACACTGTGGTACTGAGAATCCTCTGCTAGTGAGAAAAAAAATGCGGTCCCTTCGTTTTCTTTCGAAAAACCTCTGATAGTGAGAATAATTTTACCTCTGGTAGTGAGAATTTTTTTTTTCCTTTTTTCCCCCTCTTTTACCATATTTACCTCTGCTATTGAGAAAATCTCCTTCCCTCTACCTCCGCTACTGAGACAAGGTTATCATTTTTATAGGTTAGAATATGTCCCGTGACAAACAGCCAATCAGAGATTTTTTTGTCCTCCTGTATACCTGGGATAGTGAGAAAAATTTGTTAGTCACCTGTGTAACTGAGAAAACTCGGGTAGTGAGAAACCTGGGATACTGAGAAAAATAACTGGTCCCCCTGCGATTCTCACTTAGCCAGGTTCGACTGTACATGAAAATACCATAGAAAAGACTAAAAAAAAAAATGTCGATTTTTGACCCCAAAATCGAGAAAATCTAAAGGCGATAGCCTGTGAGAAATTTCAAAGTCATGCCGTACTTTCTCAGATGTGGGGGTGGAAAGAATCGAGGTGTAGGTCAATTCATCTCTGGGTATTTCACATCTTCAGTTTCTGAATGAGCTTTAAATTCTTCTCTAATTGTCCGCGTGTCGCCTTAGGGTTAATCCAACGGGAGAAAGGAAGAGCTAAAGATGGAACGAGGTGAGAGAAAGGAAGAAATAATTCCACGATAGTCTCGTACGAACTCAAACCTTGATATTGGCATTTCCGAAACTTGAATATGCACAAAAGAAACACTTCTTTTTTTCTACGCCGTATTTTCATCCGGATATTTGGGTCACCGACGCGATTATTATATTATCACTATTAATATTATCTAAAAAGTACGTAGCATGTATTGTCGTCCAAACAATGTTTGAGGGCAAAAAAAAGACGAACAAAAAAGGAATAGAAAATTCGCCGCCTTTATCTAGAGTCTGCAGAAACTGTGTCAAGGTGATCATAATCGCAGTTGATCTTGATGTGTGTCTCACTCGATCTAGTCGAAACTTCCAAACTATCCGTTTTGCCTCTTATATCCACGCACGCGAATTGTCTCCAGGCCTAACGTGCCGAATACGTTTTGTTAAATCTCGTGATCATTGAAGGATTGAAGAGAGAGAAGATTACTTATAATAGACGGTCTAGAGACAGTTTCTATTTAGATCGTAAAAATAAACTATCATCAACCGAAAAGCACCCGTGGCTACACATACCTATAGTCCGCGGACAATAATTAAAGAGCGATGATCGGGAGAAAAAAAAAGAGAGAATCTAATGCAAGTAGGAAAAAAGGAAAGAATTGTTTTCGTAAGCCCCTTAGATATATTCACATATTTAATTGGCATCGTAATTTGGTTATCGATTTCGAGTCGATCTAGATAAGGGATATAATTTTTAACGCGAATTAGGCACCGCGGCGCTCTCTCTCCTCCAGTTTAATTTTACCATCTAATTATTACGCCCGCTCTGCTACATCACGTTTCGAATTCTGCAGCATTATAAACAGCAGCTAGCGAATCTGCTTTCCAGTATAACTATTGCTTCCGACCAAAGCATGCCATTTTCTAACCTGCGATTATCTCATATTAAACTTATACAGTTGCATACATTATTACCGATATCAAACTCCCCTAATGCTCGCCTTCTCGCGCTCGAATAGCTTCAGAAACATTTAGACTCAAGTCGTCTGCAGCCTCCTATTCTGCATATCTTATCCGTAATAAATAATAAAGATTTTTTTGCCAATTATACTGCTTTCTATTGAAACAAAATCACCGTAATTTTCTCGTTTTAGTTATCTTCTCTAGAGCGACAAAAAAAAATGAGAGAATGATCGGGAATAAGTATACCGAGAGGAGATTAAAGTGGAGCTAATAATATTTATGTAAGAGCGTATAATTTTTCCATATAACGTGGTTACGAAATATCAAAGATCTTAAAACGTGCCTATAAGGTGTGCTGCAAGGGACCGTCTAACGCTTTTGCAGGGTAATAAATATTTCTTTAAGCGACGATTTTTACGATCCTTCCTAACCGTTTTTGGTAAAACCCATCGAAATGATCGTCGCTCACTTTAGCTTAAGCTCGGCAATAATCGTTCCATCTCGAAGGTAATGATTGTTAAAAGATTTGCGCGACCATACGTAATAAATTATACCGCGCTACCGTTAAAGCTGTCGGTGTACATGATAATAAGTCAGACTCTCCTCAGAACTTGATAGTTGAGAGTTAAGAATCTCTACGGCTATACGAGCGAAGCGCGAAGTTTGCGCCATTTTAATAGTCAGCGCTCGTCGGCGCTCGAGTCCTAATCATAGGAAATCGTCGATTCCTGGGGATTAGAGATGTGGTTAACGCCGCCGACTCGCCTCGCCATTTCACGGTCAGACGGTCATGTCAATCGCCGTATAAAAGACGGTTTGCGGCTGTTCCACCGCTGCCAAGAGTACGCCATCTGATTCCGAACTGCTCGATGCAACAACGAAACAGTTATTGAAATTGTTCACCGGATTAAATGGCTGAATGAAAATCTAGGAGGAAAAGACGATGTAGAGAAAGTCGCGTAAGCTTTTCGAGACGCCTGTTAAATTCATTGACAAGAAGAAGAAAAAAAAAAAGTTAAACTAAAATGAAATGGATTGAGGTAAAAAATTCGTTTTGCGAAAAGATTAGTATTAACACTCTTGAGTATTTTTAGCTGATCATTGACCCCTGGCCTAGCCAAGAAATTTCTTAGAAACCTATATAGCCAGGTACATAATATATATAGGTGTATGTATATAAGTTTATGAAATGGCGCGGTGTGTAAGAACGCGTTTCTGCAGCCTCCTTTATGGCGCTAAAGTGCTGTGAGCTGCACCAACGACGACGCTTAAGATTCAAAGAGATTCCGCTTTCCTCATTTGCATGGGCAACCGTGGTATTACAACAATGGTATCGGACCGCCGTATGCTGCTTATACCTAACTCGTTCCTTATTGCGTCTCCTCGGTTCACGAGGCTAACGGACGTTGAGTTGGGTATAAAAGTAGCCTACGAGATATCCCCTGGGAAAAACCGAGGACAACGAAACCGCATCTACGACGATAAGTTTCCCGAAAATTTCAACCGACGAATCTGAATAGATCATAAAATTCCCAGATCTTCTCCCTCTCCGGATCAGGATTTAACGTATAAGCTTGTCTTTAATCCTTTGTTTGTTCTTTTTTTTTTAGTATATCACGCAGTAGAGTGAACCTGCACCGCGCGACGTTTAGTATACGATATTTAGCTCCGAGACGCGATAAGGCAAGCGGGTATTCTTCTTGCGTACGTACAAACTACGATGATGCACCTGAATAACAGAGCGAGGGCGGGGGTGGGGGGAGGGGGTAAGGGGAAAAAAGTGTACAGTGGAGAAAGAAACAACGGTTGAAGAAATAAGTTCCTTTGCCCTCGTTGCCTATGCCCAACGCATCTCTTATCAGATCAAAAGAAGCCGCTTGCCTCGAGCACGCGTTTCCGAAGTATGGTAGGTACCGAAGGTATATATGGTGCCCTGAAAACATACCCGGTGCACGATCATATGCGCTTCTCTTGAACAATAGTACAAAGAAGTTTAAACAATCTGATATTTTCACCCAAGCTCTGATTTGCTATGTATTATACGAGAAATTATTACGCGAAATTATACCTAGAGATGCTGCTGCAACTTCACGTGGTGCACCGTGTATTTACTTATGTACACAGTAACGGGCTCGATAACCATGCAGACAATTTCCCATTTCATTTTTTTCCTTTCCTTCTTTTTTTTTTGTTTTTTGGATTTTTTTTCGCGAAATAGTTACATTTCGTATTTTCCAACGCGATACGTATGCGAAAGAGACGAACGAAAGATGGGGCGTGGATTGGGGTGATGGATGCATTGATTGGATGTAATGAGGAGTCCGTACCCAGCAGTACCTTAGAGGGTAATAATCGACGGGCATAGTATACGTAAAATGGGATGTCGATAAGTTTGAGCGAAGTAGTCGAGTAAAATATACGTTCGATGCAATTGCGATCGATGGTATATGTAGGTAAGAATTAGCCGCAACGATCTGCGCAAGGTGCACGTTTGATATATATAATGTGACGTATATTAACCAATCGCGATGTGGATATCTATTGGAAAAAAATTGCTACGCGATTATTACGACGGAAAATTACCGACTTACGGAAATTATGTAAATAAATATCCCCAGCGGTTTTATTTTATCCACCGTAATCTACCACGTAATTACCAATTATCCCTCGGGGTCCGATTTCTAGGACGCGTTCCTCGTTATGCACACAGTTGTCTACGCGTCATTATCGACATTATTACGGTATACGACATGTGAGCGCTCTCCAGGAGAGAATTAAATAAGTTGACGTATTTTCAGTAAAAATATATCTACACTTTTAAGTCTTTATACTTTTTTCCTAGGATCGACGCTATACATCTAGCTAACGCTGCATTCTCCTTCTCCTTTGTATTAAAGAACCTTTTGGACTTTCGGGCGGGTGAACGAACCCTGGATTATAATTAGTGGAATCAAAGCGATTCTCAGCTCTCTCCCGTGAACACCCTTCGATCTTAAAGTTGCCTCGTGTTTGGACTGCAACGAGGATATCGTCGGTTGGTAGCGTCTAATTATTAGAATGCTATGATCGTAATGGGATCGAATATCGATCGCTCGTACCACAGGTTATTCCGAGTAGTTTATCTACGACGCGACTGTAAGTGTAACCAAGTGAGATTAGACTTTTCGTTACCCGTCGTCAAGGGCCTCTAAAGAGTATAGAGTACGTATGCAGCTACGAACACGTAGGTTTCGAAAGTGAAATATAACGAATCCAACGATGCTGTGGAGACGGCCGGCAGCTGTCCGTCAACGTCACGTTCTTCCATCCCTCCTGATGCTGATGCTGATGCTGATGCGTTTCTACGACCGGCTGATACACCGACAGACAGATCTAATCAGCAATACGTCTGATATTATGCAACGTACGCCACGGTTTTTACCTATCTTTTTTCCATCCGTCCTCCTCGATTCCTTTTTTTATTTTCTCATCCCATTCCACGAATACGATCGCCTTGAATTTCAAAACTCACCGGTTCGTATTATATCCCTTCTCAAAAATATATCCACATCGATCTTTTTTTTTTACCCCCCTTTTTGGAATTACTACGAGAATTTTTGCAGAGATATATTATACATTTTCTTACAACGTTATACCACAGTCCTCTTTCTTGTCCGGAACTCGATATAAGTCGCACCTGCTGAGCTGTGCCGGTGCATCATAATTTTGCTGGAGGAATTTTTATTTCGTTATCTTTTTTTCTTTTTCTTTCGGGTGTATAATACTCTTATTATATCGAGACGGCCGATCTGTGATTGAGCATTCCGCAAACGTGAGACGTCCCTCGATTAAATCCTTGGCTTGTATGCGCGCTTTATGTATACCTGTGTATAAATATTGTATATATTATGAAAAAGTACGTGCACGCACTTTGCAAACACCATGACGAGATATGCAGTGCATGCAGGGCTGCAGGTTGCACTTTACTCATGCGGGTCGCCAGATATCCTTAGAGCCCCGCAGCGGACCACAGCTTAAAAAATCATCGTAATTTTTTTGTTCTTATTTTATTTCATACTTTGTCCCCTTTTTTTTTTCGATTTTATTTTACTTTATTTATCCCGCATTCCCGCGGCCATCTTGGAAAAAAAATTTGCATCCTTCGATCCAACGTGGACATTCTTTCGCTGTACACACAACGAATCTTCTTTCTCATCTCCTTCTTTTGGGTAAAATCGATACGCGAATTTTTTTCACTTGTTCTCGCAGAATTATCGGTAGATCCTTGCGCATGACATACGTAGGTAGATAAATATGTGTTCATTTTATATACCTTTTACTCGATTAGATTTGCAAGACTTTTATGATACGCGCGGGCGTTGTGTGCGACCCCCGACTCGTAAACCTTCGAGTTATAATGTGACTCACTGTATTCGTAGAATGCCTATGAATGTCGCGATATTCGTTGCAGTGTAAGGAGATCAGTTTGCCAATAATGTATAATAAACTTCGGAGACGCAGGTTGCCGGAACGCCCTGGTATGCTAATTGTTACTTGCTATACGCTCTGTATGGACTTATCAGCGAGACCTAGACATCGTTCGACTGCACATATCTGACAATGGAATCGATGAACCCGACTAATTCCCCCAGTCAATAATATCTGCCCGAGAGCGATGCAATTGAGAAACAAGTTTCCGGTTAGTGCGGCGTGGGCGTCAAGGTAAAGACAATGATTTACGATCACCGACCGCAATTGCGTTATATAGGTGCATACGCGCCTATATGGTTGAGAGAAGAAAACGGAATGAGAAGAAAAAAAAGAAAAAAAGCGAAAGAAAAGCGAAAGAAACCAATCCGGCACCTGCACTCCGCGTTCGCGTCGGGGTTGTCTTCGACTCAGCTTGAGTGACTCAATTTTACCTGCAACGACGCGTGTACCTTTCCATGTACGACATGTACACGTATATACTTATACAACGATATCTGCGTATGCACGCGAGTAATGTGTGTAAAATATACCCGCGGCTTTCGGAGTCTTGGGACTCGCCCGGCGTCGGGGGGGCCCATTGCCGGGGCACCGAGAGATTGCGGCAGCTGGTCCACACCAGTGAGTCTTTCGCGGTCGCAGCATCCGAACGCTCTCTCTCTACCAACGAGATCTCGTGATCCCAGAAACGCACGCGCGATTCAATTCGTCCTCAGCTGTGATAATATAAGGCTAAAAAAAAAAATAGCCGCAGCGGGTCGACGAAAGTGAACGAAAGTCATTTAAATTAAGCAGGAGTCAGTTTTTGCTTTGCCCCTCATCTGCATTTTTTTTTTAAAAGGTACAATTCGAAATCGTGCAGATATAAAATAATGATTTTGTGAAATGTGATACGCGAGATTGAATTTTGCTTTATCCGACGACGATATAAATTTAATCCTGCGACTTCGATGTTCTCCAGATACAGTGTGCCCGCGTATGCAACGCGGTGGTAATGTGAACTGTATTAATTTTTTGGGCCCGGAAGGGATCGGATCTCAGCCAAGGCCACCTTGCAGCAGATATACATGTGCAAATTTATCGGTACATAATATACATTATATTATTACGATAATATTATGTACGCCGTTGATAATTCGTCGAGAATTCAATGGCCAGCAGATGTGAGTCGATTTGATTAGCAATTAATTTTTTAAATCTTCTCCTTCCATTGAAATTTTATAATCTAAATTCTGATAAACACCTCCTTCGAAGATTTGAAGTCTAGTTCGCGGTACGACTTGTTTTACCCGCCCCCGCATTGTAGTGTACACGAATATAGGGAGAACAATGATACCCTTGTAGTCTAGCAACGATACGAGGAAAGGTCCTTAAACTTTCAGGTAAACGTAAACTCAAATGGTTACATGCATTACATATGCATAGTATATGTAATGGCGAGCCAAAGACTCCGAAGAGGATCTCTAAAGCTTTGCTTATCTTATCGCGTTAAGGTTCATTTCTCAGCTTATTATACAGCTAGAAAAGAAAATATCCTGTATAACGTGTGTCGCTTTTCAAAGCCGTAAACATTATCATTCTCTCTCGTTTTTTTTTATTCCTTTCTAAATCTATTCTACTTTGTTTGAAATTTTTCCTTCGTACACGTCTCTCGTATATATTGCAGCTAGTCGAACACTATTTGAGAAAAGAATTTTACTCGGAACTCGACAATAAAAACGGGGTAAGAAAATATAAATGGAAGAAAATTAACGATCGCGTTACACACATGAAAATGTCACTGATGCTACTTGATAACAACTCCTTTGAGAATATAGGCGAAGGGAGACGTTATGCGGTTTTTTACGAGTTAAAACTGGACACGGCTGTATGCTGTTGCTGCACAGTATATAGGAGAAGAGAGAAGTCCTTACAAGGAGCGCGAGAAGAAACTGCTCGGGCTCGTAAAATATTACACGCGTCTTTTTAACTTTTCTTCTTTTTCATTTTTTCCTTTTTGTTTTATTAGGAGTAAATCGTCTCCTCGTTAATAGGTTGGTCTCGCGGGGAGGGCACGTAAGGTTGGGTAGGTAAACCTCTTGCCGGTGCTCCTGGTACCGCACCAGACGTCGCGACGTCTCGCGTTAATTAACGACGCGCGCGTTTTATACACCTGAAATAACGTGAGGTAATAATAGTATAACTATTACAACGTCATTCTGCGAAGGATTTTTTTTTTTCTCTCTCTCTGCTCGCAACCCCGAAATTTTTTTTTTCTTCTTCGCCAAAATCAGGACAAGATATTATCGTTCGTGTCTCTAGATTTTTTATATACTTGTCCCACATGTAGGATATATATTTGCGAGAATAAAAAAATTTTAACGTTACGTATAATTAATCACTTTTAACTAGACTTCTCGCACTTTCTAGACGTGTAAAACATTACAACGTGCAGTATAGTGTGAAAAGGGAATAGAAAAAGTAGAAAAAATTTTTTATTAATCGGTTACACACAGCCGGTTTGTAACGTATGCGTGTGAATATATTCAAATTTCTATCTGCAATCGTGAGATTGGATCTTTAGTTGCATAAATTCTTCGTTATACGTAACAAATTGTTCGGCGAAACAGCTTCGGAACGTCAATTCCCGTATAGTTATGCACGTTGCAGCGAATCTAGTTGAGAAGTGTATAGAGAGGTGCGATCGATATCGGGTTACGACGACGACAGAGTTGGAGTCGGTCTCCGTTCATTGATACAATTGTTTTGGGTTATTATGATTATTTTAGTAGAGCGAATTGAATGGCGATCGAAGTGCAGAGCGTTGGAGAGGAAATATACGTATAGCCATGTGTGGGTTGCATATAAGGTACGGGGAACGTTGAATGATAGCGAGTCGATTCGGCGTGGGCGAACTACCGCGTGAACCGAACGAGAAACGATCTTTGGATCGGCGTACGTCGTTGCCTCGTAGATGCCATTAGTTTAAAACCAAACCCCGATCGGAATTATAAGTGTGTATAAAAGGAGGAAAGCGGCGGTCGCTTGAACGTTGTTGCAACATTTTGGAGCGATAACATCGAACCAGATACGATAAATCAATCGCCTGCATATATAGGTATATGTGCATTATTATGCATATACACGAAACTCGATAAATCCACCCCATGTGGTTAAAGAATTAAAAAAGAAGAAAAAAAACCCGTTATTTCAATTCTTGAAGATATAAGTTGCTGCTGGTAACCAGTCGAAATCCGATTCCGCCAATAAGTAAGGTTTGTACTTTCTATATCTCGATCACCTGGTACGTTCGATGGGGTAAATCTGCAGTTAGCCGAATTACAAACCGCTAGTTTCCGGATACTTTGAATTACATTCACAATAGCTTGAGGATCATAAGTATATAATACGCTCGCGGTGAAGAACCTCATCACCAATTTACCAGGTGATTTTGCTGAGTTGTTACGACGTCCCGATGACCCCGCGCAAACAAACGCCGAAGAGCTACGAGGGTTAAGAACCTTGGGAATCTTTCAAATAATAAATACTCCGCGGGACATCATTTATACACTCGACACATACCTTATACACGTTTTACACACGAGATGAATATAATGCAAAGCTTGACGTGTGCGGAAAGCGGTTTTTATACGCGGCTTCTTCAAAAGCTCAGGATATCAGGTACAGCTTACGTACATTTAGCTGACATTGATACCTTTGTCTAAAGAGAATGCAAATCCTGTTGCAACACATTATGAAAAAAAAAAAAATATATATATATATTCTTATAAACGATCTGGTGTAAGCCGCGTATTCGGTTTTGTACTTGTAACCTAGTTTCACTCTCGATCATGTGCGTTTGTAGCCGCTAAAGCAAATGGGAAATATTTTGAAGTGATTGAAAAACGAGGCGAAGTAATTTCCGAGGCAGATATGATGCATGTCGCTTATATTATACCAATGTGGGTGCGCGTGTCGGGCTGGTATTCGTGAGAAATATTGCGGTCCTTGTCCTGCGCCAAGTTCGCCTGCAGGGCAAACGCAGGGTGATGGTCTCCCGAGAGCCATGCCCGAGTGACCTGGTTAAGTAAGTCGGGTGTGCAAGGAGTTGAGATTCGCCTAGGCACCTCTTCTCGCTTTTTCCTCTTCCTCATCCTCATCTCTTCTTCTCGTTCTCCTTCTTCTCTCCTGCATTTCTTTGGATTATAACCCGCGGCATAAACTTTCCTCTTCCATCAAAGTGTATTGTGCCATTTTTTGGATGGACGAAATTTTGAGAAATTTAAACTAATCATCTCATGATTTTTGTTTCAGGTTCTGTCTTGGCTCTGCAAAAAGGGTGAGGAAACTTTGTCGAGGCATTCCAGACCCGCAGCTACCACCCTACCGGCTGCTAGAATCCACGAACGTGACTTTGAGAAGTTTTACTTTACATCGATGGTGAGAGATATTTTTTTTATCAGCTTTCTTCGACCTCACTGTCTGCGAATATTCAACAATCGATTAACCCCTGATTTTAAAAAAAAAGCTCCAGAAATGAGCTTCCCTGCAACTCATTTTCTGGCAATTCATGCGACGCTCGTTAATCTCGGGATAAAAATCCTGGAACGTTGAAAAATGTGATCAATTTAAAAGTCCCGCGTGCGCTAAGATCGCTGCGCTAAAAAAGCTCACGATTTGAAAGGGAACCTTGTAGGCGCTGCCACCTAGCGCTGCGCTAAAGAATCATTGCATCGACACTCTAAAAGCTGCGATGCAATGTTTGAATGCCGCGTAAATTGAAATAGTTTTAAAACTTCCCATCCGACACCCGCACTCGCCCCCGCATCGGATAATAGAGGTAATTATTTTATTCAATATCACAATCAGAGAGCGATGCATACTGCGGCGTAGCATACCTAAACGACTATAGGAATGTCTAGCAACTTTACTTAGAACTCGAGACTCAACTTGGTTTATTACCTCGAAAAGGAGGAAGGAAGGAAGGAATTCAATCAGCATGATAAAAAGTTTACCAGAAATTACCACGAGATTCTGATTTAAATTTCTCACCGTACACTGCGGACTGCAGTGGTCTCTATAATTTTTGTTCTTCGAACACCGACACCCACGCGATATAAATTGCAATCAGAACTTTAACGAGGTTCATCCATTTCATTAGGATTTTTTTTCTTTTCTTTTTATCAATCAGCGTTCTTATATGATATCAAGCACTCTGCAGGTCCTTATTGCTGCAGGAAGAACGTTTTTGAACAGACCCCATTCTTTGATTTCATCCAGCAAATTGGACGTCGATAATATACGATCGTCCCGATTCTCTGACCCGATGACCTCTTTGCGGATGTGACTCGCGAGCCGTCGTTGCATCTAATTAATCGATTGAGATTAATAATTAGCCTGCCACGTACGAAAAGCGGCACTTTTAAGCTCGACTTTAACCGTCGAGGATCGCAGGTATCGCGCATTAAGATTGCGCTCGCTTCCTTTACGTGCTTCTGCTGCCGCTGCAGCTTCAGCTTCTCTTCTCTTCCTCGTAGTGATTTATTGCCAAAAGTGTTAACGACCTTCGCATGCGTGAAAAACGTACAGTAAAAGGCAAACCGCGACGTTCCACTTTACGGTTCTCGTTTTATTATACATCGTGCTCAGCTCGTGCGTACGCAATGTACAACTAGGTGTTACATTATATTATATTATATTTATTTCAAACGAAAGTCGAATCTGGTTTATTATATCCTATGTGTAGGCACGGCTCGAAAAGGATGTAACAATTACATCCTCACCTTATAATCATTAATTACGACATTTCCGATCATTTCTAATTACACACATGATATTATTATATTAATATGCAACTCAGGGTGTATAATTACCGCATGCTGGTTATCTTTACTTTTTTTTCTTTTAATTTTTTTTCTTGCGAATTAATTAACGAATGAAATTCATTATCGGAAAGAGTATAACGTCTGACCTTAATAACACCGATTTCAAAACTTACAATTTCTTTATTAAATGCAAATATGGGTGTGCACGGGGTCGGGTGTAACGAGTATGACCGCCTTGTGCCGATTCGCGGATAGAAAGATATTACATGTTTATTTGTAATAATTCCTTTTGAAATTATTTCTGATCCGATAACGATCGATCGGTTGTAATTATTAATTACACAGGTCATCCTCCTTCCTCTCCGCACCTCCTTTTTCTTCCCATATGCTCGTTGCAGGATAGGTATATATTTTTGTATGGTTTTTATGGGTCTTGAATCAATATCTCCTGCAAGTTCGTAAATTGTTATCTTCAACGCCCGCGTGCAGCAAATTCATACGTTCGCCACGTTTCGCCACGCCTCGAAGCAGATACGAGAATTACGCGATATATAACCACCTGCACATATACCTTATGTACCTTCAATTCTCATCGGTTATTATATACCTTATACCCATAAGAGGATAATAACTTATTGGCTCTGAATGATCGGAATGAAACAATTATAAATCGCGAATAATAAAAACTCTCCAAGATTATTCGAAAAGTAGGTATATTATTCGACTGTTAAATTCTTGTCTACCATTTGCCTGAATTCTTTTTATACATTTTCAAATTTTTCATTTACTAAAATACAAAAAGCAAAAAATGACGATTTGACCTGCGTTCTCCCATATAATAATTATACCTGCCATACCTATGCTATATTATATGGTCAAGAAATCACGTCACGTAAGTAAAGTTTATACCTGCACTGGTGCGTTTATGAGATAGGCCCGCTATATTATACGTTGTACTAAAAAGGAAATGCGACACTTTGAAATGTGTATGTGTTTATTTCTAGGCATGCGTTTTATACACGCATCGGTATACATATAGTTAGCCTTTGATCACCGAACGTCTGTCCTTGTCGACCACCAGAGTGTATTAATTGATACTAGAAATATCATCGAATGCCTGTCCATATTCGTCATTCGGATCACGCGAGTTATGTATTTACAATTACCTATAATACTCGGTACTGTTCTGGTTCTCGTTACATTATTACGTCAATTTTTTATCACGTGCACCTCGAGCTAGAAATACATTTTACAGATTCGTATCTTGAACGATACATGGGAAAGTAAAGAAAAATATCAGCGATCTACAAATATGTTCGTAATTAAAGATGTCGTCGTGTAATTAGGCCGACGTATATTTGTAACAGTATAGTATACCTATGCATGGGTTTTAACTTTAACTTATAGTCACCTACGCGGAAACCGTTATCCCATATTGCATGAATGGAGGTCGTTTGCTGCAGCAATAGAGGTCGGCGTTACGATGTAAATGCGAAATATACAAAGACTAGCCTCTGAATTCTATTACCTGACTAAAGACGTGCTCGGATTTCAGATCACCCTGATCTACACTATCGTCACGATTACATATGTGATAACATTTTTTACTCATGGTCTTAAAACACTTACGAAAAAATTCAGCCGAATTAACTCCAATTATTGCGGATATCCTATTTAACAGAATCCTATAAAAAAAATGCATTAGATTTGATAAATTCTAAATATCATAAATATTTTGTGGAAAAAGCAACTGCAGATTGTGAGCCGGTTTTAACTTCTTCCAAATCTCTTCAGTATAAGGCATATCCTGACAACTGGAGATCGTGGACTGTGTGGTTCAATTAACTGCAGGATTAATGGCTTCGTTAATTCCGATACCATTTTCTCTGCGAGACAATAACGCATTACTTTATATATCTATAGATCCTCTTGCAATCGATGCGAATACGAATGAGGAAAGTTTCACCCTGAGAATCTGGACTGCGAAAATTGACACAACGATCAATTCTAGATCAAATCTAGATAACATTATTTGAGATCCAGGCTCACGATGTATTAAAATCGAAAGAAACTTCATTTTACTTGTTTCAAAGATCCCAAAACTCGTTTATTGGCCAAACAATTTGCGAGTAGAATGGATTCATTTTACACGTATTACCTCCTCTGAAAATGAACTTATATGGGAGAAATTTTTTAGTATCTCGATGATTCTGGTATAATTTAATGAATCTAATTATAATTGCACGCCGCCAAATTTTTGCTCTCTGCAGTCAGACGCGTGCAGCGTGGTGATTAAGTCGTTAATTTCTCATCAGTAGAAAAGGTCTAATCGTCAGCTGTACGCGAAGCTGATCTTTGAACCGATGCAACGGTGCAGCAGTTTATGAAAAAAGAAAACAAAAAAAAAAATGCAGCGAGGCCAGCTCGAGAGTGAGGCGAGTATCTCACGTACCCTTGAACCTCGGTCCTGTATACCACAGCTCGCGTCTTCATCGTTCTCTTAAAACGACCCTCATCAACATTCCGCAAACACTCGTTCGAGCAAACAATATAGTTACTTGTGTGTGTCGCTATCACTCCTCGTCAAGAAAGACCAATTATTGCAGACCATAATCCGATCCTCATTCTGCCTTCCTTCGATTAGTCCGGTATTATAGTATCTATAGATCACCGTTTATACAATTATCGGACAATGTCGCGTTCAAAGAATTACATTCCAAAAAAAAATTAATAATAGTATAATAATTAAATGGAAAAAAGAGAATAAAACCAGGTCGCGATTAGATATCTGTGCTCTCTATATATACTAAAGATTTTCAAGAGATTTCTAATCACTCCGAACAATTTTTATTTGATTTTATATCTTTTTTAAATTCCTTTTCAATTTAATCGAGCGGAATTCAGGCGACGCCAGAAGGAACTTCGGCGATGCGTGTGGATTTAGTAAAAATGAAAAAAAAGAAAGAAAAGGCAAAGAGTTTTTTAACCCACACATGTTCGGCAGGCAATCATCGAGGAATTTGAAGAATTCTAAAAATCCATAGACCGTTATTATAACGTTGTATACGTGGAGAGCGGTAAATTTTTTGGGGGGAAAATATTGTTCCATTGAAAATAATTGAAAAGTTTCTATTGCGTAGGTATATTTTATTTTCACACCAATAGGTAAATATGAGGCATATAAGTATACGAATTGGTTTATCGAAGCGTGTAAAACAGGTTCGCGTTCAGTTATAGGTCAACGCGAGTGAACGTGATCAAAACTATGTGGAATGCAACGACGACTAACCATTATACCTACCTACCTACCTACCTACCTACCTACCTACCTGCAATCGTACGACGACGATTCTTACAACGTCGGTAAAATTGCCAAGTTATCCTTCAGAAGCATTGGCTCTGCACGTTCGTTTATAATAGTTAAGTTGGCTTCGTTTTCTGTTCCGTATTATAAGTTTCTTTTTCTTTTTTTTTGTTTAAAGTTTTTGTCGCAGTTGTCCAAAGTGCAGATTCTGGGTGTATGTTTACGATATCTGCAGATCGAAGTATATAATGTGTGCCCCCCACCACCTTATCGCACTATATGTCTTTATACAGGAATTCGAAAGGCGGGCTCTCTATATCGAACGGTTTTTAATCATCGATTACGTAATCCCGCCGATTGCTAATTCTCGAAGCAAAGAAAATTCATGCATCGACCGCAAAACTAGATTTAAAAAATTCAGCAACAGAAATAACCACATAATTCGTGAATTACGCCTGTGCGAATTCTAAATAATTCGCATTCGCACTTCGATGTATAATAATACATTCATTCTCTGATTCGATTTTCATAGAAATCGTGTCCAGGTACGAGAATATACAATTAGCCTCGAGTTACCGCAGCTTATAACCCCCTGTACGAATTATACTTGGAAGGTTTTCTTGGCTAGGTCTGCAAAAATTGACCCAACCTTAATTTCCGCCAGCTGCTATAGCACAGTAGCTATAGCTGCACTTATTATTCGTCGTCACAAATCTAGACGTATGCGTTTGGCTAAGGGACTTGAAACTTTCAAGTATTATACTTGATTTCTATGAGTTCAAGAACGTGTCGACTTGCCATTAAAAAAAAAAAAAAAAGAGAAAAAAAGTAGAAGGCACTCGATGCCAATATAAACTTATTTGGCTTTGTATTATTGTACGATACACATTTTGAAAAAGAGAACACGATCATTGCGGTATAGAAGTTATGGTTTTCTTGTATAAAAAAAAAAATTATATTTGATCCAGTTGTAAAATACTATACACATAATCCATTGCGAAAGATCGCTAGTAGTCGCCAGTATTGGGTGTATAATTCTATCTGCACTGACCACGAAGGAAGTGAATGCCATATAGCGATCGGTCACGTGCCATACATGTGCAGAATTAATATCCTGCCCAACAGATCGATCCGATCGCCTTTCCAAGCTGCATATAGTAATGCCATTAGATTTCATAGAAGTACACGCGATTTTATTGCAATTCAAACTGCAGATTTTCAAAATCTGACGAAAGATCGTTATAATAAATCGCATATAGATCGTGATCTATGGAATTTTTTTCTCATTCAAAATCGTCCTCCTCAAGGGATGATATTTTGGGAATGCTTATCTAGATCGCTTGACGATCTAGTTTGCGATTGATAAATATCGTTGATCATGCGATTTGGACGCTGCTGTGGGTAACGATTGGTCGGTGCGGAGGGGGCGTAACACCACGCATATACGGCTACGGCAGTCGGATAGCGAGAGTGGAATCCAGCTTGCCGCACGACTCACAATCAGTAGGACAGCGGCTCGCGCGCAGGCTGTTTGCTTCGTATCTCCGGTTTCTGTAGTCGTCGTCGGCGTCGTATTATAGTCCCGACCTACGTCAGTGTCTCTATAAAATTTAAAGTGCAGGGGGGTGTGGGAAAAAAATTGCAGCAATTAATATAAGTGCACAGTTTTTGGAATTCATCGGTTTCACAGTGCTGCTGACGTTACCCCCAAAAAAGTGATTTTTTTTTTTACAAAAACTTCGGTGCTTTCCAGTGTTACGATTTATCTATAACTGTGCAGTATAATGTGCAGTCGTTCGATAGTCTACATCTATTAATAAAAAATAGATCGTTTGAGGATCTATTAAATTTGTTCGCGGATGTCATTTTTATCGCTCACGTGGGAACGAACGATCCGTCAGAAGAATACCCCTGAGATTTTTCGCTGGTATCGTTCGTTTGGATGACGTCAAATTTCAGCTATTTCGGATGCTGGTTACCGAAGAGGAAACTGGGGGCAGTGCCAACTGCTGTCGACTGATAGCTGTGCGGCGTTGTGCCGATACGAACGAAACAGTTCTTGACGCGGGCCGGTCGCGATCGCAAGAAAATTCTTCACGCGATATAAACGCCGATTCCCTGCAAGAAGGTAAAAAATTGGGAGACGAGAATCTCGTTCTCCGATTCTCCAGAAATCAGAGACGAACAAAAGTCAGACCTTCTTCTTTGAGGTCGGAAATTGACCCCAGTTATTTGAGTGTTTATGATTTTCCGGACGCCCGGCGTCTCGCACGATATCCTGTGCGGCGCCGCGGCGATCAAGTGGGAGTGAGGCGTTCGAATTCCCTCGAGGAATCGCGCCAGGCGGAAATCGGAGTGGAACGATATAATTTTTTTTTTAACGAACAAGAAACTGCCGATGGAATGCGGTGCGGCGCAGTTGCTGGTGTCGATGAAGATCCCGGATGTATTTTACTGCGCGTACGATCCTTGGAAGAAGGTCCTCGGACTCCACTTTTATCCCGACAGGACGAAAAGAGCACCAGACGCGACAGGGAACGAGCACGTCAACTTCGTCGTAGAAATATTACCGGAAGATCCGCTTCCGTTCCAAGATTAAACCAAGTGAGTTTATCAGATACGACGCAAAAGTTCGCCATTTTCGTCCTGCACTAGGATCTTGTCGATTGCAAAAATTTTCAGTCAACATTTAACATACTTCGAAGGTTCTGAACTGGTGGGTTTCAGGACTATAAGTTATCATATACTTATGGGCTGATTCACGACTATATCGATGTTTTTAAGGGGTTTCGATCCAACGGGATATTCATTTCTATCCAGCGGTTTGATTTCCGCGTGGGTATCCCCTATGGTTACATCGAAGTTTAAATTATACTGAATCACCACTCCAATGTCCGAACGTGTAAAGGACATGAGACGATCTGCTGCTGCTCCCAGGTCTAAATTTACCAAAAAATTTCCAACATATTCATGATGAATCCTTGTAGATTTTTACCTTTCCTTTACTGTTCTTTGATTTTCCTTTCAGATATTATTTTAACATATTTCAGGCATATTTCAAAGGAATCTGCGGTAGATACACAAAGAGATCGCTTTTGTGCATTTTCCGTATCAAGAGAATAAGATGAATCTTCGCTTGTTTGATTGTTTAATTAACCAAACGTGCTTTGCTTTTATCTTACAGGGAATATAATTGTTTATACCTCATTTCTTAAGAACTCCTTGTGGCTGTTTTTCTATACACTGCAGTTATTTTAAAACTTGAATCTCCATTCGTATATTTACCATAACGCAACTTGCAGCACCGTAGATTATAGTTTGCCGCCTCTCAGCGCGTATCCCATTGCATATACACTGCACGTTGGTGGTATCGGTTATTTGGAAATTTCATTGCGTCATATTCATCGTCTAAAAATTTCTCGACGCTATTTTCCTAAGCGTTGATTGACCGCGTTGTAAACTAAAATTATATTATCTAACGCGTATAAAAAATTATACCCAACGATATATGTAGTATTTTAGGCGTTGAAATTCGTCGCCTAGCTAAAGTTCGTTGACTTCGCGGCTGACGTTCGTGAATGCGGGAGAAAATAAAAAAACAGTAAAAAAAAAAAAGAAGGAAAAATCTATCGGAGGTATAATCTGGTCCAGCGAGAATAGCTTCTTTAGGCGCGGGTTCGAATATATATACCTACACTCTCCGAAGATTGAACAAAGATTGGAACGCGCTTCTTCTGGTATACGTTTTATTCATTTATTTATTTTTCTTATCAGCTCGCGTCTTTAATTCTTCTCTTTATCGATATGCAAAATTCCACACCAAGGTTAGTTTTAATCGCGTGTTGTGTGACGTCAACCACGAGGCGCAAAGAATATCGCACACGAGTCTTCTTATTAGCTGCTCGACACCCTGAGCATCGCATCCATTTTTGTCACCTGACACCCACCACATTTAAAGCGAGTTAATATGCCGGTTAGTATACCTGTAACGAACCTTCTTCTCGAAAAAGTATTTTCAAGGTAACCGCTGCAGATTCTTCATCGCGATAAATTTTCACGACACTCCGTATATACATATTTCGAAGCAGCTAGGCTTGTCGTCCTTCGGATCGGTTATTCCTCCGCCAATTTTCGAAGCCAAAAAATATACCATACCTACCTACTTGTCTCGAATTCTTTTACAACCTTTGTCGCGCTATCTCGGTTCTTTTTATCTAAGTTTTTTTTATCAATTCAATCCGAAGTGGCTGAAAATTGCGGAACCATTTGATGTGTAAAACGGTAATTATAATTGCGATGTGTGTGGAATTTTTGTATATCTAATCAAGTTAATTGTACGTTTAGTTTTGAGTGTAGTAATTAATTGTAGATGCGCGAAGGTTTTGGTATTTAGTGTAGAAAGCCCGATGGAATTCCCGTGTTTCGTTTAACCCGATTTTATTATCAACATCCTCTTTGCGTTCCGAAGAACACGTTGTAACCGCACCTTTTTCGTAGCGTGGGTCGACTACAAGGACGTTGAAAAGTCAATCCGCTATTCGTACGTAATGTGCGATACATAGTTGAAAAACTATAGTCCATTTAGGCCAGAAAGTAGAAACCAAATATGTGTTCGAAATTCACCAAGCAACCTTATACAAGATTATCGTCCGATTATGGCAATTAGCATCGAGCATAAAAGACACTCCTGGTATTCGAAAAATCCTCGAAACTTTCCCCTGCGCGCTAAAACGACCCGCCGACTTCCGATCCAATCCGATCGAAACCAAACCGGCATCTGCTGCACAGGATTAGAAAATCGGCCAAAACCGGATTAAATATCTATACAGGCTCGACGACTTTGCAAATTTTTTTATCTCTGTACGAATTTCCCCGAGAATTCTTATCTCGCGCCAAAAGTCTTGGAAGCGAGTACACAATATAATGCAGAGGTGTTTGATTTCTTCCTGACGTAATGAACCTGCGTGGAAAAAAAATCTTTTCTTTTTATATTTATACCACTGCAGCAGAATGATCGCGCTGACGATCTTTTGTAGACACAATATAAAATACAATACGAAGACCGCACCTTTTTGTTTCGACTTACTCAGAAAATGAGTAACTTTATATTAAATACGTTATCTCCGATAACATTTCGATAGATATGCAATTAATTATATTTTTTATCAATCTATTTATTAGTTTATATATCAAAATTGAAGGCAAACGTAATGGGGTAATAATTTTATACTTATATTTAACCCTCGATAATGATAATTACCCTTTGATTGTATACACAGTCGTATAGTTTATGATAATATAATTGCCTAACGTAAATTACAAGCGTTTTGTCT
The DNA here is from genome assembly GCA_963932425.1 of Athalia cordata. NCBI lineage: Eukaryota > Metazoa > Arthropoda > Insecta > Hymenoptera > Athaliidae > Athalia > Athalia cordata. The sequence continues at coordinate 3,649,156 of OZ010628.1, read as the reverse complement.
CGAAACTGGGACGCAGGTTAAAACCGCGATTATATGCGGGCAACAGCCGCAGCAACGGCAACCCGTCAATCACCTGGGACGCAAGCAAGTTTTCGCAACACCCTCGCATTAGGTTTGCCACACGACGAGGACAATTAGAAAATATTTTATATCGGTTAAAATATCGATAGAATTTTATCGACTTTCTGCACGATCCAGCAGCGAGGCGAAGAGATTTGGATATACCCTACATCTCTGCGTATGTATGCGGGAAAGGGAAGTCATTGCCTCTGCTGCAGTGTTCATATTTTTAGCGCTGCACCTCCGAGTTTGTTTCACTTATAATATTCCTTAATTTAGCCATCGCCGAGTGTCGACCCCCCCAGTGGAACGTACGGTGTTGAAATCCACCGCGAAATTCAAGGAAAAATATTTAACAAATCTTCTAGAAGTCGCGTCTCACGTATGTGCAGCGTGATAAAAAATTAACCCTCCAGAAAATCGTAGGTATTGCATCGATAAAAATGATAGATAGAGTGAAAATTCTATCCTGCAGGAGGTGAAGATCGACCCACATAATCAAGGTTTGAGATACCTATAACAATTCTTGCGTGCGACTTGAAAAAGCATAAAAATATTAGTTAATAATAATATCGATACTCTGGTGCCATATAATGTCGAACGATCGGATAGATCGGTAGGCCTGGCAAAGGCGTGTAATCCCCGTAGATATAATATAATACGGTGTGGGATTCGAACGAGTTATACGCGTACGAAAACCCTGACTCCGATGATTACGTAAGACCATGGAATGCCAGTCGATCCTACTCCTGTACTATTTCTACCTATACTTATACACCTCTCACTATACATCTTTACCCGCAGCTAAGTGCTGTCTGACTACCTTTTTTTTTTCTTCTCATTTTTTTTTTTTTTTATACTTCTTTCTCGCTTTCTATAATGATAAATCTGTGCACTCTCGCTCTTGTTATACTACGATATACATATTATATGCAGAACTCTTTACAAAATCTCTGCGTTCGATGGCAATAATATTCTCGATTTTGATATTCGCTGAAAGAATGCAACGCGGCTCACGATCCTTTTTTACTTTGTACGCACAAACAATAATATTTTTTTAATTTTTTTCTCGCACATAGAAAACGACGCCCGGGGTCGAGGCGGTCACGTGACATGCAGCGCGTCACGACGTCGTCGCGTCGGCACGTGGCGTGTAAAAAAAATTTTTGAAGTACGTAGTTGGAGTACGGCTGTGAAATTGGTTCGCTAATTGCACTTCGTTCGATTTTTAGATTTTTAATTAAAAGATTTTTAAGGAGTCTCGAGACTCTTTTAGATCTGATTTCTGATGTCCTTGTGCTGCAGCAGGCAGGTTATTGCAGATCGATAGTTGCGCGTCTCGCTGCGAGATCCTTGAATATATTTTACTTTAATATATCCATCTACGGAGATGATGAAAGGATAAAATTATTTAGGCAGGATTGTATGGTGAAAATAAATTAAGATATGACGTGAGATGCATCGCTGTATATTCCGAGTATTACCAAAAACTTTTAAATCTACAGTTTCCATTCGAATCACGTCTGGACCCTTTGCTCTAAGCGTTAACCACGTAAGAGAAGAAGAAAAAAAAGAAAGAAACAATCTGAGAGGACGACTTGTGACATTTGTATTAGGAGCGGCCGTAACCTCGTCTGACTATACCTATATTTAAAGCCGAAAATAATAATCGTCCTTTAAGATCCTCATTATATATAAGGTACATAATCTGGAGCTGCAGGATTGGAATTGTTTCCTGCACGCAGGAGTATGCAGATAGCTGCGATTAGAATTTTTTTCTATCTATAATTATTGAAACAAAGTTCTCATTTCTTGTATACTTTTGTACTCAGGTGTATTATAGGTACCGTTTGGATTCCGGTCACGTGAGATTTGGAAGGCCTTCGCGTACGCTCTTCGAATACGTATGCGCGTTCTCTACGACTGCCTTTTATTACTTTTTGAATTTCAAACAACGCGTTGTAATGGTGCTTCTGCTATGCCCTCTACGTGTATAATATCCGGGCGAGATTTAAAAATGGAACGTTTCTTTGTCCATTATTTAACCCTACTCTTCTCCTCCTGAACCTCTGCACCCCGCGTTGTCCGGACGTATATACCGGAAAAATTCATTCTCATATTCAAAGGCAGACGAGAAAGAAGAAGAGATAAAATGGATAACAGACAAATATTATGTACATTGATTCGTAGACACGATATTATAATATCATAGAAGCAGGACAGACCGTTTAAACGGAGCGACGTGCTCGTTAACTTTTTTTTTTTAGTACAAGAACAAATTTCCAACAAAAGCTGAGGTCATCGTTCATCGGTAAGAAAGAAGACTTGAGGTGTCTTTTGACATGTGGTCGTGGGAGCGTAGGCCTTCTTTCGCGTTACGTAATTTTTCCATCGATAATTCGATCGATCGGCTGACCCACCACCCTTATTTCTTCAGGTCAAAGTGATTTCGTTTTTATGGATGTAGGTATATCCTCTTTGCAGAGGTGGGTGCAGCGGACGTCCTACTGAACTAAAAATCAATCGTTACGGTTTACCGTTGTTGGTTTTTCTTTTTTTTTTTTTTCCTTTTTTTTCTCCCCTCTTCCCGATCGCGTGTGGAGACAATGGACACCTGCCAAACGACACACGTCTGATCATTACTGCAAGTTAAATAAAAGCTTGACACCCATTTGCACCTTATATATTTATTTTATACTCGACGCGTTACTCGAATTGACAAGTGCCGAGGTATATAAAAAATAAAATATTAATAGGTACGTCTCTGCACCTCAATCACATTCGATGCACGTTCACCTAAAAACCATTCCAACTCCTCGTCTGTACGTCAGCTTCGTCGAAATAAAATCGAGAAACGATTTCTTTACGTCTGTATATATTTAACCGATCTAGAAAAAGATCAAAAAAAAAAGACGAGTAAAAAATGTATATCAGTTTAGAGATCACGTTATAATTATTATACACCTGTTTGCATGTGTGATTTGTAATTTAATTCATTCCAAATAATTTGTAGAGCGTTCACTTTCAATCTCATATTTAATATCGACGGATGAATTTTTTAATCCATAGATACCAACACACGTGTGACAATTTCTTTTCTTCTTTTTTTTTTTTTGAACTCTCATATTATACGTGCAGTAAAATTGACGATCGAGTGCGAAGATTAATTATCTCATTGAGTTAAAATGTGTCTATATAATGAAAAAGAAAATAAGATATAAAAAGCTCGGTGACAGGAACTGTACTTCGCGCCGCGTTCATCATCATCATCATCATCATCATCATCGAAATGAGATTTTAAACGAGCGTGTTATATGTATATCGTTGGCACAATTATTTTCTACCTTATACCGGTACGCGAACGATGCTTCTATCAATATACCCGTTGCGTATGTAGAGGAGAGACCCGTATGAACGGAATTGTTGCCTTCAATTGGCTTAGGGGTACTTTCACTTATTCTCCATACTGTTCTGCACCGTGCGCCTCGATTTTCTTACCATTAAACTTTACGGTTGCTTACAAAAATACCTTCACCTGCTCAAAACGTTCATGCAGCACGTACAATAAGTCGCCTCGTGATCGTTCAAAATTTACCCTAGGTGACAATACAAAAATAATCTGCATATATACCGATATATGCAGCTAAATAATTAGTTGTCGAGGAATTATAAATCCGGGAACCCCCTAGAGCAGCAGACTTATTATTTGCGCATTCCGTTTTTCTGAATATTCTGAAAAATAGACCGATATATCCATAGAATCGTAATTTATGCGGGCGAGAGTTCGTTATACGTATAATACGCGTTGGGAAACTGCATTTTGTGATAATCACTGCATTATAGAAACCGCGCTACTCATCGTGCCGATCGAACCTGCAGCTGTACGTGTAGTTCCATAATATGTCTGAGCTTTTTATAAGTTTATCGAAAGTATATAGTAGCTGGAAATCGTCATAATATCGCATCATCGCTGTCCACTTCTGATCGACGGTTTCTCTCCTGCAATCGGTTTTTTACCCTCCTAAGTATGTTTCACTTTTTCCCACGGTTTTTTTTTTCTTTTTCTTTTAATCATTAATTTTGATCGACGACACTTTATAGTACAGGTTACGCGTTACGTGTACGACGACGATTTATATATGACGGAAATATATAGAGATCACATTAGCGAAATCAGAAATTTATATTCAATGTCGTTAAGTCGATCGCTTTTTAAAGTAATATTACCGATATTATATCGCGTTGCAGAAAGTTTTGCTGCAGCTTAAAGTTCAGCTTCTTACGAGGGCATTTACGAAGGACGGGCAACCGTACGAGTGATAAACCGATAACCGTCTAACCTTATAGTTTCATCGCTTCGAGTCATTTTATCTTAAATATTTCAACTAGATTTAATATAAAACAGCTGCTGCATATATTTCACGACGAACGGTAGTATAATATTATTATCAGAAAACAAACTTTCCGCAATCCATTTTTCTCTTTCCCTCTCTCTCTCTTCTTTTTTTTTGTTCTCTTTCTTTTCCACTGTACACGAGTTTCGTTATAATATACACGTCTATTCGCGTCCAGCGTTCATTTAAAATTTAGTCTTTCGTTATAAGTATGGGTTATAGTAAAAAATTTTCGTAACTACTAACCTAATTTCGCAAAGCTCTCTATGTATTTTACATTGAGCCACCGCGTTAAGTCGGTCGTGTATAACTATACATATTCATTCATATATATGCCAACGTTAATAATCTTGCTAAATAATTTAAAAAAATTTCCCCCAAATTTCGTCCTCTTTTAAATTACATACAGGTGCGAAATTTTTTTTTCTCGCCCTCTTTATATATCGACCGAAATATTGTTCGATTTATTTGTTTATTAATTAACAGGTACGCGCGTACCTCCTTATTACTCGCGTATCATTAAACAAACGATTATATTCGTGTGACTAATTTTTTGTGCTGGTTTCAAAACGCGATGCGAATTAATTAGAAAGTTCATCGTGATGTGAATAGACTTTATATACTTATATTCACGTATTTATACATATATTTACACGTATGTATAATCTCTAGATAAATACGATCTGAAATAATTTTCTAACGTAGATTAATTTAATAAATAATGCGGTAAAACCCGTGTAATATAATATCTGCGTGGATCAACAAATCATTAAAATTAGACGTGACGTTAAATTAATTGAATTAACCTCTACAATTTTTAATTCCTCATTCAATTAACAAACAGAATAATTATCTATAGGTACTCGCAATTGTGCAGCGTCCTTGGTATAGATAAAATGAATTTTTTATTCATGGAGAAAAAAAAAAACGAGATGATAAAATTTAAGGATATCGTGAAAGTGCAGATCAGTTTATAAGCCGCGTTAATTTCAGCACATCGAGAGTTAAGATGCCCGTAATTTTTTTAATGGATTTATATGCAAAGATCTCCGGAAATAATTCACCCATATTTATACTGTACATATTAATTAGTGAACGAGAATTTAATAAATCGATTGCGAGAATCAGGGTGAAAATTGTTGAGGAAAAAAAAGGAAGGGATATTCATATCGCACAATGGCACACGTTCTCCTCCCCCTATTTTTATATCACGTGTGTAAGAATACATACCTGAGTACATATGGATGTATAGTATATAGTACGAATAATTGTTCCTGCACAATGAGCACATCTGCCGAGATCCCCGTGCAGCCTCTAAACCGTTGCAAAGACTTCGTGTAATGCGACGATAATCATAAACTAGAACGTTCACAGCTGTTCCCATAAAATGCACCCGCGCTATTTAATTCACCGTGGATCTAATGTGTACGTACAAATTTAGATCTATCGATCCACAATCTCCTTGAATATGTCCCGTACCATAAGCGCGTACTGTGTCCCGTGGGAGGATCGGCATCGGGAAGAGATTTATCTCGCCCTGTAATTACCGCTGTTTCAACTCACAGATATCCAATCTGATAATTTCGTTGTAGACTCTAATTCTACAGATGAAATTTAAACATTATAATTTTGTAATATATTTTTATCATCTATAGGGAGACCTATAAGGGCGATACGATGAATTATTGAAAAAAAAACGAAAAGAAAATGAAAAAAATCCCGTCGCATCTGTTCTATTTTACTTCATATTTTCAGATCTATTGTGCGTTCATGGCATCAGACTTCTAACTGCAATGTATTATATCAAGTACTGCAAAGTGCAGTGGTGCATAGTGTAAAAGTACTCGTCGATTCGTAATTGACCAATCGCCGGTCTTATATACTCCCTATGCAGTCTTCTATAAATACTATATGTATGCATTGTCGGATCTGGATAATAATAATAATAATAATAATAAGAACTCTTCATACATACAAAGTTTAATCGTTCACGATCAGCTGCAACCGCCGTCGTCATCGTTCTCGTCGTGTTTTCGCTTAGCATTCGAATCGGCCTCGAAGTTTCAGAAGAGCGACGATTAACCTTTATGCAATAATTACATACAGGTAGTACCTCATATTCTACACTCCAGAGAAAAAAACGATTGTATGTAATAAAATATGGAGCGCATTCAGATCTTTTATCGGGACACAGCTGGACCCCAAACACATAACGCTCCCTCAAACTTCATCACCCAATTATTAATTTTCTGCTTTTTTAAATCCATAAGTACTGATGGTGTAAATAATTCATTTTATGTACATGAAGTAAAGAATGCGGATATATAAATTGAGGAAATTATACAACAGATTAGACTATGAGGGGGGAACTGAAACATCAAAAAACAATTACTATTTGTCATGTACTTTTCTCTAGTAATAATGATCTTTTTTTTTTCATTTCTCTATTCCTCGATTTTATGAGGATCGTTTATGTAATAACGTAATTTCATCGGTAATTTATATAAAATTGTACATTTGGAGGTAGTTTTTTCTTCTTTTCTTTTCCTACTTTTTGCTATAAAATTATGAACGCGTGCATGCTGGATTATTTTATTATAATAATGTACGAGGAATTGCAAGTGCATGACTTTAACTTAGAATTTTTTTTTGATAGAATATATTTTATTACCTGGTTCGCGTGTGCCGTGCGATTTGTCTTCGTCAACGTGATGTATAAGCTGCAGTCGTCTTAGTGCTTTTAGTTCGAAGCTCGTGAGATTACCAGCTGCAACGGCTATTACCCAATCATTTTAGATGAAACGATTGTCGGTACGAAGTAAGAAAAATTATTATAAATATCTATACGAACGTATAAAACGATTGTGAGAGACACGGGATGTGAGGTACCTACAGCTACAATTATGTAATATAACATCAACGATTCAATGACTCCCAATTCGCGGGATGCTCGAACGAATAATTAGAAAATTTTCTATGGATATTTTATGCATGTAATTTGCAGCGTCGAGTAAAACAATAAGGAACCGATTAAAATCGTTGTTTTAAAAAAAGAATTACAAACAATTAAAAGCAAATATATGTACGGATAATTCGGCCTTGAAACACCATTGGTTTTCCGGTTGAAGAAAAAAAATATGCCGGATGCTTGAGCCTTGTCTGAATAGATTGACGAAGTAAAAAAGAAATATGTCAATGAGTTTGATTCCACGGTAGTTGTATTTAGAGTCCTGAATCAGGAATCTTAGTCGACAGGAAACCTTAGAGGGCAGAGAAAGACCTCGGACAAGGTCACCGGGGGTCAACGGAAGGTCGTATGTCACGCAAAACGCGTTCTCGAGAATTTAAGGCTTCGCGTTCGAATAGCGAGGACCCGTCGCGATTGATGTGCTCACCTGCGTCACGAGAATCATCGACATTCTCCACTATACTATTTTAATATGGCCACTTTCGGAGTCTCGATCTTCATAGGAGAAAGTTATCCTGGGTGCATATTTTCGATGTATATGTATAATCTTTCCAATCCTGATGCACGATCATCTGCCTAGCGTTATTATATCTATAGACCATCGCGATTTAATCTTTTTCATAGATCTGTGGACAGAAACCCTATCGGTTGGATCTTACGGACGAATAGACGTTGGTAGGAAATTCTGCGGAGTAAATTATACGGACGTTTGAATTTGCAAGCGTCGCTCATGTTCAGTCGGGATATGTCTGGCTGGCATCACTTCGATATGAGAAATCTTTCGCCGCAGGAGCGGCGTGCTTTCTCCACGCATTCAACTGAATTTCAGACGTACGCCAAAATATCGAATCGACGAAAAAATCGTAATCCTCACAGATTAGGGCTGCTTACTATGGCAACAATTTTATCGCTAAACTCGCTGCAGCTTCGCCTTTCCAACTTCTTGTAATACTGCCTAGGTGCACATAAGCTCTACGGGTATATCACACAACGCAAGTTTTCTACGCGACATTCCTCCCTGGTCAGCAACCTGTACTCCGGCGTCGTAAACTTTAATGCCTTTCGACAAAATACAAGCTTTTCAAACGCTGCTGCTGTTACTCTCTTCGCCTCGTCTATCGAACTCTTCGAACAACGAACAAATCATCGTTTCCATTTATTCGGAAAGAAAATTCTTTCCAAATCCAAAATAACAACGAATGCGTCCATTTAATTTCTCGCTTAAGTGCCACTCTAGCTCCCACACGTATGGAAAGTTTTCCTGTCCCTAGCAGGGACCCCCTTAGGGATTTGAAGTTTTGGAAGCACCCCAAACCACAAAATGAGACCCCCCTCTAGAAGTGTACCAAATTTCCTCTTCATTCTCCCCCTGCAGTGTTGTCACAAACGAGGTATATTTCATAAGCGTAATGTGATTTATCGATGCGCGGATACAATACAACAATGCCCAATAATGGGGACACAGTTTTGCGTTCTGTAAACATGCAGACCACCCTCTGTACATTTTAGGTACATGATGTTAAATCACTCCCCAATTTTCCACGCCTGCTCGATCATATTTCGTACCTTAAGTTTGGTCAGATGTAAGGGATACGTAATCGAGAATATTTATGTGGTAGATATGAGATTCATAATTTAGCCCTGATCAACCCTAATCAAACATCGTTACCGCTTTCATTGTTGTCAGAAATATTTACGAGTCCTCATAACCATCGCACCCCTGCGTTAACGCTAGGAAAAGAAAGTTTTTGAAAATTTGGGTCGCACGCCAGCTGGAAAAAGGAGCGGAAAATTCAGCAATAAAAATATCAACCCATTTTTCTCATTACACCGTTAGCTTGTCTTTATTTATTTTTAACAGTTAGTTTAAATATTTTTTTTCAGAAACACTTGGACAAGGGTAGCGACCTAGCAGAGGCAGCGAACACGAGCGGTCTTCGTGAGTTGGCTCGTTCTCTGAAACAGCATCTTCGGGGTTTCGGTTCAAGATTAGAAGACACTCGAGAGCGTCTCGAGGACACTTCGCGATGTTTCCTACTTCTGGACAGGGCGTACGAGTGGGCATTGGAGGCCACCAGGGTAGTTGGGGATCGTCGAGCCCAGCAATTCCTGATGGCAAAACCTCCACTCCCGCAGGAACATTTTACCGAAATGTTAGCCCTTGCCGAAAAATTAGGTAACGAACCCCTCCTCGAACAATGTCGCGTTGCCAGAGGCCGGTGCCTCGAAGCTCTCGAACTCACAAGGTCAGCTTCCGCACCTGGAAGTCCTACTCGGCGGCGGTCCTTCGCCGCTTCAGGATCAGCCGCCTGCTGGGACGATAGTCTAAACAAACGTGAGTTCAATCTCACTAAATTGGTTTGGAAAAATTCCAGACCTTACCATCATTTTATACGTCTTTATTAGGTACCTCTTGGGACGACAGCGACAGCGCGTCCTGTGCCTGTCCCGTTGATGGGGCAGGAAGCGTAGCTGCCGGTGCCGGTTCCAGTAACGGAGGTCGTCCTACCCTGGACAATATTGCCGAGTTACGGGAAAGCGCTGAGCAGCTTCTCGACTCCTCGCCACCCAGGTCACCACCTCCAAGTCCGGCGCCGCGACGCCTGGCAAAACCACCCGTCAACTCGCACCTGCATAGGGCGCCTAGTATTGCGCCTGGCATGAAGGCTAAGAAGTACGCTTAACTATAATCATGATGATGATGATGCAAATATGAATGAACTTTTTTTTCCCCTCTTTCTAGAAAACTTTCGCTCGCCTATCGACCTTGGGGAATTATAAGATTACTAATTAATGGTTCCTTCTTACAGAACAATACTGCTCATAATGAGGGAGATGATACAGACTGAACGAGATTATGTGAAATCACTTGAGTACATAATAGAGGTAATCAGGATTATCTGCACTACTTTTAATTGGTGCATAACGCGAACATTATATATATACAGGAGCTAATCGAGTTGCATCTAATTTTCTAATTTTATTACATCGTATTTTTTCCGCATCAGAATTACATTCCGGAATTGGTGAGGGAAGATATACCGCAGGCCCTCCGAGGGCAGAGAAACGTAATCTTTGGTAACGTAGAAAAGATATACGAATTTCACAGCCAACATTTTCTTCGTGAATTGGAACAGTGCGAACAGTGCCCGATGTTTGTTGGCCAGTGTTTCGTCCGACACGTAAGTCCAATAAATTATCTACTTGGTGTTATACTTCGACGATTTTTCATGATCGTTACTGAACGATTTTCTTAATTCTTATGTAGGAAAAAAAATTCTATCTCTACGCCTTGTACAATAAGAACAAACCAAACTCCGACTCTTTGATGGCGGAGTATGGCACTGCGTTTTTCAAGGCAAAGCAATTAGAACTTGGAGATAAAATGGACCTGGCTAGCTATTTACTTAAACCGGTACAGCGGATGGGAAAATACGCGCTGCTTTTGCAGCAGCTTGTCAAAGCTGGAACTGATAATACGGATCAGACGACCAGTAAGGACGAAAAGGACAACAAGGAGGACAAAGAGGAGGACTCGAAGCCTCTGGTCGAAGGGGAAGCGGATTTAAGAGCAGCAGAGCAAATGGTGAGATTCCAACTTCGACATGGAAACGATCTTCTTGCTATGGATTCGCTCCGGGACTGTGACGTAAGTTCGATAATTTTATTTCGAAGAAATATTTCGATGTGTTTGCAGAATATTTGGATTGACATTCGACTCGTTTTCAGGTGAACGTCAAAGAGCAAGGGCGGTTGTTGAGACAGAATGAATTTCTGGTTTGGCAGGGAAAAGGAAAAAAGTGCTTGAGGCAAGTTTTTCTCTTCGAAGATCTCATACTGTTCAGTAAGGCCAGAAGATTTCCAGATAGAAAGGTGAATAATTACATCTTATAAATTACCAAAACTTTGCGGTCTACGTTTTTTTTTTGTTATAATTAATTAATTTAATTATCCTCCCTATCAAGACACCGAACTTTTTTCAGAATCTGGATATATACATTTACAAAAACAGCATAAAAACGACCGATATAGGGTTAACAGCTGTAATAGCTGATTCGCCAACTAAATTTGAAATTTGGTTCAGAAAAAGAAAACCTGGCGATACTTACACCCTGCAATGCGCGAATGAAGATATTAAAAAAGCCTGGACGGAAGAACTCAGCAATCTTTTGTGGAAACAGGCGCTTCGAAACAGAGGTAAGACTTTAATCAGCGATAAGATTTTTACTCTGATGCCAACGAAACCGATAATTTACTAATCAACACACATGGTGATTTCCGCAGAAGTGCGCCTAGCGGAAATGTCGAGTATGGGAATTGGAAACAAACCGTGTCTCGATATTCGGCCGAGTGCCGATCAGATCAACGACCGTTCTATCAGCGTGGCTCAGCTTTCCAAAAGTATGTATCAATTTGATTTTATATTTATCGTTGTGGTAAATGTGAATTCCAAATTTCCACGTCGCTGTTCTTTTACCACGGATTATAATATCGCCAAATGTTCACCCATAAGCAGCTCCGCGGTTCAGAAACTCCATAGCGGTTTCAATTTCTGAAGATTCTGGTCGCTGTAGTCGAAGACCACACAGTGTGATATCTGTGAGCTCATCTTCGAGCAGTGGCGGAAGCAGCGGTCCAGCGGCTACGCTGCATCTCGGACTGGACACAAGTCCACGTCCGCATCACAGAAGTACCACTTTAAACAGTCAATGCAGTGTTGGTGAGTGAAAGAATAAATATTTCATACCGACTCCTGTATTTGGAATCATTGGGGTGTGTGTTATTTTTCATTTTATTATTTTATCCGAATTTTTTTTTTTATGTGTCTTTTCCAGAAAGTGGTATTATAGCCGATATCTCAATTGTATCCGACGATGGGGGTGAAGGAACGGACAGAAATCACTGGAATTCCTCACTCGAAAGTCCGACGACTCATTTACCAACTACTTCAACTCCTCTTCAGTCTCCGACGAATGCGAATCCCATACCAGTGGCCATGCCGTCTCCTTCCGATGCTAATCTCACACCTTACGACCAAGATATGTCCATCAATCTATGAAAGATATCTGGTAATATTTTATAGCCTTGTGATGTTGTGACTATAATGCGTTATATATGCATTAAAATTGCCAGTATCGCGGATCGATCTCCGTTTAAAAATACTGAACGTTGGAATTCATTTTATACTACATGTTTAATACATAGAGTCAGTTTTAATTCAATATCGACAATGAATTTCGAAATGAATCAGTACAGATTTAACTCGGCTTGATTTAACTGTGTATTTGTGGGAAAATTTTAACGATCCAATTTATATTGCGTAAATGTATGTGGCATCGAACTAACTTGATAATGATATTATTGCCTTCAGTAAAAAAATTCGTAACATCAGCGGGATCTATAGTAAATTGAGTTTACTATAGAAGTCTCCATTAGAAATGGCAGATAATATTCTAACATCTGGGTAAACTGATATCAATATCTCATTTACCTGTTGATTTTCCTGATCGAAATTACAGATATCATTACAATTGTTGTATCACCAGACCAAAAATAGGAAAAATTAAAAATTAAACACTAAGAGAAATTCCGTTCTGTTTGGGAGGATCAACGATGCGCACACGTAATACCACTTTGTATTATATTGTAATATTGAAATGTATACACCGTAGCCATAATAACAATAATAACAATGATAATAATGATAATAATATTAATCAACACAACCAATAGTTCATATTAATTCCAGATTATACATTATACGTAGAATATTATATTCTCCTTACGGCAATTATTTGTACAACCTTTTTAATACCCTTAGCTAATTTTATTACCACTAACTCCGGCCTGTACACAGGAGCCAAATTTGATTGTTTTATAAATTTTTTAATTTTGTAAGCGATGAAGGAAAATTTTTTAATCAAAGAAGCGTGTGGTTGTTGGTTTTAGGGCAGCTTAAGTAAAAATTGGAAAATTTTCAAGCTCATCTCAAGACAGGCCACACAACATTCGGTAATTTCATTTGATTATTTGTTACGTAGCGAGACGATACTAGTTCGGACAAACATTGATTTCTTTACATAGATCAAATATTTCGAATTCTATTTTACTTTTTGTCAAAGCTTATCTCACATCATTTGCGGTTGATAAATGTGTTATATAGATGAATGAAATGAATAGAAAATTATTTCCCTTACAAGATAAGTTTGACAATCCCACAGAAATGATCGCGCCTCTGAAATCGAACTGAATTGATATTTTATAATACGTGGTCTACGCTATATTGAAAGATGCGTTTGTCTGAACTATTAAATTTGGCTATTTCCGTGTATTGAAAGAGATGACCGTAGCTAATTCGTTTATTGTTCACATGGTCTGCCAAGGTATTGAAATATATCTTATGGAGAGTGACCGAAATCAAGATGTTAGTTTTATACACGTCTCCGAAGTATGGAAACTGCATTACCAAAATACTATTCGGAAAAAACCCAGAGCCATATCTACAACAATGCGACTCATTGACGTTTGAATTAATTTTATTAAGATAAATCAAAACGATTCCACGTTTAGTTCAGAGGTGCCCTGGTGCAATAATAAGCTGAGTAAATTCAGGAAAACTATAACCGGACCAAATCTAAGAAGGGCCAATCTATATTTTTTGAAATTTTCTGATGGCTAATCGTAACTACTTCTGGACAAGTGATGCTGGCATAAATACATAACGTGGTACCTTGTTAATACCAATAGTCATTTGACATAATGATGATGATGATCTACTCTTTAGGTATTTATTCACATTATCCTAACTAAATAATTATTGATACCTACCCCATAAGAGCTACCCTTATATTGTTAATCAAATGTACATATAAGATCCTCTAAAAAAGAATATGATTATCTCAGTATTGTACTGTGTCTAACACCGATGTATTTTATTACTTGATTAAATATATTATATTGGGTGCCTTTTGTAGCGAAATTACCATTGCAATTAATTCCAACTGCTTTCTAAGATTGTCAGAAGTTGAAATTATTTCCTTCTGCAATTAAGGGTCAATGACGAAAGAACCATATAAAAGTTAATTCATTTATTGAAAAATTTCTCAGTAAGTGCTAGTGCATCGTACAATATTTTGCATTAGAAAGTTTGAGAACACACAGCTAGGTTTAAATATTTATAATTTTTGTCTCAGCAGTTCGTGCGTTGTCGTTGACAAAAACTTCAGAATAAATACAAAACATAGCGTGGATTTGAAGTAGAATCAGATGAATATTGAATATTGATGATTAGCTACTTATTTAATCATCATTTATCACTGTTGCTGCTAACAGAGTCAGAGGAGCTGCGTTTCTTATGTTTTTTCCGCTTGGATTTTTTATTTTTCTTTTTTTGCCTTTTCTTTTTATCATCAGATGAGTCCGATTCCAACTCTGACTCAGAATCTGAAGTAACAGATCTTGATCTAGATCTGGATTTAGCTCGTTCTCGCTTCGACTTTTTGCTATGTTTCTTTTCCTTCTTCAATTTTTTCTTTGCTTTTTTCCGTTTTTTTGACAGCTCCTTTTCTCTTAACTCAGTTAAGGGTGACAAATAGTTCTCATCGCTGTCTGAGCTTGTGCTGCTAATGTCCAGCACTATTTCTTTGTTCGGATCAACTTTGATGAAGTTCCGACACTGAAATGTCAGATGACCTGCATAACCGCATTTCTTACAAGCTGGCCTAACTTGTTCTTTGCTTTGTGGTATCAGTCGCGAAAGGAACTCTGGATCCATCATACTACACAAAGTAAAATTATTATTAATATCGACTTAGAGGTACGATTCATGCCACACCAGGGATAGAATGATGTAGAAACATAAATTGACAGAGCATAGCAATGGTCATCATAAACAAACTTACAATCAGAGCTGCTATCATCAATCCATGAAAAAATACGGAGCTTGAATACCAATTTCAATCAGTATGCTTTGGAAACCATGCACCATGTGGAAAAGAGACGAATACGCAATAAGCTGTAGTTTCAAGTAAAAACAAAGATGACAGAATTGAGGTTATAATGCGAGCGATGTCAACGAATTCTGTAGGTCTGAATTCGTTGACGATGTGGTAGGGTAGGATGCCACGAATACTGGGGGCACCGTTCGGATTATTCGTGAACTGATGAATCCGTCGATTGGCGATGGGCGCCAAATCATATGCAGCCAAACTCACACCGGCTCGGATTCATTTGAGAATTTTTGAGAATTTTTTCCAATTTTTCCCAAATTGTTTCGGATTTTTAGAATTTTTTTTAGAAATTTTCAAGAAATTCGACATTGGTGTTTTTTTACTCAGAATTTGTTCGAAATCGCTCAGGAGGTCGTTCGAAAATGTACAGAGACTATAGTCTTTGGGGTTTCCTCACTCTGATTTCATCGGAAATCGCTGTAAAAATTTACAAAGACTATAGTCTTTGGTGTTTCCTCGCTCTAATTTCATCGGAAATCGCTGTAGAAATTTACAGAGACCATAGTCTTCGGTGTTTTTCGCTCAGATTTCATCGACAATCGCTGCAAAAATCGAAGTATTTTCAAAATCAATTGCGGGACTCCTATCCTGAGTATTTTTGCGCAGGAAACACGAATACGTCGATGAAATTGATCTAGAATCAAATCCCATCGAGATATCCTTGATTTATCACTTTTCAGATCGCTGAATTGGCGATAACTTGATCAATTAAATAGGTAATTCAATTTGGCTTGCAGATTCGGATTCCTGAGGTCAAAATACATAGGCACAGCATAGAAAACTCTTTAAAAAAAAATGAAGACTTCTCTTCCAGATTTTGAGAAAACACTAAGGCTATAGGCTTACTGTTTTTTTGGGGTAAAAATCGAAGTATTTAGGAAATCAATTGCACTATGCTTATCCTACGTATTTTTGCTCAGGGAACACGAATACGTCGATGGAATTAATTTAGAATCAAATCCCATCGAGATATCCTAGATTTATCACTTCTCAGATCGCTAAATTGGCGATAACTCGATCAATAAAATAGGTAATTCAATTTGGCTTGCAGATTCGGATTCCTGAGGTCAAAATACATAAGTATAGCATAGGAAACCCTTTAAAAAAAAATGTAGACTTTCCTTCCAGATTTTGAGAAAACACTAAGGCTATAGGCTTACTGTTTTTTTGGGGTAAAAATCGAACTATTTAGAAAATCAATTGCAGGACGCTTATCCTACGTATTTTTGCCCAGGGAACACGAATACGTCGATGGAATTAATTTAGAATCAAATCCCATCGAGATATCCTAGATTTATCACTTCTCAGATCGCTAAATTGGCGATAACTCGATCAATAAAATAGGTAATTCAATTTGGCTTGCAGATTCGGATTCCTGAGGTCAAAATACATAAGTATAGCATAGGAAACCCTTTAAAAAAAAATGTAGACTTTCCTTCCAGATTTTGAGAAAACACTAAGGCTATAGGCTTACTGTTTTTTTGGGGTAAAAATCGAACTATTTAGAAAATCAATTGCAGGACGCTTATCCTACGTATTTTTGCCCAGGGAACACGAATACGTCGATGGAATTAATTTAGAATCAAATCCCATCGAGATATCCTAGATTTATCACTTCTCAGATCGCTAAATTGGCGATAACTCGATCAATAAAATAGGTAATTCAATTTGGCTTGCAGATTCGGATTCCTGAGGTCAAAATACATAAGTATAGCATAGGAAACCCTTTAAAAAAAAATGTAGACTTTCCTTCCAGATTTTGAGAAAACACTAAGGCTATAGGCTTACTGTTTTTTTGGGGTAAAAATCGAACTATTTAGAAAATCAATTGCAGGACGCTTATCCTACGTATTTTTGCCCAGGGAACACGAATACGTCGATGGAATTAATTTAGAATCAAATCCCATCGAGATATCCTAGATTTATCACTTCTCAGATCGCTAAATTGGCGATAACTCGATCAATAAAATAGGTAATTCAATTTGGCTTGCAGATTCGGATTCCTGAGGTCAAAATACATAAGTATAGCATAGGAAACCCTTTAAAAAAAAATGTAGACTTCCCTTCCAGATTTTGAGAAAACACTAAGGCTATAGGCTTACTGTTTTTTTGGGGTAAAAATCGAACTATTTAGAAAATCAATTGCAGGACGCTTATCCTACGTATTTTTGCCCAGGGAACACGAATACGTCGATGGAATTAATTTAGAATCAAATCCCATCGAGATATCCTAGATTTATCACTTCTCAGATCGCTAAATTGGCGATAACTCGATCAATAAAATAGGTAATTCAATTTGGCTTGCAGATTCGGATTCCTGAGGTCAAAATACATAAGTATAGCATAGGAAACCCTTTAAAAAAAAATGTAGACTTTCCTTCCAGATTTTGAGAAAACACTAAGGCTATAGGCTTACTGTTTTTTTGGGGTAAAAATCGAACTATTTAGAAAATCAATTGCAGGACGCTTATCCTACGTATTTTTGCCCAGGGAACACGAATACGTCGATGGAATTAATTTAGAATCAAATCCCATCGAGATATCCTAGATTTATCACTTCTCAGATCGCTAAATTGGCGATAACTCGATCAATAAAATAGGTAATTCAATTTGGCTTGCAGATTCGGATTCCTGAGGTCAAAATACATAAGTATAGCATAGGAAACCCTTTAAAAAAAAATGTAGACTTTCCTTCCAGATTTTGAGAAAACACTAAGGCTATAGGCTTACTGTTTTTTTGGGGTAAAAATCGAACTATTTAGAAAATCAATTGCAGGACGCTTATCCTACGTATTTTTGCCCAGGGAACACGAATACGTCGATGGAATTAATTTAGAATCAAATCCCATCGAGATATCCTAGATTTATCACTTCTCAGATCGCTAAATTGGCGATAACTCGATCAATAAAATAGGTAATTCAATTTGGCTTGCAGATTCGGATTCCTGAGGTCAAAATACATAAGTATAGCATAGGAAACCCTTTAAAAAAAAATGTAGACTTTCCTTCCAGATTTTGAGAAAACACTAAGGCTATAGGCTTACTGTTTTTTTGGGGTAAAAATCGAACTATTTAGAAAATCAATTGCAGGACGCTTATCCTACGTATTTTTGCCCAGGGAACACGAATACGTCGATGGAATTAATTTAGAATCAAATCCCATCGAGATATCCTAGATTTATCACTTCTCAGATCGCTAAATTGGCGATAACTCGATCAATAAAATAGGTAATTCAATTTGGCTTGCAGATTCGGATTCCTGAGGTCAAAATACATAAGTATAGCATAGGAAACCCTTTAAAAAAAAATGTAGACTTTCCTTCCAGATTTTGAGAAAACACTAAGGCTATAGGCTTACTGTTTTTTTGGGGTAAAAATCGAACTATTTAGAAAATCAATTGCAGGACGCTTATCCTACGTATTTTTGCCCAGGGAACACGAATACGTCGATGGAATTAATTTAGAATCAAATCCCATCGAGATATCCTAGATTTATCACTTCTCAGATCGCTAAATTGGCGATAACTCGATCAATAAAATAGGTAATTCAATTTGGCTTGCAGATTCGGATTCCTGAGGTCAAAATACATAAGTATAGCATAGGAAACCCTTTAAAAAAAAATGTAGACTTTCCTTCCAGATTTTGAGAAAACACTAAGGCTATAGGCTTACTGTTTTTTTGGGGTAAAAATCGAACTATTTAGAAAATCAATTGCAGGACGCTTATCCTACGTATTTTTGCCCAGGGAACACGAATACGTCGATGGAATTAATTTAGAATCAAATCCCATCGAGATATCCTAGATTTATCACTTCTCAGATCGCTAAATTGGCGATAACTCGATCAATAAAATAGGTAATTCAATTTGGCTTGCAGATTCGGATTCCTGAGGTCAAAATACATAAGTATAGCATAGGAAACCCTTTAAAAAAAAATGTAGACTTTCCTTCCAGATTTTGAGAAAACACTAAGGCTATAGGCTTACTGTTTTTTTGGGGTAAAAATCGAACTATTTAGAAAATCAATTGCAGGACGCTTATCCTACGTATTTTTGCCCAGGGAACACGAATACGTCGATGGAATTAATTTAGAATCAAATCCCATCGAGATATCCTAGATTTATCACTTCTCAGATCGCTAAATTGGCGATAACTCGATCAATAAAATAGGTAATTCAATTTGGCTTGCAGATTCGGATTCCTGAGGTCAAAATACATAAGTATAGCATAGGAAACCCTTTAAAAAAAAATGTAGACTTCCCTTCCAGATTTTGAGAAAACACTAAGGCTATAGGCTTACTGTTTTTTTGGGGTAAAAATCGAACTATTTAGAAAATCAATTGCAGGACGCTTATCCTACGTATTTTTGCCCAGGGAACACGAATACGTCGATGGAATTAATTTAGAATCAAATCCCATCGAGATATCCTAGATTTATCACTTCTCAGATCGCTAAATTGGCGATAACTCGATCAATAAAATAGGTAATTCAATTTGGCTTGCAGATTCGGATTCCTGAGGTCAAAATACATAAGTATAGCATAGGAAACCCTTTAAAAAAAAATGTAGACTTTCCTTCCAGATTTTGAGAAAACACTAAGGCTATAGGCTTACTGTTTTTTTGGGGTAAAAATCGAACTATTTAGAAAATCAATTGCAGGACGCTTATCCTACGTATTTTTGCCCAGGGAACACGAATACGTCGATGGAATTAATTTAGAATCAAATCCCATCGAGATATCCTAGATTTATCACTTCTCAGATCGCTAAATTGGCGATAACTCGATCAATAAAATAGGTAATTCAATTTGGCTTGCAGATTCGGATTCCTGAGGTCAAAATACATAAGTATAGCATAGGAAACCCTTAAAAAAAAAATGTAGACTTCCCTTCCAGATTTTGAGAAAACACTAAGGCTATAGGCTTACTGTTTTTTTGGGGTAAAAATCGAACTATTTAGAAAATCAATTGCAGGACGCTTATCCTACGTATTTTTGCCCAGGGAACACGAATACGTCGATGGAATTAATTTAGAATCAAATCCCATCGAGATATCCTAGATTTATCACTTCTCAGATCGCTAAATTGGCGATAACTCGATCAATAAAATAGGTAATTCAATTTGGCTTGCAGATTCGGATTCCTGAGGTCAAAATACATAAGTATAGCATAGGAAACCCTTTAAAAAAAAATGTAGACTTTCCTTCCAGATTTTGAGAAAACACTAAGGCTATAGGCTTACTGTTTTTTTGGGGTAAAAATCGAACTATTTAGAAAATCAATTGCAGGACGCTTATCCTACGTATTTTTGCCCAGGGAACACGAATACGTCGATGGAATTAATTTAGAATCAAATCCCATCGAGATATCCTAGATTTATCACTTCTCAGATCGCTAAATTGGCGATAACTCGATCAATAAAATAGGTAATTCAATTTGGCTTGCAGATTCGGATTCCTGAGGTCAAAATACATAAGTATAGCATAGGAAACCCTTTAAAAAAAAATGTAGACTTCCCTTCCAGATTTTGAGAAAACACTAAGGCTATAGGCTTACTGTTTTTTTGGGGTAAAAATCGAACTATTTAGAAAATCAATTGCAGGACGCTTATCCTACGTATTTTTGCCCAGGGAACACGAATACGTCGATGGAATTAATTTAGAATCAAATCCCATCGAGATATCCTAGATTTATCACTTCTCAGATCGCTAAATTGGCGATAACTCGATCAATAAAATAGGTAATTCAATTTGGCTTGCAGATTCGGATTCCTGAGGTCAAAATACATAAGTATAGCATAGGAAACCCTTTAAAAAAAAATGTAGACTTTCCTTCCAGATTTTGAGAAAACACTAAGGCTATAGGCTTACTGTTTTTTTGGGGTAAAAATCGAACTATTTAGAAAATCAATTGCAGGACGCTTATCCTACGTATTTTTGCCCAGGGAACACGAATACGTCGATGGAATTAATTTAGAATCAAATCCCATCGAGATATCCTAGATTTATCACTTCTCAGATCGCTAAATTGGCGATAACTCGATCAATAAAATAGGTAATTCAATTTGGCTTGCAGATTCGGATTCCTGAGGTCAAAATACATAAGTATAGCATAGGAAACCCTTTAAAAAAAAATGTAGACTTCCCTTCCAGATTTTGAGAAAACACTAAGGCTATAGGCTTACTGTTTTTTTGGGGTAAAAATCGAACTATTTAGAAAATCAATTGCAGGACGCTTATCCTACGTATTTTTGCCCAGGGAACACGAATACGTCGATGGAATTAATTTAGAATCAAATCCCATCGAGATATCCTAGATTTATCACTTCTCAGATCGCTAAATTGGCGATAACTCGATCAATAAAATAGGTAATTCAATTTGGCTTGCAGATTCGGATTCCTGAGGTCAAAATACATAAGTATAGCATAGGAAACCCTTTAAAAAAAAATGTAGACTTTCCTTCCAGATTTTGAGAAAACACTAAGGCTATAGGCTTACTGTTTTTTTGGGGTAAAAATCGAACTATTTAGAAAATCAATTGCAGGACGCTTATCCTACGTATTTTTGCCCAGGGAACACGAATACGTCGATGGAATTAATTTAGAATCAAATCCCATCGAGATATCCTAGATTTATCACTTCTCAGATCGCTAAATTGGCGATAACTCGATCAATAAAATAGGTAATTCAATTTGGCTTGCAGATTCGGATTCCTGAGGTCAAAATACATAAGTATAGCATAGGAAACCCTTTAAAAAAAAATGTAGACTTTCCTTCCAGATTTTGAGAAAACACTAAGGCTATAGGCTTACTGTTTTTTTGGGGTAAAAATCGAACTATTTAGAAAATCAATTGCAGGACGCTTATCCTACGTATTTTTGCCCAGGGAACACGAATACGTCGATGGAATTAATTTAGAATCAAATCCCATCGAGATATCCTAGATTTATCACTTCTCAGATCGCTAAATTGGCGATAACTCGATCAATAAAATAGGTAATTCAATTTGGCTTGCAGATTCGGATTCCTGAGGTCAAAATACATAAGTATAGCATAGGAAACCCTTTAAAAAAAAATGTAGACTTTCCTTCCAGATTTTGAGAAAACACTAAGGCTATAGGCTTACTGTTTTTTTGGGGTAAAAATCGAACTATTTAGAAAATCAATTGCAGGACGCTTATCCTACGTATTTTTGCCCAGGGAACACGAATACGTCGATGGAATTAATTTAGAATCAAATCCCATCGAGATATCCTAGATTTATCACTTCTCAGATCGCTAAATTGGCGATAACTCGATCAATAAAATAGGTAATTCAATTTGGCTTGCAGATTCGGATTCCTGAGGTCAAAATACATAAGTATAGCATAGGAAACCCTTTAAAAAAAAATGTAGACTTTCCTTCCAGATTTTGAGAAAACACTAAGGCTATAGGCTTACTGTTTTTTTGGGGTAAAAATCGAACTATTTAGAAAATCAATTGCAGGACGCTTATCCTACGTATTTTTGCCCAGGGAACACGAATACGTCGATGGAATTAATTTAGAATCAAATCCCATCGAGATATCCTAGATTTATCACTTCTCAGATCGCTAAATTGGCGATAACTCGATCAATAAAATAGGTAATTCAATTTGGCTTGCAGATTCGGATTCCTGAGGTCAAAATACATAAGTATAGCATAGGAAACCCTTTAAAAAAAAATGTAGACTTTCCTTCCAGATTTTGAGAAAACACTAAGGCTATAGGCTTACTGTTTTTTTGGGGTAAAAATCGAACTATTTAGAAAATCAATTGCAGGACGCTTATCCTACGTATTTTTGCCCAGGGAACACGAATACGTCGATGGAATTAATTTAGAATCAAATCCCATCGAGATATCCTAGATTTATCACTTCTCAGATCGCTAAATTGGCGATAACTCGATCAATAAAATAGGTAATTCAATTTGGCTTGCAGATTCGGATTCCTGAGGTCAAAATACATAAGTATAGCATAGGAAACCCTTTAAAAAAAAATGTAGACTTCCCTTCCAGATTTTGAGAAAACACTAAGGCTATAGGCTTACTGTTTTTTTGGGGTAAAAATCGAACTATTTAGAAAATCAATTGCAGGACGCTTATCCTACGTATTTTTGCCCAGGGAACACGAATACGTCGATGGAATTAATTTAGAATCAAATCCCATCGAGATATCCTAGATTTATCACTTCTCAGATCGCTAAATTGGCGATAACTCGATCAATAAAATAGGTAATTCAATTTGGCTTGCAGATTCGGATTCCTGAGGTCAAAATACATAAGTATAGCATAGGAAACCCTTTAAAAAAAAATGTAGACTTTCCTTCCAGATTTTGAGAAAACACTAAGGCTATAGGCTTACTGTTTTTTGGGGTAAAAATCGAACTATTTAGAAAATCAATTGCAGGACGCTTATCCTACGTATTTTTGCACAGGGAACACGAATACGTCGATGGAATTAATTTAGAATCAAATCCCATCGAGATATCCTAGATTTATCACTTCTCAGATCGCTAAATTGGCGATAACTCGATCAATAAAATAGGTAATTCAATTTGGCTTGCAGATTCGGATTCCTGAGGTCAAAATACATAAGTATAGCATAGGAAACCCTTTAAAAAAAAATGTAGACTTTCCTTCCAGATTTTGAGAAAACACTAAGGCTATAGGCTTACTGTTTTTTTGGGGTAAAAATCGAACTATTTAGAAAATCAATCGCAGGACGCTTATCCTACGTATTTTTGCCCAGGGAACACGAATACGTCGATGGAATTAATTTAGAATCAAATCCCATCGAGATATCCTAGATTTATCACTTCTCAGATCGCTAAATTGGCGATAACTCGATCAATAAAATAGGTAATTCAATTTGGCTTGCAGATTCGGATTCCTGAGGTCAAAATACATAAGTATAGCATAGGAAACCCTTTAAAAAAAAATGTAGACTTTCCTTCCAGATTTTGAGAAAACACTAAGGCTATAGGCTTACTGTTTTTTTGGGGTAAAAATCGAACTATTTAGAAAATCAATTGCAGGACGCTTATCCTACGTATTTTTGCCCAGGGAACACGAATACGTCGATGGAATTAATTTAGAATCAAATCCCATCGAGATATCCTAGATTTATCACTTCTCAGATCGCTAAATTGGCGATAACTCGATCAATAAAATAGGTAATTCAATTTGGCTTGCAGATTCGGATTCCTGAGGTCAAAATACATAAGTATAGCATAGGAAACCCTTCAAAAAAAAATGTAGACTTTCCTTCCAGATTTTGAGAAAACACTAAGGCTATAGGCTTACTTTTTTTTTGGGGTAAAAATCGAACTATTCAGAAAATCAATTGCAGGACGCTTATCCTACGTATTTTTGCCCAGGGAACACGAATACGTCGATGGAATTAATTTAGAATCAAATCCCATCGAGATATCCTAGATTTATCACTTCTCAGATCGCTAAATTGGCGATAACTCGATCAATAAAATAGGTAATTCAATTTGGCTTGCAGATTCGGATTCCTGAGGTCAAAATACATAAGTATAGCATAGGAAACCCTTTAAAAAAAAATGTAGACTTTCCTTCCAGATTTTGAGAAAACACTAAGGCTATAGGCTTACTGTTTTTTTGAGGTAAAAATCGAACTATTTAGAAAATCAATTGCAGGACGCTTATCCTACGTATTTTTGCCCAGGGAACACGAATACGTCGATGGAATTAATTTAGAATCAAATCCCATCGAGATATCCTAGATTTATCACTTCTCAGATCGCTAAATTGGCGATAACTCGATCAATAAAATAGGTAATTCAATTTGGCTTGCAAATTCGGATTCCTGAAGTCAAAATACATAAGACTACCATGGCAAAGTCGATAAAAAAAAATGTAGACTTTCCTTCCAGATTTTGAGAAAACACTAAGGCTATAGGCTTACTGTTTTTTTGAGGTAAAAATCGAACTATTTAGAAAATCAATTGCAGGACGCTTATCCTACGTATTTTTGCCCAGGGAACACGAATACGTCGATGGAATTAATTTAGAATCAAATCCCATCGAGATATCCTAGATTTATCACTTCTCAGATCGCTAAATTGGCGATAACTCGATCAATAAAATAGGTAATTCAATTTGGCTTGCAAATTCGGATTCCTGAAGTCAAAATACATAAGACTACCATGGCAAAGTCGATAAAAAAAAATGTAGACTTCTCTTCCAGATTTTGAGAAAAAACTAAGGCTATAGGCTTACTGTTTTTTTGGGGTAAAAATCGAAGTATTTAGGAAATCAATTGCACTATGCTTGTCCTACGTATTTTTGCTCAGGGAACACGAATACGTCGATGGAATTAATTTAGAATCAAATCCCATCGAGATATCCTGGATTTATCACTTCTCAGATCGCTAAATTGGCGATAACTCGATCGATAAAATGGGTAATTCAATTTGGCTTGCAGATTCGGATTCCTGAGGTCAAAATACATAAGTATAGCATAGGAAACCCTTTAAAAAAAAATGTAGACTTTCCTTCCAGATTTTGAGAAAACACTAAGGCTATAGGCTTACTGTTTTTTTGGGGTAAAAATCGAACTATTTAGAAAATCAATTGCAGGACGCTTATCCTACGTATTTTTGCACAGGGAACACGAATACGTCGATGGAATTAATTTAGAATCAAATCCCATCGAGATATCCTAGATTTATCACTTCTCAGATCGCTAAATTGGCGATAACTCGATCAATAAAATAGGTAATTCAATTTGGCTTGCAAATTCGGATTCCTGAAGTCAAAATACATAAGACTACTATGGCAAAGTCGATAAAAAAAAATGTAGACTTCTCTTCCAGATTTTGAGAAAAAACTAAGGCTATAGGCTTACTGTTTTTTTGGGGTAAAAATCGAAGTATTTAGGAAATCAATTGCACTATGCTTGTCCTACGTATTTTTGCTCAGGGAACACGAATACGTCGATGGAATTAATTTAGAATCAAATCCCATCGAGATATCCTGGATTTATCACTTCTCAGATCGCTCAATTGGCGATAACTCGATCGATAAAATGGGTAATTCAATTTGGCTTGCAGATTCGGATTCCTGAGGTCAAAATACATAAGTATAGCATAGGAAACCCTTTAAAAAAAAATG
Source organism: Athalia cordata (assembly GCA_963932425.1). Taxonomy (NCBI): domain Eukaryota; kingdom Metazoa; phylum Arthropoda; class Insecta; order Hymenoptera; family Athaliidae; genus Athalia; species Athalia cordata. The sequence continues at coordinate 3,622,566 of OZ010628.1, read as the reverse complement.
TAGACTTTCCTTCCAGATTTTGAGAAAACACTAAGGCTATAGGCTTACTGTTTTTTTGGGGTAAAAATCGAACTATTTAGAAAATCAATTGCAGGACGCTTATCCTACGTATTTTTGCACAGGGAACACGAATACGTCGATGGAATTAATTTAGAATCAAATCCCATCGAGATATCCTAGATTTATCACTTCTCAGATCGCTAAATTGGCGATAACTCGATCAATAAAATAGGTAATTCAATTTGGCTAGCAGATTCGGATTCCTGAGGTCAAAATACATAAGACTACTATGGCAAAGTCGATAAAAAAAAATGTAGACTTTCCTTCCAGATTTTGAGAAAACACTAAGGCTATAGGCTTACTGTTTTTTTGGGGTAAAAATCGAACTATTTAGAAAATCAATTGCAGGACGCTTATCCTACGTATTTTTGCCCAGGGAACACGAATACGTCGATGGAATTAATTTAGAATCAAATCCCATCGAGATATCCTAGATTTATCACTTCTCAGATCGCTAAATTGGCGATAACTCGATCAATAAAATAGGTAATTCAATTTGGCTTGCAGATTCGGATTCCTGAGGTCAAAATACATAAGTATAGCATAGGAAACCCTTTAAAAAAAAATGTAGACTTTCCTTCCAGATTTTGAGAAAACACTAAGGCTATAGGCTTACTGTTTTTTTGGGGTAAAAATCGAACTATTTAGAAAATCAATTGCAGGACGCTTATCCTACGTATTTTTGCCCAGGGAACACGAATACGTCGATGGAATTAATTTAGAATCAAATCCCATCGAGATATCCTAGATTTATCACTTCTCAGATCGCTAAATTGGCGATAACTCGATCAATAAAATAGGTAATTCAATTTGGCTTGCAGATTCGGATTCCTGAGGTCAAAATACATAAGTATAGCATAGGAAACCCTTTAAAAAAAAATGTAGACTTTCCTTCCAGATTTTGAGAAAACACTAAGGCTATAGGCTTACTGTTTTTTTGGGGTAAAAATCGAACTATTTAGAAAATCAATTGCAGGACGCTTATCCTACGTATTTTTGCCCAGGGAACACGAATACGTCGATGGAATTAATTTAGAATCAAATCCCATCGAGATATCCTAGATTTATCACTTCTCAGATCGCTAAATTGGCGATAACTCGATCAATAAAATAGGTAATTCAATTTGGCTAGCAGATTCGGATTCCTGAGGTCAAAATACATAAGACTACTATGGCAAAGTCGATAAAAAAAAATGTAGACTTTCCTTCCAGATTTTGAGAAAACACTAAGGCTATAGGCTTACTGTTTTTTTGGGGTAAAAATCGAACTATTTAGAAAATCAATTGCAGGACGCTTATCCTACGTATTTTTGCCCAGGGAACACGAATACGTCGATGGAATTAATTTAGAATCAAATCCCATCGAGATATCCTAGATTTATCACTTCTCAGATCGCTAAATTGGCGATAACTCGATCAATAAAATAGGTAATTCAATTTGGCTTGCAGATTCGGATTCCTGAGGTCAAAATACATAAGTATAGCATAAAAAACCCTTTAAAAAAAAATGTAGACTTTCCTTCCAGATTTTGAGAAAACACTAAGGCTATAGGCTTACTGTTTTTTTGGGGTAAAAATCGAACTATTTAGAAAATCAATTGCAGGACGCTTATCCTACGTATTTTTGCCCAGGGAACACGAATACGTCGATGGAATTAATTTAGAATCAAATCCCATCGAGATATCCTAGATTTATCACTTCTCAGATCGCTAAATTGGCGATAACTCGATCAATAAAATAGGTAATTCAATTTGGCTTGCAGATTCGGATTCCTGAGGTCAAAATACATAAGTATAGCATAGGAAACCCTTCAAAAAAAAATGTAGACTTTCCTTCCAGATTTTGAGAAAACACTAAGGCTATAGGCTTACTGTTTTTTTGGGGTAAAAATCGAAGTATTTAGGAAATCAATTGCACTATGCTTGTCCTACGTATTTTTGCTCAGGGAACACGAATACGTCGATGGAATTAATTCAGAATCAAATCCCATCGAGATATCCTAGATTTATCACTTCTCAGATCGCTAAATTGGCGATAACTCGATCAATAAAATAGGTAATTCAATTTGGCTTGCAGATTCGGATTCCTGAGGTCAAAATACATAAGTATAGCATAGGAAACCCTTTAAAAAAAAATGTAGACTTTCCTTCCAGATTTTGAGAAAACACTAAGGCTATAGGCTTACTGTTTTTTTGAGGTAAAAATCGAACTATTTAGAAAATCAATTGCAGGACGCTTATCCTACGTATTTTTGCCCAGGGAACACGAATACGTCGATGGAATTAATTTAGAATCAAATCCCATCGAGATATCCTAGATTTATCACTTCTCAGATCGCTAAATTGGCGATAACTCGATCAATAAAATAGGTAATTCAATTTGGCTTGCAAATTCGGATTCCTGAAGTCAAAATACATAAGACTACCATGGCAAAGTCGATAAAAAAAAATGTAGACTTCTCTTCCAGATTTTGAGAAAAAACTAAGGCTATAGGCTTACTGTTTTTTTGGGGTAAAAATCGAAGTATTTAGGAAATCAATTGCACTATGCTTGTCCTACGTATTTTTGCTCAGGGAACACGAATACGTCGATGGAATTAATTTAGAATCAAATCCCATCGAGATATCCTAGATTTATCACTTCTCAGATCGCTAAATTGGCGATAACTCGATCAATAAAATAGGTAATTCAATTTGGCTTGCAGATTCGGATTCCTGAGGTCAAAATACATAAGTATAGCATAGGAAACCCTTTAAAAAAAAATGTCGACTTTCCTTCCAGATTTTGAGAAAACACTAAGGCTATAGGCTTACTGTTTTTTTGGGGTAAAAATCGAACTATTTAGAAAATCAATTGCAGGACGCTTATCCTACGTATTTTTGCACAGGGAACACGAATACGTCGATGGAATTAATTTAGAATCAAATCCCATCGAGATATCCTAGATTTATCACTTCTCAGATCGCTAAATTGGCGATAACTCGATCAATAAAATAGGTAATTCAATTTGGCTTGCAAATTCGGATTCCTGAAGTCAAAATACATAAGACTACCATGGCAAAGTCGATAAAAAAAAATGTAGACTTCTCTTCCAGATTTTGAGAAAACACTAAGGCTATAGGCTTACTGTTTTTTTGGGGTAAAAATCGAACTATTTAGAAAATCAATTGCAGGACGCTTATCCTACGTATTTTTGCCCAGGGAACACGAATACGTCGATGGAATTAATTTAGAATCAAATCCCATCGAGATATCCTAGATTTATCACTTCTCAGATCGCTAAATTGGCGATAACTCGATCAATAAAATAGGTAATTCAATTTGGCTTGCAGATTCGGATTCCTGAGGTCAAAATACATAAGTATAGCATAAAAAACCCTTTAAAAAAAAATGTAGACTTTCCTTCCAGATTTTGAGAAAACACTAAGGCTATAGGCTTACTGTTTTTTTGGGGTAAAAATCGAACTATTTAGAAAATCAATTGCAGGACGCTTATCCTACGTATTTTTGCCCAGGGAACACGAATACGTCGATGGAATTAATTTAGAATCAAATCCCATCGAGATATCCTAGATTTATCACTTCTCAGATCGCTAAATTGGCGATAACTCGATCAATAAAATAGGTAATTCAATTTGGCTTGCAGATTCGGATTCCTGAGGTCAAAATACATAAGTATAGCATAGGAAACCCTTCAAAAAAAAATGTAGACTTTCCTTCCAGATTTTGAGAAAACACTAAGGCTATAGGCTTACTGTTTTTTTGGGGTAAAAATCGAAGTATTTAGGAAATCAATTGCACTATGCTTGTCCTACGTATTTTTGCTCAGGGAACACGAATACGTCGATGGAATTAATTCAGAATCAAATCCCATCGAGATATCCTAGATTTATCACTTCTCAGATCGCTAAATTGGCGATAACTCGATCAATAAAATAGGTAATTCAATTTGGCTTGCAGATTCGGATTCCTGAGGTCAAAATACATAAGTATAGCATAGGAAACCCTTTAAAAAAAAATGTAGACTTTCCTTCCAGATTTTGAGAAAACACTAAGGCTATAGGCTTACTGTTTTTTTGAGGTAAAAATCGAACTATTTAGAAAATCAATTGCAGGACGCTTATCCTACGTATTTTTGCCCAGGGAACACGAATACGTCGATGGAATTAATTTAGAATCAAATCCCATCGAGATATCCTAGATTTATCACTTCTCAGATCGCTAAATTGGCGATAACTCGATCAATAAAATAGGTAATTCAATTTGGCTTGCAAATTCGGATTCCTGAAGTCAAAATACATAAGACTACCATGGCAAAGTCGATAAAAAAAAATGTAGACTTCTCTTCCAGATTTTGAGAAAAAACTAAGGCTATAGGCTTACTGTTTTTTTGGGGTAAAAATCGAAGTATTTAGGAAATCAATTGCACTATGCTTGTCCTACGTATTTTTGCTCAGGGAACACGAATACGTCGATGGAATTAATTTAGAATCAAATCCCATCGAGATATCCTAGATTTATCACTTCTCAGATCGCTAAATTGGCGATAACTCGATCAATAAAATAGGTAATTCAATTTGGCTTGCAGATTCGGATTCCTGAGGTCAAAATACATAAGTATAGCATAGGAAACCCTTTAAAAAAAAATGTCGACTTTCCTTCCAGATTTTGAGAAAACACTAAGGCTATAGGCTTACTGTTTTTTTGGGGTAAAAATCGAACTATTTAGAAAATCAATTGCAGGACGCTTATCCTACGTATTTTTGCACAGGGAACACGAATACGTCGATGGAATTAATTTAGAATCAAATCCCATCGAGATATCCTAGATTTATCACTTCTCAGATCGCTAAATTGGCGATAACTCGATCAATAAAATAGGTAATTCAATTTGGCTTGCAGATTCGGATTCCTGAGGTCAAAATACATAAGTATAGCATAGGAAACCCTTTAAAAAAAAATGTAGACTTTCCTTCCAGATTTTGAGAAAACACTAAGGCTATAGGCTTACTGTTTTTTTGGGGTAAAAATCGAACTATTTAGAAAATCAATCGCAGGACGCTTATCCTACGTATTTTTGCCCAGGGAACACGAATACGTCGATGGAATTAATTTAGAATCAAATCCCATCGAGATATCCTAGATTTATCACTTCTCAGATCGCTAAATTGGCGATAACTCGATCAATAAAATAGGTAATTCAATTTGGCTTGCAGATTCGGATTCCTGAGGTCAAAATACATAAGTATAGCATAGGAAACCCTTTAAAAAAAAATGTAGACTTTCCTTCCAGATTTTGAGAAAACACTAAGGCTATAGGCTTACTGTTTTTTTGGGGTAAAAATCGAACTATTTAGAAAATCAATTGCAGGACGCTTATCCTACGTATTTTTGCCCAGGGAACACGAATACGTCGATGGAATTAATTTAGAATCAAATCCCATCGAGATATCCTAGATTTATCACTTCTCAGATCGCTAAATTGGCGATAACTCGATCAATAAAATAGGTAATTCAATTTGGCTTGCAGATTCGGATTCCTGAGGTCAAAATACATAAGTATAGCATAGGAAACCCTTCAAAAAAAAATGTAGACTTTCCTTCCAGATTTTGAGAAAACACTAAGGCTATAGGCTTACTTTTTTTTTGGGGTAAAAATCGAACTATTCAGAAAATCAATTGCAGGACGCTTATCCTACGTATTTTTGCCCAGGGAACACGAATACGTCGATGGAATTAATTTAGAATCAAATCCCATCGAGATATCCTAGATTTATCACTTCTCAGATCGCTAAATTGGCGATAACTCGATCAATAAAATAGGTAATTCAATTTGGCTTGCAGATTCGGATTCCTGAGGTCAAAATACATAAGTATAGCATAGGAAACCCTTTAAAAAAAAATGTAGACTTTCCTTCCAGATTTTGAGAAAACACTAAGGCTATAGGCTTACTGTTTTTTTGAGGTAAAAATCGAACTATTTAGAAAATCAATTGCAGGACGCTTATCCTACGTATTTTTGCCCAGGGAACACGAATACGTCGATGGAATTAATTTAGAATCAAATCCCATCGAGATATCCTAGATTTATCACTTCTCAGATCGCTAAATTGGCGATAACTCGATCAATAAAATAGGTAATTCAATTTGGCTTGCAAATTCGGATTCCTGAAGTCAAAATACATAAGACTACCATGGCAAAGTCGATAAAAAAAAATGTAGACTTCTCTTCCAGATTTTGAGAAAAAACTAAGGCTATAGGCTTACTGTTTTTTTGGGGTAAAAATCGAAGTATTTAGGAAATCAATTGCACTATGCTTGTCCTACGTATTTTTGCTCAGGGAACACGAATACGTCGATGGAATTAATTTAGAATCAAATCCCATCGAGATATCCTGGATTTATCACTTCTCAGATCGCTAAATTGGCGATAACTCGATCGATAAAATGGGTAATTCAATTTGGCTTGCAGATTCGGATTCCTGAGGTCAAAATACATAAGTATAGCATAGGAAACCCTTTAAAAAAAAATGTAGACTTTCCTTCCAGATTTTGAGAAAACACTAAGGCTATAGGCTTACTGTTTTTTTGGGGTAAAAATCGAACTATTTAGAAAATCAATTGCAGGACGCTTATCCTACGTATTTTTGCACAGGGAACACGAATACGTCGATGGAATTAATTTAGAATCAAATCCCATCGAGATATCCTAGATTTATCACTTCTCAGATCGCTAAATTGGCGATAACTCGATCAATAAAATAGGTAATTCAATTTGGCTAGCAGATTCGGATTCCTGAGGTCAAAATACATAAGACTACTATGGCAAAGTCGATAAAAAAAAATGTAGACTTTCCTTCCAGATTTTGAGAAAACACTAAGGCTATAGGCTTACTGTTTTTTTGGGGTAAAAATCGAACTATTTAGAAAATCAATTGCAGGACGCTTATCCTACGTATTTTTGCCCAGGGAACACGAATACGTCGATGGAATTAATTTAGAATCAAATCCCATCGAGATATCCTAGATTTATCACTTCTCAGATCGCTAAATTGGCGATAACTCGATCAATAAAATAGGTAATTCAATTTGGCTTGCAGATTCGGATTCCTGAGGTCAAAATACATAAGTATAGCATAGGAAACCCTTTAAAAAAAAATGTAGACTTTCCTTCCAGATTTTGAGAAAACACTAAGGCTATAGGCTTACTGTTTTTTTGGGGTAAAAATCGAACTATTTAGAAAATCAATTGCAGGACGCTTATCCTACGTATTTTTGCCCAGGGAACACGAATACGTCGATGGAATTAATTTAGAATCAAATCCCATCGAGATATCCTAGATTTATCACTTCTCAGATCGCTAAATTGGCGATAACTCGATCAATAAAATAGGTAATTCAATTTGGCTTGCAGATTCGGATTCCTGAGGTCAAAATACATAAGTATAGCATAGGAAACCCTTTAAAAAAAAATGTAGACTTTCCTTCCAGATTTTGAGAAAACACTAAGGCTATAGGCTTACTGTTTTTTTGGGGTAAAAATCGAACTATTTAGAAAATCAATTGCAGGACGCTTATCCTACGTATTTTTGCCCAGGGAACACGAATACGTCGATGGAATTAATTTAGAATCAAATCCCATCGAGATATCCTAGATTTATCACTTCTCAGATCGCTAAATTGGCGATAACTCGATCAATAAAATAGGTAATTCAATTTGGCTTGCAGATTCGGATTCCTGAGGTCAAAATACATAAGTATAGCATAGGAAACCCTTCAAAAAAAAATGTAGACTTTCCTTCCAGATTTTGAGAAAACACTAAGGCTATAGGCTTACTGTTTTTTTGGGGTAAAAATCGAAGTATTTAGGAAATCAATTGCACTATGCTTGTCCTACGTATTTTTGCTCAGGGAACACGAATACGTCGATGGAATTAATTTAGAATCAAATCCCATCGAGATATCCTAGATTTATCACTTCTCAGATCGCTAAATTGGCGATAACTCGATCAATAAAATAGGTAATTCAATTTGGCTTGCAGATTCGGATTCCTGAGGTCAAAATACATAAGTATAGCATAGGAAACCCTTCAAAAAAAAATGTAGACTTCTCTTCCAGATTTTGAGAAAAAACTAAGGCTATAGGCTTACTGTTTTTTTGGGGTAAAAATCGAAGTATTTAGGAAATCAATTGCACTATGCTTGTCCTACGTATTTTTGCTCAGGGAACACGAATACGTCGATGGAATTAATTTAGAATCAAATCCCATCGAGATATCCTAGATTTATCACTTCTCAGATCGCTAAATTGGCGATAACTCGATCAATAAAATAGGTAATTCAATTTGGCTTGCAGATTCGGATTCCTGAGGTCAAAATACATAAGTATAGCATAGGAAACCCTTTAAAAAAAAATGTCGACTTTCCTTCCAGATTTTGAGAAAACACTAAGGCTATAGGCTTACTGTTTTTTTGGGGTAAAAATCGAAGTATTTAGGAAATCAATTGCACTATGCTTGTCCTACGTATTTTTGCTCAGGGAACACGAATACGTCGATGGAATTAATTTAGAATCAAATCCCATCGAGATATCCTAGATTTATCACTTCTCAGATCGCTAAATTGGCGATAACTCGATCAATAAAATAGGTAATTCAATTTGGCTTGCAGATTCGGATTCCTGAGGTCAAAATACATAAGTATAGCATAGGAAACCCTTTAAAAAAAAATGTCGACTTTCCTTCCAGATTTTGAGAAAACACTAAGGCTATAGGCTTACTGTTTTTTTGGGGTAAAAATCGAACTATTTAGAAAATCAATTGCAGGACGCTTATCCTACGTATTTTTGCACAGGGAACACGAATACGTCGATGGAATTAATTTAGAATCAAATCCCATCGAGATATCCTAGATTTATCACTTCTCAGATCGCTAAATTGGCGATAACTCGATCAATAAAATAGGTAATTCAATTTGGCTTGCAGATTCGGATTCCTGAGGTCAAAATACATAAGTATAGCATAGGAAACCCTTTAAAAAAAAATGTAGACTTTCCTTCCAGATTTTGAGAAAACACTAAGGCTATAGGCTTACTGTTTTTTTGGGGTAAAAATCGAACTATTTAGAAAATCAATTGCAGGACGCTTATCCTACGTATTTTTGCCCAGGGAACACGAATACGTCGATGGAATTAATTTAGAATCAAATCCCATCGAGATATCCTAGATTTATCACTTCTCAGATCGCTAAATTGGCGATAACTCGATCAATAAAATAGGTAATTCAATTTGGCTTGCAGATTCGGATTCCTGAGGTCAAAATACATAAGTATAGCATAGGAAACCCTTTAAAATAAAATGTAGACTTTCCTTCCAGATTTTGAGAAAACACTAAGGCTATAGGCTTACTGTTTTTTTGGGGTAAAAATCGAACTATTCAGAAAATCAATTGCAGGACGCTTATCCTACGTATTTTTGCCCAGGGAACACGAATACGTCGATGGAATTAATTTAGAATCAAATCCCATCGAGATATCCTAGATTTATCACTTCTCAGATCGCTAAATTGGCGATAACTTGCATATCTAATGAAGATGCCATTTATTTTGAGCCTATTGATGATTTTCAAATCTTTTTTTCTGTGTTGCAGGAGGAAAATTGCCGGTCTCCGTAGCAACACCGCCTCTGATTCATAATTCAAGGACTGCACCTGCATCTGCAAGACTGTTGCGCATCTGAAAAATGGTTCGTCCCACCGAGCAACAAAATGACATTACTTACTACATTATTCATTATATATATATTAGTAATAGATCATGTACTTCCTGGAATCATGGAAATGAACTTTTGTCAATTTTGTCTAAACTTATTTATTTAAGAAACCATATCTCTGAGTACATAGTATTGATATTCATTTTGTGTCGTTGATTTGATAATAAACAAAAAGTCTCTTTGAATTGAATGTTGAATTGACATTGATTACACCCTTCGACCCATCACTTATAATATCCTTTATCTTTAAGCAACACATCACGACATCAGGCCTTGATTCAGACCGCCTCGTTGCGTGCATACAATAAGTATAAAACTGCGGGCGATCACTTTTCATAAAATGGTCTTTTTGCTCACAATAGTCGTTGTGGTCATGAGGTTTCGAATAATTCATTATTAATCGTTAATAATCAAATTTCATACTAAAAATTCATTAATATTGGTCAATTGAAAAAGTTTATTCGAGTTCGGAGCATTAGATTAACATCTGATCGATTGCAATCTTAAAACGGTCAATTACAGACGTGTAATTCGGTATTCGGTCCTCGGAGCATCTTGTATTATATGTAGATCCTTCTTTATGGTAACGTCAGTACGGCCGCAGCAGCCGGAGCGGCGACATCAGCAGCGACATCGGTAGCGGCGCGCGGATCCTTGGAGAACAGAGAGAGAGAGACAGACGAAGGTATTATCGCTACACGCAAAATTAGTACGCAGTTTGCTATTGCGCCACAGTTCTCTATTTTATTCAAGTTTCTTTTGAAAATAACAACTCGGGAAGTGTTCGGTTCAATCTAGATATTTGGAATAAGTGCTAGATAAACAGCAGCTATTGGAGGACCTCCTCTATCATTGGAAATTTCGTGAATTTCGTAGCTCAGATATTTTTTTCATAAGCAGTGACAAGCCGTGTTCTTACCATCCTTTTTTAGTAGTCCCGGTCGGTCCTCTTTCCAGGGGGTAGAATTTTAAGCGAAAGTAATACGATATGAACGCAGAATTTTGATAGACTTTTAATAATAATTGGAAGTGTTGGTGAGGAAAATCAAGATCCTTACGCCAAAACTAAAACCCTTGATTTCTTGTATATTGAATTGGAAAAGTTATTGTCATGGATTCGGGTGAGTCGGATTTAATTTGTCGTCGGAATTCCCAACGACTGTACCTAATTGATTAGACGTTCATAAATTCCTATATTCGTATACTTATTTGATCATACTGTAATTGATTTCGAAATAGTTCTGTGCGTGTTTGAACACCACGAATTCTTTTGTCGATCGAATTGAGGAAGGTATCGTCGGGGTTATGGTTTAAGAATAATTTTCGTTGATACATTGTACTGAACAAATTTATTCATATATTTTGGGTGCAATTTAACAATTTTACTCCATTTCTTAGATAATATTTTCTTATTTCAGGTTTATAATCGATGGATATGGAGTTGGCCTGGTTCTTCGCAGTATTCATTCGAGTTTAAATTACGTTGTGGAGGAGTTACAGGGCATCGGACAATATTTCACAGGTATTTAAAATAATTACATTCTCCCTCTTCGAACCGGCTTTCTGCTAGAATGAACAGGACAATATAAAAAAAAAATAACTCAGCTTCAGAAGCGCATTTTTCTACGGGTAAAACAAAAAAAAAAAAATTTTTTTACGATATTTTTAAGTGTACACCCGTCAAAATCGATTCTTGACTAAGGCCTACTGTTCTCACGGAAAAAGTGAGTCAGAATTCACCTCGCCGAGTGTACACTGCGATATATAATCACAGGAATCCGTACATATGTATTTCTTGCGGTTACATACGAATTCTAAGAAAAAATACCAGTGCATTGGGGTAGGTCGCAACAGATGTGAAAAGAGTTAACAGGTGGTGCCGTCGAATCGTTTCACACCTCTGAACAATAGGCCAAAAAAAAGGCAAAAAAAAGATGTTCACACTTCATCACCTATTAAAAACCCATAAATTATATTTAAATTCTTTCACGTGCCGACATTCCAATGCCCGAACACGTGTATTAAAAATTCGCCAATAAAGCGTTACAGATATCCCTTTAATGGGGTGAGCAGAGGCTCGCAACTATCGAATGCGTGGAGCACACGGTATTTCGACTTTTTAAGAATTTTTTTAATTGCGAGAAGGTCAATTGAGCTGCGCAACCCGACGGCGAGAGAAAAAACTAACTCGCGAGGGCTCGAGTGCGGCCCGCCAGATTACAAAACTCCCTTTAAATTTCTCTATTCTAATCTGCATGTGCGATTCCTATTATATCTCAGGAACCAATAATCGGAATTTGATGAATTTGGTCGCGTTCGATTCGTATTAAAATAACAAATATTTTTTTCATCATAGCAAAAGTTTGTTGTATAACGTGTGCTCAGAATCAACAGATTACGCTCCAACCGTGTTGATTTTCGACCCTAAAGTCGAGGACAAATTCTAAAAAAATTCCATTTAATTTGATAGTATGGAATAATTATAGCACGTGTTATCTATCAGTTCATTAGCTTGTCATTCTGCACTACTTTAATTATTTTAATTCGTTGCAACTGTTGTAAAAAAGAGAACTTCAACTTCTCTATTCACCGTATAACAACTAGTTATCACTGAGCACACGAACCCTCACGTATATATGAATACTTTTAAAATATTTCATATTATTAGGCCAGGTAAACAGTTGCGAGACTCATCTCTATCCAATGAACAATTCATTCGCGTTAAAGTGAGTCAGGAATCTTCCGCAATATTCTGTTCTAGATCGCTGTTATGCGAAGAATTTACGTTTCTTATAAGACCTTACCTTCCGCAGAGGTTTTGATCACATCAAAATCAACTCATCAAGATATTCTTATCTTTTCTCTTCTCACAGCGATAATTCGGCAATAACGCTATTAATTTCATAGATATATCAATTTGGTTTGCGGATTTAATAGATTCCTAGGGTCAGATCATCTATGAATGCCCTCCCCCTTAAAACCCTCCAATAAAATAACTGAAATATTTTTGAAGTCGTTTGAGCGACTATTTCTCAAGGTATTTCCAACTCGTATTCAACTAGCCGTACTAGAAAATTATCAAAATGAGCTCAACCAGGTTCTGAAAACTTCCTCGGAATTTTGTTAGATGATTTTTAAATGACATTTTACTCGGTTTTTTGTTTTTTGTAACATACGAAACAAATTTATTGATCTAACTCATGGATACAAAGTTGATACAGGCATCATTGATTGTCACATTGTGAATCAAATTGTACATATAATTGAATGAGCATTGCTTGATCTTTCTCTCAGACATAGTCTTTAATGTTGTCTGCAGATTTCGCATCGAGTTTGGCGTTCTGGCAATCGATTGGAACTCGGAACAGGACATCACCAAGTGTCTTCGACGATCAACTTCCCTTCATCCTCGTCCAGTCGGAACGGATCTGCAACACATGAGACATACAAGTTCTTTTTTTGCAGAGGTATGAATTCATTAACTTATTTCCTTTATGAGTGCTCAGTAAAATGCATCATTGAGAGTCCCTAGAATATGAATTGCATCCCCTTAGAAAATATTTTCAAACTTCTCCTCATGAAATCAGATTCATAACTTATTTCCTTTATGAGTGCTCAGTAAAATGCATCATTGAGAGTCCCTAGAATATGAATTGCATCTCCTTAGAAAATATTTTCAAACTTCTCCTCATGAAATCAGATTTATAACTTATTTCCTTTATGAGTGCTCAGGAAAATGCATCATTGAGAGTCCCTAGAATATGAATTGCATCCCCTTAGAAAAGATTTTCGAATTTCTCCTCATGAAATCAGATTCATAACTTATTTCCTTTATGAGTGCTCAGTAAAATGCATCATTGAGAGTACCAAGAATATGAATTGCATCCCCTTAGAAAATATTTTCAAACTTCTCCTCATGAAATCAGATTCATAACTTATTTCCTTTATGAGTGCTCAGTAAAATGCATCATTGAGAGTCCCTAGAATATGAATTGCATCTCCTTAGAAAATATTTTCAAACTTCTCCTCATGAAATCAGATTTATAACTTATTTCCTTTATGAGTGCTCAGGAAAATGCATCATTGAGAGTCCCTAGAATATGAATTGCATCCCCTTAGAAAAGATTTTCGAATTTCTCCTCATGAAATCAGATTCATAACTTATTTCCTTTATGAGTGCTCAGTAAAATGCATCATTGAGAGTACCAAGAATATGAATTGCATCCCCTTAGAAAATATTTTCAAACTTCTCCTCATGAAATCAGATTTATAACTTATTTCCTTTATGAGTGCTCAGTAAAATGCATCATTGAGAGTCCCTAGAATATGAATTGCATCTCCTTAGAAAATATTTTCAAACTTCTCCTCATGAAATCAGATTTATAACTTATTTCCTTTATGAGTGCTCAGTAAAATGCATCATTGAGAGTCCCTAGAATATGAATTGCATCCCCTTAGAAAATATTTTCAAACTTCTACTCATGAAATCAGATTACCCAGTATTACCCAATGAACTCAGTAACTTCATGCATGCCCATAATATAATTTATCACACACGCCAATAAGGCACAACAATAATATATTATTATATACTTTGTTACTATTTATTAGAATTTGATCATGATTATACATCATACAATAACTTATACATTATGTTATAATAACTGGATCATATAATAAGTCACATATGAAGTTAACTTATTGTCTCTTTGTATTACAGGGTGCAACTCCAACGACGCTTCGGTTGCTGCCGCCGTTGGACGTCGTGGGAGCCCGGACTCCTCCTGTCCCCCGGGGGGAGTCCATCCGGGTTTTGAGGGGGTGTCCCCTGGGATACAGCGTGGCCTCCCACCACCCCCGGGGTCCCAGGGGACATAGTCCCTGGGGACGTAAGTCTCCTCTTAGGAGACTTACTTCCCTGGGGACTAGTCTTCGGGGGCGCAAGTCCCTGGGGCGATGTCCCCGGGGATCCGGCATCCCCGGATGTCGGATCCCTGGAGACATCTCCCCAGAGGACTAGCCTCCGAAGACAACCCGGGAAAAGGAGGTCCCAAGCGGCCAGTCGTCTTCGTGATTTCTCTAGAGAACCAAAAAACAGAGCGTCCGGGTCAGGCCTCCTTTTCCCGGGTTGTCTTCGGAGGCTAGTCCCCTGGGGACATGTCTCTGGAGATTCGGCATCCCGACATCCGGGGATACCGAATCCCCGGAGACATGTCCCCAGGGGACTAGCCTCCGAAGACTAGTCCCCAGAGAAGTAAGTCTCCTAAAGGGAGACTCACTCCCCCAGGGACTATATCCCCTGGGACCCCCGGGGGTGGTGGGAGGCCACGCTTGTCCCAGGGGACGGTCTAAAGGCCCGGATGGACTCCTCCCGGGGGACAGGAGGAGTCCGGGCTCTTATGACGTCCAACGGCGGCAGCAGGGGAAATATTAAGTACCTAGAATATACAGGAAACATTAATAATGATGTACATGTAATAATATATTATTGCTAGTATTGTATCATACGTATTATAACAAATATATGTATATTATATTGTATTATAATATATTATATTATATTTTATTATAATATATTATATTATATTGTATCACGTCATATTATATTATATCATATTATATTATATCATGTGATATTGACTGATAATTAATTGATAACGTGTAAATACCTGTAAAGTATTGTTGAATGCCATGTAACTCCTGCACATCGTGGTTTGAAGTCGAATAAATACTGTAAAGATCCAGGCAACTCCCATGTCCATCGATTATAAAGCTGAAATAAGAAATTGACTATGTAAGAGATAAAGTAAACTGTAAAATTGAATCTTAAAATATATTATCAATAAATTCGTTTAGAGTATAACAACGAACAATGTAATTTAATTCCTAAACCAAGATCCCGACGCAAACTTCCTCAATCTAATAGATGGATAAATTTATAGTGTTAGAACACAGATCCACAATTGAAAATATTAATATGGAATAAATATGAATACAGGGATTCCTAAATGCATGATTAATCGTAATTGTTCGAAATTCCAACAACGAAGGATACTTTTAGCCTAAAGTTATGACGCTAACTTTCTTAATTCAAAATACGAGTAAATTTGGATACCGGATTCGGATTCCTGAGATCGAAATAGTTGAAAAATCTTTATTCGCACGATCGTCTACGAAGAGGCCAAATTTTGCTCGGCAAAACATTCAAAATAATCAAAAGTTGGCTGGAGCCTAATCTTGATGATTTCTACTTTTTATCAATCATCACATAGTATAGCTGATAAAGGGGTCGCATCAATATGTATAAGAAATGAATTGATCGATCGTTTTGACGTTCGGATCAAGATACAGCTGAGTTGCACCGTTGAATGAGCGAGAATGCATGTCCAATCAGACGGACAATGATCTAAGTTAATCTGACCTGAACTGCAACCAAAAGTGAACGAGTAACACTTCGAGGAATTTCTGAGACCGGTCAACTCGCTGTCGGGCAAGCAGTAATTGAACAGGAGACTACAATTCGCAACTCGTAATCATTCGGTATGTATTATAAATAATATACAGTTGGGTGTATAAAGGATTTCTAATTTGCGGGAATTTCCATCTTCACGAAGAATATTCTTCAACTTTTTGGTGTACCTTTTACAGACTCTCTGATTCAGCAGGTTTTGTTTTTCTTAAATATAACGATTAGGCATGATCCGACGAACATTGAATCGCACATAGATTTTCCAATAAGTGTGTCGATAGTTTAAGAAAAATAAAAAGCATGATCTATTTTTTGGGAACATTCAGATTTAGGGGTTGACAGAAATCCCAGCTTGATGAGCGTTGCGAGCAGCTCTAACACAGGAGAGATGAATTCCAAGTGATTTTTGTCCGGGTGATCGCGAGTGGGCAATCGGTTTTTGATAATGATTCATAAAGGCTACGTCACACCAACGTCGTATACATTTATACGTATTTATAGGTAAAAGGTGTGACGCTGTACACCCTACAAACGGGTACAACCTCTAGATACTTTACTACCCCGGCACGAGCAATGGCATCACAAAACCGAAGTGCGGGCTGAGCAAACCTTTCTAACATGTTCAGACCTAATAAACCTACCGTATAAAAATCTATGCCGAAATCTATTTTTATCGCCACTAATTGCTTAACTTCAGTTTTCGCCCCTTTTCCATGCATCTCGTGATGTCTGCGCAACGACCCGTTTCGATACCAGCGCGAATTCGGTTCGAAAAAGGAAAATGTAGATAATTTAAATAATTTAAATACCTGTGAAACATTGTCCGATGCCCTGTAACTCCTCCACAACGTAATTTGAAGTTGAATAAATACTGCGAAGAACCAGGCCAAACCAATGTCCATCGACTATGAATCTGAAATAGGAAAATATTATCTGAGAAATGAAGTAAAATTGTTAAATTGCACCCAAAATATATGAATAAATTTGTTCAGTACAATGTATCAACGAAAATTATTCTTAAACCATAACCCCGACGATACCTTCCCCAATTCGATCGACAAAAGAATTCGTAGTGTTCAAACACGCACAGAACTATTTCGAAATCAATTAGAATATGATCAAATAAGTATACGAATATAGGAATTTATAAACGTCTAATCAATTAGGTACAGTCGTTCGAAATTCTGACGTCAAATTATATCCTACTCGCCCGAACCCATGACACTAATTTTCTCAATTCAAAATACAAGGAAGCAACTAGGTTTTAGTTTTGGTAGAAGGATCTTGATTTTCCTCACCAACGGTTCGTATCATTATTCAAAGTCTATTAAAATTCTGCGTTCATGTCGTATTACCTTCGCCCAAAATTCTACCGGTCGAAAAAAGGACCGATCGGGACCACTAAAAAAGGATGGTAAGAACACGGCTTGTCACTGCTTATGAAAAAAATATCTGAGCTACGAAATTCACGAAATTTCCAATGATAGAGGAGGTCCTCCAATAGCTGCTGTTTATCTAGCACTTATTCCAAATATCTAGATTGAACCGAACACTTCCCGAGTTGTTATTTTCAAAAGAAACTTGAATAAAATAGAGAACTGTGGCGCAATAGCAAACTGCGTACTAATTTTGCGTGTAGCGATAATACCTTCGTCTGTCTCTCTCTCTCTGTTCTCCAAGGATCCGCGCGCCGCTACCGATGTCGCTGCTGATGTCGCCGCTCCGGCTGCTGCGGCCGTACTGACGTTACCATAAAGAAGGATCTACATATAATACAAGATGCTCCGAGGACCGAATACCGAATTACACGTCTGTAATTGACCGTTTTAAGATTGCAATCGATCAGATGTTAATCTAATGCTCCGAACTCGAATAAACTTTTTCAATTGACCAATATTAATGAATTTTTAGTATGAAATTTGATTATTAACGATTAATAATGAATTATTCGAAACCTCATGACCACAACGACTATTGTGAGCAAAAAGACCATTTTATGAAAAGTGATCGCCCGCAGTTTTATACTTATTGTATGCACGCAACGAGGCGGTCTGAATCAAGGCCTGATGTCGTGATGTGTTGCTTAAAGATAAAGGATATTATAAGTGATGGGTCGAAGGGTGTAATCAATGTCAATTCAACATTCAATTCAAAGAGACTTTTTGTTTATTATCAAATCAACGACACAAAATGAATATCAATACTATGTACTCAGAGATATGGTTTCTTAAATAAATAAGTTTAGACAAAATTGACAAAAGTTCATTTCCATGATTCCAGGAAGTACATGATCTATTACTAATATATATATAATGAATAATGTAGTAAGTAATGTCATTTTGTTGCTCGGTGGGACGAACCATTTTTCAGATGCGCAACAGTCTTGCAGATGCAGGTGCAGTCCTTGAATTATGAATCAGAGGCGGTGTTGCTACGGAGACCGGCAATTTTCCTCCTGCAACACAAAAAAAAAGATTTGAAAATCATCAATAGGCTCAAAATAAATGGCATCTTCATTAGATATGCAAGTTATCGCCAATTTAGCGATCTGAGAAGTGATAAATCTAGGATATCTCGATGGGATTTGATTCTAAATTAATTCCATCGACGTATTCGTGTTCCCTGGGCAAAAATACGTAGGATAAGCGTCCTGCAATTGATTTTCTGAATAGTCCGATTTTTACCCCAAAAAAACAGTAAGCCTATAGCCTTAGTGTTTTCTCAAAATCTGGAAGGAAAGTCTACATTTTTTTTTAAAGGGTTTCCTATGCTATACTTATGTATTTTGACCTCAGGAATCCGAATCTGCAAGCCAAATTGAATTACCTATTTTATTGATCGAGTTATCGCCAATTTAGCGATCTGAGAAGTGATAAATCTAGGATATCTCGATGGGATTTGATTCTAAATTAATTCCATCGACGTATTCGTGTTCCCTGTGCAAAAATACGTAGGATAAGCGTCCTGCAATTGATTTTCTAAATAGTTCGATTTTTACCCCAAAAAAACAGTAAGCCTATAGCCTTAGTGTTTTCTCAAAATCTGGAAGGAAAGTCTACATTTTTTTTTAAAGGGTTTCCTATGCTATACTTATGTATTTTGACCTCAGGAATCCGAATCTGCAAGCCAAATTGAATTACCTATTTTATTGATCGAGTTATCGCCAATTTAGCGATCTGAGAAGTGATAAATCTAGGATATCTCGATGGGATTTGATTCTAAATTAATTCCATCGACGTATTCGTGTTCCCTGGGCAAAAATACGTAGGATAAGCGTCCTGCAATTGATTTTCTAAATAGTTCGATTTTTACCCCAAAAAAACAGTAAGCCTATAGCCTTAGTGTTTTCTCGAAATCTGGAAGGAAAGTCTACATTTTTTTTTAAAGGGTTTTCTATGCTATACTTATGTATTTTGACTTCAGGAATCCGAATCTGCAAGCCAAATTGAATTACCTATTTTATTGATCGAGTTATCGCCAATTTAGCGATCTGAGAAGTGATAAATCTAGGATATCTCGATGGGATTTGATTCTAAATTAATTCCATCGACGTATTCGTGTTCCCTGGGCAAAAATACGTAGGATAAGCGTCCTGCAATTGATTTTCTAAATAGTTCGATTTTTACCCCAAAAAAACAGTAAGCCTATAGCCTTAGTGTTTTCTCAAAATCTGGAAGGAAAGTCTACATTTTTTTTTAAAGGGTTTCCTATGCTATACTTATGTATTTTGACCTCAGGAATCCGAATCTGCAAGCCAAATTGAATTACCTATTTTATTGATCGAGTTATCGCCAATTTAGCGATCTGAGAAGTGATAAATCTAGGATATCTCGATGGGATTTGATTCTAAATTAATTCCATCGACGTATTCGTGTTCCCTGGGCAAAAATACGTAGGATAAGCGTCCTGCAATTGATTTTCTAAATAGTTCGATTTTTACCCCAAAAAAACAGTAAGCCTATAGCCTTAGTGTTTTCTCAAAATCTGGAAGGAAAGTCTACATTTTTTTTTTAAGGGTTTCCTATGCTATACTTATGTATTTTGACCTCAGGAATCCGAATCTGCAAGCCAAATTGAATTACCTATTTTATTGATCGAGTTATCGCCAATTTAGCGATCTGAGAAGTGATAAATCTAGGATATCTCGATGGGATTTGATTCTAAATTAATTCCATCGACGTATTCGTGTTCCCTGGGCAAAAATACGTAGGATAAGCGTCCTGCAATTGATTTTCTAAATAGTTCGATTTTTACCCCAAAAAAACAGTAAGCCTATAGCCTTAGTGTTTTCTCGAAATCTGGAAGGAAAGTCTACATTTTTTTTTTAAGGGTTTCCTATGCTATACTTATGTATTTTGACCTCAGGAATCCGAATCTGCAAGCCAAATTGAATTACCTATTTTATTGATCGAGTTATCGCCAATTTAGCGATCTGAGAAGTGATAAATCTAGGATATCTCGATGGGATTTGATTCTAAATTAATTCCATCGACGTATTCGTGTTCCCTGGGCAAAAATACGTAGGATAAGCGTCCTGCAATTGATTTTCTAAATAGTTCGATTTTTACCCCAAAAAAACAGTAAGCCTATAGCCTTAGTGTTTTCTCAAAATCTGGAAGGAAAGTCTACATTTTTTTTTAAAGGGTTTCCTATGCTATACTTATGTATTTTGACCTCAGGAATCCGAATCTGCAAGCCAAATTGAATTACCTATTTTATTGATCGAGTTATCGCCAATTTAGCGATCTGAGAAGTGATAAATCTAGGATATCTCGATGGGATTTGATTCTAAATTAATTCCATCGACGTATTCGTGTTCCCTGGGCAAAAATACGTAGGATAAGCGTCCTGCAATTGATTTTCTAAATAGTTCGATTTTTACCCCAAAAAAACAGTAAGCCTATAGCCTTAGTGTTTTCTCGAAATCTGGAAGGAAAGTCTACATTTTTTTTTAAAGGGTTTCCTATGCTATACTTATGTATTTTGACCTCAGGAATCCGAATCTGCAAGCCAAATTGAATTACCTATTTTATTGATCGAGTTATCGCCAATTTAGCGATCTGAGAAGTGATAAATCTAGGATATCTCGATGGGATTTGATTCTAAATTAATTCCATCGACGTATTCGTGTTCCCTGGGCAAAAATACGTAGGATAAGCGTCCTGCAATTGATTTTCTAAATAGTTCGATTTTTACCCCAAAAAAACAGTAAGCCTATAGCCTTAGTGTTTTCTCAAAATCTGGAAGGAAAGTCTACATTTTTTTTTAAAGGGTTTCCTATGCTATACTTATGTATTTTGACCTCAGGAATCCGAATCTGCAAGCCAAATTGAATTACCTATTTTATTGATCGAGTTATCGCCAATTCAGCGATCTGAGAAGTGATAAATCTAGGATATCTCGATGGGATTTGATTCTAAATTAATTCCATCGACGTATTCGTGTTCCCTGGGCAAAAATACGTAGGATAAGCGTCCTGCAATTGATTTTCTAAATAGTTCGATTTTTACCCCAAAAAAACAGTAAGCCTATAGCCTTAGTGTTTTCTCAAAATCTGGAAGGAAAGTCTACATTTTTTTTTATCGACTTTGCCATGGTAGTCTTATGTATTTTGACCTCAGGAATCCGAATCTGCAAGCCAAATTGAATTACCTATTTTATTGATCGAGTTATCGCCAATTTAGCGATCTGAGAAGTGATAAATCTAGGATATCTCGATGGGATTTGATTCTAAATTAATTCCATCGACGTATTCGTGTTCCCTGGGCAAAAATACGTAGGATAAGCGTCCTGCAATTGATTTTCTAAATAGTTCGATTTTTACCCCAAAAAAACAGTAAGCCTATAGCCTTAGTGTTTTCTCAAAATCTGGAAGGAAAGTCTACATTTTTTTTTAAAGGGTTTCCTATGCTATACTTATGTATTTTGACCTCAGGAATCCGAATCTGCAAGCCAAATTGAATTACCTATTTTATTGATCGAGTTATCGCCAATTTAGCGATCTGAGAAGTGATAAATCTAGGATATCTCGATGGGATTTGATTCTAAATTAATTCCATCGACGTATTCGTGTTCCCTGGGCAAAAATACGTAGGATGAGCGTCCTGCAATTGATTTTCTAAATAGTTCGATTTTTACCCCAAAAAAACAGTAAGCCTATAGCCTTAGTGTTTTCTCAAAATCTGGAAGGAAAGTCTACATTTTTTTTTGAAGGGTTTCCTATGCTATACTTATGTATTTTGACCTCAGGAATCCGAATCTGCAAGCCAAATTGAATTACCTATTTTATTGATCGAGTTATCGCCAATTTAGCGATCTGAGAAGTGATAAATCTAGGATATCTCGATGGGATTTGATTCTAAATTAATTCCATCGACGTATTCGTGTTCCCTGGGCAAAAATACGTAGGATAAGCGTCCTGCAATTGATTTTCTAAATAGTTCGATTTTTACCCCAAAAAAACAGTAAGCCTATAGCCTTAGTGTTTTCTCGAAATCTGGAAGGAAAGTCTACATTTTTTTTCAAAGGGTTTCCTATGCTATACTTATGTATTTTGACCTCAGGAATCCGAATCTGCAAGCCAAATTGAATTACCTATTTTATTGATCGAGTTATCGCCAATTTAGCGATCTGAGAAGTGATAAATCTAGGATATCTCGATGGGATTTGATTCTAAATTAATTCCATCGACGTATTCGTGTTCCCTGGGCAAAAATACGTAGGATAAGCGTCCTGCAATTGATTTTCTAAATAGTTCGATTTTTACCCCAAAAAAACAGTAAGCCTATAGCCTTAGTGTTTTCTCAAAATCTGGAAGGAAAGTCTACATTTTTTGTTATCGACTTTGCCATGGTAGTCTTATGTATTTTGACCTCAGGAA
Source organism: Athalia cordata (assembly GCA_963932425.1). NCBI lineage: Eukaryota > Metazoa > Arthropoda > Insecta > Hymenoptera > Athaliidae > Athalia > Athalia cordata. The sequence continues at coordinate 3,599,386 of OZ010628.1, read as the reverse complement.
TCCGAATCTGCAAGCCAAATTGAATTACCTATTTTATTGATCGAGTTATCGCCAATTTAGCGATCTGAGAAGTGATAAATCTAGGATATCTCGATGGGATTTGATTCTAAATTAATTCCATCGACGTATTCGTGTTCCCTGGGCAAAAATACGTAGGATAAGCGTCCTGCAATTGATTTTCTAAATAGTTCGATTTTTACCCCAAAAAAACAGTAAGCCTATAGCCTTAGTGTTTTCTCAAAATCTGGAAGGAAAGTCTACATTTTTTTTTAAAGGGTTTCCTATGCTATACTTATGTATTTTGACCTCAGGAATCCGAATCTGCAAGCCAAATTGAATTACCTATTTTATTGATCGAGTTATCGCCAATTTAGCGATCTGAGAAGTGATAAATCTAGGATATCTCGATGGGATTTGATTCTAAATTAATTCCATCGACGTATTCGTGTTCCCTGGGCAAAAATACGTAGGATAAGCGTCCTGCAATTGATTTTCTAAATAGTTCGATTTTTACCCCAAAAAAACAGTAAGCCTATAGCCTTAGTGTTTTCTCAAAATCTGGAAGGAAAGTCTACATTTTTTTTTTTAGGGTTTCCTATGCTATACTTATGTATTTTGACCTCAGGAATCCGAATCTGCAAGCCAAATTGAATTACCTATTTTATTGATCGAGTTATCGCCAATTTAGCGATCTGAGAAGTGATAAATCTAGGATATCTCGATGGGATTTGATTCTAAATTAATTCCATCGACGTATTCGTGTTCCCTGGGCAAAAATACGTAGGATAAGCGTCCTGCAATTGATTTTCTAAATAGTTCGATTTTTACCCCAAAAAAACAGTAAGCCTATAGCCTTAGTGTTTTCTCAAAATCTGGAAGGAAAGTCTACATTTTTTTTTAAAGGGTTTCCTATGCTATACTTATGTATTTTGACCTCAGGAATCCGAATCTGCAAGCCAAATTGAATTACCTATTTTATTGATCGAGTTATCGCCAATTTAGCGATCTGAGAAGTGATAAATCTAGGATATCTCGATGGGATTTGATTCTAAATTAATTCCATCGACGTATTCGTGTTCCCTGGGCAAAAATACGTAGGATAAGCGTCCTGCAATTGATTTTCTAAATAGTTCGATTTTTACCCCAAAAAAACAGTAAGCCTATAGCCTTAGTGTTTTCTCAAAATCTGGAAGGAAAGTCTACATTTTTTTTTAAAGGGTTTCCTATGCTATACTTATGTATTTTGACCTCAGGAATCCGAATCTGCAAGCCAAATTGAATTACCTATTTTATTGATCGAGTTATCGCCAATTTAGCGATCTGAGAAGTGATAAATCTAGGATATCTCGATGGGATTTGATTCTAAATTAATTCCATCGACGTATTCGTGTTCCCTGGGCAAAAATACGTAGGATAAGCGTCCTGCAATTGATTTTCTAAATAGTTCGATTTTTACCCCAAAAAAACAGTAAGCCTATAGCCTTAGTGTTTTCTCAAAATCTGGAAGGAAAGTCTACATTTTTTTTTAAAGGGTTTCCTATGCTATACTTATGTATTTTGACCTCAGGAATCCGAATCTGCAAGCCAAATTGAATTACCTATTTTATTGATCGAGTTATCGCCAATTCAGCGATCTGAGAAGTGATAAATCTAGGATATCTCGATGGGATTTGATTCTAAATTAATTCCATCGACGTATTCGTGTTCCCTGGGCAAAAATACGTAGGATAAGCGTCCTGCAATTGATTTTCTAAATAGTTCGATTTTTACCCCAAAAAAACAGTAAGCCTATAGCCTTAGTGTTTTCTCAAAATCTGGAAGGAAAGTCTACATTTTTTTTTATCGACTTTGCCATGGTAGTCTTATGTATTTTGACCTCAGGAATCCGAATCTGCAAGCCAAATTGAATTACCTATTTTATTGATCGAGTTATCGCCAATTTAGCGATCTGAGAAGTGATAAATCTAGGATATCTCGATGGGATTTGATTCTAAATTAATTCCATCGACGTATTCGTGTTCCCTGGGCAAAAATACGTAGGATAAGCGTCCTGCAATTGATTTTCTAAATAGTTCGATTTTTACCCCAAAAAAACAGTAAGCCTATAGCCTTAGTGTTTTCTCAAAATCTGGAAGGAAAGTCTACATTTTTTTTTAAAGGGTTTCCTATGCTATACTTATGTATTTTGACCTCAGGAATCCGAATCTGCAAGCCAAATTGAATTACCTATTTTATTGATCGAGTTATCGCCAATTCAGCGATCTGAGAAGTGATAAATCTAGGATATCTCGATGGGATTTGATTCTAAATTAATTCCATCGACGTATTCGTGTTCCCTGGGCAAAAATACGTAGGATAAGCGTCCTGCAATTGATTTTCTAAATAGTTCGATTTTTACCCCAAAAAAACAGTAAGCCTATAGCCTTAGTGTTTTCTCAAAATCTGGAAGGAAAGTCTACATTTTTTTTTAAAGGGTTTCCTATGCTATACTTATGTATTTTGACCTCAGGAATCCGAATCTGCAAGCCAAATTGAATTACCTATTTTATTGATCGAGTTATCGCCAATTCAGCGATCTGAGAAGTGATAAATCTAGGATATCTCGATGGGATTTGATTCTAAATTAATTCCATCGACGTATTCGTGTTCCCTGGGCAAAAATACGTAGGATAAGCGTCCTGCAATTGATTTTCTAAATAGTTCGATTTTTACCCCAAAAAAACAGTAAGCCTATAGCCTTAGTGTTTTCTCAAAATCTGGAAGGAAAGTCTACATTTTTTTTTAAAGGGTTTCCTATGCTATACTTATGTATTTTGACCTCAGGAATCCGAATCTGCAAGCCAAATTGAATTACCTATTTTATTGATCGAGTTATCGCCAATTTAGCGATCTGAGAAGTGATAAATCTAGGATATCTCGATGGGATTTGATTCTAAATTAATTCCATCGACGTATTCGTGTTCCCTGGGCAAAAATACGTAGGATAAGCGTCCTGCAATTGATTTTCTAAATAGTTCGATTTTTACCCCAAAAAAACAGTAAGCCTATAGCCTTAGTGTTTTCTCAAAATCTGGAAGGAAAGTCTACATTTTTTTTTAAAGGGTTTCCTATGCTATACTTATGTATTTTGACCTCAGGAATCCGAATCTGCAAGCCAAATTGAATTACCTATTTTATTGATCGAGTTATCGCCAATTTAGCGATCTGAGAAGTGATAAATCTAGGATATCTCGATGGGATTTGATTCTAAATTAATTCCATCGACGTATTCGTGTTCCCTGGGCAAAAATACGTAGGATAAGCGTCCTGCAATTGATTTTCTAAATAGTTCGATTTTTACCCCAAAAAAACAGTAAGCCTATAGCCTTAGTGTTTTCTCAAAATCTGGAAGGAAAGTCTACATTTTTTTTTAAAGGGTTTCCTATGCTATACTTATGTATTTTGACCTCAGGAATCCGAATCTGCAAGCCAAATTGAATTACCTATTTTATTGATCGAGTTATCGCCAATTTAGCGATCTGAGAAGTGATAAATCTAGGATATCTCGATGGGATTTGATTCTAAATTAATTCCATCGACGTATTCGTGTTCCCTGGGCAAAAATACGTAGGATAAGCGTCCTGCAATTGATTTTCTAAATAGTTCGATTTTTACCCCAAAAAAACAGTAAGCCTATAGCCTTAGTGTTTTCTCAAAATCTGGAAGGAAAGTCTACATTTTTTTTTAAAGGGTTTCCTATGCTATACTTATGTATTTTGACCTCAGGAATCCGAATCTGCAAGCCAAATTGAATTACCTATTTTATTGATCGAGTTATCGCCAATTTAGCGATCTGAGAAGTGATAAATCTAGGATATCTCGATGGGATTTGATTCTAAATTAATTCCATCGACGTATTCGTGTTCCCTGGGCAAAAATACGTAGGATAAGCGTCCTGCAATTGATTTTCTAAATAGTTCGATTTTTACCCCAAAAAAACAGTAAGCCTATAGCCTTAGTGTTTTCTCAAAATCTGGAAGGAAAGTCTACATTTTTTTTTAAAGGGTTTCCTATGCTATACTTATGTATTTTGACCTCAGGAATCCGAATCTGCAAGCCAAATTGAATTACCTATTTTATTGATCGAGTTATCGCCAATTCAGCGATCTGAGAAGTGATAAATCTAGGATATCTCGATGGGATTTGATTCTAAATTAATTCCATCGACGTATTCGTGTTCCCTGGGCAAAAATACGTAGGATAAGCGTCCTGCAATTGATTTTCTAAATAGTTCGATTTTTACCCCAAAAAAACAGTAAGCCTATAGCCTTAGTGTTTTCTCAAAATCTGGAAGGAAAGTCTACATTTTTTTTTATCGACTTTGCCATGGTAGTCTTATGTATTTTGACCTCAGGAATCCGAATCTGCAAGCCAAATTGAATTACCTATTTTATTGATCGAGTTATCGCCAATTTAGCGATCTGAGAAGTGATAAATCTAGGATATCTCGATGGGATTTGATTCTAAATTAATTCCATCGACGTATTCGTGTTCCCTGGGCAAAAATACGTAGGATAAGCGTCCTGCAATTGATTTTCTAAATAGTTCGATTTTTACCCCAAAAAAACAGTAAGCCTATAGCCTTAGTGTTTTCTCAAAATCTGGAAGGAAAGTCTACATTTTTTTTTAAAGGGTTTCCTATGCTATACTTATGTATTTTGACCTCAGGAATCCGAATCTGCAAGCCAAATTGAATTACCTATTTTATTGATCGAGTTATCGCCAATTTAGCGATCTGAGAAGTGATAAATCTAGGATATCTCGATGGGATTTGATTCTAAATTAATTCCATCGACGTATTCGTGTTCCCTGGGCAAAAATACGTAGGATAAGCGTCCTGCAATTGATTTTCTGAATAGTTCGATTTTTACCCCAAAAAAACAGTAAGCCTATAGCCTTAGTGTTTTCTCAAAATCTGGAAGGAAAGTCTACATTTTTTTTTAAAGGGTTTCCTATGCTATACTTATGTATTTTGACCTCAGGAATCCGAATCTGCAAGCCAAATTAAATTACCTATTTTATTGATCGAGTTATCGCCAATTTAGCGATCTGAGAAGTGATAAATCTAGGATATCTCGATGGGATTTGATTCTAAATTAATTCCATGGACGTATTCGTGTTCCCTGGGCAAAAATACGTAGGATAAGCGTCCTGCAATTGATTTTCTAAATAGTTCGATTTTTACCCCAAAAAAACAGTAAGCCTATAGCCTTAGTGTTTTCTCAAAATCTGGAAGGAAAGTCTACATTTTTTTTTAAAGGGTTTCCTATGCTATACTTATGTATTTTGACCTCAGGAATCCGAATCTGCAAGCCAAATTGAATTACCTATTTTATTGATCGAGTTATCGCCAATTTAGCGATCTGAGAAGTGATAAATCTAGGATATCTCGATGGGATTTGATTCTAAATTAATTCCATCGACGTATTCGTGTTCCCTGGGCAAAAATACGTAGGATGAGCGTCCTGCAATTGATTTTCTAAATAGTTCGATTTTTACCCCAAAAAAACAGTAAGCCTATAGCCTTAGTGTTTTCTCAAAATCTGGAAGGAAAGTCTACATTTTTTTTTGAAGGGTTTCCTATGCTATACTTATGTATTTTGACCTCAGGAATCCGAATCTGCAAGCCAAATTGAATTACCTATTTTATTGATCGAGTTATCGCCAATTTAGCGATCTGAGAAGTGATAAATCTAGGATATCTCGATGGGATTTGATTCTAAATTAATTCCATCGACGTATTCGTGTTCCCTGGGCAAAAATACGTAGGATAAGCGTCCTGCAATTGATTTTCTAAATAGTTCGATTTTTACCCCAAAAAAACAGTAAGCCTATAGCCTTAGTGTTTTCTCGAAATCTGGAAGGAAAGTCTACATTTTTTTTTAAAGGGTTTCCTATGCTATACTTATGTATTTTGACCTCAGGAATCCGAATCTGCAAGCCAAATTGAATTACCTATTTTATTGATCGAGTTATCGCCAATTTAGCGATCTGAGAAGTGATAAATCTAGGATATCTCGATGGGATTTGATTCTAAATTAATTCCATCGACGTATTCGTGTTCCCTGGGCAAAAATACGTAGGATAAGCGTCCTGCAATTGATTTTCTAAATAGTTCGATTTTTACCCCAAAAAAACAGTAAGCCTATAGCCTTAGTGTTTTCTCAAAATCTGGAAGGAAAGTCTACATTTTTTGTTATCGACTTTGCCATGGTAGTCTTATGTATTTTGACCTCAGGAATCCGAATCTGCAAGCCAAATTGAATTACCTATTTTATTGATCGAGTTATCGCCAATTTAGCGATCTGAGAAGTGATAAATCTAGGATATCTCGATGGGATTTGATTCTAAATTAATTCCATCGACGTATTCGTGTTCCCTGGGCAAAAATACGTAGGATAAGCGTCCTGCAATTGATTTTCTAAATAGTTCGATTTTTACCCCAAAAAAACAGTAAGCCTATAGCCTTAGTGTTTTCTCAAAATCTGGAAGGAAAGTCTACATTTTTTTTTAAAGGGTTTCCTATGCTATACTTATGTATTTTGACCTCAGGAATCCGAATCTGCAAGCCAAATTGAATTACCTATTTTATTGATCGAGTTATCGCCAATTTAGCGATCTGAGAAGTGATAAATCTAGGATATCTCGATGGGATTTGATTCTAAATTAATTCCATCGACGTATTCGTGTTCCCTGGGCAAAAATACGTAGGATAAGCGTCCTGCAATTGATTTTCTAAATAGTTCGATTTTTACCCCAAAAAAACAGTAAGCCTATAGCCTTAGTGTTTTCTCAAAATCTGGAAGGAAAGTCTACATTTTTTTTTTTAGGGTTTCCTATGCTATACTTATGTATTTTGACCTCAGGAATCCGAATCTGCAAGCCAAATTGAATTACCTATTTTATTGATCGAGTTATCGCCAATTTAGCGATCTGAGAAGTGATAAATCTAGGATATCTCGATGGGATTTGATTCTAAATTAATTCCATCGACGTATTCGTGTTCCCTGGGCAAAAATACGTAGGATAAGCGTCCTGCAATTGATTTTCTAAATAGTTCGATTTTTACCCCAAAAAAACAGTAAGCCTATAGCCTTAGTGTTTTCTCAAAATCTGGAAGGAAAGTCTACATTTTTTTTTAAAGGGTTTCCTATGCTATACTTATGTATTTTGACCTCAGGAATCCGAATCTGCAAGCCAAATTGAATTACCTATTTTATTGATCGAGTTATCGCCAATTTAGCGATCTGAGAAGTGATAAATCTAGGATATCTCGATGGGATTTGATTCTAAATTAATTCCATCGACGTATTCGTGTTCCCTGGGCAAAAATACGTAGGATAAGCGTCCTGCAATTGATTTTCTAAATAGTTCGATTTTTACCCCAAAAAAACAGTAAGCCTATAGCCTTAGTGTTTTCTCAAAATCTGGAAGGAAAGTCTACATTTTTTTTTAAAGGGTTTCCTATGCTATACTTATGTATTTTGACCTCAGGAATCCGAATCTGCAAGCCAAATTGAATTACCTATTTTATTGATCGAGTTATCGCCAATTCAGCGATCTGAGAAGTGATAAATCTAGGATATCTCGATGGGATTTGATTCTAAATTAATTCCATCGACGTATTCGTGTTCCCTGGGCAAAAATACGTAGGATAAGCGTCCTGCAATTGATTTTCTAAATAGTTCGATTTTTACCCCAAAAAAACAGTAAGCCTATAGCCTTAGTGTTTTCTCAAAATCTGGAAGGAAAGTCTACATTTTTTTTTATCGACTTTGCCATGGTAGTCTTATGTATTTTGACCTCAGGAATCCGAATCTGCAAGCCAAATTGAATTACCTATTTTATTGATCGAGTTATCGCCAATTTAGCGATCTGAGAAGTGATAAATCTAGGATATCTCGATGGGATTTGATTCTAAATTAATTCCATCGACGTATTCGTGTTCCCTGGGCAAAAATACGTAGGATAAGCGTCCTGCAATTGATTTTCTAAATAGTTCGATTTTTACCCCAAAAAAACAGTAAGCCTATAGCCTTAGTGTTTTCTCAAAATCTGGAAGGAAAGTCTACATTTTTTTTTAAAGGGTTTCCTATGCTATACTTATGTATTTTGACCTCAGGAATCCGAATCTGCAAGCCAAATTGAATTACCTATTTTATTGATCGAGTTATCGCCAATTCAGCGATCTGAGAAGTGATAAATCTAGGATATCTCGATGGGATTTGATTCTAAATTAATTCCATCGACGTATTCGTGTTCCCTGGGCAAAAATACGTAGGATAAGCGTCCTGCAATTGATTTTCTAAATAGTTCGATTTTTACCCCAAAAAAACAGTAAGCCTATAGCCTTAGTGTTTTCTCAAAATCTGGAAGGAAAGTCTACATTTTTTTTTATCGACTTTGCCATGGTAGTCTTATGTATTTTGACCTCAGGAATCCGAATCTGCAAGCCAAATTGAATTACCTATTTTATTGATCGAGTTATCGCCAATTTAGCGATCTGAGAAGTGATAAATCTAGGATATCTCGATGGGATTTGATTCTAAATTAATTCCATCGACGTATTCGTGTTCCCTGGGCAAAAATACGTAGGATAAGCGTCCTGCAATTGATTTTCTAAATAGTTCGATTTTTACCCCAAAAAAACAGTAAGCCTATAGCCTTAGTGTTTTCTCAAAATCTGGAAGGAAAGTCTACATTTTTTTTTAAAGGGTTTCCTATGCTATACTTATGTATTTTGACCTCAGGAATCCGAATCTGCAAGCCAAATTGAATTACCTATTTTATTGATCGAGTTATCGCCAATTTAGCGATCTGAGAAGTGATAAATCTAGGATATCTCGATGGGATTTGATTCTAAATTAATTCCATCGACGTATTCGTGTTCCCTGGGCAAAAATACGTAGGATAAGCGTCCTGCAATTGATTTTCTGAATAGTTCGATTTTTACCCCAAAAAAACAGTAAGCCTATAGCCTTAGTGTTTTCTCAAAATCTGGAAGGAAAGTCTACATTTTTTTTTAAAGGGTTTCCTATGCTATACTTATGTATTTTGACCTCAGGAATCCGAATCTGCAAGCCAAATTAAATTACCTATTTTATTGATCGAGTTATCGCCAATTTAGCGATCTGAGAAGTGATAAATCTAGGATATCTCGATGGGATTTGATTCTAAATTAATTCCATCGACGTATTCGTGTTCCCTGGGCAAAAATACGTAGGATAAGCGTCCTGCAATTGATTTTCTAAATAGTTCGATTTTTACCCCAAAAAAACAGTAAGCCTATAGCCTTAGTGTTTTCTCAAAATCTGGAAGGAAAGTCTACATTTTTTGTTATCGACTTTGCCATGGTAGTCTTATGTATTTTGACCTCAGGAATCCGAATCTGCAAGCCAAATTGAATTACCTATTTTATTGATCGAGTTATCGCCAATTTAGCGATCTGAGAAGTGATAAATCTAGGATATCTCGATGGGATTTGATTCTAAATTAATTCCATCGACGTATTCGTGTTCCCTGGGCAAAAATACGTAGGATAAGCGTCCTGCAATTGATTTTCTAAATAGTTCGATTTTTACCCCAAAAAAACAGTAAGCCTATAGCCTTAGTGTTTTCTCAAAATCTGGAAGGAAAGTCTACATTTTTTTTTAAAGGGTTTCCTATGCTATACTTATGTATTTTGACCTCAGGAATCCGAATCTGCAAGCCAAATTGAATTACCTATTTTATTGATCGAGTTATCGCCAATTTAGCGATCTGAGAAGTGATAAATCTAGGATATCTCGATGGGATTTGATTCTAAATTAATTCCATCGACGTATTCGTGTTCCCTGGGCAAAAATACGTAGGATAAGCGTCCTGCAATTGATTTTCTAAATAGTTCGATTTTTACCCCAAAAAAACAGTAAGCCTATAGCCTTAGTGTTTTCTCAAAATCTGGAAGGAAAGTCTACATTTTTTTTTTTAGGGTTTCCTATGCTATACTTATGTATTTTGACCTCAGGAATCCGAATCTGCAAGCCAAATTGAATTACCTATTTTATTGATCGAGTTATCGCCAATTTAGCGATCTGAGAAGTGATAAATCTAGGATATCTCGATGGGATTTGATTCTAAATTAATTCCATCGACGTATTCGTGTTCCCTGGGCAAAAATACGTAGGATAAGCGTCCTGCAATTGATTTTCTAAATAGTTCGATTTTTACCCCAAAAAAACAGTAAGCCTATAGCCTTAGTGTTTTCTCAAAATCTGGAAGGAAAGTCTACATTTTTTTTTAAAGGGTTTCCTATGCTATACTTATGTATTTTGACCTCAGGAATCCGAATCTGCAAGCCAAATTGAATTACCTATTTTATTGATCGAGTTATCGCCAATTTAGCGATCTGAGAAGTGATAAATCTAGGATATCTCGATGGGATTTGATTCTAAATTAATTCCATCGACGTATTCGTGTTCCCTGGGCAAAAATACGTAGGATAAGCGTCCTGCAATTGATTTTCTAAATAGTTCGATTTTTACCCCAAAAAAACAGTAAGCCTATAGCCTTAGTGTTTTCTCAAAATCTGGAAGGAAAGTCTACATTTTTTTTTAAAGGGTTTCCTATGCTATACTTATGTATTTTGACCTCAGGAATCCGAATCTGCAAGCCAAATTGAATTACCTATTTTATTGATCGAGTTATCGCCAATTCAGCGATCTGAGAAGTGATAAATCTAGGATATCTCGATGGGATTTGATTCTAAATTAATTCCATCGACGTATTCGTGTTCCCTGGGCAAAAATACGTAGGATAAGCGTCCTGCAATTGATTTTCTAAATAGTTCGATTTTTACCCCAAAAAAACAGTAAGCCTATAGCCTTAGTGTTTTCTCAAAATCTGGAAGGAAAGTCTACATTTTTTTTTATCGACTTTGCCATGGTAGTCTTATGTATTTTGACCTCAGGAATCCGAATCTGCAAGCCAAATTGAATTACCTATTTTATTGATCGAGTTATCGCCAATTTAGCGATCTGAGAAGTGATAAATCTAGGATATCTCGATGGGATTTGATTCTAAATTAATTCCATCGACGTATTCGTGTTCCCTGGGCAAAAATACGTAGGATAAGCGTCCTGCAATTGATTTTCTAAATAGTTCGATTTTTACCCCAAAAAAACAGTAAGCCTATAGCCTTAGTGTTTTCTCAAAATCTGGAAGGAAAGTCTACATTTTTTTTTAAAGGGTTTCCTATGCTATACTTATGTATTTTGACCTCAGGAATCCGAATCTGCAAGCCAAATTGAATTACCTATTTTATTGATCGAGTTATCGCCAATTCAGCGATCTGAGAAGTGATAAATCTAGGATATCTCGATGGGATTTGATTCTAAATTAATTCCATCGACGTATTCGTGTTCCCTGGGCAAAAATACGTAGGATAAGCGTCCTGCAATTGATTTTCTAAATAGTTCGATTTTTACCCCAAAAAAACAGTAAGCCTATAGCCTTAGTGTTTTCTCAAAATCTGGAAGGAAAGTCTACATTTTTTTTTATCGACTTTGCCATGGTAGTCTTATGTATTTTGACCTCAGGAATCCGAATCTGCAAGCCAAATTGAATTACCTATTTTATTGATCGAGTTATCGCCAATTTAGCGATCTGAGAAGTGATAAATCTAGGATATCTCGATGGGATTTGATTCTAAATTAATTCCATCGACGTATTCGTGTTCCCTGGGCAAAAATACGTAGGATAAGCGTCCTGCAATTGATTTTCTAAATAGTTCGATTTTTACCCCAAAAAAACAGTAAGCCTATAGCCTTAGTGTTTTCTCAAAATCTGGAAGGAAAGTCTACATTTTTTTTTAAAGGGTTTCCTATGCTATACTTATGTATTTTGACCTCAGGAATCCGAATCTGCAAGCCAAATTGAATTACCTATTTTATTGATCGAGTTATCGCCAATTTAGCGATCTGAGAAGTGATAAATCTAGGATATCTCGATGGGATTTGATTCTAAATTAATTCCATCGACGTATTCGTGTTCCCTGGGCAAAAATACGTAGGATAAGCGTCCTGCAATTGATTTTCTGAATAGTTCGATTTTTACCCCAAAAAAACAGTAAGCCTATAGCCTTAGTGTTTTCTCAAAATCTGGAAGGAAAGTCTACATTTTTTTTTAAAGGGTTTCCTATGCTATACTTATGTATTTTGACCTCAGGAATCCGAATCTGCAAGCCAAATTAAATTACCTATTTTATTGATCGAGTTATCGCCAATTTAGCGATCTGAGAAGTGATAAATCTAGGATATCTCGATGGGATTTGATTCTAAATTAATTCCATGGACGTATTCGTGTTCCCTGGGCAAAAATACGTAGGATAAGCGTCCTGCAATTGATTTTCTAAATAGTTCGATTTTTACCCCAAAAAAACAGTAAGCCTATAGCCTTAGTGTTTTCTCAAAATCTGGAAGGAAAGTCTACATTTTTTTTTAAAGGGTTTCCTATGCTATACTTATGTATTTTGACCTCAGGAATCCGAATCTGCAAGCCAAATTGAATTACCTATTTTATTGATCGAGTTATCGCCAATTTAGCGATCTGAGAAGTGATAAATCTAGGATATCTCGATGGGATTTGATTCTAAATTAATTCCATCGACGTATTCGTGTTCCCTGGGCAAAAATACGTAGGATGAGCGTCCTGCAATTGATTTTCTAAATAGTTCGATTTTTACCCCAAAAAAACAGTAAGCCTATAGCCTTAGTGTTTTCTCAAAATCTGGAAGGAAAGTCTACATTTTTTTTTAAAGGGTTTCCTATGCTATACTTATGTATTTTGACCTCAGGAATCCGAATCTGCAAGCCAAATTGAATTACCTATTTTATTGATCGAGTTATCGCCAATTTAGCGATCTGAGAAGTGATAAATCTAGGATATCTCGATGGGATTTGATTCTAAATTAATTCCATCGACGTATTCGTGTTCCCTGGGCAAAAATACGTAGGATAAGCGTCCTGCAATTGATTTTCTAAATAGTTCGATTTTTACCCCAAAAAAACAGTAAGCCTATAGCCTTAGTGTTTTCTCGAAATCTGGAAGGAAAGTCTACATTTTTTTTTAAAGGGTTTCCTATGCTATACTTATGTATTTTGACCTCAGGAATCCGAATCTGCAAGCCAAATTGAATTACCTATTTTATTGATCGAGTTATCGCCAATTTAGCGATCTGAGAAGTGATAAATCTAGGATATCTCGATGGGATTTGATTCTAAATTAATTCCATCGACGTATTCGTGTTCCCTGGGCAAAAATACGTAGGATAAGCGTCCTGCAATTGATTTTCTAAATAGTTCGATTTTTACCCCAAAAAAACAGTAAGCCTATAGCCTTAGTGTTTTCTCAAAATCTGGAAGGAAAGTCTACATTTTTTGTTATCGACTTTGCCATGGTAGTCTTATGTATTTTGACCTCAGGAATCCGAATCTGCAAGCCAAATTGAATTACCTATTTTATTGATCGAGTTATCGCCAATTTAGCGATCTGAGAAGTGATAAATCTAGGATATCTCGATGGGATTTGATTCTAAATTAATTCCATCGACGTATTCGTGTTCCCTGGGCAAAAATACGTAGGATAAGCGTCCTGCAATTGATTTTCTAAATAGTTCGATTTTTACCCCAAAAAAACAGTAAGCCTATAGCCTTAGTGTTTTCTCAAAATCTGGAAGGAAAGTCTACATTTTTTTTTAAAGGGTTTCCTATGCTATACTTATGTATTTCGACCTCAGGAATCCGAATCTGCAAGCCAAATTGAATTACCTATTTTATTGATCGAGTTATCGCCAATTTAGCGATCTGAGAAGTGATAAATCTAGGATATCTCGATGGGATTTGATTCTAAATTAATTCCATCGACGTATTCGTGTTCCCTGGGCAAAAATACGTAGGATAAGCGTCCTGCAATTGATTTTCTGAATAGTTCGATTTTTACCCCAAAAAAACAGTAAGCCTATAGCCTTAGTGTTTTCTCAAAATCTGGAAGGAAAGTCTACATTTTTTTTTAAAGGGTTTCCTATGCTATACTTATGTATTTTGACCTCAGGAATCCGAATCTGCAAGCCAAATTGAATTACCTATTTTATTGATCGAGTTATCGCCAATTTAGCGATCTGAGAAGTGATAAATCTAGGATATCTCGATGGGATTTGATTCTAAATTAATTCCATCGACGTATTCGTGTTCCCTGGGCAAAAATACGTAGGATAAGCGTCCTGCAATTGATTTTCTAAATAGTTCGATTTTTACCCCAAAAAAACAGTAAGCCTATAGCCTTAGTGTTTTCTCAAAATCTGGAAGGAAAGTCTACATTTTTTTTTATCGACTTTGCCATGGTAGTCTTATGTATTTTGACCTCAGGAATCCGAATCTGCAAGCCAAATTGAATTACCTATTTTATTGATCGAGTTATCGCCAATTTAGCGATCTGAGAAGTGATAAATCTAGGATATCTCGATGGGATTTGATTCTAAATTAATTCCATCGACGTATTCGTGTTCCCTGGGCAAAAATACGTAGGATGAGCGTCCTGCAATTGATTTTCTAAATAGTTCGATTTTTACCCCAAAAAAACAGTAAGCCTATAGCCTTAGTGTTTTCTCAAAATCTGGAAGGAAAGTCTACATTTTTTTTTAAAGGGTTTCCTATGCTATACTTATGTATTTTGACCTCAGGAATCCGAATCTGCAAGCCAAATTGAATTACCTATTTTATTGATCGAGTTATCGCCAATTTAGCGATCTGAGAAGTGATAAATCTAGGATATCTCGATGGGATTTGATTCTAAATTAATTCCATCGACGTATTCGTGTTCCCTGGGCAAAAATACGTAGGATAAGCGTCCTGCAATTGATTTTCTAAATAGTTCGATTTTTACCCCAAAAAAACAGTAAGCCTATAGCCTTAGTGTTTTCTCAAAATCTGGAAGGAAAGTCTACATTTTTTTTTATCGACTTTGCCATGGTAGTCTCATGTATTTTGACCTCAGGAATCCGAATCTGCAAGCCAAATTGAATTACCTATTTTATTGATCGAGTTATCGCCAATTTAGCGATCTGAGAAGTGATAAATCTAGGATATCTCGATGGGATTTGATTCTAAATTAATTCCATCGACGTATTCGTGTTCCCTGGGCAAAAATACGTAGGATAAGCGTCCTGCAATTGATTTTCTAAATAGTTCGATTTTTACCCCAAAAAAACAGTAAGCCTATAGCCTTAGTGTTTTCTCAAAATCTGGAAGGAAAGTCTACATTTTTTTTTAAAGGGTTTCCTATGCTATACTTATGTATTTTGACCTCAGGAATCCGAATCTGCAAGCCAAATTGAATTACCTATTTTATTGATCGAGTTATCGCCAATTTAGCGATCTGAGAAGTGATAAATCTAGGATATCTCGATGGGATTTGATTCTAAATTAATTCCATCGACGTATTCGTGTTCCCTGGGCAAAAATACGTAGGATAAGCGTCCTGCAATTGATTTTCTAAATAGTTCGATTTTTACCCCAAAAAAACAGTAAGCCTATAGCCTTAGTGTTTTCTCAAAATCTGGAAGGAAAGTCTACATTTTTTGTTATCGACTTTGCCATGGTAGTCTTATGTATTTTGACCTCAGGAATCCGAATCTGCAAGCCAAATTGAATTACCTATTTTATTGATCGAGTTATCGCCAATTCAGCGATCTGAGAAGTGATAAATCTAGGATATCTCGATGGGATTTGATTCTAAATTAATTCCATCGACGTATTCGTGTTCCCTGGGCAAAAATACGTAGGATAAGCGTCCTGCAATTGATTTTCTAAATAGTTCGATTTTTACCCCAAAAAAACAGTAAGCCTATAGCCTTAGTGTTTTCTCAAAATCTGGAAGGAAAGTCTACATTTTTTTTTAAAGGGTTTCCTATGCTATACTTATGTATTTTGACCTCAGGAATCCGAATCTGCAAGCCAAATTGAATTACCTATTTTATTGATCGAGTTATCGCCAATTTAGCGATCTGAGAAGTGATAAATCTAGGATATCTCGATGGGATTTGATTCTAAATTAATTCCATCGACGTATTCGTGTTCCCTGGGCAAAAATACCTAGGATAAGCGTCCTGCAATTGATTTTCTAAATAGTTCGATTTTTACCCCAAAAAAACAGTAAGCCTATAGCCTTAGTGTTTTCTCAAAATCTGGAAGGAAAGTCTACATTTTTTTTTATCGACTTTGCCATGGTAGTCTTATGTATTTTGACCTCAGGAATCCGAATCTGCAAGCCAAATTGAATTACCTATTTTATTGATCGAGTTATCGCCAATTTAGCGATCTGAGAAGTGATAAATCTAGGATATCTCGATGGGATTTGATTCTAAATTAATTCCATCGACGTATTCGTGTTCCCTGGGCAAAAATACGTAGGATAAGCGTCCTGCAATTGATTTTCTAAATAGTTCGATTTTTACCCCAAAAAAACAGTAAGCCTATAGCCTTAGTGTTTTCTCAAAATCTGGAAGGAAAGTCTACATTTTTTGTTATCGACTTTGCCATGGTAGTCTTATGTATTTTGACCTCAGGAATCCGAATCTGCAAGCCAAATTGAATTACCTATTTTATTGATCGAGTTATCGCCAATTTAGCGATCTGAGAAGTGATAAATCTAGGATATCTCGATGGGATTTGATTCTAAATTAATTCCATCGACGTATTCGTGTTCCCTGGGCAAAAATACGTAGGATAAGCGTCCTGCAATTGATTTTCTAAATAGTTCGATTTTTACCCCAAAAAAACAGTAAGCCTATAGCCTTAGTGTTTTCTCAAAATCTGGAAGGAAAGTCTACATTTTTTTTTAAAGGGTTTCCTATGCTATACTTATGTATTTCGACCTCAGGAATCCGAATCTGCAAGCCAAATTGAATTACCTATTTTATTGATCGAGTTATCGCCAATTTAGCGATCTGAGAAGTGATAAATCTAGGATATCTCGATGGGATTTGATTCTAAATTAATTCCATCGACGTATTCGTGTTCCCTGGGCAAAAATACGTAGGATAAGCGTCCTGCAATTGATTTTCTGAATAGTTCGATTTTTACCCCAAAAAAACAGTAAGCCTATAGCCTTAGTGTTTTCTCAAAATCTGGAAGGAAAGTCTACATTTTTTTTTAAAGGGTTTCCTATGCTATACTTATGTATTTTGACCTCAGGAATCCGAATCTGCAAGCCAAATTGAATTACCTATTTTATTGATCGAGTTATCGCCAATTTAGCGATCTGAGAAGTGATAAATCTAGGATATCTCGATGGGATTTGATTCTAAATTAATTCCATCGACGTATTCGTGTTCCCTGGGCAAAAATACGTAGGATAAGCGTCCTGCAATTGATTTTCTAAATAGTTCGATTTTTACCCCAAAAAAACAGTAAGCCTATAGCCTTAGTGTTTTCTCAAAATCTGGAAGGAAAGTCTACATTTTTTTTTATCGACTTTGCCATGGTAGTTTTATGTATTTTGACCTCAGGAATCCGAATCTGCAAGCCAAATTGAATTACCTATTTTATTGATCGAGTTATCGCCAATTTAGCGATCTGAGAAGTGATAAATCTAGGATATCTCGATGGGATTTGATTCTAAATTAATTCCATCGACGTATTCGTGTTCCCTGGGCAAAAATACGTAGGATAAGCGTCCTGCAATTGATTTTCTAAATAGTTCGATTTTTACCCCAAAAAAACAGTAAGCCTATAGCCTTAGTGTTTTCTCAAAATCTGGAAGGAAAGTCTACATTTTTTTTTAAAGGGTTTCCTATGCTATACTTATGTATTTTGACCTCAGGAATCCGAATCTGCAAGCCAAATTGAATTACCTATTTTATTGATCGAGTTATCGCCAATTCAGCGATCTGAGAAGTGATAAATCTAGGATATCTCGATGGGATTTGATTCTAAATTAATTCCATCGACGTATTCGTGTTCCCTGGGCAAAAATACGTAGGATAAGCGTCCTGCAATTGATTTTCTAAATAGTTCGATTTTTACCCCAAAAAAACAGTAAGCCTATAGCCTTAGTGTTTTCTCAAAATCTGGAAGGAAAGTCTACATTTTTTTTTATCGACTTTGCCATGGTAGTCTCATGTATTTTGACCTCAGGAATCCGAATCTGCAAGCCAAATTGAATTACCTATTTTATTGATCGAGTTATCGCCAATTTAGCGATCTGAGAAGTGATAAATCTAGGATATCTCGATGGGATTTGATTCTAAATTAATTCCATCGACGTATTCGTGTTCCCTGGGCAAAAATACGTAGGATAAGCGTCCTGCAATTGATTTTCTAAATAGTTCGATTTTTACCCCAAAAAAACAGTAAGCCTATAGCCTTAGTGTTTTCTCAAAATCTGGAAGGAAAGTCTACATTTTTTTTTAAAGGGTTTCCTATGCTATACTTATGTATTTTGACCTCAGGAATCCGAATCTGCAAGCCAAATTGAATTACCTATTTTATTGATCGAGTTATCGCCAATTTAGCGATCTGAGAAGTGATAAATCTAGGATATCTCGATGGGATTTGATTCTAAATTAATTCCATCGACGTATTCGTGTTCCCTGGGCAAAAATACGTAGGATAAGCGTCCTGCAATTGATTTTCTAAATAGTTCGATTTTTACCCCAAAAAAACAGTAAGCCTATAGCCTTAGTGTTTTCTCAAAATCTGGAAGGAAAGTCTACATTTTTTTTTAAAGGGTTTCCTATGCTATACTTATGTATTTTGACCTCAGGAATCCGAATCTGCAAGCCAAATTGAATTACCTATTTTATTGATCGAGTTATCGCCAATTCAGCGATCTGAGAAGTGATAAATCTAGGATATCTCGATGGGATTTGATTCTAAATTAATTCCATCGACGTATTCGTGTTCCCTGGGCAAAAATACGTAGGATAAGCGTCCTGCAATTGATTTTCTAAATAGTTCGATTTTTACCCCAAAAAAACAGTAAGCCTATAGCCTTAGTGTTTTCTCAAAATCTGGAAGGAAAGTCTACATTTTTTTTTAAAGGGTTTCCTATGCTATACTTATGTATTTTGACCTCAGGAATCCGAATCTGCAAGCCAAATTGAATTACCTATTTTATTGATCGAGTTATCGCCAATTTAGCGATCTGAGAAGTGATAAATCTAGGATATCTCGATGGGATTTGATTCTAAATTAATTCCATCGACGTATTCGTGTTCCCTGGGCAAAAATACGTAGGATAAGCGTCCTGCAATTGATTTTCTAAATAGTTCGATTTTTACCCCAAAAAAACAGTAAGCCTATAGCCTTAGTGTTTTCTCAAAATCTGGAAGGAAAGTCTACATTTTTTTTTATCGACTTTGCCATGGTAGTCTTATGTATTTTGACCTCAGGAATCCGAATCTGCAAGCCAAATTGAATTACCTATTTTATTGATCGAGTTATCGCCAATTTAGCGATCTGAGAAGTGATAAATCTAGGATATCTCGATGGGATTTGATTCTAAATTAATTCCATCGACGTATTCGTGTTCCCTGGGCAAAAATACGTAGGATAAGCGTCCTGCAATTGATTTTCTAAATAGTTCGATTTTTACCCCAAAAAAACAGTAAGCCTATAGCCTTAGTGTTTTCTCAAAATCTGGAAGGAAAGTCTACATTTTTTTTTAAAGGGTTTCCTATGCTATACTTATGTATTTTGACCTCAGGAATCCGAATCTGCAAGCCAAATTGAATTACCTATTTTATTGATCGAGTTATCGCCAATTTAGCGATCTGAGAAGTGATAAATCTAGGATATCTCGATGGGATTTGATTCTAAATTAATTCCATCGACGTATTCGTGTTCCCTGGGCAAAAATACGTAGGATAAGCGTCCTGCAATTGATTTTCTAAATAGTTCGATTTTTACCCCAAAAAAACAGTAAGCCTATAGCCTTAGTGTTTTCTCAAAATCTGGAAGGAAAGTCTACATTTTTTTTTATCGACTTTGCCATGGTAGTCTCATGTATTTTGACCTCAGGAATCCGAATCTGCAAGCCAAATTGAATTACCTATTTTATTGATCGAGTTATCGCCAATTTAGCGATCTGAGAAGTGATAAATCTAGGATATCTCGATGGGATTTGATTCTAAATTAATTCCATCGACGTATTCGTGTTCCCTGGGCAAAAATACGTAGGATAAGCGTCCTGCAATTGATTTTCTAAATAGTTCGATTTTTACCCCAAAAAAACAGTAAGCCTATAGCCTTAGTGTTTTCTCAAAATCTGGAAGGAAAGTCTACATTTTTTTTTAAAGGGTTTCCTATGCTATACTTATGTATTTTGACCTCAGGAATCCGAATCTGCAAGCCAAATTGAATTACCTATTTTATTGATCGAGTTATCGCCAATTTAGCGATCTGAGAAGTGATAAATCTAGGATATCTCGATGGGATTTGATTCTAAATTAATTCCATCGACGTATTCGTGTTCCCTGGGCAAAAATACGTAGGATAAGCGTCCTGCAATTGATTTTCTAAATAGTTCGATTTTTACCCCAAAAAAACAGTAAGCCTATAGCCTTAGTGTTTTCTCAAAATCTGGAAGGAAAGTCTACATTTTTTGTTATCGACTTTGCCATGGTAGTCTTATGTATTTTGACCTCAGGAATCCGAATCTGCAAGCCAAATTGAATTACCTATTTTATTGATCGAGTTATCGCCAATTCAGCGATCTGAGAAGTGATAAATCTAGGATATCTCGATGGGATTTGATTCTAAATTAATTCCATCGACGTATTCGTGTTCCCTGGGCAAAAATACGTAGGATAAGCGTCCTGCAATTGATTTTCTAAATAGTTCGATTTTTACCCCAAAAAAACAGTAAGCCTATAGCCTTAGTGTTTTCTCAAAATCTGGAAGGAAAGTCTACATTTTTTTTTAAAGGGTTTCCTATGCTATACTTATGTATTTTGACCTCAGGAATCCGAATCTGCAAGCCAAATTGAATTACCTATTTTATTGATCGAGTTATCGCCAATTTAGCGATCTGAGAAGTGATAAATCTAGGATATCTCGATGGGATTTGATTCTAAATTAATTCCATCGACGTATTCGTGTTCCCTGGGCAAAAATACCTAGGATAAGCGTCCTGCAATTGATTTTCTAAATAGTTCGATTTTTACCCCAAAAAAACAGTAAGCCTATAGCCTTAGTGTTTTCTCAAAATCTGGAAGGAAAGTCTACATTTTTTTTTATCGACTTTGCCATGGTAGTCTTATGTATTTTGACCTCAGGAATCCGAATCTGCAAGCCAAATTGAATTACCTATTTTATTGATCGAGTTATCGCCAATTTAGCGATCTGAGAAGTGATAAATCTAGGATATCTCGATGGGATTTGATTCTAAATTAATTCCATCGACGTATTCGTGTTCCCTGGGCAAAAATACGTAGGATAAGCGTCCTGCAATTGATTTTCTAAATAGTTCGATTTTTACCCCAAAAAAACAGTAAGCCTATAGCCTTAGTGTTTTCTCAAAATCTGGAAGGAAAGTCTACATTTTTTTTTAAAGGGTTTCCTATGCTATACTTATGTATTTTGACCTCAGGAATCCGAATCTGCAAGCCAAATTGAATTACCTATTTTATTGATCGAGTTATCGCCAATTTAGCGATCTGAGAAGTGATAAATCTAGGATATCTCGATGGGATTTGATTCTAAATTAATTCCATCGACGTATTCGTGTTCCCTGGGCAAAAATACGTAGGATAAGCGTCCTGCAATTGATTTTCTAAATAGTTCGATTTTTACCCCAAAAAAACAGTAAGCCTATAGCCTTAGTGTTTTCTCAAAATCTGGAAGGAAAGTCTACATTTTTTGTTATCGACTTTGCCATGGTAGTCTTATGTATTTTGACCTCAGGAATCCGAATCTGCAAGCCAAATTGAATTACCTATTTTATTGATCGAGTTATCGCCAATTTAGCGATCTGAGAAGTGATAAATCTAGGATATCTCGATGGGATTTGATTCTAAATTAATTCCATCGACGTATTCGTGTTCCCTGGGCAAAAATACGTAGGATAAGCGTCCTGCAATTGATTTTCTAAATAGTTCGATTTTTACCCCAAAAAAACAGTAAGCCTATAGCCTTAGTGTTTTCTCGAAATCTGGAAGGAAAGTCTACATTTTTTTTTAAAGGGTTTCCTATGCTATACTTATGTATTTTGACCTCAGGAATCCGAATCTGCAAGCCAAATTGAATTACCTATTTTATTGATCGAGTTATCGCCAATTTAGCGATCTGAGAAGTGATAAATCTAGGATATCTCGATGGGATTTGATTCTAAATTAATTCCATCGACGTATTCGTGTTCCCTGGGCAAAAATACGTAGGATAAGCGTCCTGCAATTGATTTTCTAAATAGTTCGATTTTTACCCCAAAAAAACAGTAAGCCTATAGCCTTAGTGTTTTCTCAAAATCTGGAAGGAAAGTCTACATTTTTTTTTAAAGGGTTTCCTATGCTATACTTATGTATTTTGACCTCAGGAATCCGAATCTGCAAGCCAAATTGAATTACCCATTTTATTGATCGAGTTATCGCCAATTTAGCGATCTGAGAAGTGATAAATCTAGGATATCTCGATGGGATTTGATTCTAAATTAATTCCATCGACGTATTCGTGTTCCCTGGGCAAAAATACGTAGGATAAGCGTCCTGCAATTGATTTTCTAAATAGTTCGATTTTTACCCCAAAAAAACAGTAAGCCTATAGCCTTAGTGTTTTCTCAAAATCTGGAAGGAAAGTCTACATTTTTTTTTAAAGGGTTTCCTATGCTATACTTATGTATTTTGACCTCAGGAATCCGAATCTGCAAGCCAAATTGAATTACCTATTTTATTGATCGAGTTATCGCCAATTTAGCGATCTGAGAAGTGATAAATCTAGGATATCTCGATGGGATTTGATTCTAAATTAATTCCATCGACGTATTCGTGTTCCCTGGGCAAAAATACGTAGGATAAGCGTCCTGCAATTGATTTTCTAAATAGTTCGATTTTTACCCCAAAAAAACAGTAAGCCTATAGCCTTAGTGTTTTCTCGAAATCTGGAAGGAAAGTCTACATTTTTTTTTAAAGGGTTTCCTATGCTATACTTATGTATTTTGACCTCAGGAATCCGAATCTGCAAGCCAAATTGAATTACCTATTTTATTGATCGAGTTATCGCCAATTTAGCGATCTGAGAAGTGATAAATCTAGGATATCTCGATGGGATTTGATTCTAAATTAATTCCATCGACGTATTCGTGTTCCCTGGGCAAAAATACGTAGGATAAGCGTCCTGCAATTGATTTTCTAAATAGTTCGATTTTTACCCCAAAAAAACAGTAAGCCTATAGCCTTAGTGTTTTCTCAAAATCTGGAAGGAAAGTCTACATTTTTTTTTAAAGGGTTTCCTATGCTATACTTATGTATTTTGACCTCAGGAATCCGAATCTGCAAGCCAAATTGAATTACCTATTTTATTGATCGAGTTATCGCCAATTTAGCGATCTGAGAAGTGATAAATCTAGGATATCTCGATGGGATTTGATTCTAAATTAATTCCATCGACGTATTCGTGTTCCCTGGGCAAAAATACGTAGGATAAGCGTCCTGCAATTGATTTTCTAAATAGTTCGATTTTTACCCCAAAAAAACAGTAAGCCTATAGCCTTAGTGTTTTCTCAAAATCTGGAAGGAAAGTCTACATTTTTTTTTTAAGGGTTTCCTATGCTATACTTATGTATTTTGACCTCAGGAATCCGAATCTGCAAGCCAAATTGAATTACCTATTTTATTGATCGAGTTATCGCCAATTTAGCGATCTGAGAAGTGATAAATCTAGGATATCTCGATGGGATTTGATTCTAAATTAATTCCATCGACGTATTCGTGTTCCCTGGGCAAAAATACGTAGGATAAGCGTCCTGCAATTGATTTTCTAAATAGTTCGATTTTTACCCCAAAAAAACAGTAAGCCTATAGCCTTAGTGTTTTCTCGAAATCTGGAAGGAAAGTCTACATTTTTTTTTAAAGGGTTTCCTATGCTATACTTATGTATTTTGACCTCAGGAATCCGAATCTGCAAGCCAAATTGAATTACCTATTTTATTGATCGAGTTATCGCCAATTTAGCGATCTGAGAAGTGATAAATCTAGGATATCTCGATGGGATTTGATTCTAAATTAATTCCATCGACGTATTCGTGTTCCCTGGGCAAAAATACGTAGGATAAGCGTCCTGCAATTGATTTTCTAAATAGTTCGATTTTTACCCCAAAAAAACAGTAAGCCTATAGCCTTAGTGTTTTCTCAAAATCTGGAAGGAAAGTCTACATTTTTTTTTAAAGGGTTTTCTATGCTATACTTATGTATTTTGACCTCAGGAATCCGAATCTGCAAGCCAAATTGAATTACCTATTTTATTGATCGAGTTATCGCCAATTTAGCGATCTGAGAAGTGATAAATCTAGGATATCTCGATGGGATTTGATTCTAAATTAATTCCATCGACGTATTCGTGTTCCCTGGGCAAAAATACGTAGGATAAGCGTCCTGCAATTGATTTTCTAAATAGTTCGATTTTTACCCCAAAAAAACAGTAAGCCTATAGCCTTAGTGTTTTCTCGAAATCTGGAAGGAAAGTCTACATTTTTTTTTAAAGGGTTTCCTATGCTATACTTATGTATTTTGACCTCAGGAATCCGAATCTGCAAGCCAAATTGAATTACCTATTTTATTGATCGAGTTATCGCCAATTTAGCGATCTGAGAAGTGATAAATCTAGGATATCTCGATGGGATTTGATTCTAAATTAATTCCATCGACGTATTCGTGTTCCCTGGGCAAAAATACGTAGGATAAGCGTCCTGCAATTGATTTTCTAAATAGTTCGATTTTTACCCCAAAAAAACAGTAAGCCTATAGCCTTAGTGTTTTCTCAAAATCTGGAAGGAAAGTCTACATTTTTTTTTAAAGGGTTTCCTATGCTATACTTATGTATTTTGACCTCAGGAATCCGAATCTGCAAGCCAAATTGAATTACCTATTTTATTGATCGAGTTATCGCCAATTTAGCGATCTGAGAAGTGATAAATCTAGGATATCTCGATGGGATTTGATTCTAAATTAATTCCATCGACGTATTCGTGTTCCCTGGGCAAAAATACGTAGGATAAGCGTCCTGCAATTGATTTTCTAAATAGTTCGATTTTTACCCCAAAAAAACAGTAAGCCTATAGCCTTAGTGTTTTCTCAAAATCTGGAAGGAAAGTCTACATTTTTTTTTAAAGGGTTTCCTATGCTATACTTATGTATTTTGACCTCAGGAATCCGAATCTGCAAGCCAAATTGAATTACCTATTTTATTGATCGAGTTATCGCCAATTTAGCGATCTGAGAAGTGATAAATCTAGGATATCTCGATGGGATTTGATTCTAAATTAATTCCATCGACGTATTCGTGTTCCCTGGGCAAAAATACGTAGGATAAGCGTCCTGCAATTGATTTTCTAAATAGTTCGATTTTTACCCCAAAAAAACAGTAAGCCTATAGCCTTAGTGTTTTCTCAAAATCTGGAAGGAAAGTCTACATTTTTTGTTATCGACTTTGCCATGGTAGTCTTATGTATTTTGACCTCAGGAATCCGAATCTGCAAGCCAAATTGAATTACCTATTTTATTGATCGAGTTATCGCCAATTTAGCGATCTGAGAAGTGATAAATCTAGGATATCTCGATGGGATTTGATTCTAAATTAATTCCATCGACGTATTCGTGTTCCCTGGGCAAAAATACGTAGGATAAGCGTCCTGCAATTGATTTTCTAAATAGTTCGATTTTTACCCCAAAAAAACAGTAAGCCTATAGCCTTAGTGTTTTCTCGAAATCTGGAAGGAAAGTCTACATTTTTTTTTAAAGGGTTTCCTATGCTATACTTATGTATTTTGACCTCAGGAATCCGAATCTGCAAGCCAAATTGAATTACCTATTTTATTGATCGAGTTATCGCCAATTTAGCGATCTGAGAAGTGATAAATCTAGGATATCTCGATGGGATTTGATTCTAAATTAATTCCATCGACGTATTCGTGTTCCCTGGGCAAAAATACGTAGGATAAGCGTCCTGCAATTGATTTTCTAAATAGTTCGATTTTTACCCCAAAAAAACAGTAAGCCTATAGCCTTAGTGTTTTCTCAAAATCTGGAAGGAAAGTCTACATTTTTTTTTAAAGGGTTTCCTATGCTATACTTATGTATTTTGACCTCAGGAATCCGAATCTGCAAGCCAAATTGAATTACCTATTTTATTGATCGAGTTATCGCCAATTTAGCGATCTGAGAAGTGATAAATCTAGGATATCTCGATGGGATTTGATTCTAAATTAATTCCATCGACGTATTCGTGTTCCCTGGGCAAAAATACGTAGGATAAGCGTCCTGCAATTGATTTTCTAAATAGTTCGATTTTTACCCCAAAAAAACAGTAAGCCTATAGCCTTAGTGTTTTCTCAAAATCTGGAAGGAAAGTCTACATTTTTTTTTAGAGGGTTTCCTATGCTATACTCATGTATTTTGACCTCAGGAATCCGAATCTGCAAGCCAAATTGAATTACCTATTTTATTGATCGAGTTATCGCCAATTTAGCGATCTGAGAAGTGATAAATCTAGGATATCTCGATGGGATTTGATTCTAAATTAATTCCATCGACGTATTCGTGTTCCCTGGGCAAAAATACGTAGGATAAGCGTCCTGCAATTGATTTTCTAAATAGTTCGATTTTTACCCCAAAAAAACAGTAAGCCTATAGCCTTAGTGTTTTCTCAAAATCTGGAAGGAAAGTCTACATTTTTTTTTAAAGGGTTTCCTATGCTATACTTATGTATTTCGACCTCAGGAATCCGAATCTGCAAGCCAAATTGAATTACCTATTTTATTGATCGAGTTATCGCCAATTTAGCGATCTGAGAAGTGATAAATCTAGGATATCTCGATGGGATTTGATTCTAAATTAATTCCATCGACGTATTCGTGTTCCCTGGGCAAAAATACGTAGGATAAGCGTCCTGCAATTGATTTTCTAAATAGTTCGATTTTTACCCCAAAAAAACAGTAAGCCTATAGCCTTAGTGTTTTCTCAAAATCTGGAAGGAAAGTCTACATTTTTTTTTAAAGGGTTTCCTATGCTATACTTATGTATTTCGACCTCAGGAATCCGAATCTGCAAGCCAAATTGAATTACCTATTTTATTGTCCGAGTTATCGCCAATTTAGCGATCTGAGAAGTGATAAATCTAGGATATCTCGATGGGATTTGATTCTAAATTAATTCCATCGACGTATTCGTGTTCCCTGGGCAAAAATACGTAGGATAAGCGTCCTGCAATTGATTTTCTAAATAGTTCGATTTTTACCCCAAAAAAACAGTAAGCCTATAGCCTTAGTGTTTTCTCAAAATCTGGAAGGAAAGTCTACATTTTTTTTTAAAGGGTTTCCTATGCTATACTTATGTAGTTTGACCTCAGGAATCCGAATCTGCAAGCCAAATTGAATTACCTATTTTATTGATCGAGTTATCGCCAATTTAGCGATCTGAGAAGTGATAAATCTAGGATATCTCGATGGGATTTGATTCTAAATTAATTCCATCGACGTATTCGTGTTCCCTGGGCAAAAATACGTAGGATAAGCGTCCTGCAATTGATTTTCTAAATAGTTCGATTTTTACCCCAAAAAAACAGTAAGCCTATAGCCTTAGTGTTTTCTCAAAATCTGGAAGGAAAGTCTACATTTTTTTTTAAAGGGTTTCCTATGCTATACTTATGTATTTTGACCTCAGGAATCCGAATCTGCAAGCCAAATTGAATTACCTATTTTATTGATCGAGTTATCGCCAATTTAGCGATCTGAGAAGTGATAAATCTAGGATATCTCGATGGGATTTGATTCTAAATTAATTCCATCGACGTATTCGTGTTCCCTGGGCAAAAATACGTAGGATAAGCGTCCTGCAATTGATTTTCTAAATAGTTCGATTTTTACCCCAAAAAAACAGTAAGCCTATAGCCTTAGTGTTTTCTCAAAATCTGGAAGGAAAGTCTACATTTTTTTTTAAAGGGTTTCCTATGCTATACTTATGTATTTTGACCTCAGGAATCCGAATCTGCAAGCCAAATTGAATTACCTATTTTATTGATCGAGTTATCGCCAATTTAGCGATCTGAGAAGTGATAAATCTAGGATATCTCGATGGGATTTGATTCTAAATTAATTCCATCGACGTATTCGTGTTCCCTGGGCAAAAATACGTAGGATAAGCGTCCTGCAATTGATTTTCTAAATAGTTCGATTTTTACCCCAAAAAAACAGTAAGCCTATAGCCTTAGTGTTTTCTCAAAATCTGGAAGGAAAGTCTACATTTTTTTTTAAAGGGTTTCCTATGCTATACTTATGTATTTTGACCTCAGGAATCCGAATCTGCAAGCCAAATTGAATTACCTATTTTATTGATCGAGTTATCGCCAATTTAGCGATCTGAGAAGTGATAAATCTAGGATATCTCGATGGGATTTGATTCTAAATTAATTCCATCGACGTATTCGTGTTCCCTGGGCAAAAATACGTAGGATAAGCGTCCTGCAATTGATTTTCTAAATAGTTCGATTTTTACCCCAAAAAAACAGTAAGCCTATAGCCTTAGTGTTTTCTCAAAATCTGGAAGGAAAGTCTACATTTTTTTTTAAAGGGTTTCCTATGCTATACTTATGTATTTTGACCTCAGGAATCCGAATCTGCAAGCCAAATTGAATTACCTATTTTATTGATCGAGTTATCGCCAATTTAGCGATCTGAGAAGTGATAAATCTAGGATATCTCGATGGGATTTGATTCTAAATTAATTCCATCGACGTATTCGTGTTCCCTGGGCAAAAATACGTAGGATAAGCGTCCTGCAATTGATTTTCTAAATAGTTCGATTTTTACCCCAAAAAAACAGTAAGCCTATAGCCTTAGTGTTTTCTCAAAATCTGGAAGGAAAGTCTACATTTTTTTTTATCGACTTTGCCATGGTAGTCTTATGTATTTTGACCTCAGGAATTCGAATCTGCAAGCCAAATTGAATTACCTATTTTATTGATCGAGTTATCGCCAATTTAGCGATCTGAGAAGTGATAAATCTAGGATATCTCGATGGGATTTGATTCTAAATTAATTCCATCGACGTATTCGTGTTCCCTGGGAAAAAATACGTAGGATAAGCGTCCTGCAATTGATTTTCTAAATAGTTCGATTTTTACCCCAAAAAAACAGTAAGCCTATAGCCTTAGTGTTTTCTCAAAATCTGGAAGGAAAGTCTACATTTTTTTTTAAAGGGTTTCCTATGCTATACTTATGTATTTCGACCTCAGGAATCCGAATCTGCAAGCCAAATTGAATTACCTATTTTATTGATCGAGTTATCGCCAATTTAGCGATCTGAGAAGTGATAAATCTAGGATATCTCGATGGGATTTGATTCTAAATTAATTCCATCGACGTATTCGTGTTCCCTGGGCAAAAATACGTAGGATAAGCGTCCTGCAATTGATTTTCTGAATAGTTCGATTTTTACCCCAAAAAAACAGTAAGCCTATAGCCTTAGTGTTTTCTCAAAATCTGGAAGGAAAGTCTACATTTTTTTTTAAAGGGTTTCCTATGCTATACTCATGTATTTTGACCTCAGGAATCCGAATCTGCAAGCCAAATTGAATTACCTATTTTATTGATCGAGTTATCGCCAATTTAGCGATCTGAGAAGTGATAAATCTAGGATATCTCGATGGGATTTGATTCTAAATTAATTCCATCGACGTATTCGTGTTCCCTGGGCAAAAATACGTAGGATAAGCGTCCTGCAATTGATTTTCTAAATAGTTCGATTTTTACCCCAAAAAAACAGTAAGCCTATAGCCTTAGTGTTTTCTCAAAATCTGGAAGGAAAGTCTACATTTTTTTCTGAAGGGTTTCCTATGCTATACTTATGTATTTTGACCTCAGGAATCCGAATCTGCAAGCCAAATTGAATTACCTATTTTATTGATCGAGTTATCGCCAATTTAGCGATCTGAGAAGTGATAAATCTAGGATATCTCGATGGGATTTGATTCTAAATTAATTCCATCGACGTATTCGTGTTCCCTGGGCAAAAATACGTAGGATAAGCGTCCTGCAATTGATTTTCTAAATAGTTCGATTTTTACCCCAAAAAAACAGTAAGCCTATAGCCTTAGTGTTTTCTCAAAATCTGGAAGGAAAGTCTACATTTTTTTTTATCGACTTTGCCATGGTAGTCTTATGTATTTTGACCTCAGGAATCCGAATCTGCAAGCCAAATTAAATTACCTATTTTATTGATCGAGTTATCGCCAATTTAGCGATCTGAGAAGTGATAAATCTAGGATATCTCGATGGGATTTGATTCTAAATTAATTCCATCGACGTATTCGTGTTCCCTGGGCAAAAATACGTAGGATAAGCGTCCTGCAATTGATTTTCTAAATAGTTCGATTTTTACCCCAAAAAAACAGTAAGCCTATAGCCTTAGTGTTTTCTCAAAATCTGGAAGGAAAGTCTACATTTTTTTTTATCGACTTTGCCATGGTAGTCTTATGTATTTTGACCTCAGGAATTCGAATCTGCAAGCCAAATTGAATTAC
The DNA here is from genome assembly GCA_963932425.1 of Athalia cordata. Lineage (NCBI taxonomy): Eukaryota > Metazoa > Arthropoda > Insecta > Hymenoptera > Athaliidae > Athalia > Athalia cordata. The sequence goes on along the minus strand of OZ010628.1, from coordinate 3,568,586 downwards.
CTATTTTATTGATCGAGTTATCGCCAATTTAGCGATCTGAGAAGTGATAAATCTAGGATATCTCGATGGGATTTGATTCTAAATTAATTCCATCGACGTATTCGTGTTCCCTGGGAAAAAATACGTAGGATAAGCGTCCTGCAATTGATTTTCTAAATAGTTCGATTTTTACCCCAAAAAAACAGTAAGCCTATAGCCTTAGTGTTTTCTCAAAATCTGGAAGGAAAGTCTACATTTTTTTTTATCGACTTTGCCATGGTAGTCTTATGTATTTTGACCTCAGGAATTCGAATCTGCAAGCCAAATTGAATTACCTATTTTATTGATCGAGTTATCGCCAATTTAGCGATCTGAGAAGTGATAAATCTAGGATATCTCGATGGGATTTGATTCTAAATTAATTCCATCGACGTATTCGTGTTCCCTGGGAAAAAATACGTAGGATAAGCGTCCTGCAATTGATTTTCTAAATAGTTCGATTTTTACCCCAAAAAAACAGTAAGCCTATAGCCTTAGTGTTTTCTCAAAATCTGGAAGGAAAGTCTACATTTTTTTTTAAAGGGTTTCCTATGCTATACTTATGTATTTCGACCTCAGGAATCCGAATCTGCAAGCCAAATTGAATTACCTATTTTATTGATCGAGTTATCGCCAATTTAGCGATCTGAGAAGTGATAAATCTAGGATATCTCGATGGGATTTGATTCTAAATTAATTCCATCGACGTATTCGTGTTCCCTGGGCAAAAATACGTAGGATAAGCGTCCTGCAATTGATTTTCTGAATAGTTCGATTTTTACCCCAAAAAAACAGTAAGCCTATAGCCTTAGTGTTTTCTCAAAATCTGGAAGGAAAGTCTACATTTTTTTTTAAAGGGTTTCCTATGCTATACTCATGTATTTTGACCTCAGGAATCCGAATCTGCAAGCCAAATTGAATTACCTATTTTATTGATCGAGTTATCGCCAATTTAGCGATCTGAGAAGTGATAAATCTAGGATATCTCGATGGGATTTGATTCTAAATTAATTCCATCGACGTATTCGTGTTCCCTGGGCAAAAATACGTAGGATAAGCGTCCTGCAATTGATTTTCTAAATAGTTCGATTTTTACCCCAAAAAAACAGTAAGCCTATAGCCTTAGTGTTTTCTCAAAATCTGGAAGGAAAGTCTACATTTTTTTCTGAAGGGTTTCCTATGCTATACTTATGTATTTTGACCTCAGGAATCCGAATCTGCAAGCCAAATTGAATTACCTATTTTATTGATCGAGTTATCGCCAATTTAGCGATCTGAGAAGTGATAAATCTAGGATATCTCGATGGGATTTGATTCTAAATTAATTCCATCGACGTATTCGTGTTCCCTGGGCAAAAATACGTAGGATAAGCGTCCTGCAATTGATTTTCTAAATAGTTCGATTTTTACCCCAAAAAAACAGTAAGCCTATAGCCTTAGTGTTTTCTCAAAATCTGGAAGGAAAGTCTACATTTTTTTTTATCGACTTTGCCATGGTAGTCTTATGTATTTTGACCTCAGGAATCCGAATCTGCAAGCCAAATTAAATTACCTATTTTATTGATCGAGTTATCGCCAATTTAGCGATCTGAGAAGTGATAAATCTAGGATATCTCGATGGGATTTGATTCTAAATTAATTCCATCGACGTATTCGTGTTCCCTGGGCAAAAATACGTAGGATAAGCGTCCTGCAATTGATTTTCTAAATAGTTCGATTTTTACCCCAAAAAAACAGTAAGCCTATAGCCTTAGTGTTTTCTCAAAATCTGGAAGGAAAGTCTACATTTTTTTTTAAAGGGTTTCCTATGCTATACTTATGTATTTTGACCTCAGGAATCCGAATCTGCAAGCCAAATTGAATTACCTATTTTATTGATCGAGTTATCGCCAATTTAGCGATCTGAGAAGTGATAAATCTAGGATATCTCGATGGGATTTGATTCTAAATTAATTCCATCGACGTATTCGTGTTCCCTGGGCAAAAATACGTAGGATAAGCGTCCTGCAATTGATTTTCTAAATAGTTCGATTTTTACCCCAAAAAAACAGTAAGCCTATAGCCTTAGTGTTTTCTCAAAATCTGGAAGGAAAGTCTACATTTTTTTTTAAAGGGTTTCCTATGCTATACTTATGTATTTTGACCTCAGGAATCCGAATCTGCAAGCCAAATTGAATTACCTATTTTATTGATCGAGTTATCGCCAATTTAGCGATCTGAGAAGTGATAAATCTAGGATATCTCGATGGGATTTGATTCTAAATTAATTCCATCGACGTATTCGTGTTCCCTGGGCAAAAATACGTAGGATAAGCGTCCTGCAATTGATTTTCTAAATAGTTCGATTTTTACCCCAAAAAAACAGTAAGCCTATAGCCTTAGTGTTTTCTCAAAATCTGGAAGGAAAGTCTACATTTTTTTTTAAAGGGTTTCCTATGCTATACTTATGTATTTTGACCTCAGGAATCCGAATCTGCAAGCCAAATTGAATTACCTATTTTATTGATCGAGTTATCGCCAATTTAGCGATCTGAGAAGTGATAAATCTAGGATATCTCGATGGGATTTGATTCTAAATTAATTCCATCGACGTATTCGTGTTCCCTGGGCAAAAATACGTAGGATAAGCGTCCTGCAATTGATTTTCTAAATAGTTCGATTTTTACCCCAAAAAAACAGTAAGCCTATAGCCTTAGTGTTTTCTCAAAATCTGGAAGGAAAGTCTACATTTTTTTTTAAAGGGTTTCCTATGCTATACTTATGTATTTTGACCTCAGGAATCCGAATCTGCAAGCCAAATTGAATTACCTATTTTATTGATCGAGTTATCGCCAATTTAGCGATCTGAGAAGTGATAAATCTAGGATATCTCGATGGGATTTGATTCTAAATTAATTCCATCGACGTATTCGTGTTCCCTGGGCAAAAATACGTAGGATAAGCGTCCTGCAATTGATTTTCTAAATAGTTCGATTTTTACCCCAAAAAAACAGTAAGCCTATAGCCTTAGTGTTTTCTCAAAATCTGGAAGGAAAGTCTACATTTTTTTTTTTTGGGTTTCCTATGCTATACTTATGTATTTTGACCTCAGGAATCCGAATCTGCAAGCCAAATTGAATTACCTATTTTATTGATCGAGTTATCGCCAATTTAGCGATCTGAGAAGTGATAAATCTAGGATATCTCGATGGGATTTGATTCTAAATTAATTCCATCGACGTATTCGTGTTCCCTGGGCAAAAATACGTAGGATAAGCGTCCTGCAATTGATTTTCTAAATAGTTCGATTTTTACCCCAAAAAAACAGTAAGCCTATAGCCTTAGTGTTTTTTCAAAATCTGGAAGGAAAGTCTACATTTTTTTTTAAAGGGTTTCCTATGCTATACTTATGTATTTTGACCTCAGGAATCCGAATCTGCAAGCCAAATTGAATTACCCATTTTATTGATCGAGTTATCGCCAATTTAGCGATCTGAGAAGTGATAAATCTAGGATATCTCGATGGGATTTGATTCTAAATTAATTCCATCGACGTATTCGTGTTCCCTGGGCAAAAATACGTAGGATAAGCGTCCTGCAATTGATTTTCTAAATAGTTCGATTTTTACCCCAAAAAAACAGTAAGCCTATAGCCTTAGTGTTTTCTCAAAATCTGGAAGGAAAGTCTACATTTTTTTTTAAAGGGTTTCCTATGCTATACTTATGTATTTTGACCTCAGGAATCCGAATCTGCAAGCCAAATTGAATTACCTATTTTATTGATCGAGTTATCGCCAATTTAGCGATCTGAGAAGTGATAAATCTAGGATATCTCGATGGGATTTGATTCTAAATTAATTCCATCGACGTATTCGTGTTCCCTGGGCAAAAATACGTAGGATAAGCGTCCTGCAATTGATTTTCTAAATAGTTCGATTTTTACCCCAAAAAAACAGTAAGCCTATAGCCTTAGTGTTTTCTCAAAATCTGGAAGGAAAGTCTACATTTTTTTTTAAAGGGTTTCCTATGCTATACTTATGTATTTTGACCTCAGGAATCCGAATCTGCAAGCCAAATTGAATTACCTATTTTATTGATCGAGTTATCGCCAATTTAGCGATCTGAGAAGTGATAAATCTAGGATATCTCGATGGGATTTGATTCTAAATTAATTCCATCGACGTATTCGTGTTCCCTGGGCAAAAATACGTAGGATAAGCGTCCTGCAATTGATTTTCTAAATAGTTCGATTTTTACCCCAAAAAAACAGTAAGCCTATAGCCTTAGTGTTTTCTCAAAATCTGGAAGGAAAGTCTACATTTTTTTTTAAAGGGTTTCCTATGCTATACTTATGTATTTTGACCTCAGGAATCCGAATCTGCAAGCCAAATTGAATTACCTATTTTATTGATCGAGTTATCGCCAATTTAGCGATCTGAGAAGTGATAAATCTAGGATATCTCGATGGGATTTGATTCTAAATTAATTCCATCGACGTATTCGTGTTCCCTGGGCAAAAATACGTAGGATAAGCGTCCTGCAATTGATTTTCTAAATAGTTCGATTTTTACCCCAAAAAAACAGTAAGCCTATAGCCTTAGTGTTTTCTCAAAATCTGGAAGGAAAGTCTACATTTTTTTTTAAAGGGTTTCCTATGCTATACTTATGTATTTTGACCTCAGGAATCCGAATCTGCAAGCCAAATTGAATTACCTATTTTATTGATCGAGTTATCGCCAATTTAGCGATCTGAGAAGTGATAAATCTAGGATATCTCGATGGGATTTGATTCTAAATTAATTCCATCGACGTATTCGTGTTCCCTGGGCAAAAATACGTAGGATAAGCGTCCTGCAATTGATTTTCTAAATAGTTCGATTTTTACCCCAAAAAAACAGTAAGCCTATAGCCTTAGTGTTTTCTCAAAATCTGGAAGGAAAGTCTACATTTTTTTTTATCGACTTTGCCATGGTAGTCTTATGTATTTTGACCTCAGGAATTCGAATCTGCAAGCCAAATTGAATTACCTATTTTATTGATCGAGTTATCGCCAATTTAGCGATCTGAGAAGTGATAAATCTAGGATATCTCGATGGGATTTGATTCTAAATTAATTCCATCGACGTATTCGTGTTCCCTGGGCAAAAATACGTAGGATAAGCGTCCTGCAATTGATTTTCTAAATAGTTCGATTTTTACCCCAAAAAAACAGTAAGCCTATAGCCTTAGTGTTTTCTCAAAATCTGGAAGGAAAGTCTACATTTTTTTTTAAAGGGTTTCCTATGCTATACTTATGTATTTTGACCTCAGGAATCCGAATCTGCAAGCCAAATTGAATTACCTATTTTATTGATCGAGTTATCGCCAATTTAGCGATCTGAGAAGTGATAAATCTAGGATATCTCGATGGGATTTGATTCTAAATTAATTCCATCGACGTATTCGTGTTCCCTGGGCAAAAATACGTAGGATAAGCGTCCTGCAATTGATTTTCTAAATAGTTCGATTTTTACCCCAAAAAAACAGTAAGCCTATAGCCTTAGTGTTTTCTCAAAATCTGGAAGGAAAGTCTACATTTTTTTTTAAAGGGTTTCCTATGCTATACTTATGTATTTTGACCTCAGGAATCCGAATCTGCAAGCCAAATTGAATTACCTATTTTATTGATCGAGTTATCGCCAATTTAGCGATCTGAGAAGTGATAAATCTAGGATATCTCGATGGGATTTGATTCTAAATTAATTCCATCGACGTATTCGTGTTCCCTGGGCAAAAATACGTAGGATAAGCGTCCTGCAATTGATTTTCTAAATAGTTCGATTTTTACCCCAAAAAAACAGTAAGCCTATAGCCTTAGTGTTTTCTCAAAATCTGGAAGGAAAGTCTACATTTTTTTTTAAAGGGTTTCCTATGCTATACTTATGTATTTTGACCTCAGGAATCCGAATCTGCAAGCCAAATTGAATTACCTATTTTATTGATCGAGTTATCGCCAATTTAGCGATCTGAGAAGTGATAAATCTAGGATATCTCGATGGGATTTGATTCTAAATTAATTCCATCGACGTATTCGTGTTCCCTGGGCAAAAATACGTAGGATAAGCGTCCTGCAATTGATTTTCTAAATAGTTCGATTTTTACCCCAAAAAAACAGTAAGCCTATAGCCTTAGTGTTTTCTCAAAATCTGGAAGGAAAGTCTACATTTTTTTTTAAAGGGTTTCCTATGCTATACTTATGTATTTTGACCTCAGGAATCCGAATCTGCAAGCCAAATTGAATTACCTATTTTATTGATCGAGTTATCGCCAATTTAGCGATCTGAGAAGTGATAAATCTAGGATATCTCGATGGGATTTGATTCTAAATTAATTCCATCGACGTATTCGTGTTCCCTGGGCAAAAATACGTAGGATAAGCGTCCTGCAATTGATTTTCTAAATAGTTCGATTTTTACCCCAAAAAAACAGTAAGCCTATAGCCTTAGTGTTTTCTCAAAATCTGGAAGGAAAGTCTACATTTTTTTTTAAAGGGTTTCCTATGCTATACTTATGTATTTTGACCTCAGGAATCCGAATCTGCAAGCCAAATTGAATTACCCATTTTATTGATCGAGTTATCGCCAATTTAGCGATCTGAGAAGTGATAAATCTAGGATATCTCGATGGGATTTGATTCTAAATTAATTCCATCGACGTATTCGTGTTCCCTGGGCAAAAATACGTAGGATAAGCGTCCTGCAATTGATTTTCTAAATAGTTCGATTTTTACCCCAAAAAAACAGTAAGCCTATAGCCTTAGTGTTTTCTCGAAATCTGGAAGGAAAGTCTACATTTTTTTTTAAAGGGTTTCCTATGCTATACTTATGTATTTTGACCTCAGGAATCCGAATCTGCAAGCCAAATTGAATTACCCATTTTATTGATCGAGTTATCGCCAATTTAGCGATCTGAGAAGTGATAAATCTAGGATATCTCGATGGGATTTGATTCTAAATTAATTCCATCGACGTATTCGTGTTCCCTGGGCAAAAATACGTAGGATAAGCGTCCTGCAATTGATTTTCTAAATAGTTCGATTTTTACCCCAAAAAAACAGTAAGCCTATAGCCTTAGTGTTTTCTCAAAATCTGGAAGGAAAGTCTACATTTTTTTTTATCGACTTTGCCATGGTAGTCTTATGTATTTTGACCTCAGGAATCCGAATCTGCAAGCCAAATTGAATTACCTATTTTATTGATCGAGTTATCGCCAATTTAGCGATCTGAGAAGTGATAAATCTAGGATATCTCGATGGGATTTGATTCTAAATTAATTCCATCGACGTATTCGTGTTCCCTGGGCAAAAATACGTAGGATAAGCGTCCTGCAATTGATTTTCTAAATAGTTCGATTTTTACCCCAAAAAAACAGTAAGCCTATAGCCTTAGTGTTTTCTCAAAATCTGGAAGGAAAGTCTACATTTTTTTTTAAAGGGTTTCCTATGCTATACTTATGTATTTTGACCTCAGGAATCCGAATCTGCAAGCCAAATTGAATTACCCATTTTATTGATCGAGTTATCGCCAATTTAGCGATCTGAGAAGTGATAAATCTAGGATATCTCGATGGGATTTGATTCTAAATTAATTCCATCGACGTATTCGTGTTCCCTGGGCAAAAATACGTAGGATAAGCGTCCTGCAATTGATTTTCTAAATAGTTCGATTTTTACCCCAAAAAAACAGTAAGCCTATAGCCTTAGTGTTTTCTCAAAATCTGGAAGGAAAGTCTACATTTTTTTTTAAAGGGTTTCCTATGCTATACTTATGTATTTTGACCTCAGGAATCCGAATCTGCAAGCCAAATTGAATTACCTATTTTATTGATCGAGTTATCGCCAATTTAGCGATCTGAGAAGTGATAAATCTAGGATATCTCGATGGGATTTGATTCTAAATTAATTCCATCGACGTATTCGTGTTCCCTGGGCAAAAATACGTAGGATAAGCGTCCTGCAATTGATTTTCTAAATAGTTCGATTTTTACCCCAAAAAAACAGTAAGCCTATAGCCTTAGTGTTTTCTCGAAATCTGGAAGGAAAGTCTACATTTTTTTTTAAAGGGTTTCCTATGCTATACTTATGTATTTTGACCTCAGGAATCCGAATCTGCAAGCCAAATTGAATTACCTATTTTATTGATCGAGTTATCGCCAATTTAGCGATCTGAGAAGTGATAAATCTAGGATATCTCGATGGGATTTGATTCTAAATTAATTCCATCGACGTATTCGTGTTCCCTGGGCAAAAATACGTAGGATAAGCGTCCTGCAATTGATTTTCTAAATAGTTCGATTTTTACCCCAAAAAAACAGTAAGCCTATAGCCTTAGTGTTTTCTCAAAATCTGGAAGGAAAGTCTACATTTTTTTTTAAAGGGTTTCCTATGCTATACTTATGTATTTTGACCTCAGGAATCCGAATCTGCAAGCCAAATTGAATTACCTATTTTATTGATCGAGTTATCGCCAATTTAGCGATCTGAGAAGTGATAAATCTAGGATATCTCGATGGGATTTGATTCTAAATTAATTCCATCGACGTATTCGTGTTCCCTGGGCAAAAATATGTAGGATAAGCGTCCTGCAATTGATTTTCTAAATAGTTCGATTTTTACCCCAAAAAAACAGTAAGCCTATAGCCTTAGTGTTTTCTCAAAATCTGGAAGGAAAGTCTACATTTTTTTTTAAAGGGTTTCCTATGCTATACTTATGTATTTTGACCTCAGGAATCCGAATCTGCAAGCCAAATTGAATTACCTATTTTATTGATCGAGTTATCGCCAATTTAGCGATCTGAGAAGTGATAAATCTAGGATATCTCGATGGGATTTGATTCTAAATTAATTCCATCGACGTATTCGTGTTCCCTGGGCAAAAATACGTAGGATAAGCGTCCTGCAATTGATTTTCTAAATAGTTCGATTTTTACCCCAAAAAAACAGTAAGCCTATAGCCTTAGTGTTTTCTCAAAATCTGGAAGGAAAGTCTACATTTTTTTTTAAAGGGTTTCCTATGCTATACTTATGTATTTTGACCTCAGGAATCCGAATCTGCAAGCCAAATTGAATTACCTATTTTATTGATCGAGTTATCGCCAATTTAGCGATCTGAGAAGTGATAAATCTAGGATATCTCGATGGGATTTGATTCTAAATTAATTCCATCGACGTATTCGTGTTCCCTGGGCAAAAATACGTAGGATAAGCGTCCTGCAATTGATTTTCTAAATAGTTCGATTTTTACCCCAAAAAAACAGTAAGCCTATAGCCTTAGTGTTTTCTCAAAATCTGGAAGGAAAGTCTACATTTTTTTTTAAAGGGTTTCCTATGCTATACTTATGTATTTTGACCTCAGGAATCCGAATCTGCAAGCCAAATTGAATTACCTATTTTATTGATCGAGTTATCGCCAATTTAGCGATCTGAGAAGTGATAAATCTAGGATATCTCGATGGGATTTGATTCTAAATTAATTCCATCGACGTATTCGTGTTCCCTGGGCAAAAATACGTAGGATAAGCGTCCTGCAATTGATTTTCTAAATAGTTCGATTTTTACCCCAAAAAAACAGTAAGCCTATAGCCTTAGTGTTTTCTCGAAATCTGGAAGGAAAGTCTACATTTTTTTTTAAAGGGTTTCCTATGCTATACTTATGTATTTTGACCTCAGGAATCCGAATCTGCAAGCCAAATTGAATTACCTATTTTATTGATCGAGTTATCGCCAATTTAGCGATCTGAGAAGTGATAAATCTAGGATATCTCGATGGGATTTGATTCTAAATTAATTCCATCGACGTATTCGTGTTCCCTGGGCAAAAATACGTAGGATAAGCGTCCTGCAATTGATTTTCTAAATAGTTCGATTTTTACCCCAAAAAAACAGTAAGCCTATAGCCTTAGTGTTTTCTCAAAATCTGGAAGGAAAGTCTACATTTTTTTTTAAAGGGTTTCCTATGCTATACTTATGTATTTTGACCTCAGGAATCCGAATCTGCAAGCCAAATTGAATTACCTATTTTATTGATCGAGTTATCGCCAATTTAGCGATCTGAGAAGTGATAAATCTAGGATATCTCGATGGGATTTGATTCTAAATTAATTCCATCGACGTATTCGTGTTCCCTGGGCAAAAATACGTAGGATAAGCGTCCTGCAATTGATTTTCTAAATAGTTCGATTTTTACCCCAAAAAAACAGTAAGCCTATAGCCTTAGTGTTTTCTCAAAATCTGGAAGGAAAGTCTACATTTTTTTTTAAAGGGTTTCCTATGCTATACTTATGTATTTTGACCTCAGGAATCCGAATCTGCAAGCCAAATTGAATTACCTATTTTATTGATCGAGTTATCGCCAATTTAGCGATCTGAGAAGTGATAAATCTAGGATATCTCGATGGGATTTGATTCTAAATTAATTCCATCGACGTATTCGTGTTCCCTGGGCAAAAATACGTAGGATAAGCGTCCTGCAATTGATTTTCTAAATAGTTCGATTTTTACCCCAAAAAAACAGTAAGCCTATAGCCTTAGTGTTTTCTCAAAATCTGGAAGGAAAGTCTACATTTTTTTTTAAAGGGTTTCCTATGCTATACTTATGTATTTTGACCTCAGGAATCCGAATCTGCAAGCCAAATTGAATTACCTATTTTATTGATCGAGTTATCGCCAATTTAGCGATCTGAGAAGTGATAAATCTAGGATATCTCGATGGGATTTGATTCTAAATTAATTCCATCGACGTATTCGTGTTCCCTGGGCAAAAATACGTAGGATAAGCGTCCTGCAATTGATTTTCTAAATAGTTCGATTTTTACCCCAAAAAAACAGTAAGCCTATAGCCTTAGTGTTTTCTCAAAATCTGGAAGGAAAGTCTACATTTTTTTTTAAAGGGTTTCCTATGCTATACTTATGTATTTTGACCTCAGGAATCCGAATCTGCAAGCCAAATTGAATTACCTATTTTATTGATCGAGTTATCGCCAATTTAGCGATCTGAGAAGTGATAAATCTAGGATATCTCGATGGGATTTGATTCTAAATTAATTCCATCGACGTATTCGTGTTCCCTGGGCAAAAATACGTAGGATAAGCGTCCTGCAATTGATTTTCTAAATAGTTCGATTTTTACCCCAAAAAAACAGTAAGCCTATAGCCTTAGTGTTTTCTCGAAATCTGGAAGGAAAGTCTACATTTTTTTTTAAAGGGTTTCCTATGCTATACTTATGTATTTTGACCTCAGGAATCCGAATCTGCAAGCCAAATTGAATTACCTATTTTATTGATCGAGTTATCGCCAATTTAGCGATCTGAGAAGTGATAAATCTAGGATATCTCGATGGGATTTGATTCTAAATTAATTCCATCGACGTATTCGTGTTCCCTGGGCAAAAATACGTAGGATAAGCGTCCTGCAATTGATTTTCTAAATAGTTCGATTTTTACCCCAAAAAAACAGTAAGCCTATAGCCTTAGTGTTTTCTCAAAATCTGGAAGGAAAGTCTACATTTTTTTTTAAAGGGTTTCCTATGCTATACTTATGTATTTTGACCTCAGGAATCCGAATCTGCAAGCCAAATTGAATTACCTATTTTATTGATCGAGTTATCGCCAATTTAGCGATCTGAGAAGTGATAAATCTAGGATATCTCGATGGGATTTGATTCTAAATTAATTCCATCGACGTATTCGTGTTCCCTGGGCAAAAATACGTAGGATAAGCGTCCTGCAATTGATTTTCTAAATAGTTCGATTTTTACCCCAAAAAAACAGTAAGCCTATAGCCTTAGTGTTTTCTCAAAATCTGGAAGGAAAGTCTACATTTTTTTTTAAAGGGTTTCCTATGCTATACTTATGTATTTTGACCTCAGGAATCCGAATCTGCAAGCCAAATTGAATTACCTATTTTATTGATCGAGTTATCGCCAATTTAGCGATCTGAGAAGTGATAAATCTAGGATATCTCGATGGGATTTGATTCTAAATTAATTCCATCGACGTATTCGTGTTCCCTGGGCAAAAATACGTAGGATAAGCGTCCTGCAATTGATTTTCTAAATAGTTCGATTTTTACCCCAAAAAAACAGTAAGCCTATAGCCTTAGTGTTTTCTCAAAATCTGGAAGGAAAGTCTACATTTTTTTTTAAAGGGTTTCCTATGCTATACTTATGTATTTTGACCTCAGGAATCCGAATCTGCAAGCCAAATTGAATTACCCATTTTATTGATCGAGTTATCGCCAATTTAGCGATCTGAGAAGTGATAAATCTAGGATATCTCGATGGGATTTGATTCTAAATTAATTCCATCGACGTATTCGTGTTCCCTGGGCAAAAATACGTAGGATAAGCGTCCTGCAATTGATTTTCTAAATAGTTCGATTTTTACCCCAAAAAAACAGTAAGCCTATAGCCTTAGTGTTTTCTCAAAATCTGGAAGGAAAGTCTACATTTTTTTTTAAAGGGTTTCCTATGCTATACTTATGTATTTTGACCTCAGGAATCCGAATCTGCAAGCCAAATTGAATTACCTATTTTATTGATCGAGTTATCGCCAATTTAGCGATCTGAGAAGTGATAAATCTAGGATATCTCGATGGGATTTGATTCTAAATTAATTCCATCGACGTATTCGTGTTCCCTGGGCAAAAATACGTAGGATAAGCGTCCTGCAATTGATTTTCTAAATAGTTCGATTTTTACCCCAAAAAAACAGTAAGCCTATAGCCTTAGTGTTTTCTCAAAATCTGGAAGGAAAGTCTACATTTTTTTTTAAAGGGTTTCCTATGCTATACTTATGTATTTTGACCTCAGGAATCCGAATCTGCAAGCCAAATTGAATTACCTATTTTATTGATCGAGTTATCGCCAATTTAGCGATCTGAGAAGTGATAAATCTAGGATATCTCGATGGGATTTGATTCTAAATTAATTCCATCGACGTATTCGTGTTCCCTGGGCAAAAATACGTAGGATAAGCGTCCTGCAATTGATTTTCTAAATAGTTCGATTTTTACCCCAAAAAAACAGTAAGCCTATAGCCTTAGTGTTTTCTCAAAATCTGGAAGGAAAGTCTACATTTTTTTTTTAAGGGTTTCCTATGCTATACTTATGTATTTTGACCTCAGGAATCCGAATCTGCAAGCCAAATTGAATTACCTATTTTATTGATCGAGTTATCGCCAATTTAGCGATCTGAGAAGTGATAAATCTAGGATATCTCGATGGGATTTGATTCTAAATTAATTCCATCGACGTATTCGTGTTCCCTGGGCAAAAATACGTAGGATAAGCGTCCTGCAATTGATTTTCTAAATAGTTCGATTTTTACCCCAAAAAAACAGTAAGCCTATAGCCTTAGTGTTTTCTCAAAATCTGGAAGGAAAGTCTACATTTTTTTTTATCGACTTTGCCATGGTAGTCTTATGTATTTTGACCTCAGGAATCCGAATCTGCAAGCCAAATTGAATTACCTATTTTATTGATCGAGTTATCGCCAATTTAGCGATCTGAGAAGTGATAAATCTAGGATATCTCGATGGGATTTGATTCTAAATCAATTCCATCGACGTATTCGTGTTCCCTGGGCAAAAATACGTAGGATAAGCGTCCTGCAATTGATTTTCTAAATAGTTCGATTTTTACCCCAAAAAAACAGTAAGCCTATAGCCTTAGTGTTTTCTCAAAATCTGGAAGGAAAGTCTACATTTTTTTTTAAAGGGTTTCCCATGCTATACTTATGTATTTTGACCTCAGGAATCCGAATCTGCAAGCCAAATTGAATTACCTATTTTATTGATCGAGTTATCGCCAATTTAGCGATCTGAGAAGTGATAAATCTAGGATATCTCGATGGGATTTGATTCTAAATTAATTCCATCGACGTATTCGTGTTCCCTGGGCAAAAATACGTAGGATAAGCGTCCTGCAATTGATTTTCTAAATAGTTCGATTTTTACCCCAAAAAAACAGTAAGCCTATAGCCTTAGTGTTTTCTCAAAATCTGGAAGGAAAGTCTACATTTTTTTTTAAAGGGTTTCCTATGCTATACTTATGTATTTTGACCTCAGGAATCCGAATCTGCAAGCCAAATTGAATTACCTATTTTATTGATCGAGTTATCGCCAATTTAGCGATCTGAGAAGTGATAAATCTAGGATATCTCGATGGGATTTGATTCTAAATTAATTCCATCGACGTATTCGTGTTCCCTGGGCAAAAATACGTAGGATAAGCGTCCTGCAATTGATTTTCTAAATAGTTCGATTTTTACCCCAAAAAAACAGTAAGCCTATAGCCTTAGTGTTTTCTCAAAATCTGGAAGGAAAGTCTACATTTTTTTTTAAAGGGTTTCCTATGCTATACTTATGTATTTTGACCTCAGGAATCCGAATCTGCAAGCCAAATTGAATTACCCATTTTATTGATCGAGTTATCGCCAATTTAGCGATCTGAGAAGTGATAAATCTAGGATATCTCGATGGGATTTGATTCTAAATTAATTCCATCGACGTATTCGTGTTCCCTGGGCAAAAATACGTAGGATAAGCGTCCTGCAATTGATTTTCTAAATAGTTCGATTTTTACCCCAAAAAAAACAGTAAGCCTATAGCCTTAGTGTTTTCTCAAAATCTGGAAGGAAAGTCTACATTTTTTTTTAAAGGGTTTCCTATGCTATACTTATGTATTTTGACCTCAGGAATCCGAATCTGCAAGCCAAATTGAATTACCTATTTTATTGATCGAGTTATCGCCAATTTAGCGATCTGAGAAGTGATAAATCTAGGATATCTCGATGGGATTTGATTCTAAATTAATTCCATCGACGTATTCGTGTTCCCTGGGCAAAAATACGTAGGATAAGCGTCCTGCAATTGATTTTCTAAATAGTCCGATTTTTACCCCAAAAAAACAGTAAGCCTATAGCCTTAGTGTTTTCTCAAAATCTGGAAGGAAAGTCTACATTTTTTTTTAAAGGGTTTCCTATGCTATACTTATGTATTTTGACCTCAGGAATCCGAATCTGCAAGCCAAATTGAATTACCTATTTTATTGATCGAGTTATCGCCAATTTAGCGATCTGAGAAGTGATAAATCTAGGATATCTCGATGGGATTTGATTCTAAATTAATTCCATCGACGTATTCGTGTTCCCTGGGCAAAAATACGTAGGATAAGCGTCCTGCAATTGATTTTCTAAATAGTTCGATTTTTACCCCAAAAAAACAGTAAGCCTATAGCCTTAGTGTTTTCTCAAAATCTGGAAGGAAAGTCTACATTTTTTTTTAAAGGGTTTCCTATGCTATACTTATGTATTTTGACCTCAGGAATCCGAATCTGCAAGCCAAATTGAATTACCTATTTTATTGATCGAGTTATCGCCAATTTAGCGATCTGAGAAGTGATAAATCTAGGATATCTCGATGGGATTTGATTCTAAATTAATTCCATCGACGTATTCGTGTTCCCTGGGCAAAAATACGTAGGATAAGCGTCCTGCAATTGATTTTCTAAATAGTCCGATTTTTACCCCAAAAAAACAGTAAGCCTATAGCCTTAGTGTTTTCTCAAAATCTGGAAGGAAAGTCTACATTTTTTTTTATCGACTTTGCCATGGTAGTCTTATGTATTTTGACCTCAGGAATCCGAATCTGCAAGCCAAATTGAATTACCTATTTTATTGATCGAGTTATCGCCAATTTAGCGATCTGAGAAGTGATAAATCTAGGATATCTCGATGGGATTTGATTCTAAATTAATTCCATCGACGTATTCGTGTTCCCTGGGCAAAAATACGTAGGATAAGCGTCCTGCAATTGATTTTCTAAATAGTTCGATTTTTACCCCAAAAAAACAGTAAGCCTATAGCCTTAGTGTTTTCTCAAAATCTGGAAGGAAAGTCTACATTTTTTTTTAGAGGGTTTCCTATGCTATACTTATGTATTTTGACCTCAGGAATCCGAATCTGCAAGCCAAATTGAATTACCTATTTTATTGATCGAGTTATCGCCAATTTAGCGATCTGAGAAGTGATAAATCTAGGATATCTCGATGGGATTTGATTCTAAATTAATTCCATCGACGTATTCGTGTTCCCTGGGCAAAAATACGTAGGATAAGCGTCCTGCAATTGATTTTCTAAATAGTTCGATTTTTACCCCAAAAAAACAGTAAGCCTATAGCCTTAGTGTTTTCTCAAAATCTGGAAGGAAAGTCTACATTTTTTTTTAAAGGGTTTCCTATGCTATACTTATGTATTTTGACCTCAGGAATCCGAATCTGCAAGCCAAATTGAATTACCTATTTTATTGATCGAGTTATCGCCAATTTAGCGATCTGAGAAGTGATAAATCTAGGATATCTCGATGGGATTTGATTCTAAATTAATTCCATCGACGTATTCGTATTTCCTCTGCAAGATTACGTAGAATTAGCGACCGGCAATTGATCCTGCAAACACTTTACGGTCTTTGTCCATTTCTGCAGCGATATTGATCAAAATCTTATCGAAAAAATACCAAAGACCAAATACCAAATAAAAATACCTTTGTACATTTTTGAAGCGATTTTTGTTGAAATCTGAGCGAAAAACACCAAAGACTATAGTCTTTGTACATTCTCGCAGCGAATATTGATCAAATCTGAGCAATAAAACACCAAAGACCGTAGTCTCCGTACATTTTTCGCTTGAGGATATCTAAAATGACGATTATGCGAATTTCACGTTTCCAATTCCTCCGCGATCCCTATTTCATCTTTAACTAGCGCCTAGTCATCGGCAACTCAAACTACCCTTACGATTCGTGTTGCCCACAGATTGCCTGAAATCAAGTGCGCCGCATCAATTGCTATCATGATTTTTTTCATCCCTAGTAGGTCAAGCTTTTCATTCCGTGATCAGAATCGCGATCTGCTGTACGAACTTTTTTCAGACGTAGAAAATAATATGTCACCATAATTCTTCAGTCAGAGAAAGGTGATGAAAATGCGCATTGTCAAGACGATTGATAAATCACATGTTATTGCCGGCTGCTACGAAATGATATTGTTTAAATATTTTGATACCTTCATAGTATACGTCAATGCATTATCCTACCAGCTACGTTCACGAACGTGGTTCGCAATTGTAATTGCTAATAATAACTTCTCTAATCTTTCACCGTCGTTATGGGACCTTGAAGAAACGTTCGAACTGAGCCTATGATACGAAGACAAGATTGTTAACATTTACCTTCCCTTCACTTCTTTCGTGAGCGGACCTTGTCCTTGTACATGAACAAACGAAATGATATTCATTGCCAATTGGAGCGCTAGTATGTAACACGGCTGACTGCACTCGTGCTTCGATTAGAAATATTGCATTAAAAAATAAAATTATCCTAACAGTAATGTCTATGATTATTCAATTAATCAATGTAATGTCAAACAAACTATCAATTCTTTCTTTTTCTTTTAATACTAAGGACCCTTATATAACTGAGCGACTTGTTATCCTATAATATAAGGAAATCAGCAACGACAGATAATTACGGAATCTATTTTACAAGGTTAAAAAATAAAATCAGTTCATAATCGAAAATTATAAAAAGCTGCAGCTATTGTACGCAAACGCTAGAGGATCGTGTAGCGTGAGTTAGTATAGATATAACGTAGACGAAATAGGTTTATAGAAAAAAAATTGGATCATCCCTACCCTTACCAAAATCAAACGCCCACCTCGTATAACCTCGGACGAAATTTGAATCAGGACTTGGTCAATAATATACGCTTCGATCGGCGATCGTACCTGAGGATAAGACGCGAAGGATCAACGAAAAGAATAGGGTATATGCTTTGTTCACATTTTACTCTATACGCAGTGAAGATTGAAGTTCAAATCTACAAGGCGATCAAAATTTTATTTCTAAGTCGGAATTAGGATAGAAAATTGCTGTAAGTGAAAGGGAATAGTGAGAAGGCAATAACGAAAAAAAAAAAAAAGAAATAACGAAACTGGAGTCGTCGGGAGCACGTGTATCGATCAGGGTAACCCGGCGGTGCTTTTCTGCTCGCCGTTCTCCACCTTGCCTATCCCCAAACATGACGATAAAACGTCGGCTCTGAGCGCTGGCGCGAAAGCCTCTGTTCAACTGGCAAGAGAAAAATGATACGAGAACAACGTCAGTATTCTACCCGCCACCGCCAAGTCGTGAACACGGTTAATTTTTGCATCTCAAAATAAGCTATACACGTGTTTTCGTTATTCAACGGCGCGTATAATTGGGCTGATAATCAAAAGAAGTTTTTTGTAAAATAAAAAATAAAAATATTTCCATATTCATTCAGGAACTATAAATAAAGTGCTTCGTTAGCGCCCTCCGTTTGTACGAAGAGGTGTTTATATTAAGGGCGGTTTTATAAAAATGGCGGACCGAATATATTATCCAGATCCAAAGATCGCAGCCAATTCTCACTGCGGTAGTTTTGAAAAATATCAAGAAATGTACAAAGAGTGAGTCGAATCAATAATCAGACATTTAATTTACATATGTGCAGAGATAAAAATATTTCACTCATTCATCTCATTTAAAAGTCTCAACGTGCGTTATAGGAATAGGTTTACCTATACTCTATACTAAATTTATTATATGCTCTTCTATTTCGCGCGCGGACCATTCGCGACCCCGTGATAATCGATATACGTATTTAATTTATCCCTCCATCGAATATCCCGCCCAAATTTACCTATTTTATGTATAGATTTTCTATGGATATAGCCTCATCTTACGCAGTACTAATATATAAATCGTATAAAGGTATTAGAATTCGTAGCCAAAATTATTTCACCGAGCATCTTTTCATGTATTCTGACATACCTTAGGATAGAGGTATAGAAATAGGAAATAAGTGGCACACTGACGTACGTAAATTTTACGTCGTTGCTTACGTACGTAGGCATTAGACAAACATGAGAACAATATACACCTATACTCTATACAGCGTCTCTAGAGTATCGACTTGTAAATTCGGCTTCCAAATATTGAGAAAATAACTTTCACGCTTTTTCGAAGCTAAAATGTCTCACGAATGTTCATACAAAACTACAACTCCGTTCGATCCACGAGCGTTGATAAGAGAATAAACTAAAAATAAATGGATGAATGGATGAAAAATAAAGTCACGCCAATTGCCGTGCATCTGATAGAGAATTCTATACCATGATATTATAAAATTAAGATAATCGAATAGAAACAGTAAATTTACTTTTTTTTTTTTCCTATCGTTTTCTCACGAACGAATGCTCATCTAATTAATTTCAGATCGATTGAAAACCCGGAAAAATTCTGGGGCAGAATAGCGAAGCAATTTCATTGGGAAACACCAGTGAAAGATGGAAAATTTCATTCGTATAATTTCGAGCTGAGTAAGGGTGACATATCAATCGAATGGATGGAAGGTGCCTCGACTAATATCAGTTTTAACCTGCTCGACAGAAATGTGAAAAATGGAAACGGCGATAAAATCGCATTTTACTGGTGAGACATAATTTTTTTTCCATTTCACAATAATAATCGAACACATTACGACCAAAATTATGGCTCTATCGAAATATATATCAAAGATAAAGCAAGATGGCGTCGTGCATTTATTGATCTCTATATTTAAACCTACATAATGCATCTGATGTACCTTTCAATGAAGATTTTCAGTCAAGATTTTAGAATCATCATTTTTATATCTTATTAAATTCATGGCCTAATTATTAAAACGCAATTCGCACCGGTAACTTATATATCTGTACATCGCTGATGAACGAAACAAAAAAAAAAGAAAAGAAATCAAAAGAAAAAAATAAAACAGAGGGCAGAGTCATTGAAATGCAAAACACAATGTCCGACTATTAATATTGCGGCCGAGCAAGTCATTCGAGTCAATCGGCTCTGGTCAGTCGCAGCATTTTTAAGTTTGTAATGCGTTAACCGTGGATAGTCGGTTTCATTGAATGGATTACAGGAGGGGAAAAAAAAGAAAGAAAAAAACTGCGGTCATCGTTTACTTGTAACTACTTTCATTTACCGATTAGATTTTAATTTTTCCGTATATAGAGGCTCATTGTCAGTAGAATTACACCAATAGACGATAATTAAACATGTCATACACGATTCGATGTATGAAAATTAGATTCATGCATTCAACGGTTGTTTTTGTGAGTCAGCAAAATAATTTTTTTCAACAATTTTATGTTAACTTTGAGTGAAAAATTATTTCTAAATAAATTATTTCGAGTTGAAAATATATTTTTCTACAATAATAAATTATATAACATATGCAACTCTAGACAAGAGATATAATTTTAGTGTACGAAGAATAAATATTATCGCATTATATGGCTAGATATAAATTATATAATATATTCCAAGCGTATACTATAACTCCAGTCGCGTGATAATTTTTTTTATTTTATTTACATCTTTTTTCAATTTAATAAACTTGCAGTTCTTATCGTTGAAATATTTGCGTGATCGGAGTGTTAGCGTACATGCAAGATGCATGTTAATTATAATAAAAATTTGTTTTATAAACTCATTACGTAAATGAGTAAAATATAAACCATAATTATTATGTGCTCATTGAATTTTTATCTTATCGTTACGGCTAATTTAGTAAATACCGTTGAAATGAATGAGCATGCGATTACATAAGATTTCGAAGATACTTGATTTTTTTCTCCTCAGATATTCAACTTTGACCAAACAAGACTTGATTATTTAAAATCATGCGTTAATTTTTTAGCGATTATTAAAATTCGACCGCAATTATTGAGCTATTGATGATGATCATATCTCAATTAATTCAAAAGAAATTAATTTTATACAACTTCCAGACTCAACATTATCATACGGTGCTGATAAAAACATAAATTAGTTATAGAAAAATTAAATAGTTCAAGACATTTGATCGTAACTTTTTCTTTCACTATTAAATTATTACGTAGATGTAGATCATACTAGACGATGAACCCGAACGCGGTCATTATCATCATCAGCATTATATTATATCGAGTGTTGCATCTGGATCAAAAGATCAAGTTCAATATTCCGATCTGCTAATTACTATTCCCAGATTTATCATCGCTAAAGGTCAAATAGAATGCTTCGAAGATCTACAGATATAATTCCGATCTTTTCAGTGATACAACGCAAATTTATCCAAATTATCTACAGCTTCCGGCAATTTTAAATCACATATCATAGTATTGAATTATCATACGATTCCCGGTCGCTTTTTCGACTAGTATTACAGGGCTCGTCTGGACGTCGTAAGCCATTCTCGAAAGCTGATTGGTTAAATTTTCTGGCGCGACTCATCACGTGTTCATTACACGCACGGCTGCAACACGTTTGAATAAGGAGTAAAAGCGGCACGCGCACGCCACAACATATCGTACGATTCGATCACAATATATGCCGCAATATTTCTAATTATAATTACCCTGGAGGCTATTAAAATTTATCTTCGGGTTTCCTCGTTTAATATATCTAATAATTATAATTTGGAGATATGAAAATAATTATCTTGATATAAGGTGATATTATACAGACATTCGCGAATTTTATGATCCAAAAAAGATAACTTTATTTGATCGTTTCGGGTTCATTGGCACCTTATACCAATATCTGATGAAGTAGATAAAGAATTAGGGCAACTAAAAGTATGATAGTTAATTGAATAAATAAATACGATGTACCAG
The DNA here is from genome assembly GCA_963932425.1 of Athalia cordata. Taxonomy (NCBI): domain Eukaryota; kingdom Metazoa; phylum Arthropoda; class Insecta; order Hymenoptera; family Athaliidae; genus Athalia; species Athalia cordata. The sequence goes on along the minus strand of OZ010628.1, from coordinate 3,546,826 downwards.
ATTTTCATAGTATGCAACCCGATTCGCTGACGTCATGTGTTTGGAGTACGTGAATTTGCGTGCATTAGAATTCAAGTTCTTTTTTCAAGTTTCCGCGTCTCTGCACGTGACGTAAAACCACATAGTATAAGTACCTATATACCAAGTGTCAAGAGTCAAATTATATTATACCTTTCACTTGTATTTTTAAGAGTCTTGTACTTGAATTTTTTGTAGTAAAAAATTTTTTTCGTTGCACCATTCCGTACGTTAATAATAACATCACCAAGCAAACTTCTAACAATATCGCTGACTCGTGTTTTGCATAGGTCATTTTTTTTCCAAAGTTTGTGTATAAATCAAATCAGCTAGAAAACTCTGAAAAATTTGAATTCCAGCGGTAATGCCGGAAGGGGTCAGCCGCCGTTTGACGTCACTATTTATGAAACCGCATTATGACTACTTTTACAAAGAATAATCCGCATTAATGATGATCGGAACGTAATTATACTTTCAAAAAAAATCCTGCCTCTTGCTTGTTGTTTGTTTACTGCTAGTCCGATAACTGTGAACGATTTTTTAAATATATTCTTCTCCACTCGACTATTCCTTAGGGAAGGTAATGATCCCGAAGACTACTCGCGTCTCACCTACAGGAAACTTCTCGAGGAAGTTTGCAGGTTTGCTAATGTTCTAAAATCTAAAGGAATCAGCAAGGGCGATTGCGTCGCAATTTACATGCCAATGATTTTGGAATTACCGATTGCCATGCTCGCCTGCACTAGAATAGGCGCCACACATACGGTTGTGGTGAGTCAATTATAACGAGCATTATGAATATATTATTTATTCCTTTTTTTACAAAGTTACAAAATTATCTCTCCAACAGTTCGCTGGATACTCATCAGATTCGCTAGCCGAACGTATTTTAGATTCGAAATCTAAAGTACTCATCACAGCGGACGGTGTTTGGCGGGGTGAAAAACTTTTGAATTTAAAAAAAATCTGCGACGATGCCTTGGACAAGGTAACGAACCATGGACACTTAGTGGAAAGTTGTATCGTCGTTTCCCACCTCCGAAGACTGAGCAGTGCGTTAAATAAATCAGAATATAGCGGTCAGGAAAATTCCATTTTGTCATCAAACTTCGGGAAATAAAATATAAAAGGCTGAGTAAATTCATATTACTTTATTTGCAGGGAGAGATAACGGTGTCAACGGGACAAACGGCTCCACAAATGGCACCCCGAAAAAAACTCCAAGCTCCAACGATATCGACACTCCATGGACGGAAGAGCGTGATTTTTGGTGGCACGAAGAAATGGAGGACGTAGATTCCCGTTGTTACCCGGTATGGATGGCAGCTGAAGATCCCCTTTTCATGCTCTATACCAGGTGAGAAATCCGATTTCGTATTTATTCTGGCAGCACAAAAAATAATTTTTTATAAAATGCGGTGAAAATTGTTCTTCCTCTTTTTTTTTTCTTTGAAATCTATTCAAGTGGATCGACTGGAAAACCTAAAGGAGTTCTTCACACAACGGCAGGTTACCTGATTTATGCAGCGACGACTTTCAAATACGTCTTCGATTATCACCCAGGTGATGTATACTGGTGCACGGCTGACATCGGATGGATAACTGGACACACATACGTAGTTTACGGCCCACTAGCCAACGGCGCAACTTCCGTACTGGTAAGTTACCCTGAAAGATAATAAATATTCCTTCAAAGACTTTGCATATAATTAATGTTCTTGTTTCGTTGCAGTTTGAAGGAACGCCATTTTATCCTGACAACGACAGGTACTGGTCCGTGATCGATAAGTATAAGGTATCGCAATTCTACACCGCTCCAACGGCAATAAGATCTTTAATGAAATTCGGAGATGAGCTTCCGAAGAAACACAATCTTTCTACGTTAAGAGTAAGACGAAATTTCGACTCTGCTGAATTTATTTTATTAATAATTAATAACGAATTAGAGACTTAATGATTATTTTTTAAGGTCCTCGGCTCGGTAGGAGAACCGATAAACTCGGAAGCGTGGCTTTGGTACTACAATAATGTCGGCCACAAAAAATGTAGCATCGCCGATACTTTTTGGCAAACGGAAACTGGCGGTCACGTGATCACACCGCTTCCAGGTGCGACGCCGATGAAGCCAGGATCCGCGGTAATAATTAACTACCACTAATTTGATAATTAAATCAAATTTAAATGAGATAAACTCACGTTTTTTGTCATCAAATTCTAGACTTTTCCCTTCTTCGGTGTCCTGCCAGAACTTCTCGATGAGGATGGTACTCTGATAGAAGGTGAAGGTGAAGGTTACCTAGTTTTCAGAAGACCTTGGCCAGGCATGATGAGAACACTTTATGGAAACCACGAAAGATTTCAGTCTACGTATTTCTCAAAATTCAACGGCTTCTATTGCACCGGAGATGGTAAGCATTACCATTCTCTTTTCTTCTATTTGCTGAAAGGGTATCGGAAGTTATTTCCCGCGTATTTTGCGTCTTTGCCGAGTTCCTCTTCGATCCTTAAAATTTGATTGTATTTAGCGATTCGCTCAGTCCTGCAGGGGGCTCCTGCCTTAAATTGTCCAGCTGATATTCCCACAGCCATATCCGCTACAAACGTGTCTTCCGTTTCTCCATATCCGCTGGTAATTAGACAACCCCATCCACTCGTCCTCGCCAAACGGTTGCAGTTTATTGCCTCAGTTATGGTTCCGATTTGTGATAATCTGATGAGAAGACAATTAGCGGATTGTCTTTCGATCGCTTCTTCTATTCTTTCAACGTTCATAGCGGTCAAATCGTCCGACACTATTTGGATCGGTTGATCCATTAGCATTGGCCAACCCTCCCAGTCCTCCTGATCGAAAGGATCCTCGATCGATACTATAGTAGGAAACTCGGTTAGGTACTCCAAATATTGATCCCGAAGTGCCTCGGATTCAAGGTAGTCGTCAGGGTCAGAATCGTCACTTTTGAATGCTAGATCGTACGCTCCTGATAATATTAAGAATAGAGCTTTCAATTGACTGCGAGAATTCAGGATATTAAAAATATCCAAGTTTATATACTCGCCATCTTTGCAGAAAGTAGATGCTGACATATCTATAGCGATTTTAATTTTTCCCTCGTAGCCTGCGGTTTTTATCGCTTCGTCAATTATCGCGAGCGCCTCCTTATCGTCTTCTAATTCCGGAGTGAAACCTCCTTTTTCGCTTACAGGAAGAGGAGGTTTCGTTTCTTGCTGTTCAGCGAGTTTTAATTCAATCGCACGATAAACTTCAGTCCCCATTTTCATCGCGTCCGCAAAACTCACAGCACCTTTCCAATTTAAAAAAAAATTGATACGTCATTCGATAGAAACGATCAAAAAAATTATAATAATATACCCGTAGGCAGTATCATAAATTCTTGACAGGTGAGAGAATTCCCTGAATATTTTCCGCCGTTGATAACGTTCAAAGCGGGTACGGGAAGAACGATTTCTCGATTATCAGATAATTCGGCGATGTATTTGTAGAGTGGCAAGCCTTTTTTTGCTGCACCACCCTTACAGCAAGCTATGGAGACCGCCAAAATCGCATTAGCTCCAAGTTTAGATTTATTCTCCGTCCCATCAAGAGCGATCAATAAATTATCGATTTCCCGTTGCTGACAGACTTCTAGTTTCGATCTGATCAGCTCTGGTGCTATAATATTGTTGATATTCTCCACTGCTTTGAATACGGAACGACCATTATAAGACGCTTCGTTATTATCTCGAAGTTCAAGGGCTTCGTTTGGATTCGCTGCAAAAACGCAGGGTACTGAGGACCTCAGTAATCCAATGTCAGTAATCAAATCAACCTCGAGCGTTGGGTCACCGTGGGAATCAAATATTTGTCGAGCTTTTAATTTCAGAATAGGCATTATTAAAGTTTTTTTTTTATGATTATCACGCGGTAAATGAACGATCAGAACTCTATAGATTTCTTGGATTAATTTGTACGCCTGGAGAATCTAAAAGGATGATGAATGAATTTTGAAAATTTGAAGCGTCAAAATTTTGTTTCCAGTGTTCCTTCAGAACTTTTTTCATAGCCAGATAGAAAGAACTCGCAATTAGTTTGTTTTTTCATATTCGTTTCGCAGGTGCGAGGCGAGATGCCGATGGCTACTTGTGGGTCACAGGTCGAGTTGATGATATGTTGAACGTTTCTGGTCATCTTATGTCAACGGCTGAAGTTGAGAGCGTATTAACCGAACATGAAGGCGTCGCGGAAGCGGCTGTGGTCAGTAAACCACATGTGGTGAAAGGTCAATGTCTTTACTGTTTCATTACACCAAACGACGGTGCGTCATTCGACAAAAAACTACAAGATGAATTGAAGAAAAAAGGTTTGTTGGAAACATCTAATTAATTCATTCTTTCATTCTCGCGATTGTATAATTTTATCTATTACCTGATTACATAATAGTACGTGAAAGGATTGGACCGTTCGCTCAACCAGACGTAATTCAGCACGCTCCGAGTTTGCCGAAGACACGATCGGGTAAAATAATGCGACGTATATTGCGAAAAATCGCTGTTGGGGATAGAAATGTTGGAGATACATCCACTCTAGCCGAAGAAGCTGTGGTGGATTTACTTTTTCAACTACGACCTCAGGTCTAGGAATTTATTTATTTAATTACCTGAATGTATAGAAACAAAGAAAACAAAATGAAAGATACCATGTTTAATTATCGTTAAATTATAGGGGATATAACACACTACAGTCAACGCCATTCCGAAACCATTTTTGGTCAGTGCACTGTAAACCTCGAGTACAATAGTTTTCCTCTTTAATTTATTAACGTGTCATAAACGAAAAATATAAAAAACTTATTTTGTACATATTATATATTTGAATATAGTGGCTTGAATTGTGAAAGATATTTCCTAATAACAGGTGATGATAATCTTGTGTACTCGCTGCAAGTACATGATATTTGAAAATTGACGTATAAGTATCCGTAATAAAATACAAAATAAATATTTTCGTGGAATATATAAATTTCTAGGATATAGATAAAGTTGTAAACACATCTGACCAAAAATGGATTTTTATGAATATTAATATACCTATAGATATACATTAGATATGTGTAATTTATTTTCTGAGTGACAGCTATATATTATTTATAATAATATATTAAGAATTTTGCGTAAGATTATATACTTAGTTAAATTTACGTAGGAGCTATAAGCTACCGATAAATATATTGGCAGCGCAAAAACTTAAGTCCACGAAACATTTTTTTTTTCTTTTTCAAAAGATACACATGGTTAAAAAAATTGTCTATCTCTATTTGATGCATCTGGTTAAATTGTTAAATATTTTATAGGATAGGTATAGTATGATGAAGAATCGTGAAATGAGATTCCTTTACACACAAAATTTACTGCAGATCCACGCACATAATTCTGCAACGGTAAAACGCATACGCTTGTTGCAATATTATATCGGCTATAGAAAAATGCGTAATTAATTATTCCTAATAGCAGATCGTAAATGAAAAGAATTATTGCTCCGTGATGACGTATTTCTGCTATATTATAACATCATATCGCTTGAATTACCTATCCGTCGATTGTGCCTATTCAGCCAAATATTCTGTTGTGATTTCTGAAAGATATATATGTATGTGTTTACATAATAAAGGGAGATAGGCAAAAGACTTGCCGGAATCATATCTCTCATCGCTGGCGTTAATAAGTTGAGAAAAAAGGTTGAATTTTTTTCGCACTGTGGAAACTTATTTTAGATGCTATACACGGTTGAATGATATAAATTAAATTATAATATATGAGGATACCTAAATGTCATGCTAATCTAACGAGGCTATATCATATATTTGAATATCAATTGATGAAAATTAAGATAGAGTCTCGTATAAGGTATATAAATGTTGAAAGTAATTAAATAACTGTGATGGCGATGCGTAATGAATATACATATAATATAATATTATACCTATAGGTATGTGAGATAAGTTGATAGATGAACTATGTTGAGAAGAGAAAAAGAAAAAATGACAAAATTGTATAACTGTTAATGAAAATAATGTAGAGAGACTATATATTCATTGCACATTATGTTCAAAAGTCTCAGTGCTGATATATCGTTGACTGAATATTCCAACGGTAATATCCGAGACGAGATACCGCATACATATCATTATCCTTACGTGAAATAAAATAATTTACGTTAGGTGAAAAATATACATAAGAATATAAGTAATACATATGAAATACATAATTTTGTGTTTTTTTTCTGGAAAAATGTGTAATATAAATTTTGTATTCATCCCATTCCAAGTTCCTAATCGAATACTCCATATCTTCCCTCCAGCCGATAAACTTCCGGCGACATTTGCACCCTGAAGTTTCGATCTACTCTTCAGCATTCATGGACCGTGACTTGTCAACTAGTCGCATCAGCCATAAGCATAAATAGCATTTAATTTTGCCGGTGCAATTTTTATCTTTTGATACCAAAGCAGCTATCTTTAATACTTGAAATCATGTCGTGGGTTCCGTTAGAGTCGAATCCGGAGGTTAATATTTTTCATACAAATCTCTAAGAATTATTTACGCAGACATTTAATTTACCGTTTCTTTTGTTACAGGTTATGACCAAGGTGACTAAGTGACATTGGAAATTTATACAAACAAATTTCAATTCCTAGCCCATCGCAGTTACATATAGCAATAATATTGCTCTATCACTATCATTTTTCTATCAACAATAACGTTGTAATCAAACCGTGAAAATTTGTACATTATTTTCTTTTAGTTTCTGCATGAAGTTGGAGTTCCTAAGAAATGGGGTATCGTTGATGTTTATGGAGTTGATCCAGACTTGTTGGCTGTTATACCAAGACCAATCTTAGCCCTGATTCTCCTGTACCCTGTCACGAGTAAGGTAAATAAATCTAAATAGCGATCTATTTACCCCAATAATATATTTACAAACCCTTTCACTAGAGTGACGAATTCAAGAATGAGCGTGAGTCCAAGATCAAGGAAGCTGGACAGGATGTGTCTAAAGATGTATACTACATGAAACAATGTGTTCCAAATGCTTGTGGAACTGTAGCGCTCATACACAGCGTAGCTAACAATACAGACAGGTAAGGATTTTATTCTGATGCAGTAAGTTCATGTTCCCTGCATGTATTTATTTTTTTTCTAGGATTGAACTTAACGAAGGATACCTCCAATCATTTTTGGACAGCACCAAAGACCTCCCACCTTTAGAACGTGGTCAACTTCTCGATAAATCTCAGGGTATCATCGACACGCACACAGAACTTGCCCAGGAGGGACAAACTGAGGTGGTTGATTTAAAATATTTGATTTCTGGATTCTTTGTATAATCAAAGTGGATGTGAATAATTACTGATAACGATCTTTCATATCTCAGGCTCCAGGTGAAGGTGCTAAAGTCAATCATCACTTTGTTGCATTTGTTGAGAAGGATGGATCATTGTATGAACTAGGTGGGTACTTTCATTGAATATTTTTGTCGAATAAGTTATTTATCATATTATTGTTACGTCATTAGACGGCCGGCAGTCTATCCCCATAAATCATGGACCCTCGTCACCCGAAACATTTTTGGAAGATGCTGCTCGTGCCTGCAGGGAGTATATGGCACGCGATCCAGAGGAAGTCCGTTTCACGATGGTTGCACTAGCAGCTACCGAATAAACTTGTGATAAACACTCGCGAAATATTCGCTTTCTTCGACTTTTATATATCTATTATGTGTTATGCGCTTCTTTGAGTTAATGCTACAATCCAAACACTTTACTTGATGTATTTCTCTTGTATTACGTACTTTACTATAGCCTTTGTCGTACTATTTTGTAAAGCTTTAAAATAAATTTATTTCTGCTGCAATATCAATAGTTTCATGCATTTCTTTGAATGAGGATTCCAGAATCTACTCAATAGTAGAATCATTCTAGAACGATTGCCTTTGTATTTATATTTTACCGCGTTACTACAGAGAGTCCCGGAAGTCTTCCTCCATAGATTCCACCATATTCTTTAGTGCGTAAAGGAGGCTTGCGCACTTTTGTGGAGGGCACCACCGTAACTCTGAACTCTTTTGGTCCACGGTTCTTCTTACCCCGTGCGTTTATCGTCGTGTGGCCTGTCCCAGGCGCATTTTGCAATTAATATCAAGGTGCTGATGCAGTAATTATCTTCACAAAATGGTAAGTATCCTTATAATTATCAAACCTGACCCGACTTTGCTTATGAGGACATTGGATAAGCCTGAACTCTAAGGCCTAAACAGAGCAGTTCATCATGTGGCAACATAACCATTCTCTGACACTTGACAAGCTTGCAGTGAAGATGGGAAAACTATATCTCTGCTTGTTTTATTGGACTTCATATTATTATATTTCCATATAAATTTCCAGGTTTATTCACTACTCATTTCCAATAACTTTTCAGAAACCGATAATGTTGCATGGGCACGAGCGTGCTATAACAACAATCAAGTACAACAGGGAAGGTGATCTTTTATTCTCTGCCAGTAAAGACAAGCAACCTAATGTCTGGTACTCTCTCAACGGAGAACGTCTTGGGACTTTTGATGGCCACAATGGTTCAGTGTGGTGCATCGATGTGAACTGGGACACAACCAGATTCATGTCTGGCAGTGGTGACAACTCACTTCGTATATGGGATTGTCAGACAGGTACATATCCATCCTTGATGCTTATTGAAGTCAGTGATAATTTTCATTTTTAATACCTGTGTTTTTTTTCACATAGGAAAGGAAGTTGGCAATTTGGAGACAAAGAGTTCTGTGAGAACTTGTAACTACAGTTATTCCTCAAATCTCGCGGTTTATTCTACAGACAAGACCTTGGGATACCAGTGCGAGATGTTCATCATTGATACGCGAATAACTGATACTAATTGGTCTCAAAATGATGCAATCCGCAAAATGTCCATCAATGGTCCACGTATTTCAGCTATATTGTGGGGTGCTTTGGATGAATCTATCATCACCGGTCATGAAGATGGTGAAATTAATTTGTGGGACATGAGAGTTAGTTGAGCTTATATTTGGAAACCCCTATTCACTAAAATAAAAAATCCTAAGCCAAATTAATCTTACCTTTGTTCCCCAGACCGGTAAGATGGAAAATGCAACAAAAGGTCACAAGAATCAGATCAACGATATGCAGGCAAACAAGGACGGGACGATGTTTGTTACTGCCTCAAGGGATCACACGGCCAAACTATTCGACAGTGAGTCACTAGTTTGTCTCAAGACTTACAAAACTGAGAGGCCCGTCAACTCTGCGACTATATCTCCGATCCTTGATCACGTAAGAATATATTTTTCAAATAATTATGCCGTTAAAAAAATTGGGTGAAACATGAAACTCACATTATATGCTTTTTACACTGATTTTCAGGTCGTCCTTGGCGGAGGTCAGGATGCTATGGACGTAACGACGACCTCTGCTCGCCACGGAAAGTTTGATTCTCGATTTTTCCACCTTGTATTTGAAGAAGAGTTCGCTCGGCTAAAAGGTCATTTTGGACCTATTAATTCCCTGGCGTTCCACCCTAATGGTCGCAGCTTTTCCACAGGAGGAGAGGATGGATATATTCGTATTAACACGTTCGATCAGTCGTACTTTGATTTCCATTTTGAATACTAAATAAATTTTGTATGTACCGTATCATATATGTCGAATACAAAGATGTCACGCCGTGAATGTGGGTATTCTTTAATAACCAACCTCATTTATGTTAGAAAATAGTAATTATTGAATACACATCTCAAACATACTTTGGGTAGAAACAAGCTTTTAGTCTAATAAACTAACTGCAATTATCACTGAAACATATTTTTTATGAGGTAGAGAATATGAAACTGCATCTTACAATATAGTTTAAACTCTGACATAAACTATATAGACACTACTTTTTTATCGATCCAGCACATGCTACAAGCCCCAATAATAAAGGGTTCAATGTTTACTTTAACATTGTGTATCAAAATATTTGATCATTATTTTTTCTCCATGAAACTACGGTAACAAACTTCGAATACAGTTAGCTTATCATCTACATACAAATAGAATAGTAACATAGTACAGGAATCGCGGAAGGAACTCACTACAAGTTTAGGTATGAATAAAACTTCAACTTTCATTTGGGAACATTGTTTTCACTAGTAGTCTTGAAATTGAAAAAAAGTTCGAGCATCTCTGGCTCTTTTGTATAAAAGCGGTAACTCAAAATTAAAAATTATACTTATTGCCTGTACTTGAAGTTGGTTCTGACCAAATATTGTACCTGGACTTGAGCGACGTCATAGACAATATATTCGTTGTACAAAAGATCAGATGCCTTGCTAAGATTAGCAGGTACACCAGTCCCCAGGGGTATTTGAACTCCATCTTTTGTTTCATGGACTTCTGCAGGGTTTGGGTGAGTCTGACCCAAACCCAGAGTGGAATGTTTACCCTTTGGTAATTTTTCAATATAATCTGCTCGGTGACGTTCGTACATATTACCCAGAGCAACCTCACACAGTAGCAACAAACCAGTTGGGTTTCGTCTATTGGTGCAACAGTAATTTGCAGATTTTGAAACCATATCGGCAAAATATATACCTTTTCCAAACATGTAGCCAGTCACAGGTGCTTCGGGAGGAGCGATTCTTAGACCCTGAGATAGAATGCCGGCATAATTGGTAGTCCTCGATCCGTGCCACAAGAGTTTTCGATTGGGCAGCTTTTTAAATGGTTTGTAGCGTTTATCCTCACCTTGGCGTTTAACCAAGAATACATCTTCTATCTCAAGTTCATAGTGACTATGAGTTGCTGCATGAGTATTCTTCACGTAGCGTTCAATCAGCTTAAATTCTTCTGCGTTCCGGTCGAGAACATCAATCTCTGCATTCAGCTGCTCATAATGGGCATCAAGGGGGTTCTTGCTTTCATCTGTTTTCGCATTCAGCAAACTGTAAGCAATTTCCATCTCAAGTAGTGATCCAAGCATCTCTGATTTGGATTTGATCTGCTCTTCAGTCTCCAAAATCACGGGATCGGATACACCGAAATCATGTGGTACCAGAGTGTAAAATCTGTTGGAAGCATCGACTAATTTTGAACGCTCATTTTTGCCTGTCTTTAAATATGCCTGCAGTTCGCTGAGCACCTTGTAAGCACTTTCGATTTGCTTTCGTGATAATTTACCCAAAGGCATCTTGGCCAAGTCTATTTCGAACTCCAGCATAACTTTCTTCATTGTATCAATATCAAAAATAAGTTTGATTAGATCTTGCAGAGGTTTTTTGAGGTTGCTCTTTATATCAGATTCCAATAATTTTTTCGTCTGATCATCATCTTCACCAAAGTCTACGTCGATTGGGTACATCTTCTTTGGAACTTTGACAAAGTTATGTCGAGCATTCCAGGCATTACCCGATTTTTCTTCGTATAAATTTTCAAACTGAGTCAAGCAATGATCCAATGTTAGGCTTTCGAGTTTGTTACCTCCAATCGAAGTGCCGATTCTTCCCCAGCTACGGAACAGCCAATATTTGTCCTTTTTATCGTCTTTCAGTACTTGCAACTTGTAGTAGCTATTCTTTTTTGATTGTATGTCTGTCAGTCCCAGTGTGGCTGTGTACCTATTTTTACCCTTTGAGTAAATATGGGCTTTGTCTTCTAGCCCGCTATCCGGATCAACCGCACCGCCACCTTTCACACGTAGTTTAACTGTCCCAGAAGCAGATTTTTCGTATCGACTCTTCCCGCTGGATTTGGATTTTTCGTCAGTCACCGCGATTCGCAAACTTGGATCACCACCCCAGCCGCATATATTTTTCTTATTAATAAGCATTATAGCCACCTTATCAAACTCCTTGGCCTCTTCGACAAAATCTTCTGAGACCACCTGTATATCGAATTCCGAAATTTCCTCCATTCGTTTATTCATTTTTTCAACCTCATCCGGGTTTGATATACAAGCGGCTAAATTTTTATGAATTTTCGTGACTACTTTGCCACCTAGCAAAAGTATATCCTTCTTCAGCTCCTCCTTGTCTTTCTGCGTCTTTCCCAGTATAACAAATTCCATGTTTTTAAGAGGTTTTGGTTTACCCTGAATTTTTGGCCCACTGTTGGTTTCCTCTTCTTTTTTTACTGCCGATGATGTCGTAGGTGCAGTGATTTTGATCGTTCTTTTCTTTACTTTGGACTTGTAACTTGCAAGGAACGGATGTTTTTCTGTAAGTTCAGCTGGTACTTTGAATTTTCCTCGTTTGGGATTCTGAGTAACTTGTTCACATTTTACCCATTCTGTAATATCACCGGTACAGCGATAACCAAGCCCGGATTTGTATCTTAGTTGCCCTTTACATTTTTCACAGGGTTTGAGGAACCCAAAAACCATAGCATCAGAGAGGGCATCCAGAATACTTGAAATACCCTCAGGAACTGCTTGATGATTCTCTTCCAACAAAGAGGTAAGTTCTTTTTTATGCAATGGAGTCAGTTGGTCTCTCATTTTAAAAATCTGTTCATTTTCTGCCTTCAGTCGTTGTTCTTCTTCAACATCCACAGGTTCTGCTTTAAGTTTTTTTATTGGCGGAATCTCAGCCTGCTTAGTTTTAGGCAGTTTCTTCTTCAATGTACTTTGATCTTCTTTAGCCAAATTATCAAAACCAGGAAGCATGTCAGCAGCTTCAAAAAAATCTAGCTCAGCCCTTAACTTTACAAAGCAGTCAACGTGATGCCATCGATCCTGCCCCCCATATGATCTTGCATTTTCACTTTCCCAATCCTTCTTTGATACCCGCATCTCACCCTTGATGATTGTTTCTTCACAACCTCGACAAGTTGATCGATTTGACTTAGCATATTCAATGGTGAAATCCTTGAAAGCTCCAGAAGCACCGCCACCTGCCCTCTTTTTGCCTTTTTTGGCCACAGGAAGAGCTTGACCTGCTGAAGCCTCTATAAGATAAGATAAAGAACACTTGCAAAATATACTACCAAAATTAACTTTCCTTTCAAATGTTGTTGTTGATCAATAATATACAAACCAAGCAATGTTTGGATTCGTTCTTGATCCTCCCATCTAATGCTATCGAAGTGCGCAATATCTGCTGTAGCATTGGGACGTTGCTTATCAAAAAAACATTTGCAATGATACCATTTAGGCATTTTACCATCATGAAAAGGATTCTGAAAAATGAATATACATCTGATTCAGAATGTGCCATAGCTGCATATATTTTAAAAGGGACAATCTACCCAGCACTGACAAAGATAAGGATATCAGTTGAATAAAATAATTCATTATCAAACAGAATTATGAACAAGCTTTGTGTACTGGTTTATCACCGGATGCAAAAATACTTACACTACGACATTGAGTAACTTTATGAGAAGCAAAAGAAATGTAGAAGACCGGTCAAGGAGTTTGGCGATAGCAGGTTATACAAGAAAAATATATTCAAAATTTGCGAAGAATGTCTTCTTCAGGTTAAATTTTCTCACCTGGACCATAGCAGCTATTCGCAAATGATCTTTGTTTATAACCGACGAGCACCCTTTGCAGCTAGCACGACCACTTTTTGCGTACTCGACGCGATACGGCAAATCCGTATCGCCCATTGTAATAAAACTTTTCGTTCAAATACTATTTAAGGATTTAAAGACTCTGTAATTTCGAAACTAACCACTTCTCTACTCTACCAAATTCACTTTTGGAATTGCTGCGGAATAAGCAAATAATTTCAAAGTTCTCAACTACGCCACACCGGTTACCACACTGTTCGAACAGGTTCGAACAAGCTACTTGAAAAATCCCAGCACAATTTATAGGATAATCAGGGGTACGAAGTTGTGATCATCACAGCCACGCGGCGTCATCTGACGCATGGGTTCAGAGTTTTTCATGTAGTCGACTTTGTTTAACGCTGCAAAGTGCTGCCGCTAATGACAAATTATACAACTGACTTTATAATAAATAAATTTAAAGGGTCGAGGGCGTGAGAAAGAGCGCTATCGTATCATTATTTTAAAAGATTCTCGAAGCCCTCGAACTCTGCGGAAATCTCCTTCAGCTTTGATCAAATTCGAATTCGACTTCTCTGCGAATTTTTTGCCACCCATCTGTCGTTTGGAATAAATGGCAAAAAATATCATCTAGACATTCCTATGCGTAAAAATTAATGCACAGTATGCGTACAATATTTACGCACACGTATGACACATGTTGTATAGTGAATGAGCACACGTACCTGAATGATATGTGTATGCAGCTGTATTATTCCAGCTTGGCTCCTTGGTTTTCTCAAGCGATAATTAATGCCCCCAACTCACGCGATCTTCCACGCGCAATGCTCTAAAGTTTATTTCAGTATATTGATTTAAGATATCTGTCTTGATCGAAGAACCTGCAAACTATACCTTATCGTTAACTTGAAATCAATTAAAACGGACCAATCGCGTGTTACCTGTCAGCGGATTAAACGCAAGTATTAATTGCCATCGGAATATCATTCCTCCGATCGTACTATTTTCGGATCTTTGGAGTACTAATTACTTTTATCCCTTCATTATTCATAATAATCATTTTTCACGATATCTGCCTCATTCAGCTTCTCTTCCTCCAGCTCTGTTGTATTCTGGAGCAACCTTAACAAATAGTATTTATGTTTATCTTTAATAGTTTTGATGTACATCATATATAATGTTTTACATTGTTCAAGTATTATAATATACAATTATATTTACTTGCAAATGCACCGAATATATATTTTTTAAATGTATATATATACCTAAATTATGTATACAGTAGGTATCCTACGATCTAACAAGTATATATATATATCTACGTAATGTGTCTCATTATATATGTATAATTGTAATATGTATTGATATGATATAATATATAATATGCTATTTATGTACATACATTTACCGATCATAACCGATATTTCTATCAATTATTATACTGGACGAAATGGAAGTACAACCTGACTGAATGCGTACATATAGGTACCTTAAAAACAAAATTTATTATGACGTACATATATAGAATTATATATAGGTACTTATATCATAGTGACTATAATGAAGTTGTAAAAAAGAAAATACCTTCTTAAAGTTTTTTTTTTTTCTCTATTTGTTTTTCCTTTCTCGACGAGGATTTCTTGATGTTAATTAATCGAATTGAAACAATGAGCCTATTATTGGGGTCTGGTATCCCATTTTGCACATTGGGGAAATTTATCGCATGGATTTCATTCTGCAAACTGCAATATAGAAATAGAAAAAAATATGAAAAAAAAAAAATTCTTTGTCCCTGCATGCGCCGCAGCTACTATTATGGCTGCTATAGTTATACGTTACATTACAATATATAACTTTTAAGAAATAATAAAATTTTATCTATAGGCTTAAATATTAATTGTGTACAATATCGTACGAATTTGGTTTGTTTAATTCAATTCACACCATTTTTCTTTTTTTTCTTTTCAACTACCAAGTGTTTTGGTGCTTTGTAACAGCTTATAATTATAATATACGTAATATTTATATTACTATATTTAATTTTATAGAGATTATGATTCAATTTTTTTTTTTTTTTTTCTTTCATATCATTATTATTCCTCTGACAATTTTCTAACGGCAGAAATTATTTATTTATTTAAATATATCTTTTTTTTCTGTGCAATGAGAAAAAAATAATATACAATTTGCAAACTATAATGAGACAAAAAAAAAAGAAAAAAAAAATAAGTAACAAAGCATGAGATGTAAAAAAAATTATCTACCTACGCGGTGATTCGACAGTAAAAAAAAAAAACGAAAAATCTATCTCGATATTATAATAATTTTACTAAATTGAAATAATCTTGAGAGCCTTATATATTTATATTATATACCGTTCATTCGATTGATATGTAGGTAATGTTAAAAAATTAACATCATCATCGGCGTAACGCAAAATAAATTTATATATATCACATTATTTTGATTTTTCAAGTGGCTATACTATGTCCGTAGCTATATCGTTGAAAAAAAAAAAATTATACGTTCGTTTGTGATGTAGATTGAATAAATTTGGTTGACAATTTTGATTTTCTGTTACAATAAATAATTATTTGAATAATTGTTATTAACTCTTCTGGAATGATTTTGAAGTGCTCATTATATAAAATTGATACGTAGCAAAAAGAAATTAATTATTGTGATGTATATTATAAGTGTTCGTATATAATTCATATATACGTATAGTCACAGCATCTGTAATACAACTACACGGAAATTTGGAGATAAAAAAAACCTAATATAAAATAAAATAAAATAAAAAAAACGATTGTTAAAAGTTATGTATATATACAAACGTATATAAAACGCGAATAACTATATATGATATAGTTTATAGATTTGTGCATTTCATTAATTGTGAATGAAATTTACATTCAAAATATAATTCTTCTCTATTTTCTTTCCTTTTTTCTCCTGTTTTTTTTTTTCTCTTTAGATATTATAACAAAGTTCATCGATATGTGTTTATACATTTTGATATAACATCGTACATAAATTATATGATTAATTTATGCAGAGGCTATATTATACATTTATTCATAAATATATTATATACTATATATTTATGTGGCTAGTCAAAAGAAGCCATTTTACGCCATATATCTGACCAGTATAATATGTATAAGTAAAATACATATACCGTTTTCAACCGGAATATCAATTTCCAATTCCAAAATGATTTACAGAAATCCGAATTATCATAATCTAACTTCCGCTATATCTTTCGGGTCGAGAAAACAATACCAATCTGTAATCTTGTGCTATTTTTATGTATAGATTTTCGAAAAATGAAGAAAAAAAAAAACCTTCAATATCATCATTGTTCAATTCCCCGAACGATGTGGGCAAACCAGCGACTGCAAAATGCGTTATTAATTAGGTACAATATATAATAAATTTTATAAAATATATATAGACGCTATTAAAATTAATTACTTGATAATATAAAACTCTGTGAAAATCCTAAAAAAATTTGTACATATAAGGCATCGCGTATGCATCATTTATTATATATTATACTAATTATCATTATTTTTTTTCATATACCTACGTTGATTAATTTCTTTAATTTGTTTTACGCTATTCATATTTATGATATATATGATGTATATACGTCATTAATTTACGACGCTGTTAATATAATTACATAATTGAATTATTAATTACACATTTTTTTTTCAATATATTTTTAGACATAATATTATTAAATAGAATACGATCATATATACGTTTATATATGAATCAAAAATCGATGATTTATATATGATATAACGGAACGCCGAATGATATATTCTAATTACAAATAATTACACCTATACATATTAATACATATAAATAATTAAAATATATATAAGCTCAAAAGCTTTTACAAGCGTAACGTTCACGTTTATACACTACTAAATATGGTATGTAACCAACGTGATATTTTATCATTTTTTTTCTTTCTTCTTCTTTTAAATAAAAATTTTTCGAAACAATTAAGTTTACGATCAAAAAAATTTCTTTACGTACGGATGTTAATTATCACTTGCCATGTTGTTTGGGGAGATGACGTTTCATATGTAAAGCAAGATGATCACTTCTCGCAAAAGATCTTTCGCAAACCGCACATTTAAAAGGTTTAGCTCCGGTGTGTTTCCGATAATGTCGCGTCAATTCATCGCTACGAGCGAATCGCCATTCGCATTCTGGCCACTGACATTGGTACGGCTTCTCACCTGTAATAAAAATGTACACATAGGAAATTTTTGTATAATTATTATTTTTTTTTCTTCATTAAATCTAATTTAACGTGCGATCGACTATATAATCTATTACTTATACCGATATCTAACTCGATGCAGTCCATATATCCATATATTTATTGTATAGGTCAGCTAATCTAATATAATATCTGGTTATATTATTCTGATTTTCAAGGCGCTCCGGGATCCCGATCACCGCGTCAAGGGCATCCATGACTCTTAAGAATCCGCATTCAATTGTTACCATTTATCTAATGCAAACACATGAATGCGTTATCATTATCATAACGATTATCATTATCAATATTATATGTACCTCGTATTTCCCTTTCCGATCTTTTTTTCACCAAGTAAAAAACGTCCGTTCGGTTTCATATTTGAAGAATAAAAAGACCAAAAAAAAAAAATGGATGTTTGTATGTTATATAAATCGATAAATAAACCTGCAGTACGGCGACGTGGGAATTTTGACGCGGAATTGCGTTGGTTTAAACATCCGCATCTCCAGAGGCAATATTTGCCAGGATTTTAGATATCGTTTTGCGATATGGAAAATTCAAACCCCATCGCCCTGATACATATAATGTAGATAAATATTAACAATCACGTATATAACGTATGGTGCGATGATTTTTGAATCGAGAACATTTTTTCAAAGTATTATACATATAAGTACGTATGTGATGGTATACATACATTTTTTTTTTCTTCTATGTACTCGATATTGATTGGAAAAATAAATTTTGTAGTAGGACTGCACTGTATATAACGTGACGCTTTTCTCCGCCCTATAGCGTATGTATAGCGAAACTAGTATAGAGTAATACCGGAAATCATATAAGACAAATCCAACGGTACTTGATGAAGTACTATTCTAATGATTCAATAACGAGATATTGCGTCCTTAACTCTGCAGCGTAAGTACGAGAGAATTTGCCTGGAGCATCTAACATATCCGGTGCTGACCACATACACATTCGTTACGAGTTACAAATACTTGTAGATAAAATATATGCAAATTTAAAAATTGCATCAAAGGTACATAACACGCTAATCGGACCTGCAACTATATCGTAACACGAAAATTGAGCCGCATTTTTTTTTTAACGGTATATCATAGGATATAAGAATTTCGACATTTTGATCTATAGATGAGAATTCCTAAGGACTGTTCATTTGGATTTATCTGCAGCTTGCGGCAAAATTAGTACCACGGGTGTTAGAAGGTTCGTATGTATTATACACAGAAGACGTTGCTGCTGCAGTCACGCAACGGTATATATAACCAACTATAATCTTGAATTACTCTGATGAAATTTGATGAAAAATCGAAAAGGCAATATATGTGTATGTGGTTGTATACTGTAATAATTCTCCTGGAATTTCCGTTATTTCTACGGGGGTTTCGTTCGTTCGCTCGTTGGTTCGTTCGGTATATTATGTATATCTAGTTTGATATCAGAGGGTATTGTGCAGTTTATATCATGCGCGCGCGTTAAAAGGAGCCATTAGCGAACAATGCGCGGGATTGCGGGATTTTACGTACATATCAGCTGCAGTACACCTGGTATGTACATAGAAATTCTGAACTGCACGCGTATTTCAGTAGAGTTATAGGTATGGGTATACATGGGGTATATAGAGATATCCTATATACATATGTATATATAAAACGCGAAGCGATACTTCGGGGCTATGGCGCCATCGGTGCAGAGAGGCATAGCTCGGTGACCTTTAACTGTACCTGCATGCCAGACCACGATGCGATGCGATGCGATGCGATGCTCTGCACTTGCATTCGAGAACGGGTGCAGCTGATGTATTTTACAATTTACCTTAACTCGCCACACATATATAGAGACACCTAGGATATGAGGGTACGTGATACTGTAGGTATATACATATATATTTATTACTTTGTACATTTACTTTACTTACTTAATATTTACTGTATACCTACACGACGCTCGCTATCATTTATACCATTGAGGTCCAGATATACTGTAGATATATGCATATGTGTATAGATACCATTTAACCCAGCCCAAGAAGAAGAAGAAGTAGAAGAAGCAACGGCAGCAGCCTTCCTATTCTTGTACCTTCACCGAGTCGATCGACTCCGATCCACTCCGTTCGACGGCTACCAGCCACCTAAACCCATTATCTGACGATCCGATCGCGCGACGATATTATTCGAGAACGAAAAGACCCGGGTATATACGTTTCTATGTATATATAAATTCGATACGAGTATAAGTCTGCTGTACGTATATCCTTACACATCGAAAACACCGACGAAAGGGAAAGGATTG